>CP093830.1:9513671-10713671 GCA_033063855.1 Smittia aterrima | reverse complement strand
TGGATCGAGAAGGGGAAATTTATTTTTTAAATCTGGATTTCTTGATCCATGGATTCCAGATCCATGGATAGAAAAGGGACATTTTTTTGTTGATGTCGAGTTCTCTATCCATGGATTAGTGATCCATGGATCCAAAAGGGAAATTTTAACTGAGATCGAATTCTCGATCCATGGATCAGAAAATTCTCTCAGTTTCTCGGAACTTTTTCTTATTCTCTCGATCCATGGATCGGGTAAGTATAAAAGGAGGAGCAGCAGCTTGAAAAAAATCAGTACATCACTGACAGTCAAACTGTTCACATCGTGTAAAAGAAATAAGAAAGTGAGTTCACCAAGCCAACCAACAATTCTGGAAGACGATCGACAACTTTGGGAAATTTCGCAATGGGGACGTACATCTATCAACTGGAAAATTTCACATTAACAGTTGAAGAGTCTAAGAGAGTTTTTATAAATAAAGGTCAACCCAACTCTTACGAGTTCCAGAAGCTATTCAGCAATACTGTTCGTGGAAATATCTGCAAAAAGAGACACGATGCGAAAGCAAACAAACCAAGCTTTCATTTGTACTGCAGTACATGTAAGAAGCAGTACAAACTTCAATATGAGCAAGCAGCTATCGGTGAAGATGCTCCAGTCATTTTTACTGTATTCAGCAATGAGGAAAGTATTTGTGAATGTGTTAAGAAACCACTACAGATTCGTGGTAAAGCACGAGAAGAATTGAAGGACCAGCTTAAGATCCATACACCTGGTCAACTTAAACGATTGGATTGGGCAAAGCCACAAGGTGAAAACTTACCACCACCGCCAAAGCACCATACAGTGAAGCAAGTACTTCAAGAAATTCGTGCCGAATCCGACTTAGACAAGAAGGATCCAATCAACGACATTTTTCTTCGGTTCACATCTCAGCAAAGCAAAAATATTGCCGAAGTATCAGCTTATAAAAATGCTGATGGAATGAGATTCCGGACGATTCTGACTACAGACCATGCAATTCAGACACTTCAATCGTTTTTGCTGAATAAAAAACGTCAGCCTTACAAACGACTTCTCATCGATGCAACAGGTAAAGTCACCGCACCAGTTCAGCAACGAGAATTGCTTCATCATGTTCTTTTGGCTCCAATTCAAAAGTCTGATAGCGAAGCTTGTTATCTCGTCCCAGTTGGAGAGATGATTACAAACGACAGCACAGGAGAGAATATCGGCTATTTTGTTCGTTTTGTTCTTTCACGACTCACAAAGACCGCATTTAGCAAGATAAGGCAGATCGGCACAGACGATTCTTGGGCAAATGTTCACGCAATTTTCTCGCTGACTCCAGGCATGACAGTTACAAGATACCTTAAGCTTTGCTATGACTACTATTCAGGCCAAGCTCCTGCAAAAGAACTTTTAGAGTGCATAGCGCCAGCGTACTGTTTTTCTCACTTCAGCAAGAATTGGAGCAACGATCTCAAGGTTGCCTATGAAGATCCTCAGCTTCGTTTTTGTGTTCGAGCCGTTCTTACTGAACTCACTTGTATCGCAGACCCGGTCCAAGTTAAAAGATACGTTGGTGCTTTAATTATCTTGCTTCTGTCAAAGTATGAAAGCACAAAACTGCTAGCGTCTCGCAAAGTCCTTGGAACTCTACACTCTCCTGAAGGAGAAGAAGGTCGTGATCATTTCAACATTGAAGAACTTCGTAAGACCCTCTACAAAGACTCGCCGTTCTACCAAGAGTTCAACCGATTCATAACGAACTTCAAAAGCACAGAAACTGTTGGAGAAGTGCCAAACAAGTTCTTCGCAGAAGGTTTAATGAACAAGATATTGAAGCATTATCTACCGTATTTGCCACTCTGGACGATATTTGTTTCTCGCTTACACCATCCTTCAGCTGAGAGATCAAACAATGCTAGAGTTGAACGGTCATTTCGTGTTCTAAAAGATGAATGTGACGAAGAACAAAGAGCTCTATGCCGTACTGGAAGCATCAAAGTGGGTCGATACGCAGCTTTTCGAGAAAAAACGCTTGAGAGCCTTCTAAACGAAGTTGATGCTGACCAGCAACATCTGCAACACATACGCGAAAACAACCAGATATTGGACGAAGTCGTCGAAGAAAATTTGAGCCAGCAAGAAGAGCGATGGAATAAGAAAAGACGTTCTAAATACGCAGATCTTTCTCGCCGTTCATTGATTTCGTGGCGACGATACACTTTGAGGCTTCTTCCGCAGTTAAAATGAAAGATTTTTCCATTTTGATTTGTCCTTTCTTTTACACGAGGTGAACTGCTCGACTGTCCGTGATAAACTGATATCATTTTAGCTGCTGCTCCTCCTTTTATACTCTCCAGATCCATGGATCGAGAGAGTAAGAACTCTCCAGATCTATGGATCGAGAGAGTAAGAAAAAATTCCAGGAAACTGAGAGGACTCTCTCGATCCATGGATCGAGAACACGATCCCAGTTAAAAGTTCCTTTTTCGATCCATGGATTCCAAATCGACATCAACAAATAAATGTCCCTTTTCGATCCATGGATCTGGAATCCATGGATCGAGAAATCCAGATTTAAAAAATAAATTTCCCCTTCTCGATCCATGGATCCATAGACCGCTCTTGCATCTTTTTGGATCCATGGATTGGTTTTAGCATCTTTTTCCGATCCATGGATTGTCCAATCCATGGATCGAAATTTCGTTTTTGCATCAATTTGGATCCATGGATCGGATCCATGGATCAGCCGGCCGGCTAACTTTTCTACAGTGGTAACTCAGCAATTTCAACTCACTTCATTGATAGTTGTAGGGCAAGAGTCTTGTTGTACCGAAACAACGTTTGAAGAAAATCTTTGATAGGAACTGGTCGACATTGAATAGAAACCAAAGATTGAGAAAGCGAAGGCGAATATCCAAAAGAGTCTGTTGGAGTTTTTGTCAATCAAATTATAATCAAGTTTCTAAGATCCACAAATATTTACTTTTTAAGAAATTTATCTTCAGTGCTGATGTAATGAAAACTGTGAACTGAAGAATTTTCCACGAAGTTTCTGAAGAAGCTTCTCGTGATCTGCGAATTATTGTCGCTGCGGAAAGGATAAACCTTTGAGGACGATCTAGAAAAATTCATGAGCACACGAACGCTGAAGTAGTAAATCACTTCAATGACTGATAAAGCAGATAATCCAGCAAATAAACCAAGCAGTCCGCCAGTAAATGCAATAATTTCAACAAACGAGTAAGGAGTTTTGAAAATTAATTGATAAAACAAGTCGTCGCTGAACTTAACTTCAAGAGAGGCACATTTAAAAGTTTCGCTAAAAAGGGAAAAATTAGTCATTCTCGTCAGCAAAGAAATTCTTTAAAAGAACTAAAACAAGTTGCTTACACATTGAAATCAATTATTTTCATCTGAACATCATAATGAAGTCTTCTGCATGATTCTAAGCAATTGCATTGGCTTCTTGAACGAGGAAAATTTTCTTCAATTTTCTTAAAACATTTTGAGTCTTCAAGTCCGCAAATTTTCGTCTTTTCATCACGAATCATCCAAAATTGAACACAATTACATGAAGTCAGTGTTAGATTTGCTAGACACTCATGATCGCAGTTGATTCTGCTGTAGACTTTAAAGAATTTCAAAAGTTTCTCGTTTGGCAGAAAGCAATTTCGTCTGAAAACGACAAAAGAAGAAACTTTGCAATTAATTGAAATGTTAATCATTTCTCACTGTTCTGGGAGATAAGAAGAAATTGACTCGTCGTAGTCAAACTTATTCGGATAAATTGTAAAAAGACTTGTCCTGTTTAAAATTGCAAAGTAATTTGGAGACTCTCTTGAGATGACATCGAAAGGATCATGAAATGTTAAATGATATCCGTCTTCGATATTTGCTGAAATGAATTCAACTCTTTTCTTGTTTATGTAGAAAGATCTCCTTTTTTGGATGTCTCCGACGATTCCCAGATCAGCGATCGTTGTCTTCAGAGGATAAATGTGAGTTGCATTATCCCGAATATTTGGATAAGTTCTGGTTGCAACTGATTTGTTGTAGTTGAAGTCACTTGAAAGCTCTTTGACGTTAAAAAACTTTTCGCTCTTTGGGAAATTGAAAGTGAAACAAAAACCATTTTCACCGATGACTTGCGTGAAGTTGATGTGGAATCTTTTGGTCCAGTTGCCATGATCTTGGTAATGTGTGCTTCTTCCTTTAAAACTCTCGCCATAAAAATTAAGGAAATCTTCAAGTCGATCGATGAAGTTTTCCGTTGAGATTGAAACGTTGAACTGAGACAGAAAATCATCTTTCGTAGCCAAACTGATCACTTGAAGACGCTGGAGTCTAAAATAATCTTTAAAAATCTTTTTTGCTTCTTCAATTTGTTTCCACTTACTCGAGTTCTGTAAAGTTTCGCAAGTCGACTTTTCCAGATTTTATTTCATCAACAAATTGATTGTAATCAACTCCATCGACCAAGTAACTCATTCCTGGACATATTGACATCGACGGAAAATAAATCTCTGTCACGTGAATTGGCGTGTCGTCGAGAGAAACAATGATTGGAGTTCGCGCGAGCTTTGCGACTAACTCAAATAGCCACGAGCCAGTGAAAATCAATGAAATGATCAGCGAAATGATCCAGAATATTCTGAAAATGAATTTAGTTGTCATCGAAATTAAAATAAGATTCGTCTCAACTTCTCAACGATTTTAGTTCTTGAATGTCCAATGTAGACAACTCCATGGACCGTGGATTTATCACAATAACTTTTTAAGTAAGAGCGCAACATTTTACCGAATGAATTCAACTGTGAAAGTGGCACTTTCAAAGTGGAAACTCAGTTTGATTGCGTGAGTCAGTTTATGACAACGTCGAGTTATCTTGATTAGACAAAGTGTCGTGATTAATTCGTAATTTAATTGAGTTTGTTTCATTATTTATTAAACGAAACGTGGTTTCAAATTTACTTCATCTAAAAATGTCATGCAACTTTAAATTAAGAGCTTTGATTAACTTCGTTAAATAATCTGTCAAGTTCATTCATCAAAAATCATTTGACATCATTTCTCTGCGGGAATTCGTCGTTTGTCCACCTCTCTGTTGATTAATGATTCAGTATTTTTTTAACGCTGAAAATGATTTGTGTAAACAAACTTTTTTTTGATGTGATTCGTTAAAGAAAAATTCTTCTGAAAAGTCAATAAACAACAAGTCAAATCAACACCAGCAAACGAACTCCGAGAAGTGGAGTAGAAACAACATTTGACACGAATTCAACGTCTTGTCGATTGAAGATTCGTTTGATTGTAAAAACATTGGAAAGGGAAACTCCTGTTGCCTCAACTAAGCAAGAACTTCTTTTCTCCGATGAAGAGAAAGAAAGAAACTTCAATCAATTTCTGTCAACCGTCTCTTTCCTCTTTCCCCCGAAAATAAAAAAGAATCTTCGTCGACAGTCTTGTGCGAGTGTGAGCCATTTAATTTGTGAGGAGTGGAAGGAAGACAGTTCATTTTGCTGTTGCGGTGAAAATAAAATTACAGCGTCAGATTCTTCGAGCTCAAGTTTGTCACAGGGGGAAGTGTAAACGAGAAAGACGAAAACATTTTTCTCTCTTGCGAACAAATGAGAATTACGTTACCTCCCGAAAAAGCCTTCTGACAAATGTGAATTTCCGTGATTAATAGGAAAACAATAAAGTGATATTGTTTTATAATTCCATTCCGCACAACTGTTTTCCAACCCACAAGCATTTGATATGCGAAGCCCTCCATTGAAGTAAACGAGAGTGCGAGAGAAGAAATAATAAAAGTGTGAACGAAATACGAAAAGCCCTTAATGGAAAACTCGATTCGTCTCAGAAGAAAAGGCGGAGAAAAGCTGGAAAATTAATCAATCAAAATGAAAAATAAATTATTGAATTTTACAATTTGTCAAGTGCTCGTCGTAATTGGAATGCTGGTATCATGTGCACAGTGTCAAGAGCAGAAGCTGCTGGCAACCGAGAATGTTACGCTCTTTGATCGATCTTTCGAGAAAGTCCTCTCACGTCGCAAGAGATTTCTGGTGTGGAGACCGGGCAGCAATCTTCTGGTGAGAAAAACGTTATAAAGTTGTGATGAATGGAGAAATTTAAGGTTTGAGGTTTAGCTAACTGGCTCGTTGGTCAAACCGCTCGCTTTTTCCAGACCGACAGGTCACAATTTGATTTTGGAATGGGATCTCTTTTATCCGTTGCCAACAACTTGGAGACTTCCTAAGAAGCCAACTCCTTCGACTACTCCGCCACCTGAGACCACTACGGAAATTGTCGATTATCATGATCATCACGATGACCATTCTCATGGGGATGTTTGGATGCCAAATGCTGGTTGGGCGGATGGAACCGATGTACTACAAAATCTCGGGGATGAGAATACTGCTGACAAAAGATATTGGAATAGCAAACGTGTAGGTTTCTCTATCTGTCTGGCAACAGGTATTCGCTCCATCTCACTAATCCTATTATTCAATTAAATAGCGTCCAGAGCTTAGAAGAAACGATTGGGGCAAAAATAATTTGCTTCGACAGCCGTTGCCACAGCCGGTAACTCAATATCGAAATCCACTGATTTATCAACAGCCATGGCAATCAGATCCGCATTCACGAAATGAGAGAATAAATTTCAATCAGCGATATTACCAATCGAATCGACAAACGTTATATCCTGAGCGTGAATCCCTTCAACCAAATAAACAACGACAAATGAGTTATCGGAAAGGTCGTTCACTGAAGCCAGCAAATAACGACGATGACGGAAAGAAGTCAAAACGAGCCGTGGAGTCAATGTACAATAATTGGGAACATCATTATGCTCATCGCGACAGGAGAGATTTGTACGAGAGAATTGAGTCTGCGTCGCCATTGTAAGTAAAACATAATTTAACTCGGAAGCTTTCTAAAAGCTTTCAACATTAGCTTTTGAAAGCTTATTATTCCTGATACGAGAACAATAATAATATTTGAGGGGAGATTAAAATAAATGTTATTAATTGCTGTTGCTTTCCCATCATCATCATGGGGATTCTCTCTATTTCCGCCCACACTCTCAGGTTCAAACCGAAAATAGTTTTGGAATTGCTTGGGGAGACTTTTCAACTTTTATCAAACTCTGCCGTCTCTTTCATTTATCATTATTGCACCTGGACTTTGTTTCCTAGGATTTATTCGTTTGAATAATGTTGCTTCAGTGTTAATTTTTCTAATCCTCTTTCTCATCGAAGAAGCTAAAGGGGAAAAGAGAATGGAAGCAATAAAAGTGGTAAAGTCGGAGAGAGAAAGACTTTTCACAATTAATCTTCCTAAATTTTAATTTTCAAGAGTCACTCTGGCTTGGGAGGCTGAGAAGAAAACCAGACAAGATTGCTGATGAGTTAAATCAGACGCATTCGCAAAAGATGAGAGTGTCAACTCACCTCTAGTTTCAGCCGTCGCCCTCCCGCTCTTTCTGTTTCTACCTTTCTCGCTTCATTGTCATCCTTTGTTATCTCGAAGCCCTCTCCCGCCGCTTTGCTCACCCTTGACAATTTATTACACTAATTAATTATTTCAACAAGGATCGTAAGGTCCGCAACTTAAATTTAATTAAAGTCAAAATTTGAATGGATGCGTGAGAAGAATGATTGGAAGTTTCAAGTAATTCGACAAGTCCCACCTGATGCGAATCAATAAGCAAAGTAAGCAAGCGAGAATAGCCGAGCTGCCGCTTAATCGTTTGTCGTTTAAACCATTGAAGCTGTCGTTGTTGTTAAGACAAATGACTTTAAGGAAAATTTTCTAAAGTTTTCCTTTCGCTTTGCTGGGGAATAATTCCGGTTGCGTCTCACACGCATGAAGACGCCATGACATTCCTTCGTTCAGTTAGAGTCGGAGTTTATTGAAAAAGAAATAACAATAAAAATCGAATAAAAGAAATGTCAATAAATCTACTCAAACAGTCACCGATGTGTCGTTTCTCCTTAGCTCTCCCAATTTTCCTCTCGCTCGCGACCATTTAGAAGGAAAAATTCAATTCTATCTGAGTTGGCAATTTTTATTATTATCGAGTTTCTCTCCAAATGGCGATGGGAAATTTCCAAAATCGTGATGACTGTTGGAGCTCTCAGAGCATTTGATTTCATTGTCCCGGGGAAGATTATCTTTCGCTCTAATGTTGGAAGACGATTCAACGAACCGTTTCAAGAATCAACGTCGAAAAGACTTAGTCACCTGAACAATATTTTTGTCGCTCAACGATGTAAAATGAATGTTAAGTAAAATAAAATTTATCTCTTTCGACATAGGAGTTCATTTGACGTTAAGAGCTGCTTGCTGAGGGCGATCTGTGAGTCGCAAAATCTTTTACATCCTCCCGGCTATTCGATGCTGCAAGACATGATGCGCGCAGTGTTCACGTAAGTTTATTCCGCCTCCGAAATCATAGAAGAGCGTACGGCACTTGAATGTCGTCGATAAAATTTAATGTTAACTGAGAGAATGAAATTTTCTTCATCTCCGTCAACAGAATTCCCATTATGGATGGAATGGATGATGATTACAGCGACGCAATGCAAGCCAACGATCGTGATTGTCTCCACGTTTACAGCGAGAAGTGTCCCATAAGCATCTTAGCGTTTTTATTGCGATTCAAAACTTGACTCCAGCAACGAAAAGCGAATCAAAAATAAATGAAAAAGACCAAGCCGAGACCCCTAAAACATCTCAAATGATGACACAACAATAAAAAAAATTATTGCATAAGATTAAAGATTGATTTTGATATCTCGAGTTTTATTTGTTGATTGAATTTGATAAGACAAATGAAATAACTTATCTCATCGAAATGTAAAAACTTCGCAAATGCCAAGGCAATTAATTTTAAATTATTCATGGGCTGCTCTACTTAAATTAATTCTCTTGAAATCAATAAAAAGAATTTGGATAAATCTTCGAAAGTTTTGATGTCGTTTGCAAACTCCTTGACCTACTTTCCTTTTGAACGCTTCGACTCAATGCGTCGAGTGTTAATTTAATAGAAAAAGAAGCCTCAATCTTATTTATCGAAAAAGGATCTTCCAAAGCCGCATCGTGTTAAAAGAAATCACATCTCCGCGAATCTGATTAATGCTTAGAGAGTGTCGCGAGAGTGATCCTTCGCCTAAGTCGTTTCTCGAACATTCACTCAACTGTCAATAATCCTCAAATTACTTTCTCTAAATCACTCATCGAAGGCTTCTTTCGTTTCGTCTTGGGCCAACAATGAGACCCATGTTTATGCTCAATTGACTAACCGATTGCTTCATGCTGCTGACGAAAATCGAAACGGAAATTGACTTCCCACAGCACCGAAAAAAAAGGCAAAGATAAACGACAAAAATCAATTCCATCATCATTCGTCATTTTCTGCCAATTTCGTTGACGTTCCAGTTAATGTTTTGAAAGAAAAGAAATTGAAAAAAAAATGCGAAACATTTGCGTAACAAAAGGAAGAAGAAGCATCTTCAATGATTGGAATTGCTTTCTACTGAAAGTCGATGAGACTCTGCAAACTTTCGCTTCAAGCTAATGTAATAAAGTTTTCTTCACATCCTAACGAAGCAGTCGACATCAAACGAAAGAAACAGGAGCCGAAATGGCATCGAAAGCTTCTTTACAATTTCTCATGTCAACGTGAGCTCCAAAGCTTTTTCTTTCTCTTTTCTTTGTGGTGCTGCTTTCTTCTCGAATGTCTTAAGAAAAGTATAAACGGATTTCATTATAAAGCGATTCGTTGTTGAGCACAAAAAGCTTTTTACTCGTTCTCTCGAGGATCGTTGTTGCCTTGACATTCCACTTTCAGTTAATATAATGAAGCTTTCTAGGGTCCTTGATATTAGTATCCTCATTCGTCTACCCCTTACGACTCGTAAATGAAAAATGACATATGGAAATTAATTTTCACTTTCTCTCTCGACTGTCATGAGGCCTGATTTTAAAACAATGTTTCTGTGTGACAGCTTTAATTCGTTTTTTTATGTAGCCAGCAAGGTGAGAAGTGTTGTCGTAACTTCCTGTCACACACGACCCGAGAACAACTTTTCATTCTGCCAGGTTGGAAAAATCTGTCGGCAATTAATCTGAAGGCTTTTCGGTGTGTCTCGTTTACGACGACGAATGACTTTTATTGCTTCGTCTACTCGGCTCGACTCAAATTACGATTCGCAGCCTGAAAATCTCTCAAGAGGAAACTTTGCAACATTTCTCAGTTTTCCGGCTCAGGTAACAAAACTAAAAATGGAAAAAAATGTTCTTTCGAGTAACCATGGCGAAGTTTATTTTTTAAACTGTTATGAGTTGCTAAGCGACCAGCAACTTTATTACTCTCAAGCAAACAAAGTGCAATTTCTCGATTTTCTGCCCATTGAACGGTTGCTGGTGATTTGTGAACTGGAAATTGTAATCAGAGACGATGGTTTTGTTGCATCTCAAACGCGGCGAGACAAGTCAGTTTCTCTATGAAACGACAGTTGACATCAATGTCGGAAAGTTGACACAGGAAATCGTTATGATTTACAATGGAAGATTGAAGATTCAACGAGTTTGTGCAGGTTTGTAATATCGAGTTTTGCTTTTCCACTGATATTTCATTCGATTACTTCAACAGAGATGGAAGAACTCGCTAACTATGGTTGCATGTTACCGCCAGAGATGATTGGATTGACAGACGAGCAGGTTGAAGAGTTGAAACTTGTCGATTCATGGTCGGAGACGTGCGTACCTTCCGGAGGATTTAATCAAACGAAGGATCCAATTGGACGTCGCAATGGTCACCAACCGTTGCCAAGCATGCAAGAAGTACTCACAAAATCGATCAAAGACGCAATTGCCATGGTTGATAAGAAGTTGGTTGACGAAAACAAAATTCTCGTTCAAAAAAATATCAAGGAGGCTTTGGATTTGCTTCGAGGCGCAGTCACAATTGTCTACCCAATGCAACTTCCACCACACGACACAATACGCAATGAATTTCAAAACACCGAAGACCTAAGTGGCACTCAAGCAGCTTTAGAGGTTATTGAGCCAGCCAAAGGACAGCTGTGGTTTGCCGGCAAGCAAATGTTATCCGATCGGAAACTCGCTGATTTCATTGGAAAGAATGAAAAATGCAAAGTCATTGTGAAGTTGCAAAAGAGCGGTGAAGGTGCACCAGGTCGTGAGCCTGTGTTCAGTGAAGCGCAACGCAAACAAATGATGTCGCAAGCCTATCGACGCCAAGAAGAGTTAAAACGCTTAGAGCACGACGACGATGACAGTTATTTGAATTCTGCATGGTCGAACAATAGCAGCTTGAAAAATCAAATGCAGGGAATCAACGACATCAAGTTCCGCATGAACAAGTAAATGTTTATTCAGCCTCGAGTGTGCAGTTTGCTTTATCGTGTTGAAAGGATTAAATTTGCTTTGAGGATTGACCGAAAAATTTTGTTTTACTTTTAAATAATCAAAAGGTGTCGAAACCATGGACTTTGAGATGTCAGCTTTAAATTTAATTTCAGTCATCGCAAGAGCGTCTGCTTCTGAAGACTCAAAGTGGAAAAGACGAAATTTAAAATTCTAATTTTCCTTTCTTTCTTTTGCTGAGACGTCGACGACGACAAAGACAAACCGTGAACGACAAAAGCTTTGTGTTCAACATGGAGAAGCAAAAGTTTTCAATGTTCTCAGGAAACATCGAGCAAAATGAAATATCCACCGAGATTATCTCGAGGAATATACAAGAAAAGGTTTTTCCCAACAAGATTTTAATCAAAGAGCGAGATATTCATCTTGACGAGCGCAATTTTCTTTCCTTCTCTTACTCAATCACCTTTCCATCCTCTTCTTCAACTGAGCTCTTGACGTTGCACTTGCCTACTTGCCTTTTGTATAAGCTAAGCTTTGACAGAGTTCTGAAGCATTAGCTTGAATGACAAGTCTCATGAACATTTCAATTCGATGTCTAAGCTCCTTAAGCATCATAATGGATAACATTAGTGACCCGTGTCAAACACGACTGTCATTAGGCGAGAGGCAATGACCTTTGCTGTTGATTACACTTCAAGGGCTATTCAATTATCACGTAAACGAAAAGAAAAACTTTTTTCTGACGACCCCTCTCTCTCTCGTCTCTCGATGACTACGTGATAATCGAACAAACCCTAATCAAATCGTCAAAAGATGAAAATATTTCGAGAAACTTTGTGATTTGATCGTTTGTTCATCTCTCCTTGCTGAAGGAATTTTCTCGTGACTTTCATGACCAAGAATCAACTCAGACGTCAAACAATTTGATTTCAGATAGCAACGAATTGAATTCGTGTCATTGTCATCATTTTCTGACCCGATTTCCATATCCACATCTACCACCAACACTTTGAAGTTAACAGAAGTTCTAAAAAGCAATATTCAGTTCATCTATCCGTTATGTTTGATCTAGATGGCTTCAAAAGAATTTCATTAGCACTTTGAAGATGGAGAGGAGAAAATTAACTGGAATCGATTCGAAGTGGAGCATGAACTGTAAGAGAAGTAGCGTTGGCTTAATTATCGGGTATCGTTGAGAGAGTTGAACTAGAATCCAGACTCGTTCGATCATGAGAATGAATGAAATGAGCTCATTTTATTCTGAAAGAACGACACACCCTTCATTCAAATTAAAACTGACGTTTGATGAACTTTAAAAGAAAATGAAAGAAGTAGAAAGGATGGAATATTGATGAGATGTCGAGTTGGTGAAGCTCAAGTAATTATTTTCAGCAAAACTAAGTACAAATCACTTTTTGCGTTCATGGTTGATTGAGCTAATTAAGTTGAATATAAAGAAAGAAAAAGAAAATTCCGGGAATGTTCTTGAGGCTTCTCCCACCTTCAATATTGTTCTCCGACTGCTGCGTTAATTAATATTTTCTCTTTCTTTCTTTCTTTCAATGCTCCACCGAAAATTATTCAATTCAGCTTTGCGTCCATCACTCGAGTGTCGGCGGATCTAAGAAACAAAATCAATTTTCATAAACAGAAAGTTTTTTTTTCCTTGCGTCTGTCAGTGATTTTCCTGTCCATCAAAGCTTCACTTTGGGTCATCTCCGTGCTGAGTGGAAGAAGACGAAGTTAAGAGCAAGGGGAGGCAAATAATCAAGAAAACTTTACGAGAAGTAGAAAAAGTCGAGCTCGATAAGATAAATTATGTAAGTAGTTAATAGAGTTTTCAACATTTCTCCGGGAACGAGAGAAAGAGGAAGCTTTCCTTCTGTTTATTTTGTTGCGATTTGTCATCTTCTTCCTTATCGTCTCCAAGGGAGTGAGCAAGATGTTGTGGAAAACTTTTAATTTTGTTGATATCGCTATAAAGTGCTTTTACGGATAGTTTGCCATTATTTCTTCTGTTACAACGAATTGATTATTTCCACAACGACTTACAACAAATTCAATTTGCCCTGTTTTTCTTCTTCTTTTTTTTTGTTGCGAGACGGAATAAAATGTTTTCAATTCTTCCATGTCTCGCTTTTTCTTTTTGTGTCGACTCTGCGGACTCAGCCAAACAATTTTCAATTTCTAACGCTGCTACATTGTATCGAACGTAATTGAATTTCACCGCAACAGTGTTCTTGCGATGAGTCATGACGACAACCTTAGCTTTACAAATACGATGCCAACAAATCCCTTCGCCCTTTCGGCCCCCAAGTCAATTATTATTAGTGTCATAACGGCTTCATCTATCTCTCTCTCTCTCTCCCTCTCCTTTTGCATTAGTGACAACATGAAAGCTTTACCAATCTGCCTTGTGATGATGATTATCGACGTGTCGCTTTCTACAGACCAGCAAAGAGTGTTATCAAGAAGAAAACGCTTCGTCATCTTCCCTGTGGGTTCATCGTTTTCCGTCGCAACTTGCATGGTAAAGTTAAGCACCGAACAATCGCTAAAGGAAATTACAATTATCATGTTTTCCTCTTCAGACTGTCGGAGTCTACGGGAATCCAAATTTCTCGATGTTTAGTTGGGCGTTGAATTACGGATTTGCTTACAATCTTCCATCAAACTCGACTTACTTTACTCATCCGCCCGTTGAACATCTTCAGTCTCCTTTCATTTTGGATGCATTTGGACCTGATCTTCCTCCCATCACAGAGCCTCCACCACCACCAACAACGACGACAGAGGAGCCACACATCTTCATTCCAGATCACAGTCATGACCATTATCATGACCATCATGATCATGATCATCATGATTCAGCTCCGTCAGCGCCATCCTCAAGCGGCATGGACACATCAGCATCTCGTCGAAAGTTTCACGTCTACTACCAACCGAAGTACGAGACAAAGCCAATGATTCAACGACGATATCGACGAGACATCTATCGAAACATTGAGAGCGTCATCGACAAGTAATTGACCGTCGACCTTATCGTAGATTGACACGAATTGATTTTCAATTTGCTTTTAGGATGGGTTATCATGGTCGAGATTGCATTCTTCAGGCGCTTTGTGAGACTCCTCAAATCTTCGACAAGAAACAGAGAACGATGGTTCAAGAGCTTATCAAAACAGTCTTTAGCTTTCCCAAGTCAAAAGTGTTGCCCTTTGAACATCCCGAGCTATTGATCTACGACGAAGCACATCGAAAAGGACGAAATAAGGTTAATTGCGACAGAAGCTATCCAAGGTGTGGCTTTTCTCTTGTGATGCTTGCTCTAGGAAAATATTCGCTTAACATTTAATAAAATTAAAATACATCAACGAAGATTCTTAAGAAGCTCTCAATCTTCTACTCTCTCAACTGTCTGTGTGCTGAAAAGTTCTGTTTACTTTCTTCATTATCGAGTTGTCAATGCTACTAACTTATTTATGCATTAATTTCTTCTCGACTTACACTCATAGACTTCCCGTTGTTTGCTTTTCTTCCTCTCCGTTTACCTTATCGCGAAGACAAACTTAACACACTCCAACTCGCAAGCAAGTGTTTTCCAATTATTTTCGTATCAGTTCATTCCGGAGAAAAAGCGTTCAGTTCCTATCTCGATCTCTTGAAATAAAAGAGGCTTTCATGCGCTCAATAAGTTTCGGTATTTTTAACGTTTCGTTCGAAGTGGCATCGAGCATTCGAGGAGAAGAGTTGTCGAGATTCTTGTTGAGATTGCAATGATTTGAAGAAGAAAAAATTCTGAAATTGAAAAGACCATTACAGAGCACTCAGGCAATTAAACCACTTTTTGAAGGGCTTTCTTTTCAAAAGCACTTCCACTGGAATTATTTATCCACTTATAATTGAAGAGAGAGTTGTCGGGTGCAGGATGAAAGCGGCGAATCTTTTGTTCGCCATGCTATTGATAAGTTTCATTCATAATAATTCATCTGATGAGAACTCAATGCAGTTGAAAAGTGATGAAAAAGTTTTATCTCGTCGGAAACGTTATTTGGTTTTTCCATCGGGATCGAGTTTCTCTGTGGCTGTTTGCATGACGATTGGAGTTTATGGAAATCCAAACTTCTCTTTGTTCAGGTGAGATGATTTTAAATGAAGAGATTATCAGTGACTTTATCCTTTGTCTCCATCTTGTGTAGTTGGGGACTGAATTGGGGTTTTGCTTATGAACTTCCAACCAACACTTCTTATTTTAAAGTCGATGTGTTGAGCACACTCGCTAAGCGTTCGATTGAAACGAAGCCAATGCTACAACGTCGTCATCGAAGAGATTTGTTCAATCGATTGGAAGTGGTGATGAAAGAGTAATTTTGCTGAGATTATCCAATTATAGATTCAGATTTAATCTCTTCCTTTCTCCTCTTCAGTATGGGCTACGACGGTCGCGAATGTATTCTTCGTGCTCTCTGTGAAGCTCCAGGAACATTCGGAAAAAGAGGAAAGCATCTCATCGCTGAACTCATTCGAACTGTCTTCTCATTCCCTAAATCAAAGGTTTTACCATTTGAACCCGAAGACCTCATGATTTACGACGAAGCTTATCGAAATGGCAAGCGAGGCACGACAGATTGCCACACCACATATCCAAGATGCGGTTTCTCGCTCATCAAATTGGCATTAGGAGAATATTCAAAGCCCCTGAAAAGCTTCATGTAAATTAATAATTCTAAACGGAATAAAACAATCGATTTATAATTTGTTAATAACGCATAACATTTATTAATAATTATGTTTATGTCAATAATTTCTCAATTCACTTTATACAATTCTAGGTTTTTTTTTCAGTTAATGTTTAAACATAATTTATGTTACTTTCACGTTATTCTTTTCGCCCCGTGTTCATTCACTATATGCGTGTGTGTGTGTGTATAAATGGCTTAATATTTATGTTTTTTTTTCATTAGTAAATCTTTAGATAGTTTCACAATTTAAGGGACGAGTCAGTCCAGACCGGAAGTCGATTATCTAAGCTTGTGTCTACTCTAAGTCGCATCAAGCCGCTCTGAACTGCTTCGGCCGCATGACAGAAAAAGTTATTTTTGATTGAATTCTCATTTTTTTTTCTTCAATTCATTTTGATCTTATTCCCATCTGCGCTTCTGCAATTATCTATAAATTATAGTGCAGGTGCTGCAACGACTTCTTTATTACTTTTACTTTTATGTTATATGGTGTTTTCTCCAGTGATTTCTTTGTTTTCTTATTTATTTATAAATATTTCACATAACCGAAAAGAAAAACTTTGTTTTCCTCCTTTTCACTCTTCTCGTCATTTTTGCGTTGAATCTTTCAATTCATCATCAATAAAATTGTTTTAACTAACAACGGATTTTATTTATGTTACAAAATCATTTAATTGATTCAAGTGTCGGGTTTTTTTTACATCGAATTTGAATTGGAAGGTTTCAAGTGAGTGTTTTACAAGCTTGCAATCTCAATCTAATCGATGAGCTTTGCACGAGTGCTCGTCTTGTTATTCGAGATTCTATTGGCAGATTTATTTTCCCCTTTTTTTTTTGGCAGGACGACTTTCCCTTCGACGACGTTAACTTCCGTCGCTTGTGAAGTTCGTTAGGAAGTTCTTCTTTTGATTTTCCTTTTCTTAGATATTTACAATTATAAAACATTTTATTAGTCATATAAATATATGTTTCATCAATTTTATAGCCTAGAATCCATGCTTCACATTGTTTTTATGTTTTTTTTTCTTTCGTGTCGTAAAATTATTATTATCTAGAAATAGTAATGCTCTCTGTGTTGGTTTAGTGCAATAGTTTTACTCTTTGAGCTTTGCTTTTCTCGATCGTGAGAGAAGAAGAATAAAAAGGTTTTGAGACTGAATTTGGAAAATAAAATTTATTGCGAGAATTTGTCAGAGAAGAGTTGAGATCATAAAAATATTTTTCGAATCGTGTAATTTACTTGATTGAACATAAATTCCTCTCTGTGAGCAAAATAAATGTTTTTGACGCTTCAAGCGAATTCAATTTATTTTCTTCAAATATCTAAGTATCCAGGGACCGTTCTCATACCTCGATCCCTCTCATGAGAATTGAAAATATTCGAACGAGGTCTCCTTATCACCAACAAAAGTGCATTGAATCATCTTACTTCATCAGACACGACTTATCAAACTTTACGACCTTGTTTCCTTTGCTTTCTTTCATGTTCTACTTTTTTTTTTATCAAATAACGCACTTCACTCTTCTCATAGAGCTTTATGGCATATGAACGAGAGAGAGAGAGAGGAAGAGTCTTTCAATTCACAAAAGACAGTTTTCTCCAAAAAGTTTCACGCAACGATTGTCCCTACATTAAACGGTGAAAATTGTGTAATGAGTTGTTGTTGTTCTTGGGGATAATGTGAGGGAGTAAGCTTTTCTTTGAAGGGTTAGGGAAAGGGACGTGAAAAACATTTTCGTATAAAATACTTTCTGCCGTTTATTGATTTCCTGATTTTACTTATTACGTCATCATGATATCTTAATGATTCTTTTACTTTCTTTTTCGCAACAAAAGAAAGAGAAAAAAGCATTTCTTTGAAGTGGAAAACTAAATTTCGTTTGACGAGCAGGAGAATGTGGAGAATTTAATCTTTCAGTTTTCATCTTCCTCGCTTTTCATTAATTCACAACCTATTTGATGCGGAGATTTCCGTTTGTTTTTTCATCATTTGGAAAATGAAAAGGAAAAACGTCTTGTCTGTTAACTAAACTAATGAATCGTCGAGTGTTTTGTTTTGGCTCCGATTGTGTGCTTGAGTTTACCTTTTATGTTGAAGATCATATAGAACCAGGTCTGGAAGACTCAGATTAATGAAATCAGGGTCAAGCCATAATGTTCAAAATTTTACACAATTTTTTTTTCTCAATTTTTCATGTTACATTAATCGACATTCTTAACTTTATGTGATTTTTTTTTCTTTCACTCGCGATTTATTTAACCTTAAACTTCATCTTCATTTTGTGTTACAGTTCGTTGTGTAAAAATTTCTCTAAGTTTTCTTGCTTTTATTTATAACTTTTTACATTCTTAAGTGGAATTAATGGAATAAAATCTCATGTTTAACCTTTAATCGGTTGCACGCTTACAAATGTTTTCATCTTTGCTATTCTATTATGTTAAAACATTTTTAAATGTGGACGAATCAAATTGACTTTCAATCGAACGAACCGGAAATAAAGAAACTTTTTTTTTGTGTAATTTTCAAACGAGAAAAGTTGTTTTTGTTGTTAAAGAAACTTTTTGTGTTTTTATAAAATTCAATTCATTCGTCAAGTTTTGCTTCCTCCCACACTCGTAAATACATTTTGTTTATATTTTCTTACTCGTCGAGAATGCAATTTCATCTTTTTTTATTTTGTTAACTTTGAGCACGTTTTAAGATTCCAACGAAGACATTAACAGTTTTTCATTTTATTCACAAAAATATCTTTACAGTTTATGATTCCTTCGAAAGCTATTAAAATTGATAGAAAACGACGTAAAAATGAAAACTTTTTTCATCTTCCGAGACGTTCAATGTCCGTTCGAGACAGAAATTATTGTTTTTCCAAAGAGACAAGAAGAAAAATAAAACTGAAATTGAAATTGGCGAAGGAAAAATGTTCACTCGACTTCGCTGAGCAAAGTTGTGAGTCGTTTAAAAGTAAAGTGGAAGCTTTAATGTGTTCTCGTGATGTCAATTTAATGAACATGCTTTTAAACTAATTTAATGTTAAAACTATTTATGACACCCGTTTAAAGTTCATTTATTTCTTTTTTACGTTTTTTTTATGTCTAGGGCCAGTTCTTTGTTATCGTGTTTTGTTTTGTAAGCAAAATTACAAATTTAAGTATTTCCCAAAACTCTCTTCACACTAATCTACAAGATTTACATTGAATCAACCGAAAGGAGGTGCGAGTGTTGACTCTCTCATCTTCTTAAACAGATTTCAACTCTTTCAAATTACGCAACATTATAATTACACTTAATCTGTTCTGAGACTGACTTTCATGTATGGCAACGTTAATTAAATGCTCCGCAATTCACATCTCTGCGTTCTGTTCAAAACAAATTTCTTTTACAGAAGAGAGAGAGTAAGAGAGAGACAGGAAGTTGTCGCTTAAAACTTGATAGGCGTCAAGATTCTCATTTCAATAACAAAGAAAGACTTAAGCCTCGTAGAGTTTGGCAAATTTTCCCACCCAACGACTGACTCTCCGATGTGATGGGACTGAAAATTGGTTTGTCGATAGAAGGCGACTGAAAATTTTCGAAGTTCTCTTCTTCATTCTTGCCACGAGGCCAAGCCAAAAGAAAAAACAGAAAGATAATAATAGCTAGTCGCTCACAAAGCGTCGAAGAGTGACAGAAAGTCGTTAGATAATGCGGAGCGAGAGAAGCAAAATTGAAATAATTTCAGAAAAAATATTTCTCCGGAGACGCGTGGAAAATTTAATAAAATTAATAATTCATCAATCATCACTGAGCGAGACGAGCGAGATGATAAAAAAGATGATTTTCTTCTTTGTGGTGTTTCGAAAGTGGAAGCACAGGATTCTGTTTACCCAATGGATCTTCAGACCGAACTTTCTTTTCAGAGCTTTCAACGTGAAAACCAACAAAAAAGAATTTTTTTTTTCGTGAAATTAGGTCAGAGATTTTTAAGTGAAAACTTTTTGAAGTAAAGTTTGAGTTCCATGAAAAATAACGAGAGCTCTCGTGAGATGTAAACTTATCAAAGATTGCAAACTTCCATTAAGCTCGTCAAGAAGCTTTCTCTGCATTGTTCAACTCTGATTGGATTTTATTACAATTGTAATTGCGATAATTTAATTAATTAAGGTGTTAAAATGTTGTTTTTCCAATGCGGATGTCTTTCGGGCTGGTAATCTTGTTCAACATATCTCGGCAGCTTACAATGTGCTGATGCCCCGGTTGTAGCTTCGAGTCATATAAAAAAAAATCATTTACATACATTTTTCCATTTGCCATGTTGAACAGTTGGATAGCATCATGAGTCGGGTTGATTATTTTAATATCTGTCAGAGTTGTCCATGTTTACGAGGCTCAAGGGAGAGACGAAATACGAAATAAAATAATAAATATTCTTCACTGCTTTTTAATTAAAAGAACCAAAGAAAAGTTTCCTTCTCTCATCTTGTTCCGGCTGTTTTTTTCTTCTTCTCTCGGTGCAACAGAAGATTAATGCTGATGATGACGACGAAAGGATATTGCGAGTGAGTTCCGGAAACTCCAAAACGTCTCGGTTTAGAGAGAGAAACAAAAAACAATTTGCACTGTCAACGCTTCCCGCATTCTCTTCCATCTCTCGTCATTGCTGTTTGTCTTTTAATTTAATTAATTATACTTCTTTTGTTGCTTAAAATGTTCATAGTTTTCCTGTAGTTAAGACACTTTAATTACTTTTAATTTTTTTCCTCATCGCTCTCGGACAGAATGCTCGAGAGTCGTTTCGAGGGGGAAAAGTTTCTTAGTTTGTCTCATCTCAATCTACATGTTTATTTAGTTGTAGTTTCTGTTGTCGTTAGCTTTTAATTGAAATGCATTTTAATTTTTCGTCGCACAGCGTAACATGATGACATGAGTCGTCCTGTGCTGATGACTCGTGTGCGCTTCAATGCATTCTATCTAAACTTTTTTTGTTTTGTGTATTTTTTGTGTTTGAAATGTTGAGTGTGGAGAGTGATTAAAACTTAAATGAGTACGATCAACGGAAGCTTTCGGTGCATGGCGAATGAAAACTTTTCTATCAATTTCTTCTTCCTCTTCATCTTCGTCTTGTTATAAAACATTCAATGTTTATTAATATCACTTTGTCGTCGTTTTATTCTGCGCTCAAATCACTCTCGGATTTTTCTTCTTTTTTTCAATTAATGTCCCATTTAATTTACATCTATAAAAAAGTGGTTATCTCATTTTGTTTAGTCAACACTTACACCGACAAATTGTGAGAATTAAAAATAACACTGCAAAGTTTTCTTTTCTTATTCACGAAAGTTTTTCTCTCTCCAGAGCTCGCTTAACTTGTTTAATTGAAATTCATTGTAATTTCTGTGTTTGGGTCGCGGATGTGTCTAGGAGAACCGCGATTTACGAGCGCGAGAAGTTGCTTCGAAGCAGACCGTGTTGAGCCCTTTCTTTGGCTTCTGTCGCTGCTGTTTAGCAACGAACACTACTATTGCATAATTAATTATCATTAAAAAAATGTCTGTGCATGTTATTATCCCCTTTTTTTTCGTCTTCCCACAATTTATATTCATCTCGCTTTACACTCTACAGGACTCGCTGCTGCGCGGTGTGTGCTCTTTCATATTTCGGTTATTGTTATTCTTTAATTAGCTTTCGCCATTGTCGTCGTCCACTGTTATCATCTGGAATAATTCCTCTTGGCGTTAATGCACTGCGATGATGATTATGAAGCCACGAGGAGAATCGCTTGTGGTTTTGTCAATCATCGTGTTGAAGTGGGCAGCAACAGCTAACTAAACAACTGTTTGATGATGTCGAGCATCGTAATTTAATGGCTGTCTTGATTTGCCAGGGTTCGAAGCCAGGCTTGGAACGTAGTCCAAACGCCAGCGACGAACCCGGGTGTTTGCTAGACACCCGTACTCCCCATTTTGAGTAGCTCGAGCTTCTTCTTGGCGATCTTCGAGTATTTGATATCTATCGGATTTGTCGTATCGTAGAGCGATGGCGCTTGAAGAATAATTAAGCATGTGCCGACCACGCAAGCAATCGCAAAAATCCATAAAAATAAACGATCTAATACCAGTGCTACGTATTTCCAGTCTTCTTCTACCTATAAAGAGAAACGTAAGAATCGAATTAAAATTTATTTTCTGACGATTTCTTTTTCTGCATATCGATACGCTCAAGAATCTTCTCGTTTGGCTCTCAACAAAGTTTGTTCTTGGCTTAACGCGATGACAACAAAAACTTTTGCTTTGGCATTCTCTTTTGTAAAACTGTACAACTCAGATCATCCAACAAAGAAAGCGATAAAAAATTTAGCTGCCAACTGGAATTCCCTCAACTGCAGCGCTTTCTAGAGCGGAAGGGAAATGGAAAGCTCGAGAAATCCATTTAAATTTATCTCATTGCTTAAATCTGCCTTTATCCTTATCAAATTTGTATTTGAAGCTTCTACGGTTTCGTTTCGAAATGAAGAAACGAACGAGGCAGCCCTTAAAAATGTCATTTCCTTTTCTCTCCATCGCACTCGCCGTTGAAAAGTTTTTTTTTCTCTCCATCTCTTGAACGGATGTGTCGCGAACGTCGTTTCACTCAAACGTTTTATTAAATTACTGCGATTGATATTACAACCGAGCAATTCCGCATAAGCTTTTTTGAAGTGCTTTAATTTTCGTTCCCAGCCCCGGGGCTTTATGGAAATTATTTTAATTGACGATGTGGGGGGCAAAGAGTTCTTATTTTTTTGGCTTTGGCCTAAAACTTTTCTCTCCGGGCTTGGTCGGAAGTTCAAGCTTTCCCGAATTCTCTTAAAGTTTGATGGAACATACTTTCGCAATTACGCAACATGCGATAGACTTTTTAACAACATAAAAATTCTCTTGCTATGGTGTCATTAAAATCTTCCATGACAACACGTTACGTTCCCTTGCCTCGAGTCGAATCGTTCGTATCTCTCTTTTGTTTACGGGATCGTGTAATGTGTCTTCGAGCGCAATGAATAAACATCTTTATTTTATTAATGGGGACTGAAAGCCTTCTAAACCATAAAACGAAGCCCTTTTGCGTCCGTGTCGGATCGAAAGCCGAGAAATTAAAGCGTTTTTTTGTGTCAGACTTGTCTCTCGTTTCTAATGTTTAATCTGTTGTAAGAGCTTTCATTTTTCTACCTTAAAATGTAAAAAGATTTTCGTCTGAAGACACATTTAAAATCCTGATTGGATCTCGAGTTACTTTCAACATTCAATTTAATTTTAATGTGACCCACTTCCATCGAATTAACACTTTTTCCCTCTCTTTCAATTTAATTCCCTCACACTTCAACCGCTCAACGATAAGAAGCTTTACGTTTTTTCTGTGCTTGTGAACCTCTCAACGTTTGAATGCATTTTGAGTATAATTCCAAAGAATTAAAAAGCAATCTCGATAGGAATTTTCTGTTCAGTAAAATCGATTGAAATCTCCATTTTCAAACCGACAAAACATTAGCAAAGTTTAAAAGCTTTTTTGAGTTTCAATTGCAAAAGAAAGAGATAAAAATTATTCTGAAACTAAAGAACTTTCTAACTTAAACCCGCAAACTTAGCTAAGAAATTTAATCAGACTTTTAGAAGAAGTTTTGGTCAACTCTTGAAAGTTACGTAGCTTCGAGGAAAAGAATTTCTTTGTGAACGTAATTTGTGAACAACCCGAGGCCTTCAATAAATTTAAAGTCCACTCAACGATTCGTTCATTCCACAAAAACAACTCATCAACGCGACATGAAAAAAACATAATCGCGTACTCAAATTTCAAAGCGCTAATGCTGTCCCTTGATTGCAAATTACTCGATGGAAATAATTCCAAGGAAATTGCCAAGAAATTAATAAACTCCCACAGGCCGTCCCTCTTTTGTTGACAGTAAACCCTCGCAGATTTATTTCATCTCTTCATCATAATTTAATTTCAACTCCCCAGCGTTTCCTAATATCTTCCGGTGGATATTTCGCTTCTCTCTCTCGCTCGCTCATTGTGCTTTTCTACTCTTTGTGTGTCTGTAAGTCAGGAAATATTTGCGCTGCCTTAACGAGAAAAAGGAAGAATATTCCGTGAAGACGAAGAAAAGCTTTTTATAATTGAAAAAAGAACTCGAAGACTCGACCATATGTTATGCAATTTTTTCCGCCCCAAAGCAAAGTTTACTTTCTGCTTTGTCATGGAAAATGTTTAGAGCCGAAGGAAGATATTTCGGAGACTTTAATTTCATGATGAGCTCGACGAATTTCGTCGAATCCCGGAAAAGAATTTGAGAAGTTTTTGCCACTTTAAAGCTTTCCTGTCGACCCCAAAACGAAATCGTTTCTGAAATAGTTTCGCAACTCTCGTTTCTTCTCTCTCTCTCGACTTTTTTTGTTTGAATCCGGTTAACCGAAGCAAAATTACGTAAACCAACTGGAATGTGAAGTTTACAATCCTTTCACGCTCATCCCTCGCCATCCTCCGCCTCTTTCTGCAACATAAATTTTCGAATTTTTTCCAGCTTCACACTTCAATTGCTGTTATTTATGTTGATGCTCTTAATGTTCAGTGCGATGTCCCTTTTATCCCCTTACACACGAAAAGTCGCTGCCATTTTGGGTTTCTTTCCTCTGCCAACGTTGCAATATGAAATATTTACAATTTTACACATCGCTTACTGCCGGAGAAAGTTTCTTGAGTGCGTCGCAGAGTAAATTAATGGTTTCCGCTTTGGAAGTAATTAATTTCATTAAGACAGAAGGATAATTATTCCAACGCCTAGATATTCAAGTCGGCTTTACTTACGCTCTCGAATTTATCTTTATTTTTAACATGTTGTGCTACGAAGCGAGACGCCTCCATCGTCTTCTCCATCTCTCGATAATTCGGCTTCTCGAACGTTGGACTAACGTCACCGCAACAGTTTGGACTCATGTCGTTGATGCCCGGACTAAAGAGTTCATCGTCGCCACTTGAAAGCGGCAATGGCAGTGCAGGTAAGGGTGGCTCACCAAATCGCGAAGGTGGCAAAGCTGAAAATGAAGAAAAAAAAATCTTTGTTATTAAGAAGAAAATTCAATCATGTCGTGAGTCGTTCCTCTGCTCTAATTAAAATGACTTTGACGCTTTAAATTCTTCCCACTCCTCCAGACTTAGATTGAAAGGGTTTCACCATATCGCAACAAATTACAAGCAAGCCATGTTTTATTAAACTAAATTTAATTTAAAGTTTTCCCTTGTCGAATGAAGTTGAGTGAGAGACAAGAAGCGTCTTGTCGTTAGAAACTTTGTCGTTGCGTCTTTGCCCTTTGTCAGCGAGATTTCTTCGAATTCAATTTAATCTTGTAGATGAGTCCTCGCCTAATTGGCAGTTTACTTATAGGCAAAATGATTTCATAAATTATACAAGTTTTCATCCCAATCCATGTTGCATGAGATGTAACTTTTTCCCTTCTATCGTTTCCTCAAGCAAACCTCACAATACTCGTAAACTTAAACTAATTAACAAACCCCCTTGAGACTCTCATGACTGTGAATTCATTTATCGCAAAGAGAAAATGGCGAAAAAAGAACTTTTACATCATAATCTCGTTGAGCTGATGGTGAAGCAAGGGGTGATATCAAATGGATGCTTACACTCGACGCATGTGTGAGTCAGAATTCCACGGAGAGAAAAAATCAGATGATTAATTACTTTTCGAGAACGCGTGAGCTTCTCTGACATGAAAATGTGATTAAATTGGTTAATGCGATGAGTTAGCTGACAGCCGCAAAAGTCTTACGACAACCTGACTCGACGTCAACGTCTAATCCTGCATGCAGGTTGTCGGCTCAAAAGAAAGTTAATCTCAATCAAACAATGAATGATTTCAATCAGAGCAATCCTGTTGAACTTTTTTATTCAAAACTTTTCTCCAAATTCTTCGTTTCAATCATGACCTCGTTGACTTTACAATTCAATCAGCTTGTTGACTTAGCGGTCAACCCAGCACTTGGCACTGTCAATACAATTCTACTCCACAATCTTCTTCACGTAGTCGTCGATCAACTAGGATTGTCAACAAGCTTTGTTGAGTTCCATGGCGCCGGAAGTGCAGCAATTGAAAGCACCATAGTCAACAGTGAGCGACATTGTGGTTTCGAGATAAGCAAGTATGATGTGAAGAAGGAAGTTGACGAAGCCACAGGCGCCAACATCGAGAAGCGGATTTTAAATCTGAATGACGAAAACGACAGGAACGTCAAAGTTTTCGCCATCACAAATGTTGCTGCAAACAAGAAATGCCCGACGGGCTTTCCACTTCAACCGATGCAAGTTATTTCAGTTGACGAATTTCGAAATCTACAAACGAGTAGCATTCATGATTTTTTGTCGAAAGTTCTTCCTGAAGACAAATTCTTTGAAAGCGAACGACCTGAGAGTTCATTTAAAGCAATGCTCGACTTCATCAATCTTTCCAAACGACTTGACGCACTCGAGATCGGAACTCGCCAATTAGCCGAAGTCATCCGGAGAAGTCAATGTGACTTTGACAGCAAATGCGAGGGAATTGGACCGGAATTGCTTCAATTGGAAGAGAAGATTGACAGCTTGTGGGACAAAGTTAACAAATTGAAGTGCAAATGCAACGAGGAAAACTTTGAAGAGAATCTTTTTGTTAATATCCAAGCAAAAATAAATCAGGAACTTGAAGAGCGACTGACAAAGTTTCAGACAGATCTTGATAACTTTAAAAACTTTCAAGAAATTACTCTTAAGGATCATCATCAAGAAATGAAAGTATTTGTCGATCTGGTTTGCGAGCGACTCGACTCTTACAAAAATGATTTCGTCAAGGGAATGACAGAAATTCAAGCGATGATGGATTCGAAGCTTGACAAGTTCTTCGTCCCTGAGCTCAAGAATTATTTGAACGAGAAGATACAGAACCTTGAAGAGAAGATTGATAAACTCGACTTTAACAAAGCACTTGCAGCTGGCGTCGCTAAGAAGATCTTCACAAATCTTAATTGTATTTCTTGTAGCGAGAAAGTAATTCAAGCCGATGCTCGTCATCCAACGAATGCCATGTTGAAGACAAACATCTCAGATAAACCTCAACTTGATTCCACTAATGAGATTCAACTCCTGAAGCTACCAACGAGACTTTGTGGAGGCAAACATACAATCACGACGGCCAAGGAGAGAATTTTTAAATCAGAAACTGTCAAACTTCTTTGCAAATGAAAACTTTTTGATAAAATTCTGCACGGTCGCTTTGATGAGATCGAAGGGAAGAAAAAGCAAACGGATGTCTTTAAGAAACCTTTTGTCTGTTGACTTATCGCACAAAAACTTTTCAATCGAAGCTTAACTAACCATGCCGAGAGCAATCTAAGCAAAGACCTTTCAATTCTTGTCAGTTTCCCCTTCTTCCTCCATCGCTCTGTCTCTCTCATTGCATTACTCATGCTGAGGCGCTTCCTTCGAACGAAATTAGGTTGTTTCGTACGACAGGTACATCATACTCTCATCCCCATCTGTGCCATTTTTGTCGATATTTTCCGACCGAAGCAAACGAGAGAGACCGAGTAAGACTGGGAGTTTAAGGGAAAACCCTTTTCGATGCTTTTTGGGGATTTATGTATGAATGAGATATTTTATTATAATATAAAAGAAGTGAGAGAGAGAGAGAAAGCGACGATGGTAAAGGGAAAGAGCTATCGAAAGATGCTAAAAATTTAATATGTTTCGTTGCATAATACTCGACTTCATACTCAGCTCGTTATTTAATTTATTCTTGTGCTTCCAAAAAAAAATTGAAAGACGAGAAGAAAGAGAAGCAAAAACAAAATCCTCGACACAGAAATTATTCATGCCATTTTTCGGATGAGATGAAACTGGCAAACAACAACACCAGAAATAAATTATAATACATTTTTCTTCAACATAAAAAAAAATCCTTTTAAGGACACGACGAGAGAGTGGGAGAAGGAAAGTCCTCGACAGTCCATGCATGATTCATCTCAGTCGACATTATGCTAGAGATTTTATGCATGTTTTGTGTCTGAATTAAGTTGAAATATAGTCCGACATTCTAATAATGTTGCAAGCTGTAATCTTATTAAAATCCGACAGCAAATACAAACATCCCAAGAGTTCACGCTCATGTCAACTTCGACGGGCTGCCAAAAAGTTTCCATCTCAAGTCGTCACAACAGCTGAGGCAGAAAGTCGCTCGAAGCATTTCTTTATTATTCAATCATTTGAAGACTTTTCTTTTCTACATGAAAATATATTTTTCCAGTCGAAGAAAACATAAATTAAATTCGAGAAAGAAAAACAATTCGCAAGCAAGTGAATGAGCGTGAACATTGAAACATCTCAAGGCGATTCTGTTCTCTTTAATAAAATGGAACGAAGCTCTTGCATTGAAAGTTAAGATATCATTAAACACATTTTCCTTCTTGGAATGGAAGAATTGCTGAATGTTGGAGAGAAAAACTTTTGGCAGAGTCATCCTCTAACAGTCTAAGAAAGAAGGAACTGATAAGGAAAGAGAGGAAAATAAAATTAAATGTAGAAATTATGTTGCAATTTATGTAATCACGGCACACATGCTAAGGATTTTTCCCATCTTGAAGGCTGTTGTGAGAAAAGCTAGCACGCATAGCGAACGGAATACGGAAGATAAATGCTGCCGCATTCTAGAGTAGCAAATGAAAATTGCCATGGATTAAAAGCTACAACTGCTCGAGCACTTGAACTCGTCGGAAAATGAGCTCGTCTCATTAAATCTCATTGCATCGCTTTTTTATCTTCTTACTTGGCTCTGGGAAATGATTTGCGGGGGTGAATTAAAAGTTGAGTCACGCAATGTTTTTTATTTCGTGAGGAACTCTCTCTCTCTCTCGTATCTTCAATCGACGTAACTTCAAGACACATCTCAAGGGATTACGGAAGTGAATCAATTCCCTTTTCTTTAGACTTCATTTGCTTCTTAATTCAACCATTTTCGCGCTCAACTTGTTCTCTCGAGAGCTTCTCAAAACACGAAAACTTACTCCTGCGAGGAAACTTTTGCTGATTCAAAGCCGCAACGGCAAAAAACTGTTCTCGCCCGCAACCCCAGAATTGTAATTAACGTGGAAGGCTGTGCAGAGGAAGTTTGCAAGTTCGTGTTAAACGCTCACCTGGTATATCAAAATCAGTACTATATTTGTTTGTACAAAACGGTGAATATTTCTCCACATCTGGTGGTACATGGAACACATCGGTTAACACTTCTGGCGGTTGTTCCTCGACCTCTTGCGGCTCATCCTCTTTCTTCGGTCGTTGTATGCACAGCAGCTTAGGCAGAAATTCGATAAATATTCGTTGAACCCACGGCGCCATTTTATGCGTTACCGGAGATCTGGAAACAAGAGCGAGAGTCACATAATGAGACTTAATGTTTATCTTTTCATAAATTAAAAGTGACTCTGACAGTGAAAGGGTTCACAGATGAAGATTGATATTTACTCACCGAAAATTAACGTTTAACACAGCAATCGTCGTACAAACAGATAAAGTGACTAGCATCATAGTGAAGAGGAGATATTTGCCCAACAATGGCACGGTTAATGATGTCGGTGGAATAATTTCAACAAGCAGTAAAAAAAACACGGTGAGTGAGAGCAATATACTGATACATAATGATATTTTCTCGCCGCTGTCCGATGGTAGATAGAAAACTAGCACTGATAACATTGATATACCAACGCATGGTATAATTAGGTTAACCGTATAAAACAATGTCTTTCGTCTAATTGTTATATTAAAAATTATGTCGGGATATGGTTCTTCACAACAACTATAAAATTTTTCATTTCTAACGGCAGGCACCTTCAGGATCTCCCATTCGACTGATATATAGTAGTCTTGAAGATCAATTCCGATGTCAATCACATCCGAGTCGGGTGATTGCAGTAGATGACGCAAATCAATCTGTTTGAATGAGATGGAGATGGATTGAGAGATGTTATGAAGTTGACCAATTCTTGTTTGCTGCGGAGGTTGCGTAAGAGTCAGGAAAGAGCTTTTTCTTTCTACGAAGGTTTTGACGACATTATTGAACAAGGAGCAATCAAATCAAACAAGAAATATAATTTATCTTTCATCAAAATGAAATTTCATTTCTTCAATCAAATAAATCTCTTGAGCTCTGATAAGTTTTCGCTAGAAGAGGTTTTGATAACTTCAGAGACGGAAAGAACTGTTTTCTTCTGATTAAGAAGAAGCTTTGAAATTGAGGATATTCGTTCAACCTCCGGTAGTCATAAAAGATGAGAAAGAAAATGCCTTCAAGAGTCTTTGCACTGCCCTCGCACATCACAAGAATTGAAATAAATACGAACCATGTATCCATCATATGTCCAAGATCCGAACTGTTTGAAAATGAAGAGAGATGATGAAGAAAAAAGGAAAATTAGTCCGACAGCCGACAGCAAAAATAAAAGAGACAAAAGGCTGAAAAGGATATTTAATCCTTAGCCGAAGCTCAACCGACCTTCATAAGACATGTTTGCTCGTCAAATGGGAAGTACTCTACATCAATTTCACAAAATGATTTATAGATCGCTGGCGGCTTCCATACTACTTTTCCTGTATGATGTAATATTGCTTTTGTCATTATTGTTACTTCATAATTGCCATCCGCACTTGAATTGGAAAGAGAGAAAAAAAAATGAAAGAAATTAATTGCAAGGAAGACATCAATAATGCAATAGAAGAAGACTCATTTCTTTCTTAGTCTTCCACGATGACAAAGGAAGACAAACTCACTTATTATACAAAACTATGTCCGGCAGCCATATGTGTTCAGAGGGAACGTGAAGAGTATCCACGCCACCATAATCATCTGGATTCCATTTGAGCTTGTAGTCGTTCCACTCCTGTTGAAAGAGATTGTCATGATGAATATTAGTAAGTTCATGCTGTCGTTCGTCGGAGACAAGCTCATAAAGGACGACGCTCTATATTTAAGTAGCAATGAGACATTGTTGCAATCGCTCTTGTCTTCGGGGCTTACAACTCTCCCATCTCATCGTCGTCTTCGTCATCTTTGTTGTTGAAGAAAGCTTCTTACAAATTCTTTCCCCTTTTCACAAATTCTCATTTGTTCGGATGAAAATTCAATTAATGCGAGAGAGAGTCGAAGACAAATCTGGCAGAAGCCCACACAACAAGAGAATGTTTTATTCCTCTGATATTTATTATTGAAACCGATTTGTTGTTTGCAATTCGCACATGAACGTCCGGTGGGAGAGTGGGCGGAGGAATACTGAGCCGAGGCTTAAATCTCTTAAAAATCCAATTTCATTTTTGCGTCTACATGAACGGAATGGCAAAGCTGTTTGGGAACTGCTTTTTTTCTGTTTCAAATATTGTTCTTGCTCTTCTCATTCGTTTCGATATTGAATAATATTTTCATTTTGGGGTTTTCACACTTCATCTGCAATGCTCATTGAATGCTTGAAGGCTTTTCCGGTAGAGAATCGACGAGAGGAAGAAGAAGAGGTGGAACGATGATAGCTTTTAAATACGAGATGCTTATTGAATTGCACATAAAAGTTTATTTATGCAATGAATCAACAGACTCACACTGGCAAATCCTCTCTGTGGTGAGTTGGACTAATTGAAATTTCCTCGAATGAAAACGTCTCAATGAGTTTCTTTCACTTTATCTCGATGAAGCTTTGGTGTGTTTGACAAATGCTTCATTTGTGGGTAATCTTTATGCAAATTTGTTCTTCCCTCTCGCCAAACTTAACTCGAGATCATTAAAATATTTTCATAGAGTCATGCATGAGAATTTTCATTGCTTGTGCATACGAGAGTAGACGAAGGAGCGAAATAAGACGAAGAACAAGATGGAACGATACTTACTTGCTCCACCCAGACGTTTGTCGTCATTATCTAACGAGAAAAATATGGAAATGATGTTAGAAATGTTTTTCTTTGCACAGCGAGAGCAGAGAAAAAGTTGTTACCTGATTCTTAAGATTCTGTTTTCGCCGAAGACGAAGACGAGCACAAAAAAGAAAAACAAATTTGATGTTAATTAGATTCAGTAAACGTTAATGTAGTCGACGCTTCAGTATGTTGAGAAAGGAGAAATTAACTTATGCGAGAACATTCTCAACTCAAGGATCCGCGATTTGCTTAATGAGTTATTCATAAGTCGTCCAATTAAGCGCTTCAAGAGGCCGCAATCGGCCTCGTCGTCTTACATCTTATGAAGCAATAAAATTTACTTGAATTGCAAATCAACGGAAGAATGATTCATTCATAATTAAATGAAATTCTTTAGCGATACTTACAACATCAATCAACTGTGACAATCGTAAACCCATTTTCACCGTTAAACGATCCGAATTGTTGCCCACGGGCCGAATCAAGCGATTGTAATTGCTCAGTAGATCGTCATATAAACGTTTTGAGTCCGGATTGGCCTTTCCAATGGCAAATTGTAACGCTATGAACACAGCCGCAAGTAGAACGCTCCCCATCTTAGGCCAGGTCCACCCCTGAAAGCAAAGAAAAGTGAAAGGAATTAGAATTTGAAGAGAGAGAGCTTTTTATTTTAATTAATGCATAATGTTTATTCAAAACCAAATCAAAGTCATTAAAATTTCAAATGTTAGAGGAGCGCGACGGAAAGAAATCCAATTATTGCGGCGCGTGAAACGTTCGAGCCTGTTTTTAATTCGACGGCAAATCTTTTGAATCAAACTTCTCAACTAATTAAAGAAAAGTTTTTCTTTTCCTTAAGAATATCTCGCACGACAAACAAATCTGATTATTATTCGCCTCAAGATTCATCATCAAACCGAAATTGCGTTTCATGATGAAGCCGTGAACTTGTTTATGAAACGTAAAATAGTTCGGGAGCCGCTTTGAGACACTTAATCTTCATCTTCACTCTCTTCATGATTGTGATTGTAAAGACAGGTCGAGGGAAAACAATTTGGATTTTATGTACACATCAACCTCACCCAACCTTTTTCACATCATATCTAAATTTGGAGCTTTCTTTTTTTTTGAATGAAACACTTCCACGGGATTTACCTCCGAAGGAAGAAACTTTCGTTGACGTGAGAGCTTCAAATTAAAGTCAGTTACTCTTTCGTTGTAGAATGTAATTTTAATTTTGTTGGAAAATCCTTTAAAAAACTTCGTCCTCGAACTGCTCGCTATACTTTCTTTCCCTGTCGAAAGTGAACCTTTTGAAAATACAACCTGAGTGTTACATATTTAATGCTTTGTTCTATTTTTGTACTGGAAAACGATGAAAATTCCACGAAGAAGAAGTTTTGTTTCTTCATTCAATCCTGAAGATTATAATCGAGATTACAACAGAGTCAAACCGATAAATTTTCCTGTTCTCTGTGGCAATCGAAAAAAGCAAACTTTAAATTGCAAGGAGGAAAAAAAATCGATTTCTCTCTTTGTTGAACCTTTTCCGATGAAAATCTAAAATTAACATCATTCTCTGAGCAGACTTTTACTATTGTGACTTGTGAATTATGCGACGACCATAAATCTCATTCCGTTTTGATTTCAATCAGCACGAGTATGCTTACTTGTCTCGTCGAGTGCTGTGGGATGAGTTGTATAAGCTCCTCGAGAGTAAATGTTTTAGTTGATAGTCTCTCTCCCGCTCATTGCCTTCTCGTCTTTGGAAAGCTCAGTGACAACAGTCTTTTGTGTAATTTACGACCTGAATTCATCGTCATCATCATCAAGTTTGAACTCTCCCACTCATCATTCTTGGCGACTTCTCGACTGTCTTCTTCTGTTTATGATGACGAAAGTATTCACTTATCTCAACGAATCCATAAATCCATAAGCTTCTTTATTTCCCTTCGGACTTCTTCGTCAATTATGTCACAAGAGATGTCAAGTGTGCCTTACTTGAATAATTTATAAGCAAATTTGTAAGATGTGCGATGATAAGGGAGACAGACAGACGAGAGCGAAGAGCATCCAATTGTGACGGACGTGATGAACAATCCCCAACGGCCCGTTTTCAAATTCAATGATGGCACAAATTTGATGAAATAAATCACACATCTCTTGACAACGACGACACATTTTTCACGCTCAATTCACTAAAGTGATTTTGATTCACTCGCTCTCTCTTATCGATTAAAGTAAATTTTTCTGCTGGCGCTGGTAAATTCTTAAATGCAAAACCATCAACTGTGTGATTGATTTTCGATGACTGCCATCGAGACATTAACGGGTTATCATAAATGTAAACTGTCAACTGTCGACTTGATGACTTCACGAGGAAGCTGATGATGAAGGTTTTTTTTCTGCTTCCCATCATCCCATAAAATTAAATGTTTGGTGACTTTGAAAAAATTGATTCTCATGGTTCGAAGACGACGAACGTTATGGCTTCGCCTTCTCGATTCAAGGCGATAATAGCTGAAAGGGATGAGATTGAAGAGTACGACGACGACGTGATGAGCTTTGGAGGATTCTAATTCTGCTTTGAAATTCCTTCCGAATATTAGTTTTATGAATGATCTCGCGTCTCTTTCCATCTCTCGCTTTATAATAATTCATTCATGGTACATTAAACTTCTGCTATGGATTTAATGCAACCGCCTGAGTGAAGAACGAGGGTAGAGGAAGTTTCCGCTTATCGGAGAGCGAAAAATCTATTCCTGGTTCTATCTTGCACAATGCAATGACGAAAGCTGCTTAATATTCCATGTAAAAATTCATGAGAATGGTTGAAGCTTCGAGGCTAAGCCTCAATCATTTCCATAGAGAGTATAGATGACTCATCACTTAAAACCCTTCACGATCGACAATACCCGATGAATGTGCTGTTGATTGTCAAGAGTCCTCAGAAATGTCACCTCGAGCTTGTTTTTGAAAGAAGAAATCTCTGTCTGTCTCAAAGGAAACTTGTTGAAAAGTGCAATGAAATGGAAGATCTGTTCAGCAGCTGCACAATTTGCTGTCCCATAAGGAAGGAATCTAGTCTACAATCTGCAACTGATTCCGATTATCAATTGCGAGATTTTCTCTCGAGAAAATGAAATTTATGTGCATATCTCAAGTTTGTCTTTGCAATCACAACAAATCGAAAGCTTGAAGAAGTCTCTCCAGCAAAGAGAAAGTTTAGATTGCTCAAATGAGTGAAAGATGTTGTTTATCATCATCATCTCCGAGTACTTTCTCTTCACCACAGCATCGATGCATTAAGATAACATTTGATAATCCGAAAAACATTCACAAAAGACATGACACAAGTAATTGAATCGAAGAAAGGAAATTTATTGAATTTCATTTCCCGAGAACTCGTCAGCACAAAAGTGAGTGAGAAGCAGCAAGTACACAATTCGATTCGATCATAAAATAATGGCTGAGATGTGACATATTTTTATGCTGCGCGATGAAAACTCCTCATCGTTCTCTGCTGATATCGAGCATCATCAACACATCGAAAGTACTTTTTACATGTCGTCGTTCGTAGAGAAAGTTCGATGACAAAAAAAAGGAGGATTGAGACTAATAAATTTTTTATATACTCACACTTGAGCCCAAAAAAAAGGAAGAAGAGAAAAAGTGAACACAAACATCAAGCCGAACGAGGGAAACATTGCAAATAAATTCGAAATGGAAAATTTATCGATAATGTCGACGGTATTTTCGATGCGATTCATCACACAAAAGCTCATTTTCCCACCGAACGCTGAGAGTCAGCAAGAAAGAAAAAAAAACTCAATTTTGCAAATTGATTTGTATCACGAGATGAGGCTCTGGACAGTTTGACTTATCGCATTTCGTGTACTCTCTAGAACGAGCCTCTCCCTTTCGTCCATCTCTCGGCTGGGATATAAAAGGGAGCAATCATTTATAACAGGATTAAGCTCAGAGATGGTCATTATGTCGTTATCATCAATTGTACAATTCTTATTTTACCTCCTACCATTTCCGATCATCGACTAAGCCTGATAAATGCGAAGCGGTCAGTTTGGTATTTGTACACAAAAGTTCGACTCGGACTTCGATGGAATGTGACCTGGATCGAACAAGCGACCAACGAGGTAATCAATAATTCATGTAAAAAGCTCCGAATTTATGCAGGCGTGGAAGAGTTTTTTTCATTATCGAATGAAATGAGATGCCATCGATGGTTGGAGGGGTTGAAAAGAAAGAAGAAAACTTAAGAGAAGAAGCCTTCGTTGCGAGAATAATTGATTGTGTTAGGTTTCATAATAACGTTAATGAGCTGAAAGTTTTACTGCTTGGATTTGCTGGATCAGTTGATTAACTAATAAGCAATTCGGTTTGCTAATGAGTTTGCTGTTGAAAACAGAAAGCAATCGTTTGATGTCAAGGACACACATACAACTCGTCGAAAGTGCTCGAGGAGATGAGATAATAAGCAGCTCACTGTCGCAAAACAAATGCTTTTTATTCCGCACAATAAATCGCTTAAAACAGCAAATTGAAATCTCGGGCAAAGGATGACAAAAGAGCTTACAAAGCATAATGGTATTGCGTCCTTTTTTCCCCTCCACCCTCGAACGAAATCAAAGGCAATGCTCGGACGACCCAAATCATGAGAAGAGTGAGGCGAATGTCTCGAATCATGTAGGCTCAAACCGAAATGGCTTTATTCATAAATACTCTCAAGTTGCGAACGTCCAATTACTCGGCATGAACTTCTTCTTTTTCTTCGTAAATCACAACGCTATCGCCTCTCGTCGTTCTCTCGCTTCGATTGTCGAAAGCGATGGTAATAGGAACGACATTAATCTTATTAATTTGACATGATTTATATTCAATGTATTTTCCATACCAAAGGATGTCTTTGTGAGACTGAATAATGGAATCGGCAGCTAAATTGGAATTATTACTGTCCAGTCTGCGATATCTTCCTTTTGCTTTGCTGTCGTTACTTACGCTCAGAGAAAGTCATGAAGCCACATACAATAATGAAATGGCAAAGCAAACGACGACGACGACTGCTTGCTCTACGCAGAAATGCGCAGACAATTGGAGCGAAAGAGCGACACAGAAATGAGGAAAAAGGATCGTAAATGCTAATTTTATAATTACATTTCTGTGTCCTCTATCCGGCTATCATTAATTCAATTTCGCTATCAAGGATTTCTTTCCACCCTCGACTATCTCTTTCTCTGTCTCCTTCCCAGTTCTCTCGCGTAAATCCAAAAAGCTCTTTGTTCGTTTATTTTTGCACGGACGCTGAACAAACAGAAAAAGAGAAGAACTGACCAGATTTTTCATCATAATTTAGTTAATGACTTTTACGAACGAATTCTTCTTTGTAGGGTGAAGACTTAATTTCATGTGGGGTGCGTTAGCAAACAGTTTTTTTTCTTTCTTTTTGCTGAGCTTGCTGGAAAGTTTTCAGTCTGAAGTTTTCTCATCAGACTTCATCTCAAATCAATGAACTAAACAGTTTAACTCAAGTGGTCCTTCAATATGCTGTAGATGTTACCTCGAAGCTTCGAACTTTTATTAATTGAATCTTGAACAGCTTCCACAAGCTGAAGTCCTTATCCGCTTGTCGAGTAGGAGAAAGAAGATAATGGCAAAAGTTTTAATTGAAAACTATTCATTCACAATTGAAAAACTAAGAAATTTTCTGACGAGACGAAGAGGAAATTTTTCGTTGCTCGACAACTTGAGCTCGGCGAGATTTCATTTGCGAACAAAGGAGAGACTTCGTGATCGAATTTTTAATTAAATTTAAATACTTTCCTCTTTCCACGGCGAAGTTTGATTGTTTGTATTCAAATTGATTAAGTTTCAAATAAATTTTATTTACTTGCTCGATTGTGATTGAAATCCAAAATTTTCTTTTGTTTGATTACGAAAAGTTTCAGAGTTTGAGGATTTTAGTTTGCTCTAAGCTAAAATTTGTCTTTTTCTCTACCACATGTGAGAACAGCTTGGAGCTTTATCTTTTAATTAAACTCACAAAAATCTGTTTCATCCTCTTCAACTTTTTATTTGTTCCATTTGTTTTGTGGATCGTTTCGAATGCCGTAACAATGTTTTATGCTTTCTCGCCTTCGGGAGATCAACTTTCCGCTCATTAAGAGCGAATAAACAGCTAAAGCTCCAGTTCGATGAATTTAAAGCAAGTACATCGACTGAAAATTTGAAAACACTTTTTCTTCTTTTCTTGACAAGATTCTCTTGACACGAAAATATCAGCGACGAGTGAAGAAAAAAGTTGTAAAATTGCCAGAAGAAAACTCTTTCGTTCAGTGATGAAAAATGCTTTTAAAAAGCTTTTTGTGTCGAAGGCTGCAATCATAATCCTCGCGCTTTATTACGGTGGCGTAAAATAAATTTCATGCGAGTTGAGGTGCGCGAGAATTTTCATCTTTTTTTTTTGTCAAGAGAAGGAAGTGTCAGTAAAGTTGTGAATCGATATTTTCTTTGTGGCAAGCTCGTGCTTCTGCACAAATTATGAGTTAAATCGCAATGAAAGCATGCGAGAAAGAAAGAATGAAAATTGCGCGACATAAATTCATAAACTCTTCAAAATCGCATTATGGTGCTCTCGACGAAAGAGACTAAAGCAACACGCATACCACATTGATGTTCTCATCATCATCATTGAATCGAGTTCAGTATCGAATGATAATATATTTGCGAAACTCTTCCATGTTTACTCTGCTTTTCCTCTTATATTTCCCACTTGCTTTGCCATAGTCGAGTCAGTATTGTTAGCGATACAATGACGATGATAAAAGGTTTTCATCCTGAAGTATGATTGCGAAGCAAGGAGCGAGTGAACTTCATTCAATCTCAGACTCACTCTTTTCACCTTGCAATAATGAAACTTCAACCTTTCTACTCGCTTTCGTGGCGGCGATGGTGAATGAATCATTCAGAATGATGCAATGTGTACATACAATAACAGATAAATCTTCATTTGAAGAGTATTAATCGAATCGATCATTAGCTTCTTCATCGATAATTTATAGAACGCGCATTCGTTTGAGGTGAATACCTTTGAGACGAGTTCAGTCGATTGGACGTCAAACACAATTTCCTCGATGATGAAAGGGAAGCTCGAGTTTAATCTAATCAATGGGATAGTCTTGTCACTTATCAGTTGAGTGAGTGAGTGAGTGAGAAGCTAATGTCACGATTGCAAAGTTAATGTCAAGTTTGAAGCTTTTATGATGTTAGAGAAATTAGATTTTCTATCAAACACAAACGACATGTGAGAGAGGATTTAGTTAACTTTCAAGTCTCGTCCAAAAGAGATCATTTTCTAAGTTTTAATCTTCAAGTCTTGACATTAAAACTTTTTTATTTCGCATCATTCAAAAACTCGCGCTGTCAACAACATTAATTCTTTTGGAAAAATCATGAAAATTAAATTTACAGAAGTCATCCAACGAAAGCCAGATGTTCCCGTCTCCTCTCCTCTCGGAAAAAGGTCGAATCAGTGGAACAAAACTTTTTTTCCTTCTTCCTTGTTCGATTCATTCCCGGCGAGTAAATGCGATGGGAAGAAAAAACAAACTTTTCGTTGAGAAAACTTTCGTCCGACATTCAATTTATCATTTTAAATGAACTCAATTCAAGGGGAGACGGAAGAGAGAAAACATTTTTTGACAAGAATAATTTATGGCAAATACAAATGGAAGACGGAGAAGATTACTTTACGTGCAATATTCGTCATTTACTTCATTAGTCTCGCATATTTTAAAGAGCAAAGCTCCTTTTCATTCTTGTTCGTGGCCTTCGTCGGAACTGAAATCTGTTCAACGAATCTCTGAGGACATATGACGTAATTCCACTTGAGCGTTTCGTCCTTCTTCTTCAACTTCGTTATAACAAATTAATGTAAATGAAGAAGCATTTTATTTCTCTAAGTTCTGTCTCCATCTCTCTCACTCGCGACGTTCATTGAGCTAAGCTCAGTTCAGCTGTTTTGTCTTGTTTGTTCCCTTCCCGGTTCAACTTCATTCGCTTCGCCATAAAACAGCGTTGCAGAAGCATCGAAATGGAAAAATTAATTTATTCTTCCCTTCTCTCTAACATTCGCCAAGCAAAGCTCATTTGAGGAGACTCCTCCGATGATAGAAGAGAGATCGTCGTCGCGTCCTCTTCGCTCACTTCCTAAAAATGTGGTCAATGTGAGTCTTGGTAATTGATTTGATTATTTGGCTTGCAATCGCTTTCATAAAAGTAATTGTTATTGTTATAACGCTCGTTTCTCTGTCATGGCTTCCCGCAACGCCTTTTTTCCCTCGAAGCTTGTTTGTGTCGTCCTTTTTCCGTGGAAAATATTTCCGAATCAGAAGGGAGTTTAATGAAGTTTCCTTTTGCTTGCGTGGAGATTGCGTAGTCAATCCATTAGATTTAAAGCCCCTAGAGAAGCTTTTCGGCGGGGATTAGTTGAGATAATTACGATTAGCACTAGTCGAGAGCTCGTCGTGAAAACATTTGCCAGATAAGAAGTCTCGGGAGGCTGATAGAATTGAAAACGAAGCTTTATATTTACGGCAAGTGATTAAAAGAGAAGAACAACAAGCATTTCCGCGGAATTTCCGATTAATTTCGACGCTTCCATAACCGCTTAGAAATATCAGAAGCGCGAGGGTTGAAAACAGCTTAGACAAAAAGAGAAAACTTTTAAATTGAAATTGAGAGTCGGATGTCCGAGACGAATGGCGGTGTGGGCGAAAAGAAATTGCTTGAAAAAGTTTTCGCCCAGACATTCAGCAAAAAAAAACTCTCGTTACACAATTTCGAATCACTTAAATTAAACGTTTCAAATGATGGAGGATGGAATTTTTTTTGTCGTTGCAATCATTCGTCGGCTGCTGCTGTTTTTCTGATGTTTGCTTTGTTTCTCTCCTTTTTTTTGCTATTGTGAAGCTTTTGTGATTGCTCGCCGGGGATGAGTTACTTGATGAAAGGAAAACAAAAGCTCGATTGAAGTTTCATGGACAGAATTTGCAAATTTCGTCTTAAGCTCCGGAAAAATATCCTGAAACCATCAAGTGATTGCTTCTAATGAAGTTGTCATTTCTAATGGGTACACAATAAGTTTGTTGTTAGTTAGAGAGAGGAGAATATCGAGAAGGAGGAGGCTTAGACAAACGTGGGAAATAGATCACATGTCGCAACGGTAGTTCAGCTAGAGCAAAGCAAAGATCAAACGTGGCAATAGAAATTGGTGAAAAACAAAGTCGAAATTGTTTTTCTTCTCGAAGCATTGCTCGTCGTTTGTCGAAAAGGTTCAAGAAAAATTGCTTTCATCACATTCGCCATAACTTTTTTTTTGCTCCTTTCTTCAAAGAATAAAGGATCAATAAGAAATATTCGTCTCGTTCTGGCTCGAAAGTCTTTCTGTCAAAATGTCACAATGGCGCCGCTAACAATTTTTCTGTTCATCTTCTCACTCTCGTCGTTTGTCTAACGAGGAAACTTCCTATCGCTCTTCTATTTTTAAAGAAAACGACACAAAACCGGAGAATCGGAGAAAGATTGAATAAAATTTTATGAAAACAATTCTTTTATGCTCTACAAAGTGCTTCTAGACTTCTGCCCCCTTAAGAGCTAGAATTAATGACTTCTTCTTGTTAAATTGATTTCCACTGTCATTGAGTGTGTGACTCGACTCAAAGGTCTTTGATGAGATTCAAAGGTGAAAATTGAATCAAATCCAAGTGTCTCGCTGTAACAAACATTTTTTTAATTGACAATAAATTCTCTTTTCTTCGAATATTTATTGCCGACTTTAGTTTTTTATCGCTCGCGATTACATCTATTTAAGTTGCTCCGAAGAAACTTTTAACACTTTTTCCTTGTGTTCCATAAAGTTTATGGCATTACACATAAATACACAAATACATGGACGAGGCTTCCTTAGTTGAATTGCATAAGCGAAAGGAAGAAAAAAAAAGCTCGAACTGAAACAACATAAATTATGGTTTTATCTCAGACATGGAGCCGTTTCGCTCACATAAAAATGAAGAGAGTGAGATACACAAAGCTGCTTAGACGTTGGAGCAAAAATCAATAGAAAAATATGTGAATCGAAGCGGGCAGCACATCAAAAAAGCTTTCGACGATGGGGAGAGATTCGCCACAAGACGAATCAAGTTAAACTAAGCAAAAAAGGTAAGTTCTGCCTTTTCCCCATCACTCATCCTGATGGATTCGATGCGGCTCATCTCGAGCGAAGCAAAGGGAAATTTTTGATGTATTTTCATTCGTATGAATATTTATTGATTCAAAGAGAAGGAAAAATAAAAGTTATCAGTTAGAGGAGAAGAAAGGAAAGCTTTTCAGTCGAAAGGAATCAAAAATGCAAATATGAGAAGATTGCGAGGAGGAAATCGAAGAATACCTTCTTGGCAATCGGAAAATGTTACATAATCGAGACAGGCCGTGACTGGTATTTTATGAAAAACTAAACAGCGAACGCTAATCATTCACCACCAGACGCAAATAGCGTCTTCAGACAAGCGGATTATCGTTTCAGTTTTTTTCCTCAACACACGTCGCTTCCCTCCCGCGCCATCATTCGACTCCCATTTCTCCTTTCTCCTCGTTGTTAGCTCAAGCGTTCTCTTCATTATTCTTTATTTGAGTTTGCTTCTTATTCACATTATTTGATCAAGATTTCGGCGTACCAATTACGCCTTTATGTCTTCAAATCTTAGAATGCGGAGCAGACAAGCTTCGTCTCCCTAAAACATTTTTCTCTTTTGTATGACGATGACATGAGATGGCGCTATTTGATTTGCTCTCGTCGCTTTGTGCAATCAAATTTAGATTTTGAATAAACATTTTCGAAGCAAATTGATTAGAAAGAAAAAGATTTTGTTTAGTTACTTACGGTCGATCCGCAAAACGGTGCATTGCCTGCGCGTGACAGCAGTCTTCCGCCTCTGCTGGAACCACCTCAAGAAAGAAGGTGATGCCGATGGCTCGAACTCAAAGTTGCTTCGCGAATCTTTTCTCTCTCGTCTCGAGATCTTTGTTCGCGGAACTGGAAGTTTCTTTCTTTTTATTGTTCCTGCTTATGTTCTTCGAAAAACAAGGAAATATGAAAACTTTTTTTTTTCGTTTCCCTTAGGCGTAAACTTTCTCTCCTCCTTCACGCTCTTCTTGTTTAATCGTCGAGGAAATAATTCCAGAAATCAACAATATTCGTTTTAATTAAGCTGAGCAAACCCGTAACGAAGGTCGCGAGGGGAAAAACTTTTTATCACTTTCGATAGGAGAAGAAGTTGATATTGATGTGAGTTGCAAGCTGCTCGCTTGATGCTGTCGGGAGTGTTTCCTCGCCTTATTTATTATTTATATTTTCCTCCGCTCTTCCGCTTTCTTGGAAGATGTAATTAGGTTTTCCTTTTCTTCTGCTACACTAAATTTGATTTTAATCAAAACATTATTTATATTCCTTTATCTTCTTCGTCTTCACTGTTTTTCACTCGAAATTCTCAGCGCTAACTCGTCGTCGTCTCACCGATCAATAGCGGTCCTCGCTCCAATGCACAATTCATTTGCCATTAATTTTTAAGTTGAACTCGTTCCTTGCTTTCACTCGCTTGTGTTATAATTCTGTTTTATTCATTTTATGTTGGTTTTTAATTCACTATTTTTATTTGTTTTTTCTCTGCTGCATTTGCTAATTCATTGTTTAATTATTCAACTGGAAGCGGGTGAGAGATTGATTAGTAAGCGAAAAAAGGATTTGACGTTGAAAATCAAATTAAAAGCTTCGTGAGATGAAAGTTGTCATTTGTGATAATAGAGAGAGAGAGAGAGAGAGAGAGAGAGTGAACAGAGAGAAGGAGCATCTAGATTGAACTAATTCGATTATTTAAATTACTAATCTGAGCAGTAAAAATCTCAGTAAAAATCCTTTGGTTGTTAATATTTAAATGTTGGTAATGGATTAAAGCAGCAACCTTTGAAAAGCTTTGCTTTACTCGTGGCTAAAGCTCGTGCAATTTCATTTCACTCTTAAGCTCGCAGTGTGACATGACCTGACACAAAGTCCATTAATTCATTAACTGAATCAGAGAGGCAAAGCCGTCTCCATCTCCCGTAGCAGGTGAAACAGAAAAAGGTTTAGTCGTGTGTAATATTTAAAGCCATGTCCGGTATATGAACAACAAAGGCGAACGACTAAGCCTTGGACTTTGCGTTAAACCACGTCAGATTGAAGCTGCGAAAATGCCGGATGATCCTGGACAACGCCAACAACTTTCATCAGTCGACCCAAGAAAACAATTTGCTGTCTTTTGATTAGAATCATTCTAAATTTGCCTCCTTTTCGAGCTCATCTCGAATCTATAAAACTAACCCCGTCACAGAAGACAGCCCAACAAAGCGTAAAAGTCGCACTCAAACGGCTATAAAAACTGGGTGTGGTATGTAGATTTGCTTGCGTTCGAACCCACTCTCTCCAACCTTCTGATCCTTTTTCGCATTTTTCTCTCGTTCATTGTCGAAAGAAAGAAAAGCGATGTGACATCCACACAAGATGAGGCAAGAGCAAAGAGACAATAAACATAAAAAGCCATTTCGAAAGGAGAATGTGCCTTTGTCTCTGATCTGCTTCGCTCATACACTTTTTGCCACTTTTTTCTACTCTCTCTTCTCTTCCTCCGTCTCCTTCGCCTTCATTCATTTATAATGAAAAACTACTTAAATAAACACAGACAAGGATATCATTTGCTGTGCATAATAAATCGGAGGTGGAGAGGCACCCACAAGGGAGGAAAGAGAACGATTATCGATTGTCATAAGGTATTATCAGTCCATCGCTATCGAATTTATGCATTGTCGTGCTCATTTATTTTTCATACACGCAAACAGGATTGACTTCGAGATTTGCATTCAAGATCAAAAGCTTTTCGACTTCGTCGAAATATCAAACAACAAGTCAAGCTTAGTCCTAAATTGATTCGATCAAAAAAGGTTGTTGGCGTGATTGAAATCTTGAGTTGTGTGATCTCTGCGAGCGATGAATTGGAAAACGAGTTCGAGAGGAGGAACGAAATCAATTTTATTTGAATGTGAGTGCAATTTCATTTCGTTCCAATGAACCACCAACGCATAATTTGCAATTTGTGTCACAACTCTCGAGAGTTGTGCTCTCTGCAATAGTTTTTGCATTTTTCATTTCTGTTTTCAACATGATTTAGGCGAAGCATCGAAAAGAGGGCAGTGAAATTCACGAGCATGCACGCGAATGGTAAAAATATCAAGCATACATTATTAATTTTATGCCCGAAATCTCCCGCTGAATAAATATTTTTGTGCTTCTACTGCCGTTGTTGTTTGTGCCAGAAAAATGTGACAAAAAAGTTCCTTTCGGAAAAATTTAATTTATTTTTTTAGTGTCATCCATTTCCTGTGACCAGTCTGATTCAGAGCTTTTACGAATAAATTCCGACGCGGATTTAATTCGCTTGATATTCGAGTCGAGTGCTTTAAACTTGAGATGAGGCGCAGCGGAAACTTTTACTGTAATCGCTTTCACGAGAGCACAACAAAACACCTGTAAATCTTGTCTGAGCCGCCCATCTCACATTTCAAATTGTATTTCATTTTTCCATCCGCCCACCGAATGCTTTTTGTTCCAGTTTGCGAAATATTTACGATCGCTCGAATTGCACAAAATGAAAATTGATTTTTTTTTCTCCCTCTCATTTCATTACGGTGATTGACAATGAATTCCAGGAAATTGACAACGACACAGCGACATCATAACATCCGCTTCGTTTCTATTTTCCAAATGACTTTGAGCCTCACGTCTTTGCCGGGAACCGACAGGAAGAAATCGAAGCACATTACAAATTGAATTACAGACAAAAAATTGATTGGAAAATTCCTCCTTCTTCTAACACCCTCTCGCGACAACCTCTCCATTGGCAAATGATTTATTTCGGCCAGTAAAAATCTATTTTATTTCACTCCCAACGAGAACCCATCACTCGAATCGATAACTCGCTTATGAAAAGCACAGAACTCACATTATCAGCAACAAGGAAAAATGGAAACTTTTCAAAATTGTTTGACAGATTTTCTTCTTATTCTTCTTATTTTCTTTCAAGCTCTGACTTCGGAGGGAGGAGAAAGAGTTTTCCCATGAGGATTTACACCGCACAGGAGTTTGATTGTACTTTCGACACAAACAAGATTCCATAAAAGGAAAGTAACTTTTTCTCGTGAACAATAAAATAAGCTTCGGTGAACGTTCAACTTTCTGATTTAAGATTTAATCGTTTGGCTTGAATTTCTTTTATGAAAGTTTCGCACTTTGCGAAGCCGCTCAAGTGTCGAGCGAGCATTTTTCTCGCGCTGTAAAAACTCGTGCGGAAGCAAAATAAATTGCAAAATCATTCGACTTCAACGGAATCGTTTGACTTTTTGTCTTTTGTTGGCAATTAATTTTGTCGTCCTTATGGAAAACAATTTTCCACCACTTTTCTATCTCTCTACCACACTGACAACTTTCACGACGTACTCTCGAAGCATTTCTTTTTCATGTGCCTCCTTCAGCCTCCTCGCACAAATCGAGAAAAATTCACGGTTTTAATCACTGAAGAACAATTTTTTTCGTCGACTTTCTGCTCTCAGTGAAAGCAAAAACTCGTCGAGGGGAATTATTTCTTTTTTTCTTTCGATGTCAACTCCATTCGTTGCTTATCACACTCGGACTCACTTACAAATTTATCCTGATTTTCCTCGCTTTTCCTTCTTTTGCTGTTCGTTTGCTTTAGAAAGACTTTTTTCTTTTTCTTCCACTTTTATTGTATTTTTCTTTCACTCACACTTATCCGCCACTTTTCTCTCCTTCTTTCCGACTTGGACGACGAATTTATCTAAATTGCGTTAAATTTCCTAGTAGAAAAATGAACTTTCAACTCGCCAACATCATTTTCACTGAGTTTCCTCTAAATTTCCTTCCGCTAAATTAGCTTCAACTATGTTGAAAACGCTTTTCTGCTGCTCCAGAATAACACACAAAAAAAATCCTTTTCACGATTTCTCCAGCTAACGGTCGTGCGATTTTTACAATTTGCGGGCTCGAAGGCAACTGAATATGAGCTGATGGAATGTTGCATCGTTGCGCATTTGACGCACGTTCATCAGTGGCCCTTTCTGCGCATCCATGGAATCTCCCTTATCACTCTCTCGTGAGTAATTTTCCGAGCAAACAAATTCATTTCCATCTGACTTTTGTTTGCTTTCTCTCGCAGTCGGGGTGCGGATTCTCTCTCAACGTCGCTTTCCACGAAAATCTTATCGTTCCCAGCTCCAACATCCTCTTTCATCTCAGCAATCGGAATGTTAGAGAAGAAAAAATTTTAGGTGTGCCGCTTTTGAATGGAATGAAAACTCATTTTTTTTGGGAATAAGGAAAATTCTTCAAAAAAGGAAAAACAAAAAATAACGCAAAAAAGATTTTTTTAAAGTGCAGCTGACGTCACCACACAAAACCCAGGGAAAGGAATCGATGTGAGCCAACAACGGAAACTTATTTTGTTTCCTTTTTGTTGACATGTTGAAAGTTTCGCAAAGAGTTTTATGTAACATCTCATCATCAAGACAACGAGGGAAGGAGTTTGTAAAGTTTCCCGGTGGGAAGTTTTGTTTAATATTTTGACTAAACATTATAAGCACCAGCTCTCGAAGATGAACGAAAGTTTTTCTCTTTAGAGAAGAGAAAAAAGTTTTGTTTCATATAAAAGAAAAATTTCTATGGGCGTGTTAATGATCATGACTTTTAACCCAGATTCTCTTGCGAAATAAAAATAAAATTAATGAATTTTAATCTTCTGCAAGTAATGATCGTTGTCGTTTCCATGTTTCTCACTTTTTTTTTTGCTCGCGTCATATAATAAATTATTGCGTGTAGTCTTCGGAAATTGCTCACGACATTATTTCCACATTCGCCATAAAAAGTACTTCGAATAATGTGAAACAACCTCGCTCGTGTCCGAAGAATTTATGAGGAGGAAAGGCTTACACAACATGATATTTATTGTATGATTAATGCAACTGTAATGAGAATGAAGATGTTTTCGACCTTTCCCTCTCTCTCTCTGTCTCTCATGACTCGTATTCAACGACAATGCTGCCGCAGAGAATTCTTTCAACTTTATTAACATGACGCTATCGATCGCGATGCTTAATTCGGCTGTCAAATTTACGGATCTCGGATAAGGCGGGAATCGTCCGGGCAATAATTCTCTTTTATAGGTTCTTATCGTTCCATCAATCACTAAAATTGCGACGCTCAATAACGAAATTATCATTTGATGGAGTTTCGAGATAAGCAAGCAAGAGATGGCTACAAGCGTTCGATTGATTGCTGGGAAAACGTTAGAATCCTTCCTCTCATAGTTATGTCATAATCAATGCTTTCCCGGGTAAGAAACCAAGAGTGAGCAATGTTTTGGTTCAACAAACTTGAATTGTGAATAATGACTTTTCACAATTTTCCCTTTTCCCGCCTTGTCTTCATTTCTTTCGCTTTCATAAACTCGGATAATAAAAATAGTTTTCATAGAAATTTTCCTTTTTCACTTTTGCTTTTGAGCGCTTGTTTTTCATTCAATTTCTTTCTCGATGAGTTCCTTCACCATTATCTCTCATCGTGAAGCTTTTATATTCTATTGAGACGATGGCAACTTTATCAAGGTGTAGAGAGTCAGAGGTTTATGTCGCATGAAGTTAAGTTGTTTCGTCGAGCTGTAAATAACAATTTCTCGTCTCGAAAAAAAAAATGTGAAAATTTGTGAAAATATTTTTATTTCTTTTTTTTTTGTGCTCAACAAGCAATCAATCATTTTATGCTTTCCGATTGTCAATGATTTGATACAATGAAGAATAAATATTTTCAAATTGAGAATCGGAAAATATTCGACGTCAAATCAGCGGGAAATAAAGCGCTCCGATGGAATGGAATGAGGTCGAAGTGGTTTTGAATTTCTCAATCGAAATTGTTTCGAATCGAATGAAAAACTGACCCAGTTATAATTCCAACCTAAACTACTAAACAATGTTTTGCCACTTCTTGCTTCTTCTACATAAATCCAAGCATGAAATCGACGATAAAATGTTGAAACGTGCAGAATGTTTCTCGAGTATCATCTGCTAATAAATTCTCTCTCACTCTCTTTCTCTGTTACTCTTGCTTCTGATGTTGCCATCGGAAATTTGTAACTTAATATCCCATTCTCGTCCCAAAACAAAGCTCGAGAGCAATAAATCACTTAATACCCTGAAATTATTCTTTGTACATTTCAATTAACGTAGAATTAGCATCGCAATTCAGGCTCGAGAGGTTTTTGTTTGCTGTGGACGATGAAAGTCGATCGGTCTGTTGACTTTGCAATCTAAACTTTGCCTCTTTGCTTGTCGAAATCATTTGAATTTGTCTTCGTTGTATGAGCTAGCTGAGGAAAGGAACTATCAAGAAATAATTTCGATATTTTTATCAACAACGCAACAGTTGAAGGAAATCGTCAATCGCTGAAATATATTTTCAGGAACTTCTTTGAAGTGGATTTAAATAAACTTCACAAAACTCTTCAAATCCTGCATCAATTCAATCGAATTGAAAAGCTTGCTGTGAACATTAAAAATCAAATTGAAAATACAAAATTGTTTCTGCCTTTCAAAGTTCATTCAAATTGATGGCTCACAAATTATTCTGCCCAATTTCTTCGACATAGCTCTTCAATTATGCTCGCTCTGAACAAATTGAATTTGATCTGTTAATTCGCTAAGAATTCTCGAGAGGCTCATAATGACACATTGGCCCCATAATTGAACATGTTCCGAGGCTTGAATGTGTTGGATATGATAATTATGAGATATTTATGTTGGATTGAAGAGGATGAGGGTAAGAAGACGTTACGGTTATCACAAAACGTGAAAATTGGAGTGCCATTTCAAGGGGAATTTTTGCGTCGTTTAATTTCTTAAGAAAAAAACAGAAGAAGATAATGTCAATCCCGTTCTCCCCATTCCCTACGTTGTCTCCATTCTCTAAAAACTATATGCGGAATATCAAATGAGTGGGCGAGATGAAAACTTCATTTGGAGGAGAAGAGAAAATTTCTTTCTCTTGTGGGCGGAAGACGATAGTCTTGTTGATTTATGGTCGTTTTATCTAGTGTCGCAAAGTTTAAAGAATTTCTCCCTCGATGCGGTGCATTGTGCAATTCAACTTTATTGATCTGGTTGCTTGTGTCTTCGTCCCTCTGCGGATTCACGGATTTGTGCACGTGCTGCAATGAAATTTTATGAATAAATGAGGAAATCTGCTTTCGTTCTCAGCCACGAACAGCTGAAGCTTAATGGGGATTTCTTTCTTGAAATCTCTTTGTGATGAACTCCAGACTTTTGTTCAAGGGAGTTAGTAGCAATCAAGATTTATGAAAAGCTAAGATAATTAATTATAAAGTAGAATAAAGCTTTTTTTATTTCAAGATGTAAAAGTTCTTTCAAGATGTCCGAGGCCTATTAAACTTTAAAGTTTCAATGACTTCTCACAGATCGCAATAAAAATGAGACCTTAAAGAGGTTCATTGAGAGAGAGAAAGGTAAAAGGTCTCGTGTCACATCCCAATGGCATCTAACTACAAAGTCTTTTGTGTATTTAAATTCCATTTTCCATCCGGCCCGAAGAGAAAAACTTAATTTCCATTCACAAGTCTTACATTCTGTGCTCTTCAAAAGCACACTTCGGATCTCCTTTGGCGTAGTTTATGTGCTCAACACTCAATTTAAAATCAGATCTCGTAACGCAGGACGAGAATGCTCAAGTAGGGACGAGAGAGAAAGTTTTCAGCAATTCATTTGTTGTCGCTTTGTGGATAAGACGCTGATTATTGTCGTCTCTGCTTCTCCTTCTTTCTCGAATAATTTTTATTTCTCTCGCTTCCGATATTTCAGCCAAAGCTCCGCCATTTCTCACCAAGAACAGGGATGAAAAGCTTTCGCATTATGAATGTGTCTGATTGTGTGTATTTGCGTCGATGTGTGTTCTCGCTCTTTTAACAAACTTTCATCTTTTACTGTTACGTGACTGGAATATATTTGAGTCCTCGATGGCAGCCTCTTAGTTTTCATTTCCCTTCCTTCACTGTTTTCTCTTCGATTCGCTTGTTATTCATACTTTTGATGGCAGCGAAGCGTTTTACTTAAGTGATACGGTTCAAGCTAAGCTTTTGGAAAAACATTTCTCAACGATCCTAAAGACATTAAAGTAATTTTTGATGCTCGACATTTATTATCGCGCTCAGGTGAGTATACTTGCATTTATAAATTTCTTAATTGCTTCTTCTCGTGTTCATCCAAAAGTAAAGAGATGAAAGTTGCCTCAAGTGTTAAACACGATTATACTCTAAAGAGCTCTTCCTGTATTGTGAAGAAAACTTTTTGAAAGAAATCTTTCGAGATATGTAAAAGCAATATTTGTTGTTTGTTTCACCTACTTAAACTAACATGCACAAAATGTTTTCACCAACATTGCAAGATAGTTGCAATCGTCTAATGGAAGCACAAATGTGCAGCAATTCTTTTGGTTGTTCATACGCCCCTCGAGCTGTTTAGACTAAAATTGTAAACTAACTTCTGTATCTGCTGTTGAGTTTATGTAGCGTAAAAAAAGGAGTAACAGAAAGCGCTCCACACATGCCACGATGCTTCTTCCCTTTCAGCGGAGCTTTCAAGGGAAAAAGAATTTGATTATGAATGTTGGAAACGATGGAAGGTGGCCCGAAGCAACCTGGTGCTGCTGCTGCTTTGAAATATTTGTGCACTTGCTAGTATTATGAATAAAAAATCATTTTCTTTTCATAAGCTTGTTTTTTCCTCTTGCGATAAGCTCCATAAACAGCAAAATATGTTTTCCATGGAGAAATTTGCAATTTTTCAATGAGAATTTTCAGCATTCGTTTCTGGAGCTGAAAAATGTTATTTTGATGAAGTTTTCACTCTTTGAACTTTCCTTTTCCCCGCTTATATTCAGATGCTTATGAGACATATTTGCTTTTAAGAAATTATTACATTCTTCTTTCAAACGACGTTAATGTTGAAGGGAAATGCATGTCGGGCGAGAGCGAGAGAGAAAAAAAGCTTCAATTTAGAAACTTGTTTGAACGATATTGTGATGTAAGTTAAGTGAAAGCTTCGTAAGTTTCGTCAAGCTTTCATTTCTCACAAGCGATGACACTAAAGCTTGCATCTCCTTCAACTTACATTCGATTCCACGAAGAAAGCTTTTCTCGATTGTATTTCAATAATTTCTAGAGCTTGAAAGCTTTCGAAGCATGAAAAATGTTGCAGTGCTCCCATTCGTTTCGATGTCGTAAAACTGAGAGTGTTGTCGTTCAAAGAACTTCTAAATTACATCCAAAGACGAGAATTGAAAAAACGAGAAGAACTTCGATCATTCCATTCTACGTCATTCCATCTCGCAAATCCCATTCCATTATAATCCTTCTCCATATCAGATTTAATCTTCTAATTTATATTGTATTATTTCTTCGGCTCAATTCATCGCCGCTTCGAGCTAATAGTAAAGGAAAAGAAAGGCAAATGATAGCTGGGGACTGATAAGAGCTGTAAAAGAAAGCGGCAGCGTCGAGAGTTTTATGCTCGAAGCCGAGTTTAACGATTGTAAGAAAGAAAACGCAGATTTGTCAATTCGAACATTTCTCATCGCCTCTTGCTCCACATATCTCACATTAGTTCACGACAAAAGGGAGAAAAGTAGGAGGAATGAAAGAAATCTCTTTCATTTTCTCTGTAACCTATCAATTTTCAATTCGAAAAAAAAAGCCGACAGAGTTCCTTGAGACGAAGCAAGAAGCGGGAAAGTAGAGAGAATGGTGAAGACAATAAATTAAGGAATAAAGAAAGCAGAAGGAAGTCTGCAGTAGACACAAAATAATTTATCGTTGTACGTGGCCAGTTTCTCTTTGGAAAGATGAAACGTATTCGTTTCGCAGGCTCACATCCCGAAGCTTCTATCAGATGTAGTCGTCTCATGTCTGGCTCAATGAAGCTCAAGGAGAACATGTGCTTTAAATCTCGATGTATAAATTTTACTGATTTCCTTCTAAGCTTGACCGATTTGAAAGCTTTCTCCTTCTTCCTCTTAATCTTTTCAAAGAATAAGAACAAGAACGATAAGTGGAAAATTTTATGCAAAGCCCTTTTCCTATTAAGAACGACGAATATCTCTCTTTCCCTCCACTGCAGCAAAAGCATCGGCGTCATCATTAAAATCGGTTTCCTTTTTCAGTTCTTAACTTTGTCACAACAGCAGATAAACTTTTGTTTATATTTCATTTCGTTTAATCTAAGTTTAATACTCTATCGTAAATCAAAAAGAAAGAGGAAGAAGAAGCGGTGAAAAAAGCGAAGGAAAACTTTAATCTCTTTGAAAGAATCTTCGTTTCCTTGTTTAGTTTACATTTTGGGCTTGTTCCAAGATCATGGAGACAAGATTTTAATTGATTGGAAGTAGAAGCTTGTAAGCTCTCAAAAGCTCCCGCAAGGCTTTGATTTCTCCTTCGAGTCTGACAACATTTTCTTCTGACACTTACCATCACCCAACAAAGGGTTCAAAGCTTATTTGCTTGTCTTGTGTTTACTGTGAAAACTCTAATCAGATTAAAATTCATTGAGTGATAAATTCGGTTTGAGAGAGTTTAAAGGTGAGGGTGGTAGGGATACTCGTATTTCTCCATCTCGTTACTTAATATTTTAGCTCAAGTTGCTTCGAATAAAAATTAAGTATCTGCTGAACGATTTCTGGCCTAGGCGACCCTCATCATTTAAAGTAGAATGACACTAGAAACGTTGTTTCTTCTCGGAAAGTAACGAGTCGATCAAGGACCCGATGAGAGTGATAAGATGAGATTCTAGAGAGAAACAAAAGGTTTTCCGACCCTCGCCCGCCTCTGAACTTTCAATCATTTTCTGTTCTCCCTTCTTGACAAGTAAAAGGCACAGCGATAAAACACCTTTTACACTTCAATGATTTTTCCAAATCAAGAGAGAACTCGAAATGCTTCGATCAAGGGCAAAGCGTAGCGTTTCATAAATTCAAATGGGAATAGCGACGCTAGGGGAAAACTTTTTCCATAGATTTACCACAAATAAGAGACTTCAAAACAACATTGATGCTCACAAGTTTTCACAAAGAGTTCAAAATCGAACATGAACAGAAAGAACTTGTTACATTGTTGTGTTTTGACTGAAACCCATTGAGCTCTAGACGTGAATGCGACACCACAAGACTTTGTTCGTCACTTGTCATGTCTTGATTATGAAGACTTCTCTGCACACAAAACCGATTCGGATGTCGATGGATTGAAAAGCTATTCATTTATCGAAAACATCTCAAAACTTCGACAGAAATATTTGATTTGTTTTCAGTCAAAACTCAACATTTTCTGTCGATTGGAATCTGTAAACGACAACTCATGCAGACAACAATAATCGAAGTTTGTGGATTTAATGACAAAGTGGAAGTTGATGTAATGTCTTTTCAGCTTATTCGAGAATCTACAAATTCTCATTGGCAACAAAAAGTTGTCTCGTCTCCGTTGCAAGAATGAGCTTCCATAATGAACCGAGAGATTGTAAGTCTATTATGCTTGACGGAGCGCAGAGACTTGATGATTGATGTATTTCGATTGACTTGCAAGTTGGATTACGAATCCTCATGTGTGATAATTCATAAATATTTCATGCTCATGATGGCATTCTCTCGCTCGCTCTTACTTCCCCTGGCTGTCAATTTTACTTTGTAACATCGGCGCCGACGTTGTCGTAGTGCTTTATCTGAACTTTAGTTCTTGATTACCTTTTTGATGGAAAGGAGAGTAATGAAAAGTTGTTTGCCTTTATATTTTGTGCTGTCACAAATCAGAGAATCTTCATAAATATTCATAGTGTGATGAATAATAATAATTCGTTTATGAAATACCTTTTGCTCTTTCTTTAAACCTCTCGTCGGCATTATGCCTCCAGACACTTTTGATAAAGATAGGACGAGTGTATTAAACATCAAACGACGCTCTCTCTCTCTTTTGGCTCGTGTGTCATTGAAGCTTAGATTTTAAGATTTTATTGCCACACATGTCTCCTCAGCCTCACTTTCATGGCTTAATAAATTTTTGAATATCCAATAAGAATGTTTAATAAATGAGCGACAACAATTGTGAGTCAAATTCTTGCGAAGAAGACAAAATGTGTTGACATATGTGATTAAGAATAATAAGACGACGATGCTTTGCTCAAGCCGTTCATGTCAAGATCACTTGAAAATTGTTTAGATAAACGGATTGTTAAGATCGAATGAAAAAGTTTCGCGCTTTTCCATTCTTCTATTTTAAGACATTTGAATGAAGACGTCAAAGATTCCAAGTTGCGGCTCAGGGAGTAATCCATTTTCCGTCTGCCACTTCCCTCTCCTCCCTTTCATGTCATCGCGCCCATCGTATTACTCATCCAGAGATGTTAATAAGCATGAACCGTTTTGAAGTTTTGATTTAAATTTTACGCAGCACTCGACTGAAATGTTTCACGCATGTCTCTTTATCGCCTCTGGCTCATTCGCAAAGAAGGAAACAAACGAAAACGGCTTCGAGGCGAGTAAGAACAAACAAATAGAATTTATTGTAATATCATGAAAATTGATATTGATACGAGAAGGCTTGAAAATAGCAATTTATAACCATGAACAACAATTCATAGAGAAAGACATCGCTCGGCATTCGAATTAATCTTATCTCGCGTATTTCCGCACGCATGCAGATTCCACGAACTGCGAGTGACAAATTCAGCGGAAAGTTGTCAAAAGTTTATCGCTCAAATGAAAACACACGCTACCACGTTCGTGCGCACTCTCAGCGCTCGCTTATTAACTGCAATGTGTGTAATAGCGTAATTAAAAGCTCTGTTGAGAGATAATTTGTTAGTGCGGGTTGAGATTCTGTCGCTCGCTGTTTGCACCAACATTTTCTGTTGCCGAATTAATTAGAGAACGTAAAATTGGGAAATTAAAATTCCCACAACAGCGATAAATCAGGAGTGAAGCCGTAAAAATCGCATGGAACGTGACTTGAAAGAATGTGAGCTTTCGCAAGACTCTCGAGACTTGTAAGTCAGCCTCGCTTTTTACACTTACTTTGTTCATAATCAAAGACATCAATCGTAACGTGGAGGGAAAGTCAAACAGAGAAAAATCTCTTTAGAAAAAAAAAACGATTCAAAAGTTTAGAAAGTTCTTGATGATTGAAGCGAGTGTCGGAAGTGGCTAAGAAGCTCTCGGCACCAGAAAAAAAAATATTAATTATATTCAAAGCTTTTGTATTTAGTGCCAGCATGAAAAGCCAGAAAAAGTTTTTAATTGCTTTTCACTGTTTTCACGATTTTTTTAGCGTTTGCGAGAGAAGAAAGTTTGCCTTTGGAGGAGCAGAAAAAAAGATTCCAAATCAACACGAATGACTCAATATTATTATTTGCTGACAATTTCAATTCTCGCCAAAGCGGTTTGACAGCATCACACTCACTTAATATGTAAATTAACTTTAAGTGTTTGTAAACAAATCACCTGATAGCCAGGCAACGATCGCAAATACATTCTCAAAGCCTTGATTACTTCGTGGCGACTCTCGTGAATCAAACTCAGTTGCTCTAAAGTTTTCGTTCGGCACAGATCGTTCATCGTGTGACAGAGAATAAAGTTCAGAAAAATGGGAAGTAATCTCGCTCTTAAATTGATTTCCCTCTTGGGTCTCGTTACTGCAATAAATTGCGTTGACCCAAGTACACGTCTGGTGTGCTATTATGATACGAGAAGTTCATTAAAGGAAGGTAAGACTGAATCAACATCTTTCGCGATTTTTTTTCATCTCGTTTTAATTAAACCCAATTGAGAATTCAAATCACACTCAAGTGTTTCATTCGACATCTTCTCGGCGATGAGTTTCAAGCGATATCTGCTTGACCTGCTCATGTTGATAACATTTGCGTTGTTAACCTCTCAAGAGTTCATCATTTGTTTTTTCAGACAGCTCGCTCTGTAATTTCCTAACATTTTGGAAGCTAAAGTTTTCCGATAATTTGCTAAACACTTTGGTAGGGAAATATTTACACAGATTAAGTGGCGAGATGTGAGCGAAGGTCAAGCAGCAGTCGATGATGTTTACGAAGAAGAAAAACTGTTTGTCGATTTTCGCTTGTGCGAAAACACAAATCGAACGAAACAATGAGAAGGTTCACATGCAAATTTGATGAGTCAACAAAGCTCTTCTTCACTTCACCCAAAAGCTTTCTAGAAATGCTTGACTTCATGTCTTGTATTTAATCCCTAAAATGTAAAGAAAGAAAAATCTTTGATGACATAGCAAAAATTACTTTCAGGTCTTGCACGAGTGATGCCGGCAGATATCGAACCGGCCTTGTCATCATGCACCCATTTGGTTTACGGCTTTGCTGGAATCAACCCAGACACCTTCAAGATCGCGCCTTTAATCTCAAACGAAGAATTGGACGAGACCAAAGGACTTTACAAACAAATAACGTCGTTGAAGGGAAAATATCCGACGCTTAAGATTATGTTGAGTGTTGGAGGTGACGCTGATGGAAATCACGAGAAATATTTCTCACTTCTCGAGTCAAGCACCGGAAAAATTGCTTTCACAAACAGCGTCAACGTTCTTCTTAAGAAATACGGATTCGATGGCTTAGATCTCGCCTTCCAATTCCCAAAAATGAAACCAAAGAAAATTCGTACAAGTATTGGCTCTGTTTGGCATTCATTCAAAACCGTAGTTGGGGTCGCTGGCAAGCCAGTTGATGAAAACTCAGAAACACACAAGGCTCAATTCTCATCTCTCGTGGTCGAACTAAAGAATTCATTCCGCCTCGACAATTATCAATTGTCAGTCACAGTTCTTCCTAATGTCAACGCAACGCTTTATCTCGACGTTCCTCAAATCAAAAACTTTGTTGACTTCATCACAGTCGCAGCCTTCGATGTTTACACTCCAACACGCAACCCTGAAGAGGCTGACTACCCATCTCCGACACTCTCTGTCAGTGATCGCAACACAGAAGAGAACATTGACGCTTGGGCTTCATTTTTGATTGCGGGAGGTCTTCCATCTAACCGCGTTGTCGTTGGTGTTCCGACATATGGTCGAGCATGGAAGATTGTAGGCGATGATTCTTTGACAGGAGCCCCGCCAGTAAAAGGAAGTGGAGTGGCTAACGAAGGTGTACAGACGAGAACTCCGGGTCTCTACAGTTATCCCGAAATTTGCGGAATGATTTTGAGTGACAACAACAAGATGCTCAAAGGCGAACATGCTCCATTGAAAAAGGTCACTGATCCCACGAAGCGTTACGGAACTTATGCCTTCCGTTTACCTGACGAGAGTGGAAAGAACGGCATCTGGGTTGGATTCGAAGATCCTGAGTCAGCTGGCAACAAAGCTTCATTCGTTCGTGGAAAAGGCTTGGGCGGAGTTGCACTTTTTGATTTATCCCTCGAAGACTTCCGCGGAGGTTGCAGCGGTTCCAAGTTCCCCATTCTAACCAAAATTAAAGAGAAATTGAACTAAAGAATTCCCAGTTCAATCATCAAACAAATTACGAACAAACAACCGCGTGATAGCTATAACATTTAATGTCGAAAGAATGAACGCAAAATAAATTTTCCATTCGAAATCACATGAAAAAAAAAACTTTTCCGCATTCGGTGCACCGTTATCCATAATCGTCGAATGCATCGAATGTGTTTGTTATTTTCCAATCAAAATTCATAATGAATATTATTTCGTTCAATTTTGAGGATTGCGAGGGGGTTTGAGGTGAGTACACAGCCGTCGGTTTTCATCGATGCCTCTCCGCCCTCTCTGCTTCCATCTTCCATGCAAAAAAAAGGAGAACAAACTTTCAACATAAAATTTTATTGCATTGTTTATGGCAAAGTGCTGAAGCATTGATTAAAGCAGCGAGAGAGGAAATTTTGTTTGCGGAAAGTTTTATCAACTGCGACGCTACCGAAGGAAGGAGGAAAGACGAAGAGCTGAGAGATAAGAAGTCTCAGGAAAAGATTTAACGATTCAGCGAATGCTTTGCCGATATCGAGGAAGCATGTGGCATTAATATGCCGAAGCATGGAGCAGATACAATTCATTGATGATTGATAGGAAGAGAATTGTAAACAGAAGGGAAAATTGTCGACAATATGATTGAGATAATAGAGTTTCCGATGGTGGAGACGACGACGATGATTATGGGAAATCTAATCAGAATCATTAATTGAATGTCATAAAGTCTTCGATCGTAAAATGTGAACATAAGTCAATGTTCCGCTCGAGAACGCACAGACAATGAAGGTAGGCCTTGAATTCAAAAACGAGAAAGCTTTCTCCTCCATTAAATTTGATAATCTTGAATTTTAAAATGGAATCACAATTAAAAAGTACTTTCAACTATCTCTTAAACCCCATCCGGGAAGGGATTTGCGAGAGACGACGACGACAACAAGACGCAATAAGAGCTTTTCTATCGCATCTTGAAAGACGAGATGGCAGCAAGCTTCTCCCCTCTCAAGTCTACGCAATCATATCAACGCAGTATTAAAATCATAATGAAATCATAAAAAATGTTTACGACGCGCCCCGTCCCAAATTATTAGATGCGAGATGGTTTTTCATTCTCTCCGAGCCATTGAAAGAACTTTCACTGCCACTGCTTAGTGTAAGCTTTCTCTCCTAAGGAACTTTATGTCATTTTTTTCCCTTTCTTGCTCTTCCTCTGGTTTATGTGAGCTATAAATATTCTTCGAGCGAGATCAAAACACGAAAAAGGAAAGTTTTCGTCTAGAAAAGTCGTAAAATGGGTCAATTATTAAATGTTCTGCTTTGGGATTCTTTCGGCTCGAGACGTGAAAATTGCTGAAAGAATATTGTGAAAGCCACATAATTCTGAATCGGAATTGTTGGGATTGTCAGGCAATGGAGGTTTTAAACTAAACCGACTTTGACTTCATTGAAAAGAGAAAAATCTTTTTCAATGAAAAGAGTTTTCATTCGTCATAAACCAATTTCGTTTCATTCAGGCAAACTCAAATTATACTTTGCTTTTACCTCGGGAATGATAACTTTGTTTATAAGCAACATTATTAAACTAAAAAGTTTATCTCTAATGGCAACAGCATTAACAAATTGCGAGTAATCTACTCGTGCATAATACAATTCAGAGTTGAATGCGGTTCAGTGCTTCCAGCAAAAAACTTAAAGCAATCGAGACTTTGAAATAGTGGAAAGCCCTGAGCAGCAGCTCGAGCTAAACATGGAAAGTTTATAATTCCATTTGCGTCTGATTAATGCAGAGGTCGACTTGACATTCAATTCTAAACGAAAAAGATTGATGAGTGATGTTTGGGTCACTCTCGGAAGCTTTTCGGCTTCTGAATTTATGCGTTGGCCATGCCAACGAGACAATTTAAGACGCCGATCAAAGAAAGTTTTAATTTTCAGAATAAACTCTCGCTGCTACCGAGAAAACTTCAAATTAAACAAAAACGGATGGAAGAGATCGTAGACGCGCACGAAAGCTTCTATTATTACAGAATGATGATAAATGAGAAAGGCGAATGATTGAATCATGAGCTTGGTGGAATGTAAGTTATTCAGAAAGTCAACAGAAGCGTTCAATGCAAAGTTATGAAAAGTTAAATTCTCTTGTGTCGCCCCTCGAGACGGAAATGAAATTTCTGCAATAAAATTTATTGACTTCGCCCGGGAGGAAAGTTTTTCTCGCTGATAGAAAAGAAGAACGGAAGAGTGCAGTGGATTGTGCAATAAATCTCGATTGTCTTGTGAATTTTCTTATCATAAATTTAAATATTCTCAAGTAGCTCGAGACAGAAGAATCATTCAAATCGAGCTTGTTTCCAACTTGTTCGATCAACAATATTGCTCAGCATCTTAGCACAAATTGAAAGGATACGGTCATGCATAGGATCTGAGTTGGCTTCCTTTAGCAAACAGATAAATAAAACATTTTGTAAACATCGTGACTTCATAGAAGGCCAAATCGAAATTCCATCAAATTCATGAGACTCGGAAAACACTTTGAATGTTGGTCGAGAGAACTATCAGCTTCCCAAGGCAAAGCGTTCATCATCGATTGATTTTTTTCTCCAAACTTTATGGGATTCAATTACTCGTTGGTTCCTTGCAAGCCCCCGTCTAATAGTATGGAAGCGGAGTATGCTCGATGAATAATTTAACCCGCTCTCATTTTACATCTCGAAAATTTATGCTCGAGAGCATCATCTGATCCAATTTTTGAAATGTCGGGTAACGCTTTAATGGCTTTTCCATCTTACCAGCAGTGGGAAGAGCGTCCAATAAATTTCAAGGATGAGCGTTGCATCGGCGTCGTCTCTTAATTCAAAGAGACTTTCCCTTGAGAGGCCAACTTTTAAGAATCTATCAGAGGAAGAAGAAAAAACGAAGAAGAACAGAAAGTTGAAGACAGAAAATCGTTCAGCGACTAATGCAAGTTCGGGTTGGTCTCGTGTGTGTTTCGAATATAAATTCCTTCAAGCTCAAAGCAATTTTAATTTGAATTTCCTCGACGCAAAACTATTTCTACGAAACAACAATTTTTCTTCATGCAGCTAAACATTATTGTGCCATAAACATGTCAAGATGTTTCATTTAACTTTGTTTCAAAACGATTCCCTCTCGAAATTTTAGAGTGGATGTGTTTGGGAGTGGGTGTGTGTTTGTGGATGAGTATTCATGTTTAGCTCTACGAGTTTTGAATGGAAGGCAAGGTTGTGCAATAAATGTCTAAATTCCCATTAGGAGACTCTGCAAATGCAGGCAGGAGAGCTTTTCGGGTGGCACATTCGAGCTTTAACCATAATGGAACGCCACGACAAATTTGAGGTCATTATACATTCCACATGAACTTTTAATTATAAGACACACAGACCAATTAATTATAAATAGTTCAATCAACCTCCGATTGCGACTACTCTGACGTTGAGATAATAGAAATTTATTTCAGATTCATTATTAAATATTCAACGAAACGAGCGAAATAATTCAATGAACTTTGCAGTTCTCGCTCTCTTCTTAACTCAGAATTAATTCATTCACTCGTGGCAAGTTCTCCAACCTCTGTCTAAAGTCGAAGTCGAGGAGATGCTGCTACTCACAGGAGGGGGGCGAACATCGGATTAAAAAACATGGTTTAGTTTAAAAAGCCGCTCGAATAAAAACAAGATAAAATTCCGTAAAGAAAGTTATGGAAATTCCTGAGATTTTTCAGCTTCTTGCAGCACATTTTTCGGATTTCGCTAGTGAAGAGGGCGAGAGAGCTGGAAACTTTCTATCTGAAATGTGTTTGCCATGAGAAAGTTTCTGCTAAGAACTTTTCTCTTCGAGGACTGAATTCTAATTTTGAATTTCAAAATGAAAAGAAAAGAAACTTTAAAATAAACTTTTCGTCATAAAATCTAAATTTAATTTTAATAACCGAAGTCGAAGTTAGTCAGGATATTGACACTTAAGTAAGGTCAGATCGGATCGAAATCACTTTACATACATTAAGAGTCAAGTTTCTCTCTTAAGTCACCATCAAATGTTTTAATTTCAGTCTCCCTCGTGTTTCATTGCTCGAAATGTCAATCAAACGCTTTTCCATAAATTTTTATTCTCTTCGATTTTATTTCTCTTTGGACGTTAAGAAAGAAGCTGTGAAGATGTGGAATTGAACATAATTTATCGAAGAGAGAAAGTGAGGAAACAACTTAAACACACCCAAGGAACCTTCATCTCTTCCATCATGGAAAGATTTCTCTTCTTGTGATGCTGCTTCCAGTTTAGGGTGCGAAGAGAAGTTTCCTCTGTTTGGCTCGAGATGTTTGCTTGAAAAAGCTCATGCGCCAACAACAAAATCGATTTATCATTGCGAGAGAGAGAACAGAATTTTATTCGGGAAGCGATTTCTTCTCTCGAGGAAAGCTTCAGTTAGAGTTGGCACAAAGCTAGCGGTGGAATGGAAAATTGAGAGCATCGTGAGCGAGACGAATCTCTACAGCAGCTCGTTCTGACGGCGGAAAACGAAATCTCCAACAACGTTCATTCGAGGAAAATTTTGTTGATGTATAGTGCGATGGATTTGTTGAAAAACTAAGTTCGATGATTGAGAATTTAATTAAAAAGTAGAAAACGATGAAAGTGTGTTCAAGTAATTTCTAAATTTCAACTTAATCGATCAAATCGAGTGAAAAAAAGTTGCGGAAAGTTCGCGAAAATTGTTGCAAAATAAAAATATCTTTGCTTGTGTTGGTGTGTCAGTGTTGTTGGCTTGACAATGCATTTGAAGCAATTTCTGATTAGGAACTCGCTTAAGTGGGTGATAATTGTGTCATTTTTGACAGCGGCTCGAGCGAATCCCGACGCCAAGCGACTCTACGATGATTTATTGAGCAATTATAATCGATTGATCCGTCCGGTTAGCAATAACACTGACACGGTCCTTGTCAAGCTTGGCTTGCGACTCTCGCAGTTGATTGATCTGGTGAGTGAAAATGTCACAACATTTCATTGATCCTCTTGTCGATATTTGATTGCATGTGATCTTGAGCACTCTCCGAGCGCTTCCTTTGGAGTCAACAACAAAGAGGAGAACTTTCCTTTTTAAAAAGTTGTTGTTCTCGAGATGGGAACAAATTGATAAGATCAACGATTAAACCGCTTGAAGATGTTTTTCTAATGTCGAGAGCAGACATAACTTCAATCTCGATCGATGATTTTAGGAATTATCAGCTCTCGACGTTGTTTCATCAACGTCGAAGATAATCGCAACAAAGCACAATTAAATTGAGAATAATCGTCCCTCTAATTAATCGCTCAACAAATGACAACAATAACTGTTCATGAGTTTAATTGTCTCTGCGGTTTAATTGAGACACGAATCAGTTCCACTTCGTAGTTGTCGACCGCACCGTTGCCATTCGACCGCAAGTAAACATTCTGCCACATTTTGCGCCTCTGCTCGAAGCATCGAGAGCTTTCATACCAAAAAAAAAGTTGTTTAATTATTTCACAAATTTATTCTCCTCTTTCCGATATGCTCGGGGCTCTGCCAGCAAATCGAGTCGGTATGTGTTCTCCAAATCGACATTCGCAGTCGCTTCGTAATATTTCATACTTTTGCGGATCGCAACTCTTCCTGGATTTCAGCCAAAAATCCCCTTAACAATTTTTTAAAACAATGTGGAGGACCCTTTGTACAGCCAAAGCTTTTTTAAAAAGCAGAGCAGAGTGAAAACAATTGAATTTATCGCTTTCGACTTGCCGGAGGGAGAGAACTCTGTGCAGTAAAAAGTGACATAAATCTTTAAGGATTTAATGTATTGCAGTTCTCGGTTTTTAGTCGAAGTGTGGCTGAAATTACAATTCCTGATTCGAGAAACTAACGGCAAGCGATTGAAGAGCATCGAGCTTGAACGAACATCAACCAACGGTCATTAAAAAAATAAAGTGTTTCGCTTTTTCTCTCAAGCGGATGTAACATTCGCCTCATTATTCTCATCAACTCTTCTCTCTCCTTTTTTTACAGAACTTGAAGGATCAGATTCTGACGACAAATATTTGGTTAGAGCACGAATGGCAAGATCATAAATTCAAATGGGATCCAGCAGAGTACGGTGGTGTAACTGAACTCTACGTTCCCTCTGAACATATTTGGCTTCCAGACATCGTGCTGTACAACAAGTAAGACTGAAACGTGAATTATCAATTGCCAATTATCGATAATTGGCTATCACATTTCAAGTGGACGAGCGGGAGATTGAAAAGAATTTCTCTCGAGGTTCTTCTTTAAATCCCGTCACAAACTAATTATAGCGTCAAGTTATTAAGATGAATGCGAAGCAATCATTTCTCAAGAAAATCACCACAAAACATTCACGAAAAAAAAAGAAATTGTCCGCGTCGTGAGAAGGAGAGAGAATTAATAATTCATGTTCCATCGCTTTTCGCCTCATGCTTCAATCCATCGCTGCGAGCGCAAAGTTGATTAATTATGCGAAATCAAAAGCTGTGTAAAATTTCGCTGTCATTAATTTCGTTGCGCGAGAGCTTAGGAATTTTATATGTGACGAACGTAAATCATTGGAAAAAGAGGAAAGGAAACTAAGCTCGAGAGCTTTAAATTGGTTTCACTAGGAGAGATGGAAGAAGTTTTCCGAGACGAAGAGAAAATATGAAACTGCAAACATGAAAAGTTTTCTTCGCTCGATGAAAACACGAGACGATGAAAGAAAAGCTTGCAGACCATAACAAGAAGAAGCCTTCGATTGTTCGATGGCGAAACGTTCAACTTCATTCATTTAATTAAGGCGAATTTACTCGTAACGCTGCTTCGTGCATTGTTTCTCTATCTTCATGATTACGTGACTGTAAGGCGAACACGACGAAGAACAATAATTGAAGCTTCGAGTGTAATAACTCAGCTTTAAGAGCTTTAGCAGAAATCTGCTTCGCCAATTGTGAAATTTTATTATAATTTAATGGAGCAATTTACTCACAAATGATTTTCAATGATTTACGAATGAAAAGCTTTTTTTAAAGAGCAAATTATCTTCATTGAAAACACGAGCCATTCATTGCGAATTTATTTCCGCCTAATTACGATCAATCATCAACAAAAACTTTCAATTATCTGCTTTCGTGCTGGATGAGTTCTTCAAAATATTTTTTATATTTTAAATTTATATTAAACATTAAGAATGTTGATTTGGGTTCGACTATGTGAGAAGGAGGTTCTAAATTATTGATTACCGCGCTACGTGATTTTTCAACAAGCAATAAACAAAAGAAGCGCATTTAAACGAACAAAAGTCTTCATTCAACCCAATTTTGCTTTTCGGAAATTTGAAAAACGGAAGCTCTCGGATGGAGGAAAAATCCACAAAATACTTCAAATATTTTCATCGCGAACACATTGTGGAATTCAAAACTATTTTTCAATCGGAAAGGAAAATCAATTTCAGCTCCTGTCGGAAAAATGTTTTACTTCTCGCTTTCCACGGAAACATTTTCGCTGAGCTCGCTACAACGAGATGAGGGAAAAAAGCATAAATTTATAGCGTCTCGATTGATGCATCCATTTGCTTCGCTGCATTATGATTTATACGAGTTGAAAATGTCTTCCTCTCTCTTATTCAAAAGGATTTTCACTCACGTGCATGTAAGCGGGAACTTCAATATTCATTGTTCTTGAAAACTCATTGTAGTGGATTTCCAATATCACTCAAAGCGCTTGAAGTGTTTTAATCGACTAGAAAACTTGCATCCTCCAACGCCTCGTTTTGTTCTTCATCTCACTTGTGATAAAGACGATTCGTTTGTCACATTTTTGATCAAAGATTCATAACGTCAAAGCTTCGCAGATAAATGGAAAGTGAATGAAACTTCATTGTCAATGCAAACACGAAAGCACTTTCAATGTATTCTCATCAAAATATAGTGAAACTGATAACATATTGGATTCAGCTTATAGTGCCCGAGGGACTCGTCTTCCACTAAGCACTGATGATGAACTTTATTTACACAACAAATATGAAACGCAGACGAACAATAATATTTTGAAAGAGCTTCATTGCTCTTGGGAAAGAGGAGATTTCTGTGTGATCTCATATAATGATAATCAAATATTTTATCACATGATGATAATGCTCAGGCTTGCGAATTGCGATATATTCGCCTGTGTGTGCCCACAATGCATTTGAATGACCACAGGGTACACTGAATAAATATTGTAAAACTTTTAATTGGGCTGTGCTCTCTCTCTCTCTTTCTCTCTCGTTGTCGTTCCCTCCGATTCATTGTTTACTCTACATTTTTGCATGAGCCGAAAGGGAAATTCCTGTGCCACAACATAATTGTCATGATTTTCAGAGCAAAACTATTCTCGGGGCCCAAGTTCGTCGCACAGATACAACAAAGAACCAAAAGTTTGTTATCATAAATCGTGGACAATACATTCGGCCATAAATTTTGATAATTCATAGAAATTATTTAATGTTATTCTCTCCTCTTTCCGGGAATGTTTCAGCGCGGATGGTGAATATGTCGTAACAACGTTAACAAAAGCTATTTTAACGTACACGGGAAAAGTTCTGTGGAATCCTCCGGCCATTTTCAAGTCATCGTGTGAAATTGATGTTCGCTATTTTCCATTTGATCAGCAAACGTGCTTCATGAAGGTCTGTTTGTTCTGCTTAACAACGTTCCACCTTTATGCTTACACTCAATCTCATTACAGTTCGGATCGTGGACGTACGACGGAAATCAGGTGAGAATGTGATGAAACGAGTTGTGATTCGATTCAGCATTTTCACTCTCTCTCTTTCTCTTAATCTAGATTGACTTGAAGCACAAGAACCAGCGGAACAACACGAGTAACATGGTGGAGATTGGAATTGATCTGAGAGAATATTATCCTTCTGTCGAGTGGGACATTCTTGGAGTTCCGGCTGAAAGACACGAGAAATATTATCCGTGCTGTGCGGAGCCCTATCCAGATATTTTCTTTAACATCACATTGAGAAGGAAAACGCTCTTCTACACTGTCAACCTTATCATTCCATGTGTCGGAATTTCCTACTTGTCAGTTCTGGTTTTTTATCTGCCCGCTGACTCCGGCGAGAAAGTCGCTCTTTGTATCAGCATTTTGCTGTCGCAAACAATGTTCTTCTTGTTGATTTCTGAAATTATTCCTTCGACGTCGCTAGCACTTCCATTGCTCGGAAAATATCTTCTCTTCACCATGATACTAGTCGGGTTGTCGGTTGTCGTTACCATTGGCATTCTCAACATTCACTATCGTAAGTCGACAGTGCTCTCAATTGAATGCGATGTGATTTATCAAACTTTTAACTTTGCGTCTGTTCAAACATAGGGAAGCCCTCCACACACAAGATGGCACCTTGGGTCAGAAGCTTCTTCATTAAAACACTTCCACGTTTGCTGCTCATGCGAGTGCCAAAAGACTTGCTAAAAGAGTTGGCCGCCAGCAAGATTAATTACGGAATCAAGAATGCCAGCAAGAACTCGAGCAAGAAAACAAAATTCAATGCAGCACTCGCTGCTCATAATCAATTTCAGGGAAACTCGGGTGGCTCGAGTCCTGACTCAATTCGTAAGTTAAAGAAATTTCTCATGAGTAGATGAAAGCGAAGAAGTAACGCAATGCAAGGGAAGAAAATTTAAATTCAAATCAGAAATATTCTTCAATGTTTATTTTATATTGAAAACTAAAAAATCTTTTATCAAATAAAATCAGGTGCGATGCAAGGTCCTGGTTGCAATGGTCTCCATTCCACAACGGCAACGAACAGGTGAGAGAAGTTGATAAAAACTTTCTTTCCGCTCATTACAAACATAATCTTCTTACTCAGGTTCAGTGGACTTGTCGGCTCGCTCGGTAAACTTTGTTACCACGTTTCGCTTCTCATAATTTTAATTAACATGTTTATCTTTTTCTTTTTGATGGAATCAGGTGTCGGACTGAGTGGAGGCGGATTAGTTGGCGGCGGTAAGTTGTGGTTGACGTTCTTCTGCTCTCATCTCCAATTTTAATTCTCCGCATAATCTCCAACAGGCTACAATGGCCTTCCTTCCATAATGTCAGGATTAGATGACTCTCTAAGCGATGTTGGTGGCAAGAAGAAGTACCCGTTCGAGTTGGAGAAGGCAATTCACAATGTTATGTTCATTCAGCATCACATGCAACGGCAAGACGAATTTAATGCTGTAAGTGCCATAGACAAACATTGCATGTTCTCATTTTTCGTTCGTTTTGTGTTCAACTGCAGCTGAGAAAATTGCGGTGAATGCATTTAATTTTTTGATAAGAGCTTCCCATTAAACTTCGCACAAAATTGCTTTGTTAAGCTTTGCGATAGCCATGCGATTAGATCGAGTTTTTGGGGCGTCGCTTGTTCTACACGCCACATGAAACGTCTCTCACGACAACCAGCAACGGAGCTTTGCTCTCTCACAATGGTTTAGAAACAATTACGATAAAGAAAACGAAGGGAGAGTCTTCTTTGCATGCAAAGCAAAACTTTAATGAAAACTGCAATAAATTCTCATTTTCTTCTCCATTTAATTCGGAATGTTGTGCTGAGCGATGCTTTGTTGCTTTCTGTTGAAGGAAAAGCCTTTAGCAGACTCGGAAATATGTTTCGTTTTGCTGTCCTTCTTCGACTGCAATTTGGCTAATGTTTTGCTTTCAACAAAAGCAGAACAAAACTTGCAAATGCAATAACTCTCGACAACATTTTTTCAACATAAAAATAATTTTGCAGGAAGATCAAGATTGGGGATTCGTCGCTATGGTGTTGGATCGTTTGTTTTTATGGCTTTTTACAACAGCATCGCTTTTTGGCACATTCTCAATTCTGTGCGAGGCTCCAGCTCTGTGAGTATTCATAAACTTTAGTTCCCCGAGGGGCTTCAGCGACGTTTCAAGGTTTCTTCTCTTTCAAACACAGATACGACGACACACGTCCCATCGACATTGAATATTCGATAATCGCTCAAAAGTTATTCAACTTAACTATCAAGGATCCACGACATGCTGTTGCTAATGCCGTTGTCTAAGCTCAAAGACTTTCCATTCCTTGCGCGAAATTGTTTCGAGAGTCGACATCTGGCATTTCGTTTGTGTTCACTGTTCTTGATTCTTGCTCGTGCGGTAAACAATTGTAAGCATTAAGTTTCACTATTATTATCCGACCCCCTGGTTCTGCATAAAGAAAGAAAGAAGAAAGAAGATTGAACAAAGTTTCTGTAAACTTAACTCAATTCATTTTGCACTAAAAACAAGCGAAAATAAAAACTGAAAACGATGTTAAACAAACTTTTAATAAACTTCTTTTCCTTTTCCTTGCATTTCGACTTAAATAAAACACTTTTTACAGCTCGTAAGCCAGACGACAAACAGTGAGCGAAACCTGCAGCACGAGAAGAACCTTGGAAGTTTCTCCATCAAAAAAGTCGTTTCGAGCGGCAAGATGTTTGTCGACGGGAGCTCAACCCCAAAAAATATTTATTTATGTTAATGAAAAATTCCACAAAATTCTCATCAAGACATGAAGTATTGTAATTATTTCGCAATTTAGCGAGTGAAATTCGCAAACAGAAGCATATCACAACAAACTTCTCTTGCTGTTGAGGAGAAATTTTTTCCGCTTATCTATTTGAGGCATCTGAAGCAGTCGAGCAGAACGAGCGTAAAAAAGCTTTTTCCGTAAACTTCATCTTTAAGGAGCTGACTGATAAAACTGAATTGCAAACTTTTCAATTTTGCCTTCTCTGAAATCTAATTTAAAACTTTTCATGCGATGGAAGTAATTTTACAGCAGCTAATTGCGAGAGAGGGAGAGCTTGATTGTGCATCGCGAATCTCACGACTTCCTTCTCATCAAGCTGCACTCGCCTGTAAGAAAGCTTTTAAACAAAACTTTTGTTTACTTCATGAATAGTTCAGCTTCATTACAAATGTTTTGATTAGAATGAGAAAGCTCTCAGCTAAACTATCTTGAAATAACTTTCTTGCTTCTCATTGTGAACCGAAATTAATTTCCTTCCGAAAGGTTTGACAGGTGATGTGAATTTTCATGCATCGTCGACCTGCTTTCTATATGTTTGTGGTTATAGAAAGTTCAACCCATCTGTGTGTGTCGGTCACAGTCGCTCCTCAAACAATGCGAGTTCTCGAGATTGAGATTTTTTAATCATGTGCTTGAGAGTGGAAAACAAAAGAGTTTTAAATCCCTATCACGTATCCGTCTATCCATCACAGTTGAAAATTCTCATCTCCGGTTGCGAGATTCTTCAATTTCAACAAAGCCTACGTCAAGCTGAAATGCTTCGCCTTTTTTGTAAAGAATTCACCATCACTCGGAGACGATGCCAGCCAGAAAAAGATTACATTGTTGCCGTTCTCGCTTAGAGACACATCTCGTTCCTTATTTCGTTGAAAACTTCTCCGAATTGGATGAGGAAAAGTTTTTCTTTATCATCACTTTGACTGTCGCTCAGTTTTCGGTCGAGAAAATCACGATAAAAAATGCTGGCGGAAGATTTAAAGCAATTTCCGGAAAGTTCAGAACTTATTGCCACGAATGCGATTTACAAAATGTGTCTGCGAGGAGTCGTTTCTTCTGAAAATTAAATCCAAGAAATATTTGATTAAAACGAAATTCTCGTGAGGTGTTTGTCGCTTCATCGGAAAAGCTCTCGAATTGTTAATTTCGTCTCCATGTTATCCGAGATGCTGCTGCTTGACATTTATTCAATGAAATTTTTACAACAAATCAATCACGAACACAATAGGAGGCACATCACGTGAACCGGGAAATCTCACGAACTTTCGGTCCATTAAACAATCAACATTGCGCTTGACGAGAGAAGGCAAAAATATGATTAATGAATCAAAAGATGGAGAAGGAAGGAAGAGGAATCGCAAAAGCGGGTGAAACGATTTCTGATGTCAACCTTTGAGTAAATTAGATTGAACAGAGGAAGAGAAAGAGGGAACAAGTCGACTACATCAGGTTTAATTTCTTCTTCTAAAGTTGGAATGGGAATTTTACTGCCGACTGTTAAGCAACAATTAGTCAGTGGAAATGTCTCGAATCTTGAGATATTTATGAACAAAAGAGAAAATGAAGAAAAAGCAAACTTTTCCATCTTTCTTCTCGTCCCTGCTTTTATAAACAATCTCTCACTTCATTAGGAACGTTTCGAGAACATCATCTCAGGCTCGAAACATTATTTCCTCGAACTTTTAACACGTAATTTCTTCATTTATCATTTTCTTGCGCTGGCGAAGGTCGCAAGAAAAAAGCTTCCGAATCCTTCTCGAGACTTATTTTTTTGTTTAACGTTGCTTGGGGAAGTTTAATTGTGATCGAATCTCCCGGGCCACAAAAACTTCTAAGTGGAAGCACCTGAAACGAATGAGTTGGCACTTTTGCAAATGATAACTAATAACATTTCCCAGAAGAGCAATAATTCCTTCCTCGGACGTCCAGCAATCATGATTTTTCACCTTCTCATATTTTATGTTCGTAATCGAATGTTTTCAGCTATTAATTTTTAAGAGAACAAGCCGATTGAGAATGATTTATGGGATGCAGGAGCGATGGGGCGAGGTTGGCAGTGAAACAAATTAAATCTAAAAGATTAATTACGAAAAGATTTCCATTAAGATCAAGAGTTCGTCTGAATTAGTCGGCGGAAATGTTGAGAGGAAACTGGCCTGGTTAGAGTGTGAATGCTGTTGGAAATTGTATTCGTCGAGTAATTTGAAAGGGAAGCCACGCCTTAGGCTGATAAGAAAATTGTTGAGCTCAACAGCAAGTGAATAAAGCGCGAGAAAAATGTGAAAAAGTTAATTTTGTTTTCGTATTTTTTTATGAAAAAAAAAATTCTCCATCAGCGTCCAACGAGAAGCACAAAAAAGTTTGTGTAATTGTGTAATCAAATTAACGTCCATCTCACTCAATTCAGTCCAATTATTATTCAGATTGTTCATTTGTACGTTGCCTGTTTATTAATGGAAATGCATTTTATAATTACTTTCGACGACTCTTTCCAGAACCGGAAATTTAATGAAGCAAATGAAGCTCCTCAAATATTGACGAAGTAAAATTTTTATGAGAAAAATGACCAAACTAGATTTTACTTTGAAAGGAAACAATTTTTGAATTTTCAATGAAAGGAAAATGGCAACGTGACCTTCACTGATGATAAATTTATTTCTGTTGCTTGTACTTCCAAGTCAATATTTCCGTCGACGTTTATTTTGCTGATTTAATCAAAGTGAAGAGCGAGTAGATGAGTTGACAAAAAATCTGTGATTGAAATCAATCTTTTATTTTGATTTGAAGTTTATATTAAAGCTTTTTATTAAATTAAACCTTTTGAGAAGTTTCTTGATCAACTTGATTGAATATTCTGTTAAATTTCTCTTCTTTCATGTTCTGTGTCATTGTCAATATTATCTTCAATGATTTCTGTTGTTTGATGTTCAAGTTGTACCATTTGACTTCAAAGAAAGAAGGATTGATTAAGATTTGATAAATAGATGTACAGACAATCTAAGAAATTCAAGTAAAAGCGATTTATTGCATGACCGTCTTTGATCCGTTTTATGATGAAAGCTCATTTCAATAATTTCTTTCAAACTTGCAACTAAAAATTTCTCTTAGAATTCCAATTCAAATTCTGACGCAAATGCACTAAAAACATATTTCTGTTATGCAATGAATGACGTTTTAAACATTACAATCGCTAGCTTACTATCGACATAAACAAATTGACCAATCAAATTACGAAAAGCTTGACAAACTATCAGATTCATCTGGTGTTTGAACGATCTTGCTTACAATTTTTTTTCCTTCAAAGTGATTGTGAAAGCTTTCCTTAAGAAAACTGACAAAATATTTTTAGACATTCATTTCTCTTGATATGTGCATTGCACATTGTGCAAACGATTAGGATTAAAATAGATAAAACAGTAATTGATAAGGTATGATGAGAACTTTCCTTTTGCTACCACTTTCGGCTAAATATTTAATAAATGTAATAACAAGGCAAAAGAGTTTGATGAGTCGCTATTAGCGACTCGCTAAATCGTCATTGTTTATTGCGCTGATTTAATCAAGGCGAAGAGCGAGTAGCTGACGTGCAATATCTGTGAATGAAATCAATATTTTCAACCAAACATTTGAAATTTAAGTTTAAATCAAATTTAACCTTCTGAAATGTCTCAAGATCAACTTGATTGAATATTCCGTTGAATCCTTTTATTTTCTGGGTCATTGTCAATATCAACTTCAACGATTTCTGCTGTTTGATGTTTAAGTTGTACCATTTGACTTCGTAGAGATCTGCCGAGACCTGCTCTGTTCGTATTATCACTCGATTCCCCATCCAACAGTAAGCACAAAGTTGACCCAATGATAACAAGAACAGGATGTACAGATAGCTTGAGCTTGCAGGGTCCATTGATATTGGATAAAGGGATGTGCAGAGAACCAAAGAGATGAGGGAAAACTCAAGTAAAAAGTGAAAACGAACGATTGCTTGAACGTCGTTGATCCATTTTATGATCTCACAACTCATTTCAATAATTTCTCCCAAGCTTTCGTCCACAAAACTCTCATCAGCTCCGTCAATTTCATTAGCAAAAGCCTCGATTCTTAAGATCAGTAAATCAAATTTCAAAAAAGTCTGATTGACCAGAAACATAAGCAGTGGGATGAACGCATCTAACACTAGCGCTGTAAAGCTTGTCGATACGACTTGGTAAAAGTAGTTCAGCATCCAGTTGACCGAGAAGCCTTCGAAAGGCAAGAAAATTATGTAGAAATTCAAAGGCAAACGATATGGATTGAACTCGACAAAAAAGCAACCGCACCAGACGAGCACAGCAGACAATTTAATCGACAAAATCCAGCAACCTGTGATGATGGCTTCTTTCTTGAAATATTCCTTAATGATTGGTCGAGCTTTCGAATCGTCTTTGAGGCTTTTTCTGTTAAAAGGAAAATAAAAAAGTAAAAAAATTATTTTATAACTTTTTAGGGAAATTTACCTTTCAGTGATGACTTGTTTGACCAAAATCTCCAGTTGTGAGTGATACGTCGCATCGAACATCACGTAAAAGCTGTAGCGAACCAGGCAAACTTAATTTCAATTGGATTAAAGATTTGTCGAATCATTAAATAATAAAACTCACGAAACAACGCAACATTTTCCAGCAATTCAATAAACGTCATTTCTTCGAGCTTTTCAATTGAACAAGTTACAATGAACATTGGAATGCTCAACACCATCACCACAGTCAGCAAGAATCTAAATTATTTCTATTAAAACTTGACAAATTTAAATAAACTATTGTCGAACTCACAACTTCGAGATCTTTCGTTTCCCGCCGTCAATCCTAATTGGATTCAAAAACTTTAGCGCGACCATCAAAAAATGTTCCATGAAAACTTCAGGATCATTCAAGAAATCTTTCAAAGTACGCATCAACTTCATTTTCATTCTGTTTTCTTTAACGTTCACTGCCGAACTGATTGAGGCACTAAAATGAGTTCGAGATATTGTCGTCAATATTTCTTTCGATAGATCCTGCTGGGTTCGTGTCTCACGAGCTCTTCAGTTTTCAAAGAGAATATTAAAAATGGACTATAACTGAAACAATCATATTCACGCGAATGCAGGAAGATTAGTAGCCTCAGTGTTTACAACAGCGGATAATTTAGATTCAAAGTGAATTGAGCATTTTTAAAAGAGAATTTGTTAAGCGCTAACTTTGTGAATTAATTGACGCAAAATATATGATGTGAAACAACTGAAAAAAATGTGAACGAAACTGCTTTCCGAAGAGCATAAAATTTTAATTACGAAACATTCTGTAGAAGACTAGCCTCAGATAGGAAGAAATGGAAAGATAGGAAACCAAATAAAAAACTCAATATATTTTCGTCGATTTAATTTTATTTGAAAATTTTAGCGCGATCGTCAATAAGTCTGTAACAAAAATCTCAATCACGGCTTGATTATTCCAAACCTTCTTCAAAATGCGCAGCAACTTTACCTCTGTTATACTTTATCCTTTGTTGACTTCCTAATTGAATAGTGTTTCACTCAAAGTTAGCTTTAAAATGAGCAGTTTAAAAATAGATTTGATTGTTTATGAAAAGTTTGTAATTAAAATGTCAAACAAATCCATTTTAGATAAATATTTATTTATTCATGCTCCAGAACTGATTAAAAGACATCCAACATCAAAAATTAGTTGAATCTCGTTAAGCCCAGGCATGACTAACTCAAATTTTGAAACAAATAATTCAGTCGAAAGTTGTTGTGACATTGTCATGTTTGCGCTGAGAACTTTTCTTTTGCTTTCACTTTCTGCTAAATATTTAATGAAATGTGATAACTAGGGTGAAGCGTTTTGTGAGTCGCAATGAATGAAATATTACTGTTGCTTCACACTCTCGTCATTATTTATTGCGCTGATTTAATCAAAGTGAAGAGCGAGTAGCTGAATTTTAATATCTGTGAATAACTTTTAAAAACATCAAAGATTTAAGTTTAAATCAAATTTAACCTTTAGAGATGTCTCCAGGTCAACTTGATTGAATATTCCGTTGAATCCTTTCATTTTCTGGGTCATTGTCAATATCAACTTCAACGATTTCTGCTGTTTGATGTTCAACTTGTACCATTTGACTTCGTAGAGATCTGCTGAGACCTGCTCTGTTCGGATTATCACTCGACTTCCCATCCAACAGTAAGCAGTTACTTGACCAATAGATAACAAGAATATAATGTAAAGGCTGGCAGAGGTAGCAAGATTGATTGTGATCGGATAGAGGGAAGTGCAGAGAACTAAAGACATAAATGAAAACTCAACCAAAAAGTGAAAACAAATGATTGCTTGAACGTCGTTCATCCATTTTATGATTTCACAACTCATTTCAATAATTTGTTCCAAGCTTTCGTCCACAAAACTCTCATCAGCTCCGTCATTATCATTAGCAAAAGTATCAATTCTCAAGATCAGTAAATCAAATTTCAAACAAGTTTGGTTGACCAGAAACATCAGCAGAAGAACGAACGCAGGATACACTAGCGCCAAGAAGAGTATCGCTACGACTTGATAAAAGTAGTTCAGCATCCAGTTGACTGAGAATCCTTCGAAAGGTAAGAAAATTATGAAGAAACTCAAAGGCAAACGATATCGATTAAAGTCGAAGATTAAGCAACCGATCAAGATGAGCACAGCAGACAATGTAATCGACAGAATCCAGCAACCTGTGATGATGGCTTCTTTCTTGCAATATTCATTTATGACTGTTTGAACTTTGGAATCGTCTTTGAGACTTTTTCTATTAAAATAGAATATTTATAAAAGTCATTTCAACAGTTTTTAGGGAAATTTACCTTTCAGTGATGACTTGTTTGACCAAAGTTTCCAGTTGTGAATGAAACGTTGCATCGATCATCAGATAAAAGTTGTAACGAAGACAGCAAACTTAATTTTAATTCAATAAAAAAATTTTTGCATCATCATCAAATAATTAAACTCACAAAACACAGCGACATTTTCCATCAATTCAAAAAACGTTATTTCTCTGAGTTTTTTAATTGAGAAAGTTACAACGAAGATTGGAATGCTCAACATTATCACCACAGTCAGCAAGAATCTAATTTATTTTATTTAAACTTGGCATATTTAAATTTATGTAGAACTTACAATCGCGAGATCTTTCGTTTCCCTTCGTCAATCCTTATTGGACTTAAAAACTTCAGCGCAAAGATCAAAATTTTCTCAACAAAAATCACAAAACGTTCAGGATTATTCCAAGAGTCCTTGAAACTAAGCAGCAATTGCATTTTAATTCTCCTTGCTTCAACGTTTACTTCCGAACTGATTTACATTCAGGAACTAAATTGAGTTCTCGTCAATATATCGTTGTATTGTTTAAAGTTTAAACGTGTTACAGACTAAAAAGGTGCAGCGTGGGAAGTGCGGACTTTCAGTTTGTGCTGCGCTTCTGCATGACACATCCTGGGTTCGGAACTTACGAGCTTTTAAAGTTTCATTCATGGGAATATTTAAAATGGGCTGAAAATGAAACAATTACATTCACGTTCGCTCTCATGGACTCAAATGTAATGTTCAATGTTGTGACGTAATGAATGCAGGAAGATTAGTAGACTCATAGTTGACAACGGCGCATTGTGATTGAACACACTACTTTGACACGCTCTGAATTGTCAAGTAAATAATTTAGATTAAAAGTGAAACGACCAATTTAAAACTGATTTGAAGTATGAGTGCTTATTGTCTGCTTGATGAATTATTAAGCACCATTTCATTTGAAAATTTTAAATAACTATCGCGTGAAGTTTCACTGTAAACACTTAATTCAACTGTTTAATAGTTTAAAGCTTTCATGTTACACGGTGACAATATTGAGTTTTGTGACGAGTTCAAGTTTTCTCTTCGAAGAGCTAACGTGTTCATAATGTGATTTTAAGGTAACGAGTCCTGTTTACAGATGGTTACAGATTATGTTTTTTCGAAAATAGTTGCTTCACACTCTCGTCATTATTTATTGCGCTGATTTAATCAAAGTGAGGAGCGAGTAGCTGAATTGCAAAATCTGTGAATAAATTTCAAAAACATTAAATGTTCACTTTTAAATTAAATTAAACCTTTAGAGATGTCTCCAGATCAGCTTGATTGAATATTCCGTTGAATCCTTTCATGTTCTGTGTCATTGTCAATGTTAAATTTAATGATTTCTGCTGTTTGATGTTCAAGTTGTACCATTTGACTTCGTAGAGATCTGCTGAGACCTGCTCTGTTCGGATTCCCACTCGACTTCCTATCCAACAGTAAGCGCAAAGTTGAACCAATGATAACCAGCACAAGATGTACAGGCAGCTTGAGCTTGCAGGGTCGATTGAGATTGGATAAAGGGATGTGCAGAGAACCAAAGAGATGAGGGAAAACTCAAGTAAAAAGTGGAAACGAACGATTGCTTGAACGTCGTTCATCCATTTTATGATCTCACAACTCATTTCAATAATTTCTCCCAAGCTTTCGTCCACAAATCTCTCATCAGCTCCCTCAATTTCATTAGCAAAAGTCTCGATTCTCAATATCAGTAAGTCGATCTTCAAACAAGTTTGATTGACCAGAAACATGAGCAGAAGAATTAACGCAGCCAACACTGTCGCCGAAAGATTTATCGCTACGAATTGATAAAAGTAGTTTAGCATCCAGTTGATCGAGAATCCTTCGAAAGGCAAGAAAATTATGTAGAAATTCAAAGGCAAACGATATTGATTGAAGTCGACGACAAAGCAACCGATCAAGACGAGGAAAGCTGATAAAGTAATCGACATAAGCCAGCAATCTGTGATGATGGCTTCTTTCTTGCAATATTCATTTATGATTTTTCGAGCTTTGGAATCGTCTTTGCGGCTATTTCTGTTAAAACAAAATTAATATGAAAATAATTTCATCGGTTTTTAGGGAAACTTACCTTTCAGTGATGACCCGTTTGATCAAAGTCTCCAATTGTGAGTGAAATGTTGCATCAATCATCAGAAAAAAGTTGTAACGAAGAGTGGAAACTAAATTTTAATTCAATTGAAGATTTGTCGCATCATCAAATAATTAAACTCACGGAACATTGCAACATTTTCCATCATTTCCAAAAAAGTGAGTTCATTGAGTTTTTCAATTGAACAAGTTACAATGATGATCGGCAGAGCCAACACTATCACCACAGTCAGCAAGAATCTAATTTATTTTTATTAAAACTTGGAAAAATTTTAATTAGACTATTGTCGAACTCACAACTTCGAGATATTTCGTTTCCCGCCGTCAATCCTAATTGGACTCAAAAACTTCAGCGCAAAGATCAAAAACTTTCCATCGAAAATCACAAAACGTTCAGGATTATTCCAAGAGTCCTTTAAACTTCGCAGCAATTTCATTTTTGTTCTTCTTACTTCAACGTTTACTTCCTAACTGATTTACATTTAGGAACTAAATTGATTTTTCGATAGTGTCGTCAATATATCGTTGTATTGTTTAAAGTATAAACTTGTAGCAGTCTAAAAAAGTTCAGCGTGGAAAGAATGGACTTCAAGTTTATATTGCGCTTCTGTGCAGAGAATCCAGAGTTCGTACCTCAGAAGCTTTTCAGTTTTTCAAAGAGTTTCGTTTTCTGTGAATAATTTAGATTCAAAATGAAGCTATCAATTTAAAAACGATTTGGATTTTTTAGTGCTCATTTTCTTTGATGAATTGTCATGTTTTATTATTACTTAATAATTTATATCGAAAATTTCAAGGTTTCAATTAATATAAATAAATCTACTATTGATATCACCTCAAAGGTTCTAAAAATAACATTTCATTGAAAAATTTTAAATAACTGTCGCGTGAATTTTCACTGTAAACACTTAATTCAACTATTTAATAGTTTAGAGCTTTCATGATACACGGTGAAAAAGTTGAGCAACATATTGAGGAGTTTTTGTGACGAGCTCAAGTTTTCTCATCGAAGGGCTAACGTGTCTGTAATGTGATTTTAAGGTAACGAGTCCTGTTTACAGATGGAAATTGAGAAAGAGAAACTTTACAAAATTTATGCTAAACATATTCGGAACTTGTGTCAAAACATTATTTTCCAATTCAATTTTTCCTTCTGGAAGCTTCCAATTTTGCTTTGCCAGCGTTGAATAACAAGAACGTTGGCATGCAAATAACTCGATAAAGTCCTGTAGGTCATAGATCCTTTGTCGTATGTGTAAGAGGATTAGGCGGATTTGTCGTTGATAAAACTTCCTTTTCTTTATCTGCTTGCGGCATAAATTGATGGATGAACAGCTCGATGTTCGTCCCGTTTTAGAAATTTCAACCTCACACTCATTGCCAATCTCTTTCCGCTGATAACTTCCCTTGCCAAACTCAGCACTTTAATTTTACGATCGAAGAGTCACTTTACGTAATCAAATAAAATTATAAAGTTTCAAACGACCTGCGCTGCTCTCGGTGACCAGCTTTCGTCAGCATTTTCTTCCGCAAACCTCTGATGACTTTAACCCTTATGCTTCAGACATTCAGCGCTTAGTAAAATTTCCCTTGAGACTTCTCGCAAACCTGCAGAATGTGAAACAATTTCTTCGTCTTCTCGAACTTGAGAGAAACTGAAAAAAGGATTATTGAAGGGTTGGTTGGTCAATCTGGATTTCTCCTTCAATTCTTCCAAAAGAAATCAGAAAGATTTTGTCGATGCATGAGGGCAAGCTATTTCTATTACATCTCCTTTCTCTTTTTTACTTTCACACAAAGAGATTACATTCGAGATTAGATTCCGAGAGTTAGTTATTTTTGATGTGAAAAGTCACGATTGGCACTAAGACTTGAAAGTAAATTGCTGATGAGATTTAAGCTCGCTCGGGCCCTTCATCAACAAAGTTCATGCCATGACGGCTTTCAGGATTGATTTTAACGACGTGAAGAGCTCTAGAATGTTCATTAACATCACGAAATTAGATTATACTTTATAAACGTGGAACCTGAGGGAGTTGATGCGTTGGAGAGCTGTTTTGCAATAAAAAAATTGCAGCCTTGAATAAAAAGTTTCTCCATGGAAATTATTCGCGTACAATGAAAAAAGATAAAACAGTCAAAGCATCTCGAACGTGTCATGACTTATGAACAGAGCGAGCTTTAATGTTTTACCGTTCTCGTCCTGGAATTATTTTTTCACAAACAAACGAGCAAGTTCGTTTTATTATGCACAATAATTTTTATACAAAAACTCTCTCGAGCGAAAGCGAAAAAGTTAAACAAGCGAAATTTTCATAGTAGAATGAAAATTAAAAGAAAATCTCAGAGCTTCGTTTCGCGAGTAAGGCAACGGGGTAGCGGAAAATTAGTTCCAGCGATTTTATGAAAAGGTTGGTTGTTATCACTGAGCGAGGTTTATGCTGTTGACTCTACTCAGTAAACACTTTTTTCGTCGACGTTCTACAAGAAGCACCAAAAGAAATGTAAACAAAACCAGTTTTACTTTTGATATTCGAGGTAAAAATGTAAAATCTTTCCTGCTGAGCGGCTGCCCTTTGACTCATGAAAAAAAAAATAGAAAGAAGCTCGATCCAATTCGACGTGAAACGAAACTTTCAAACTCGATTACTTTAGCGTGAAAGTGTATGCTAATAAATTATAAGTTTGACGGGAATTTAAATTCCTTCTTAGTCAACAATCTTTGAGCGAGAATGCTTTCGAGGAACGGAATCTAAATGATTCATAAATTCCCTTGGAAAATCCTTTGATCTCAACTCGTTAAGTAAGCAAAATTTTCTCATCTCGTTACGAGATAAACTCAAATGCTGTTCAAGAAGCAAATTCGCGACAAAGTATCTCAACTGAAAAAAAGATAAAAACACAACGAAGGAAAATTCTTTTATCAATAACTTTATTTTTAGTTTTGTTTCGTCCAGGCGACCAACCTCCCCCGGTCACGATAACATATTCACAATAAATTTATTGTATTAAAACTCTATTATTCATTATATTTGGCAAATTATCAAGAGAAGAATAGAGCAAAATAAAACTCCGTCGCCCTACGAATCGTTTAAGTTTTCTTATCACGAACACAATACAATTTCTCCTTCTCTCTCTCTCTCACTCTGTTCCATCCCGAGAAATTTCTCGTTGGTATTTTCTCGGTTGTTGCGGGGGAGAATCGGACAAATTTATGCTCGGCGACAAAGGTCCACGTTATAGATTTTTATTTTGCTCTTCCTGCCCCCGAATAACAAAGGAAGTTGAACAATAAACTTTCAATATTTGAGCGAGTCGAGAAATAGCAACCATCGACCTCTTGAGCTGTTTTAAAATTCTCCATGCACATTTCGAATTTACTTTTAAATGTTTTTTTGTTTCTTGCGAAACGATCGACCAAGAATTTGTTGGTGATTCGTGCTGGAGAACATTGCCATTGCGCTTAATTAAATTCAACTAACGGGTAATGAATGTTAAATCGAGTGTTAATTCCTCAGTTTATTAAATTAAATGAAACTATCGCCTCTTGTTCCCTCAGCGAGGCGATGTGCGCATCAATTAAAGAGTTGTACCATGACTCAACATAACAGCAAAAATATATGAATGAGAACGGAAACCAGATGGACTTGCAGTCGTTCTCGCTGGTGAAAAAAAAGTGACGTGGCTGCTTCGACGATGAAACATAAAAAGCCACTTCTGTTAGTGGTGGGACGTAAAAAGTGTAATTGCTATTTAGGCGAGAGAATGATCATTATTTACTTTCATCGCCATTTTTTTTGCTTGTGCTTTTCTCTGCTTTGCTATTAGAGTTATGAAGGGAAAAGTCGATTATTCTCAGTTTTCTGAAACTCTTTTCCGCTATTCTTTCATCGCATCATTCTTCCCCTCACACTTCACTGCCAACGTTCAGTACCAACCTCTGCGGCAGCAAATGCTGATGGCTCAAAAAAGGGATTGCTCGCTTTCTCTCATTTTTCAGAAAGTAAAAAACTGTGTTCGTCCCAATCCCATTTCGAGCGCAATGAACGATGAAAATATGGCAGTTAAATATAAATATTTTTATGCTAACCATATTATTTGTTCCGTTTCATTTTTCTAAGCCTTTTCGTCCATCAATTGACTCTCTCTGCTTTCATCTCTGTCGACTGAACTTTATCGTGTTGACTGATTTAATATTTAAGTGCAGCTAAAGCCGAGAGCAATACAGAGATGAAACCTTTGAACGATAAATTAAATTTAAGCTTTTTTTGAAAGCTTCTCGTGAGCTTTTATAAAAGTACTTGACGATAATAAATTCAATAGTTTCCAAAGGTTTCTTTTGTTAGTATGAAAATGAACTCTTTAGACTCTTAATCAATTCTAAAACTGATTTCCGCATTCGCCTTTGTCTTAAGTTTCTGTCTCGTTCGAGAAATTGCAATTCATTTCCCGTGAAATAAAATCCAATCATTTCGAGAAGAAGATTTCGTTTATATTTCTTCTGCGAATGCAATGAAGAAACGTCGCTAATCAAAGAACTAAGATTTTCTTTTCTAAGTCGGTAAACTTCTCATGTTGACGACGTTCTCAGTTCTCTGGCAACAATTTATGTGTCGCATGAATCTTCCCTGAAAATTAATATGCGATTTGGGATAATTTGACCTAAAAAGATTTCACTGCACCATCTTTCAAGATGACAAACTAAATTGCGGATATTTTCTATGTTTCTTTGGATTTCATCGCTCTAAGAAGATTTTCTCCCTCCAGAGTCCGGAGGAAACAAAGGGAAGACATTTTCTCATCAAGAACAAATGGAAAACTAGCGACGATGAAACGAGAGTCAATTTAGGAGTCGAAGTTAATCCGAACAATATCTGGTGGCAACATAAAATTATTTTTTCTCAGCGGGATTTCGCTGAGTTGTTGATCGACTGGAACTCGAGTATCATAAAGTGATGGCGATTCGAAGATTATACCAAGAGTTCCACCGACACAAGATAAAGTGAACACCCAAAGGAAGAAACGGTCCAGCACCATCGAAACGAATTTCCAGTCCTCGACGACCTGTAAGTAGAAAAAAATAGAAAAATTCGATAAATTGTTGAAGCAAGCAGCGGAAAAAAATAAATTGAATGAAATTCCATTTTCAATTTCCACTTGAAATCAAATACATTCGTTGCGCTTTTGACTCTACATTTCGTCCTGCATTATTCTCCCATCGTCGAAAGATTAAAAGCAATTCCCAATTGAAATCTCATAAGCTCGCAACCAGAAGATGCTCACTTGACTGTTCGCTGCTCGAGCACTGAGTGCAAAGGAGAGCAATGCAAAAAAACACAATAAATAACAACAGATTGCCATCATTCTCTTACGAGCAACAAGCATCTCAGCTAGCACACAACGAAGTGCACAACAATTAAGCTTCAGAAAATATTCAAGTTCTTCTGAATAACATTTCTTTTCGAATTATAATGAGTGCTACAACCGACTAGCGAGCCGTAATTTTCAAGGAGCCTTTTGTACTATGAAATTTAAAAGAGTTTCATTTTTCAGTGGATGGAGCATTTAAGACACGACTGGGAAGCGAAAAAAGTTTCATCTAAAAATATAAAATTAATGGTTTGAAGGGAAATCTTGGGTAAAGATGAGTTCTTCTTCCGTCTGCTCGTTCTCCCTCAGCGGGTGGCCCAATTTTATTTCACACGCGAATAAGCCTCGAGAGAGCGAGCGCGAGAGAATTTCTTTTTTTTTGTTGGGGAAACAAAAAACGAAAACATGCAAAAATTGCGGCCTCAAACAGAAAAGATCATTCCTCATCATACACATAAAACATTCTCTTCTCTCCTCCGATCCCATCACATAAATTTAACAGATAAGAAAAAATTAATGTAATATTTTATGCGGAGAAGGGAAATTCCTTTCAGACATTCGTTTGCGTTCTTTTTTTTTCTCGGGAAGGGGCGAAATATATGGCGAAGATTCTCCGCTCGCTCTTCTGAACATGAAAAGTTACATCATGTAAACGACTTATGAGATATAAAAGGATCCGCATCGGCGAAAGACTCTTTCAAAGCAGAGATCTAAAGCATTTCGTCTGCTGCCTTTGCTCTTGCGATTTCACTTTAAAATGGTTAACACTACTTAAGGTTTAGTTTTTCGAGAAAGAGCTTTGATGGGATCGTTTGCCAAGTGAGTCAGTTTTTGAAGCCACAAAGCTTTAGGAATCTTCCGTGAAGCTTCGTTATTTATTTAAGCTCGTTTCAAAACTAATGCGAGATGGTAAACAAGGCCAACCGCATTGACAAATTGAGCCTCAACCCTGCCAACGACCGAGTGAAATCTTTCGTGAATTTCTTTCAGCTTAAGCACTCTTCAGGAGCTTTCTGCATTTGTCGAAGCATTATGTCAATGCGACGACTAGCACAGGATGATTGAATGAGAATTTCCCTCAATAAAAAAAAGCTCAAAATGCATGAAATGATCGTAATTTAATATCCAACGGTATTGATCCCATTTCATTGAAAAAGTAATTTCCCAAAAGCTTTCTCATTGCGACGCTAATTTATTGAAATTGGATCACGAAGGGAAGAGAGGCAGAAAGGAAAAACTTCTGAAAGAAAAATTAATTCAATTCTCATAGAAAGTTTAACGTTCGAGCGTTAGCGACGAGCGTGAGACTTTCATGCATAAATTTCAAACATTTCTCCATTCTCAGAGTTCACTTCTCTCTGCAAATCATTTGCACACACTGCAGTTGTCACTTTCTTCCTTCTCGCTTTTCCGCTTCTGTTTTGCGGTCGTGAAATTTAATTTTCTTTTCGTTCATCAGAGTAATTGACAATTTAGGTGCAAGTGTCGTGTGGACGACTAAAAAAAAGTTGTCAACTCTCATCTATTTCAATGGCAATAAAATTGCGGTTTGTGAAAGCAGCGAGACCCCGTTTAACGTCATCGCTTAAATTCTTCTCTGGTCGAGACGGTGAAAAGGTCGATTTAATGAAATTCTTCTCATGATCTGATCGTTATCAGTAAATAAAAATCTGCAACGGGCAGAGGTCGTTTAGTCTTAATGCTTCAGTGAAGGCGGTTTTGTTCGAGGGTCGTTAGCTAATTGAAGATTATGTCACGTTAAACATTTTCTCGCCCCGAAAAACTTGAAGAACTCTTGAACCTCATTTAAGAATCTAGCAAAGCAATAACTGACAACAAGCTCGAACGTTGTTTACAGCCTACAACAAATCGTTGTATCGTCTTCTGTCGTTGTTTCGAGTTCCCGCTTGTGTAACACAAACTGCACCCGGAATCCAATTAGAAACGAAGTTTTGTGGGTGGAGGGAAATATTCTGTTGAATCGACCGATTCTCAAGTATTTCAAGTACACACTTTTCGAAATGGTAGCAAATTCCAGATATTTGCGTTTTACTTCGACAGAATTTTTCTATCTCAATTGATATTCAAATTAAGATTGCCACATTAAATTGGATATGATTGAGCTTCAACTACGACTACGACTCTGGCAAATTCTTTGAATTTAATTCATATTGAAATTCCACTGAGTGTGCTCAGCCACTTGAATCGCGAAATCCAAGCGATTGCGATTCTGCGAGAGAGCTCGTAGATTGTGCATCGGATGGAATGCTGATTCAATCAATTTGAAATCGTTTCGAAGCTTCAACACAGAAAATTCATGAGAAGGAAAAAAAGCTTCCGGATTTATGACGCCTGCGATTATTTATTCTGCGATGAAATATCTACCAGATCCAAAGTAATCCCATCTCCGCTCAGCTGACAGAATGAAGGACGAACTCCTTTTCGCAATCTCTCAGATATTTTCTTTTTGCTGTTCGAAATCCTTAGCAGTGAAGGCCCTTGCGGATCGTTACGCTGTCTTTCCACGTTATTTTCCTGAGCTTCCCTTCGAAAACGTCATCAGACGTTGAAAGTCTTTACTTGTGACAAGTAGCACGAAGAACATTTCATGAGAAACTAATTGATTGAACGTCAGAGTGTGTTGGTTTTGAATGCAAATAAATGTAATTTAGATTAAACATCAACAGAACAGTTTGATCTATTTGATGTTGCCACAACAGATTACCGAGTGGTTTGCCAAACGATTATGAATTTTCGAATAGAAGCCTTCGATCGTTTTGAAAGCTGGCAAGCCTCGCTTTAGATATATCATCAAACTAAGTAAATACAATTCATCACGGAGTTGATGTTTGAGCGAAAATAGAACGAGTGAGTGATAGTTGAGTTTATCTTTCGCCGTGCACTCATCGACGAAAAATATCGCTTAGGCTTTCGACGTTGTTCAATAAGCTCACTCAGCATCAAAGCTGAAGAAACTAGAGCACACGTTCGAAGCGAACGACGGGGCTGAAGAAGCATTCGACAAGAGAAGAGGATGCTGAGAATCGTGCTTTCATTTAGCAGCATTTGCTGCATCAGTGAATGTAAGAACGAAAGGCGAGGAATGTCTCGCATCGCAAATCTTTTTATTGTTTGATTCCAATGTTCCATTTCATGAAATCACAATCTCCAAATACCACAGACGACTCATATAGAAAAAGTCATTCGCAAGATGGTTGAAGGGGGAAACCGAAGCGAGTCGTGTCAGTGTTTGAAATTTCTTTTCAGTTTTCAAGATGAAGAAATGGAACTAATAAAACTGTAATTGCTCGAGGCATGAAATTTCGATTTGAAAGCGTCTCAAAGACATCTTAGCATCAAAGGCGCAACAAAGCACTTGGGATGATGACGAAGTGCTCTTGAGAATCTTTTGACGAAGGTGCGTGCCGATCTTTTAGCGTCAAGTCCCTTTGCAGATGGCTTCGAGTTTACTTGAGCAGAAGAGAAAATAAGACGGAACTCATAACCGTAAAGAAAAGCCGAGGAGAAGGAGAGAGAGAGACAGTCGTAAATTCACGTTTCTTCCCTCTACGTCGACCGATGAAACATGCTCAGAAAGGTCTCAGAAGAAGCTTCAAAATTCCACGCTGCTTCCTTGCCGTCTACATCAAAATGAATAATTATTCAAAGGGAGAGGAAATTTTCGAGGAAAAGTAACCCAGAATCTTTAAGTTCACTCGAGGCAGCGGCGAAATAAAAAAAAGCAAAGGCACGAAAGCAAGATCTGCTCAACAAAAGAAAACAACAAAAGGTGGAGAAGTTTTATGGTTGAACGTGCAACGGTTTTGATGTGAATCGCAACCGGAAGAACACAGCGGGAAACGAAAGCTTTTCAATCAAACAGATTTTTCTTTTCCCCCGAAAATACTGAAATGTAATTAGTTTCTCTTGCATGAATCAGCCCGCATCACGAACGAAAAAGAATTTCAATTTCAAACGTCAGAGCAAACCACTTAAGCGTTCATCGAACGTCCAACAACAAACCGTTTAATTATCACCAACTTTCATCCACATGCACCAGACTTGCATTCGGACAAAACCTCAAAATCCAATAGTTGGCAAAAGCAAACATGATTCGAATGGCTGACAATTTTTCCTGCAACTAAGCAGAAAAGAGAAAAAACGAGAAATGTCAAAGCGATAAAAATTTGTCAATGGTCGACATCGAAGCTTAGCTCGAACTAGAAAACAGTTAATTTGATGACCAAACATGAGACAGACGACGGCTCGGATGTCTTTGAAACTCCTTTGAGGACTCAAATGAAAGGATTGCCAAAAAAATAAAAAAGGAGGAAACATGAAAGAGGATTATCTGAAAAGCCTGAAGACTTTATTTTGAAACTGCATCAGCGCAAGTTTTTGAATTGGCTTCTGCTCTCGACAGTTGTAATATTTCAACGATAAAGTTTTCAAACGAAGTGGTTACAGAAATTTAATTTCGAAATTCTCATGAATCTCATCAAAGTTATGAAATGGATTCGCATTTGAATAATAAAAGCACGTAAGACTTTTAATAGAATTCGCTTTAATTTATAATCTCGAAAAGTTTGAATGATGGAAGCTACTTCTCTCTTTGTCTCTATAACGACGAGATCGTGTTTCACCTTTCAACTAAGAAATATTTCGCTGCATATCAAATTCCAAGCGAGAATTTGCCTTGTTATCAACAATTGAACGGAGCTGAAAGGAATGCTATTCAACAAACAAATTCCTTCGTCAGAGATATTTTCATCTTCGACATGAAAATACTTGCAATGCCTGAAGTGATAAAACTGTATCAGTTCCTATCGCAAGGTTTCCAACTCGTTTAGAAAGATTTCCGGAAATCTGCAAAACTTTTCTCTTCCCTCATTTTTCCAAATCATCGCCCTCGTGATACCCTCGAGCGGTCCCAGTTTGTTTTGAGCTGTCTCACTCCCTCAAAAGTCGTTGAAACGAGAGGAAAACTTTCTTCGCGCAAGAGAAATGTTTTGTGTTTCTCATGAAAAAGAAAAAGTTCAAAATTCAATATTTATAACTCGTTACCAATTTTATTTATCTTTCAAACCTGGCAAACGCAAAACAGCGAACAGTCTCATGATTTATTATTAACAAACCATGGCAAAAGTATCTTTGTAGTTTCCATCTCAAAACGCGACGCAGCAATACGATTTATTATTGTTTTTCGTATTTCTTTAAAGCATTTGACTCAATCCTTGAGAAGAACGCAGTGACATTAAATTTGCTTGTAGATGAAAGGAGAAAAAAAATTTGCCACGGGAAAATATTTGTTTTGCATGATACGCGTAAGAGTTTATCCTCAAGGGATGCTTGAAACTTTTTGCGGCGAATGTATTAATATTGAAAAGCTGAGGGTAAAAGTTTAGCTTGTATGGCAAAGTTTCCATTCAGAAATAAATTGAATATCATCAAAACGCTCTTCTTCACTTTCTCGTGTAGACCTTCGAGCATTGAAAATCTGATTATATGTTCCATCCATCAGCTGCCGAAAACATTATTTTTTATGAAAGCGAACGCTCAAAGTTACAGTGGAAAAGTTTTCGTCTCACTCTCCGTGCTCGACGTCGACATTGTCGAGAGCTATAAAAGCCAGGCGACCTCACCGAAACATCATCGGCAGAGCTATCTCGATGAGGAATCACCATGAACAACAACAGAGCATAACTCAATAAATGTTTCCACTCAATTTAATTCAACCTCAGCCTCAAAGTTTATCGATTGACGAAGCTTCGATTTTTTTTTCTCGCCACACAAAAGAGTGATTTCGCCCGACACAATTTTCGATGTCAGCAACAACGGAAACTACTCCGGCCGACGTGAATCTCATCGCGAGATAACATGAACCATAAACTTTCATGACAAGCTGTCCCTTAACTCGTCTTCACACTCTCAATAAACGGCATCAACTAGCCGTAAACTATAAAACCTCATCGCAGTCTGCATCAGCAGCCCTTTTGTGACAACACATAAATCGATGACGAGATTCATGAATAATGCGAGAAGTATCTTGATGGCTGAGACTTCACAACTTTTCGGACATCGGTAATGAATGTTTCCATCACTTTCTTTTACGACCGTGTAATCAAGATGAGAAATATCAAATTTAACAGTTCTCGAGTGGCAACCTGAAAGTAGAAAGTGCCATCGTTAAACGGATTCAACGAGACCTTAGTTGTCAATCGTCCAAATTGATCTCCGCAAAAGTCCTTTTTGTCATTTCAAACATTAATGTCGTCGCCTTAACCATTCGGGTTATAGCGAATCGAGGGGCTGAACTTTCTCTCCGGGGAGAGACAGAAGGAAAAAAAGCTTTCGGAAACTATTATCGTCGATCGAAGGGAGAAGAAAACTACGACGAAGGGAAAAACAAAACGCGAAGGAAGCCTTCATCAGATAAAGGAGGGGAAGAGACAGAAGAAAAACAATTTCAATCAATTTTTCATCACAAATTGTCATAATGGCATTGACATCTGATTGAGATCGATTCGCCCTCTCTCTCGTTTCGGAGACATTTCTGTGTAATTTACAAATTCTGACAAAACCAACAAAAGTGATTGCATCGATGGGGCTCATCAGCCGTTTAATCAAAAGCTTCAACAACCCCGCATCAACTAGTTTCTTCTTTTCTTGTGCAATTTGAGTGAACAGGAAGAAAAGCGGAAAGAAAAATCAGATCATTAGAGCAACAAGACGAAGAAAGGGCGAGAAGGGAGAAACAAGAATGACGGCAAATTCGAGTTGATTAATAGTAAATGTTGTCGAAATGTTTCATGAGGCTGGGGAAAGGAAAACACCTCAACATTCATATTGGCTCATTTAAAAATCCATTGGGAAACATTTGTCGCTCTCTATGTCAACGCAGGACTTTTTTCTTCTCGTGAGCCTTCCTTTTTTTCTGTGTTCACAGCAAAAGCGTAGCTGAGTGAAAAAAGGGATTGATGAGGCATGAGCAGAAAAAATTATCTGGCGAAGAAATGTGAAAAGGTTAAGTGGAGCAGCCAGCGAAAAAAAAAAAGAAAGCAACATAATCAAATGGGTCTCTGTCATATGCGACGATGAAAAAAATGAATTTGCTTTTCGGCTGAGAAATGACATCAATGAAGAATCGTTTCATTTCGTTTCTTCTTCGTCGGTTCGCTCCTTGTTGGTTGGAGCAAAGAGAGAAATTGCAATTTGAAATTCATATGGCGCAAATAAATTTTATGGCAAGTGTATTGCGGTAGATTCGGCTCGTGCGACGAGACGCGCACAAGAAGCTCATTTTCATGGCGCAAAGAAAATTTATGCCGTCTTTAAGATTTTTTATTCATTTCTGAGAAATGTTGCACAATTTTTTCTCATTTTGACTTTTATCGATACGCCAGATGCTTTCGTGAGACTTCATGTCGTTCGGAGCCTCTCAAAAGAAAACTTTTCTGCTTATTCTTCTTCTTGTTCATCTCTGTCTTCCTTTCTTAAAAGTATAAGAATAAGAAAAAGTTGAAAACCTGGAGTTTAAACACGACACGAGACTCTTTGGAAGCTCACAAAAGACTTCGTCTCCTTTTGCCTTTAACACATTTCGAGCTTTTTCTCAAAACAAAGACTGAAAGTTTTTATGAACTTCCTGAAGTTGTACAGAATGAGTAAAGCTTTCCTTCTCCATCTCGAGATCGAACAAATGATTTTTATGTTCGCTGTGTTGAAAAGCAGCACGGCAACGAATTTATGATACTCGCAATAAACTTTTACGACATTTCAGCGTTTTCTCTGTAACGCTAATAGCTTGGTTTAGTTATTGACAGTTGAAACTTTTGCTCTACTTCCAATGGAGCACTTGCTCTCGTTTCCTCGTTTCAACTTCGAATCGAACGCCATAAAAACCAAACTTTAAGAGGTGAACAACCCAAAAATAAGTTTCGAGTTGATTTAGAATGCAATCGTGGAAACATTCGAGCAACACTTGCTTGCATCCCACGTGACAACTTCATTCGAAGTTTATGAAAACTTCCGATAATCCATAATCGTGTCAAATATGTTTCAAACATAAACATAGACGTAGCGAGTGAGAGGATAAAGCTTTACAGCGCTCGGGAACATTAAAAATTGATTTTCATCATCGAGGAGCATAACAAATTCGACACGTTTCTCGTGCACTCTCAAGGCACCAGCTGACAACTGAATTATAGACTCGACGCTCTCAAAACAAAATATCGAGAGAAGCTTTTTATGACACCACGCCAACTTTTACGACAGTTCGTGTTTCGACGACAATTTAAAACAATTAAAAATTTAAACATTGAAGCTCTCGTAGTTATGCCTCCATCTCTCTCTCTCACTCGAAGGATCTTCAATAAAAATATGAATTCATTTGGGTGTATCAATGTTTAGTGCACATGACGGAGAATCGAACAAGCGAGCGAATGAACACGACAACTTGTATCGCTCAAACAAGTCACGTTTGCGAAATAAATTCGAATAAAATATCATCATCATCATGGATGAATCTTTATGCTTGTGTGTTATGCAATGCTGCCATCAACTTGAATTGTTCTGCGAGGTCGGAGCGTGTGGGGTCCCGCGCGTGTACTTAAAATCCGTGGATAGAAGACGATCGTAATCTTCATCGTTTATTTGCCTACGCACACGGCGCTCACACGCTTCCACCGAAAACACATGATGATGAAAGTTTATTGGGAAATTATCGTCATCTCTCGACGAAAAAGGGAAGAACGAGAAGGTTTTTCATAAAGTTGATACTTTAAACGCGAATGTTGAGAAAGATTAATGAACACTCATTGATTTTTATGTTGCTCGACATTCAATGAGAGCTTTTGCTATCTTTAAACTTTAATCTGCGCCCATTCATCCCACACCAAGAGCTGCTCGAATGTGTTTACTGTTTACGGCAAGCGCAAAAGAAGCAAAAAGTGAAATATAATTTGAGAAGTGGAATAATGTTAATAGCGTGTTCGTGGATGGGAAAATTTATGACGCTCTGAGTGAGGGAGACGTCGTAGAATTTATTGTCAAAGCAGATCAACAGGTCTAGCTTGTGCAATAATTTTTAAAATGTCTTTTCCTCTTGCCACGTTCGACACAAATGCTCACAACATAATGAGACTCGTTTACTATATCGTGATTCGCTATTGATAGCTTCACTGCCGCCTGTCCCAGGACAGGAAAGAGATTAATAGTTTGATTTAACGGCTTCTAATGGTTAATGAATAGCTTCAGAGATAAAACGTTTTCCATTCAAACACCTTTTCACTGCAATAACCGCTATTTGAGCGATTGACAATTTATCTGTTACACTCTGCTGCGTGTCGGATAAATTTATTCGTATGACGCTAATTGACATTCGCGTGGAAATTAGAGTGATCGAGGAGTTATAGTGAAATATTGTGGAAGCAAAAACTTCAAAGAGTTGAGTTTGATTCTTGAATTATCCTTGAGATCAGAAGAATAAGAAAAGTTTACTACTTGAGCAACTCTTTTATTAAAAGAACTTTTCAGCAAGCGCTTGAAAAAGTTAAAAACTTTATAAGCAAATTTTAAAGTTTCTCATTTAAATTTCAAAAATTTTTAATTCGTCTCATCTCGATCCACGAATTGCATTCGTTCTCCTAGCGAGCATTAATATTTCCCTGTGCCCTCGAAGCTATTAAAATTATATAACTGCGAAGCATCGAGCAAACAAGTAATGAAAAATCAACAGCGATAAGCGAAATGCGCGAAAAAAGCACTTTCATGAATTTTCATGCTCAATTTATTGTTCCCAATCTGGAAATAAAATTATTAACGATGCTTGCAAAACTGGAAAATTATTACTCAGTTTATGCATTTTTATGTTAATTTGGTTTGTTTTTGAGTCGAGTGTTGTTCTCTGAACTCTCAACGAGTCTTCAAGTAGTTCATGCTTCACACTTTTCAAAATGAGGCTGCTTCATGATTAGGATTTTAATTCTGTTTTCCGCCACTTTATTTACTTTCTTCCCTTCAATCGAAATTAAATTAATGAGCATGTAAACAGCAGAGTAAAAGCAGCGAGAAGGTTTATTGCTTCAAGCATGGCAGGCAGGCAGCTCTCAAGCATTAATTAGCTTGAAATTTAAAGCTTCACGAAAAAAAAAAGTTTTCTTGTTTTCCATGAACGGAAAATATTTCCGCCATCAGCTTTCTTGGAAAATTTATTTTCGAGCACGGTTCGTAGATTTCTTCAGAGCTCTACGCAAGGCCGAGAGATTTTAAAGCGACAGTAATTTATGTGAGTGAGAAAACCGCAAACACTCGCACACACACACACACGCTCGCTCGTGTATTCAACAAATAAGCCACCCATTAAGCACAATTAATTTATGCCTTCACCTCAGCCTCAGTGAAGTTTTCGGGGCACGTTACAACCGAGATAGAGGAAGCGACTCGCTTAATGTTCCGGAAAAGCGTTGAGGGAAATTTCTCTTTCAGTTATGGAGGAGACGAAACAATTGAGAAATCGCTCGAACTGAGAACGTGTTGATCATGCATAAAATATAAATTGGAAAATTATTGAAATGATTTTCTAATTAAATTGTAATTTTGGGGAGAGCAGAAGAAAATTTTCGTTATTAGATTTTCATTTGGAAGTTCAAAAGTTTTTATTTTCGACGAGAGCTTTTTCTTCTTCTTCTACAAAAGCCTTATGTGCGGCGAATATTAAATTGTCTTCCCCAATCCCGTCAAGAAAGGAAAGAAAATTATCATAAGTTCTTGCATGATTTGACATTTCTTTCCCAAAGTCATTGCACAAACGACTCACCTCATTATCTCGATCAGAATCTTTAATGTGCTGGGCAATGAAGCGAACGGATTGAATCGCTGCGAGCACTTCAGATGTGAGCGTTCGTGGGATGATAATTTGTTCACCCTCTGCAGGAGAGCGGAAGAGGAAGCAAGAAAAAAGCAGTCGAGTCATCAGGAAAATTTGATAAGGAAAATGCCTCATGACAAACACTTGCCTGGATGATGTTGATGATTGGGATGACCCATGTTGTCGTAGCTCTCGTGATTATCCTTGTATTCATTTGGATATTCAGTGATACTGTCCCTGTAATGATCTCTGAAAAAACCGCCGTTGGCAAAGTCTCAACATCACATAAAATCATCTCAAAGCTCACCTCATGTCGACTTCATTTGTGTGAATCGAGTCGTCGTAATCGGGAAGCGTATACTTCGTTCGCCGCATCATCAACACTCGTGGCATGAATTGTAGAAAAAGACGTTTAACAAGAGGCGACATCACATGAGTCGACGATGATCTAAAGAAATTAAAATGAATTTAACAAAAAGAAAGATTATCGATTGAAATCTTTTTAAGATTGAACAGAAGTTGAAGAATTTTAATTCTGATTACCAACTTTGCAACGACACACATCAACACTACGCAAACCATTTCATACCTAAAGTGGACATTCAACACACAAACTGTCGTCCAAACCGAAAGTGACACCAGAATCATCGTGAAGAGTAAATATTTTCCAAGTAAAGGAACGGCAAGCGAAGTTGGAGGAATGATCTCGGCTAACAGCAGGAAGAACACAGTCAACGACACGAGAATAGAAATGCAAAGCGTCACCTGGAACGAATGTTTGATTGTCGCAATCAGAATTAATGATTCATTAATTGAAGTTGATGGCTATCGCGTGATGTTAGCGAATAAAAAGGCAATTATGTCCAAATTTACAATCATTGGAGGCTGATGAAACATTAAAATGCAATTACCTTCTCGCCTGAGTCTGACGGCAAATAAAAAACCAGAACTGTTAGGAAAGTGATACCGACGCACGGAATGATAAGATTGACGGTGTAGAAGAGTGTTTTCCTTCGCATCGTAAGTTTAAACGTGATATCAGAGAAGGGCTCAGGGCAGCAAGGATAATATTCTTCATTACGACTTGCGGGGACTTCAAGCACATCCCATTCAACTGATAAATAGAATTCTGACAAATCTATTCCGATTTGAACTAAATTTGATCCGGGAACCTAAAATTGAAATGTTTAAATTAAAGAACTCGTGAGAAAGTTGTCTCTTACTTGATCCAAATGTTTTAAATCAACTTGAGCTCCGTTGTATGTCCAACTGCCGAACTTCATGAAGCAACTTTGTTCGTCGTAAGGGAAATATTCAACATTCATCTCACAAGAGCTTTTGTAAATCGCCGGCGGTTCCCAGAAGACTTCGCCAGTGTATTTCAGAGTTGCTTTCGTCATGAGAGTAACTTCATAGTTTCCATCCCAATTATTGAAGAGAACAACATCCGGAAGCCAAATTTGTTCTGAAGGAACGTAAAGCATTTCAACTCCGCCATACTCTTCAGGATCCCAACGAAGTTTGTAGTCGTACCACTTTTGTTTGACCCATAAGTTCGTTGTCATTACCTAAAATCGATTTAACATTCAAATTGAATTTTGTTTTTAAATTCGATAAATAAATAACAAACCTGATTTCTCAGCGAGACTTCAATAATTTGTGTAATTTTCAATCCCAACCAAACCGTCAAAGTTTCCGTGTTATTCACAACTGGACGGATGAGTCGATTGTAGTTGCTCAACAAATCATCGTAAAGACGCTTTGCGTCGGGATTTGCCTCGATGTGTTGAACAGCTGAGAGAAAATTGGGTGGGGAAATTTTCATTTGCAACCTTCAACTGAATTTTCACAAGAAACTTACAGCAACTTGAAGTTTGAAGATAGAAAAACAACAGAATCCATTTTAGAAACCACATTTTCACGCTTTTAATTTGAAAATCCTTGGTTTTGTTTACTTTTAGAAGAAAATCTGGTGAAAAAAATTGAAAGCTCAACTGTTCACATCAACATTTCTCAACGCAATGAGATTTTTCTTTTTGCGAAAATCGATATTTTACTCTCTGAAAGGAAAATTTTGCGAGAGGAAATTTTCGAACACGTGAGAGAACCGGAAAGTTTGTTTTGATCATGTTTTCTAGTTGAAATACGAATAAATTGATTTAACGATGAAGTTCAAATTTGACGTTATGGTAATTAAGCTTAATCTTAATTCATACCTTCTCTTGATATGAATCGGGTTGAGTTAAATTTATAAGAAAGTAAAATCTCTCCATTTTCGAAAATTTCAGTCAAATAAAACTTTCATCTTCAGTTAAATTAAGTTCAACTTAGAGAAAGAAATATCCTGCATAATAAAGCGGATTAAATAAAGTTTTAGATGAAAGGTAAAAGATATTATTTATATTATTAAAGAGATGTGTTATATACATATATAGTATTTTAAAAAAATTAGTATTATAATATATAGCATAAATAACATTTACCAAACCAGCCTAATTTTTTGTCTAACAAACAGTAGCCGGCTCATTTTGTTGAGTTGCCTCACTGTTTTTTACTGACTGGATGTCGTATGAAGTTCACTTCAGTGAACTTTTCTAGGGCTGCACTGAAATTTGCTTCATACTTCGGTCCATGTCTGTGGGAATCTCCGTCATCTTCTTCATTGCGTGATGTAATTGCATGAATAAGCTCGTGGAAGATGACGTTGAGAAGAATGGAGCTGTTGGTGGTCATTTTGGGATTGATGTTGATTGAAGCCAGTCCTGGCGCTTACCATGCGAACCATTTGGCTCTCGCATGACCATCTGGTGGGGCCCACCACTCGATCTCTCTGGCTTCTTGATCGAAATCGATGCCCAATCTCACTCCGATAAGTTCGAGCATGATTTTGGCCAACTTCTCTTTTAGCACAGGAAAATGCTATTTTAAATTCTTCGAACTGGTAATCACGGTCGCATTATGCTCGAAGGACACTAAGAACCGCTCTGGGTTCGCACTGATGCTTGCTCGAACTCCTGGCTGCGCTTTGAAATACTCCATTTTCGATTATCACGGAACGTCCACTCTCACTTGAGTTTTTAAAATCATACACTAGTTCGATTCAACATGCTGATCACTTCTTGTGAACAAGTCACAGCGGAAATGTCACTTAATAGGCGGTCGTTAGTCTATCGTTGGCGTCCTCCTTGTTTCGGCTCTAACAAAATGATTTTAAGCTAATTTAAGTATAACGCTGTTTTGTTGCATACATCGTGTTTACTTTTATATTTTCATTGCCTTACAATTTAAATTCGTACAGAAGAAGTTGTGAAATTGAGTTTGCTGTTTTTTACTTACTCTATGTCGTCTTTTTTTGATGACTTGTCTTGTTCTTTGTTGCTGTTTCATTGCTTTAGTCGTGATCTTCCGTTTCACCAATATTTTCCGTATTGTACATTTGGATCATACGCGAAAAGTATGCCTCCAGTACATTCAATGAACTCCGCATTAGTTTGCAAACCCTTTACGCAGCAAACAAAGAACATTGGGAGCATCGCTTTGTTGAGCTTCAAGTTTAATGCAAACCGAAGGAACAACTGGAGCGACAGCAACTTCTTTTGAGTAATTGGACGCTGAATGCCATGGAGCGTAATAGCGAAATTTATGATGTTGATGATAAAGGTATTAAGATTGTGAAACGAATTGAAAATTAATTCGTACACATGTGATGTCAAGTGTCTCCAAAGAAATGACAAACTTATTCATGAAACAGCAAAAAATTTACTCGAATCTGAAGCTTCTGAACAGTCAATGATGGCAATGAGTCGAATATCATCCTTTGCATTTAACGTAAAAAAGTTTTTGAATTCATGCGTGCTCATCATATCGTGCTCACAACTTGAACAACCCCTCTGTGCACAACCTCTCGTTTCGTTTGCGATGAAATCATTATTCATCGCTCATATATAAACAACGTGAGTCTGATTGCGAGATAAAAAATTTGCTTAAAACCAGTGAAATAAAGTAAATAATTATCAGAAATGCCTGACAAAGCAATGGCAGACCTCAAACTTGGTAAGTTAATATCAAAGAAAGTTCTTTGCTATTCAAAAAATCGATTTCGCAAATTGTAAATGTGGCTTAGACTATGTATGACGAAATTTCATGACGAAATCGAGTAAGAAAAATACTTCATTATCAATCTTAATATTGCAGGCGAACTCTATACGTCGGATAAACGTGGCAGTGATGAGACAGGAGATGGAAGTGAGAAGAATCCTTTCAAGACGATCCTTCAAGCTATGAAACATGCCGGAAAGGAACCGTTCCCAACTATCTATGTTGATGTTAAGGATGAGAAATCTACAAGTCTCTTCGAAGTTGCAGCAAAATCGCAACTGAAAAAGATTCATAAGTTGTGGCAAGCAGAAGTCACCAAGAATGCTAAGAAATCGCAGCGAGAAGAAGGAGATGCTTTGAAACGAGAACAGAACCTCGAGGAAGCTCGTAAAGTGAAAATCTCTCAGGATCCATCATGGGGACCCGCTAAAGCTATTAGAATTGATGAAGGAGAGAAGAACCGTGGAGTTAGAGTTAAAATCAATGGATGGGTTCATCGACTACGTCGCCAAGGCAAAGGACTCATGTTCATCACTCTCCGTGATGGCTACGGCTTTATTCAATGTGTGCTCAACAACCAGCTGTGTCAAACCTATGAAGCTATTGTTCTATCAACTGAATCTTCAGTCACATTGTACGGTAAAATCGAAGAGGTTCCTGAAGGCAAATCAGCCCCAGGTGGCCATGAATTGACCGTTGATTACTGGGAATTGGTAGGATTAGCTCCAGCTGGCGGTGCTGACAACATTTTGAACGAAGACGCTAACCCAGACGTTCAACTCGACAACCGTCACATGATGATTCGTGGTGAAAACACTTCAAAGATTCTTAAGATGCGTAGCTGCGTTATGCAAGCTTTCCGTAGCCACTACTTGGAAAATGGTCACACTGAAGTTACTCCGCCAACACTCGTACAAACTCAAGTCGAAGGCGGCTCAACACTTTTCAAGTTCGATTACTTTGGCGAGGAAGCATATTTGACTCAAAGCTCTCAACTCTATCTTGAAACTTGCCTTCCATCTTTGGGAGATGTTTTCTGTATCGCTCAAAGCTATCGAGCTGAGCAATCTCGTACTAGACGTCACTTGGCTGAATACAGTCATGTTGAAGCTGAACGCGCTTTCATCAACTTCGACGATTTACTTCAAACTCTTGAAGATCTCGTTTGTGACGTCGTTGATCGCGTTTTGAAGGGTCCATTCGCACACATCGTCAAGGAATTGAATCCTGATTTCAAGCCACCAAAGCGACCTTTCCGTCGCATGGATTACGCTGAAGCAATTGAATGGTTGAAGGCCAACAATGTTACGAAAGACGACGGAACATTCTACGAGTTCGGTGAAGATATTCCCGAAGCACCAGAGCGCAAGATGACTGACGCAATCAACGAGCCGATTATGCTCTGTCGTTTCCCAGCAGGAATCAAAGCTTTCTACATGTCTCGATGCCCAGAAGACGATCGATTAACTGAAAGCGTTGACGTTTTGCTTCCTGGAGTCGGTGAGATCGTCGGAGGTTCGATGAGAGAGTTCAACAACGAGAAACTTCTCGCTGCTTACAAGAATGCAGAAATCGATGCTGCTCCTTACTATTGGTATACCGATCAACGAGTTTACGGAACAACAACTCATGGAGGATATGGATTGGGCTTGGAGCGCTTCCTCTGCTGGCTATTGAACCGTTATCATATCCGTGAAGTCTGTTTGTATCCACGCTTCTTAGAACGTTGCAGACCTTAAACTGCCCGCACATCTTCTTAATAATATTTACATTGCATTTCAATTCTTTGCTTAAGCTATCGACGCTTCAGTTTCGTTTAGTTGCTGATGCGATTAAATCGCGAAATAAAAAATAAACAACTTAAATTCCTCTGCGTCAATAAGTTTCAAGTTTTCTTTATTATCACACAGTGATTTCCTTGATCATAATAAGATTTAACAATTTCAATATTTCCAACTTCTTTACAGAGTTGCTCAAGCTCTCCGTCTTCAAACACGTGATAGTAACGAAGGAAAACTTTTTGCTGATCTTGAGGAATTTCTTTTTGCTTCAGCTTCCAAGGTACGAGGACGTTTGTATGATTGAACTGAGTACGATTCTGATGAATTGGCAGTTGAATTTCCTCATCATCGGCGATAAACTTTGCTGTTTCCTGTTTCTCGTTGTCAGCATCTTTCTTCTGATGTTGCAGCAAATAAGTCGATTTCTTATTTTCCTTTTGCTGATCTTTTGCCCAAACGTAAATCAAAGCGGTTCCATTCTTTACTAAGACTCTCGCCATATTTTCAATTGCTTTAAGTCGACGTTCACGTGTCGCGAGATGATGAATGACGGCGATGCTTATGCAAGCATCAACCGACTCTTCACGCACAGGAAGAGCAAGGCAATCGCATTGGAAAACGTTGAATTTTCTCTCGAGACAAACTTGAAGTAGTGAGTCGCTTCGATCACAGCCGAACTTTAAGATGTTGTCGTTAAGTGAAAGATATTTTCCGTTGCCACATCCAACGTCAAGAAGGATTGAACCTTTATCTAAATTTTGGATAAAACTTTCTACGTTCGGCCAAGGAGAATGACGAGTTTCACTGAAGTGTGAGCCGATTTCATTGTAGACTTTGTGAACATTCTCGATCTCAAGTTTGGCAGCAAGATTGTTCGTTACTTCAATTTCCGGTGAGAGAGTTTCTTCTTTAACTACTGCATCGCAAAGTGAAGGAAACACACAAGAACAACTCGGCGGTGTCTTCAATTTTCTGAATGTAAATGAAACTCTCAACTCGCGTGGCTCAACTGTTAAATGTCCTTCCGGTTTCTTGACAATATCGCTCATTCTCGGAGTAATTCCATGCGTCCATCCAAATCGACTTTCCTTTGACATAACAAGAAGTGATCGCCTTGGCAGTTGGACACTGACATGTTGAGATGAATCTGATTTCCTGAACTCCATTACAACTGAACTTCCAAGAGAAAGTGAAACAATTGGATCCTCAAAGACACTGTGAGTATCGCAATGAGATGGAATGCCATGACCGGGTTCATAGCGATTCACAGTGAGTTGGTCGGGTCGAAAGTTTGCGAACGACGGATACTTTGTCTCTAAAACTTTCCAGATCACATCACAAGCTTTCGGGATTGGTCTATCTAAAAGTGGTTGACTTTTATCCACTGAGTTGATGCCATAAAGAAACTCAAAGCCAAAATGCTGAACTTTACGATTCTTCAGTTTGCTTTCGGATTCGCTCTCTTCCCATTGAAGATTGCCCAAAAGTTCTGCTTCCAGCTCTGGAGTGATACAATCTTCAATTAATTTGAGTCCGTCGGGAAGTTGAGAGCTCCAAGGCTGATTATCCGATTGAGACGGAAGCGTTTGACAGAAGCTCATGAGTAAAGGAGAATTATTTTGACCGAGCTGTGCAATTCCGTTCATCGCTTCGTAAACATTCGTAGCTTCTGTCTTCTCTTTGAACTTAAGGAAGCAGTAAGACTTGTTGGGTAGTAACACAAGATCATCCAGCATTCCATGTTGTGACACAGCTTCAATCAGCAACTCCGTTTTAATTAAATTGGAAAGGCCGACATTGAGAATTGCAAGAAACTAAAAATATTTAAATGATTAAGCCAAGTTAACAACTCAAATGAAACTTACCAATTGCGGTTCTTCAGAGAAAACAATTTCTTGATGATCTCCTTGAATTGTCAGCTGTTTTCCTTTTATTTTCTTTTTCAACTTTGGATGCGGCATGTTTGCGATGAGTTAGTTTCCGCGATGAACTAATTTCGATGAATTGCGATGAGTTATTCTCGGTCATTTCTCAGCACGCAATTCGGCAATTAAAAAGTTAACAGTGGGTGAAGAACACTTCTCGGTTATAAATAAAACTTCGTGATATGCTCGCAATCACTTGGGCAGAGAATTAAATTTCAGAAATCTTTAGATATTTAGTAGTGAAAGTTAATGCAAAATGAATCAGCAAAATAACATTGAAAGTCTTCTACTCACGACTTTGCAGTCAGCGACAAGTCAAGATCCCAGTCTTGTAAAACAAGCTGAGCAGAATCTTTCGACTTGGGAGAAGGAACCAAATTTTTATACGACAATAGTCAACTTCTACAAAAATTTCCAGATTGAAGACCGCGTTCGGTATATGGCGATAATCACTTTAAAGAACGGAATTGATAGACACTGGAGAAAGACTCAAAACAAGTAAGATCTGCTTTATAAATCAACTAAAAACATTTTTAAGTTTTTCATTTTTAGTGCCATTTGTCCTGAAGAGAAAGCACAAATCAAATCCCAGCTGCTTGCAAGTTTCAATGAGCCACGAGATGCGATTTCAGTTCAATTCGCTGTAACAATCTCTAAGATTGCACGTCACGACTGTCCGGATGATTGGCCGGAACTGATGCCGATTCTCCTCGAAAGAATCAACAGCTCAGACGATGTTGAACAAAAGAGAACGCTGCAGATTCTCGTTCAAGTAGTTAAGCAATTATCAACTCGACGATTGGCTCACGATCGTCTCATGTTTGAACAATTCACTTCAAATCTTTATGAATTCACCATCAACCTTTGGAACGGATTTACTTTGCTCTACTTTCAAAACATCCAACAAAATGTTCAGCTGCCAGTTTGTCAAGGAAATCTTGAGAAGGCAATGATGGTCTTAAGGATTCTTCGTAAACTTACTATCTACGGCTTTCAAAAGCCATCGCAAACACCAAAACCAATTAACTTCCTTAGAACAATCTTCGATCGAATCAAGGATTTGCTCGAGTGTCGATTGAGAATCAAGTCAGCTCCATTCGACTATCTGCCATTGCTTGAACGTCATGAGAAATTTGTTCTCAAACACATGAAAGTTCTGACCGAGTTTCAAGAATATCATCGACTTGCATTCATTGAGTTCGCACCTCAAGTCCTTGAAACTTCATTCAATTACGTTTTCTTTGAAGGCAGTCAATTCCTGTTCGAGGGAAATCAACTTACCATGCCAAACTTTGTCATACACTGCCTCAATCTAATTAAAGGATACTTGCTTAACAGCACGGGAAACACTTACAACGCTCAACCTACGGAACTTGAATTGTCGTTGGCTGTAATTTTGAAAGAATTCTTCACAACCGAACGACTTGGATTTATCATGGATAAGTTGCTGATGCATTACTTTTTGCTGACTCCAGCAGATATTGAGAGATGGGAAGAAGATCCGGAGAACTACGTAACTGACGAAGGAGGCGACTCATGGAAATATTCATTAAGAAGCTGCACTGAAAGTTTCTACTTGGCGCTATTCCAAAAATATCATCCAATTCTCTGTCAGCAACTTATCAGCTTTGCTCAGAAGTCTCAATCGATACAACTCACAGCAGCATCAGATATTCAAGACATTCTAATCAAAGAATCGATTTACAATGCAGTTGGATTGGTAGCGTTCCATCTCTTTGATGATTTAGATTTCGACGCTTGGTTTACCTCACAATTGATTTATGAGCTGAAGATTGAAGGAAGCAACTTTAGAGTCTTACGAAAACGAATAATTGAAGTAATCGGACAATGGTCGGGTATCAAATTATCTTCAGATTTGAGGCCTGCGGTTTACGAAAATTGCTTGGAGCTCTTGCAACCAACAGAGGATCTTGTCGTACGTTTAACCGCATCAAAAATATTAAAACAAGTTCTTGAAGATTTCGATTCCTGTGCAGAACAATTTCTCGAATTTCTTGAGCCTTCATTTACTCTTCTCTTCCATTTGCTGAAAGAAGCTAAGGAATGCGATACAAAGATGAACGTGCTTGGTGTTATGTCTTTCATAGTTGAGAAGATGTCGATGTCAATTAAGATCCAGGCCGACAACCTTGTGTCATATCTCCCGATGCTTTGGGAGGAAGGGGTTGAACATAACATGCTCCGTGTTGCAATTATCTCATCGTTGGTATGTTTTACTCGATTACATCAATAACTTTTATTCATGAGAGATTCATGAGAACTTTTATTACTCCTCAGCTTCAAATCATAAGAGCAATAAGCGAGCTGCCCGAATCGATCACTCCGTTCATCTATAAAGTCATTGAAATTTCAACCAACGTCAATGACCCGCAAACAGTTTATTTGCTAGATGAAGGACTCGAGCTCTGGCTGCTTACTATTCAATATACTCCAACACCAAACGAAACTCTTCTTAAGCTTTGCGATAATCTGTTGCCAATCATTGGTAAGTTGAAAGAAGTTTTTTGTTTTTAGTAGTCGAGTTAGTTAGCTTTGCACTTTAATTTGCTTCGAGTTTTGTTGATTACTCAACTACTTGTGTTCGTTCTCGACGATTCCATTCGAATTCAGGTGTTCACTTCTTTCTAGAAAAATCAACGCTGAACCTGAAGAGTTGTCTATCCATCATGCAATCTTACATTCTCCTCTGTCCAGAGCTCTTTCTTCAAAAGTTTGGCAAGGAGTTGATGCAAACATGTCAATACTTGCTTAAAGACATTAGGACCGAAGGAATCGTTGTTATTTGCAAACTCTTCATTACAATGATAAAGGTTCATGCGAAATATGCCGTCGAGCTTCTTCATTCAGTCATGATTGATATCACGAAAAATCTCCTCGGCAACGCGGATTATCTATCAATTAAGCAAATCTACCTTCAAGTTGTGGTACGCTATTTCTTAGCAGATCAACAAGCACTCAGTCAAATTCTCGATGAAGTTCAAATTGAAAACGCTTTTCAAAAGCTTCTTAGAATTTGGTTTGAGACGATGCCGGGAACAACACAAAACGAGGACAAAAAGCTTCTCGCAATTGGTCTTACGCGTCTCCTAACTGAACCAAACGACTTTATCATGGAAAATTTCTCAGTGATCATCATCAACGTTTACGAGACACTTTGTGACATAATGAAAGCTGATTCGGCTGATGGAGAAGAAGTCGACTCGTTGATTTTGACAGATGAAGTTGAACTAGGCCCGAACGAAATGTACGATGAGGAAATGTTCGCATACAATACGCCTCACTTTGATCGCTTTCGAGTTGTTTCCTTAAGTGATCCAGTTCACAACTTGGTGCTTAAGAGTTATTTACAAATGCAGGTCAGTTGATGATTACAAACTTCGTGGTCAAGTTTATAAATATCTTTAATTTCAACAGTTGATTGCACTGAAAAGCATGGTCGGCGACGAGACCTACGTAAAGCTGATGTCAACAGTCGACATCACTATCCACAAACTTCTCTACAACTACGTCAACACTATGGTTCCTGTTGTAGAATAAATTTTCTACGCTTTTCTATTCGCAATAAAAGTATTTCATGTTTCTGAAACTCAAGAAGATGTTTTAAAGCTTTAGGCGACCAAAAGCTCATCTCAGCTTGATTGCATGAACTCTGAGTTTGGAACTCATCAAGATATTAGACTCGGAGCGACTTCAATTTGCACTTTAACACTTTTGCTACGTTAAAAATAACTCGAGTGCTTGTTAACAACATGCAAAGACTGGTTTATTAGGTCAGCAACTTCAAATACGAAGGAGATTGAAAGAACATTTCATAATTAACTTTACGTTCCTTTCAACATGTTTCACAGCCCTCGAAGACTTTATTATCCATGTTTCTTGTTCGAAAGCTTTTAAGCCTTGCACAACGTACGGAGCAACAAGAAATTTAATTAAAGGAAAGAATTTTTTATTTGATTAAGATTTTCTCAGATGATTACGAAGTGAATTACGCTGGGAGGCAAACAATTGAGCGTTTCCACTTGAAACTTTAGTTGCCAACTTAAACAAGAACTGCATCTTCAATTTCTTAGAAACTTTCATTACATGACGAGAAATCTTAGAGAGGTCTTGAGCGATTGTGGACATGTCATCAAGTGACTCGATGATAAAAAGAAAGCTCTTCCACTGTAAGACTTTGTGAGCAATGTTTAGCTTCAATAAAGGAAAATTTTCGTTGTCATACGTCAAATGATATTTCTTATCTTAGAATCATTGATGAATGAAACCATAGAAAACATTTAATCGACAAAGAAACTCTTCGCCTCCGGTTGGAACGAAATGTTTCAATTATTTTCTCTTCAATTGTCAATTGACGAGAATCATTTCCTTTCTGCAACATTTTCAATTAACCCGATGTGAGTATTGTGTTTCCTTCTTTCTTGCTCGCTTGGATGTCGCCGCTGCGGTAAAAAAATATTTTCTCATTCTCTCAACTCGCAACTCAAATTTCATTGCAGTTTTATATTTCAAGTGGAAATTTTGACTGCAAAAGAAAAAAAAAATTCGCGAAGCATAAAATTCACGAAAAAGACGAAAATTCACATTCGTTTCTGCATTAAACGTCATTCGCTCAGCGATTTCCATTAGCGACGATAAAATAAATCCAACGACTTTCGCTTTAATGTCTGCAGCTGAAGTAATTTCTTATTTGATGCGACCTCAAAAGCTTTGCTTTGAACTTGAAAGAGAGACAAAGTCAAAGTAACTGCTGCTGCTTGCAGTTGCACTTCATCTCGATTAGACTCTCAAACCACTTCGAGCGTTAACAGCGTTTGAGATTTTCCATTCGTTTCGATTAAAATGAGCAATATTTCTCGTCGTTAGTGTGTCTGACTCCAAGTTATTACCCTAGACAAACTTGATTCTTAGGAAAAACGCTCGACAATGTTGATAAATATTTTAGGCAAGTGCTTTATTTGCTTTCAGTTCGTTCCGCCCTGTCGCGTATTAAACAAACAGTCGATGAGTAAATGAAACGTAAAATTCCTTGAAATCTATTTCTAAACGATGAGAAAGGAAGCGTGAGTAATTAAAGGGAAAGTATCTTTTACGTCAGTTTCTTTTTATAGCAAAAGCTCGACGAAAGCTCATGGAAAATTTTCGGAGACGAACATTGAGAAAGAGAGAGATAAGAAAACAATAGAAGCTGCTGAAGTAACGAGTTTGCATAATAGAAACAGAATTAATTGGCAGAAGCTTCATGAACTTTTGTCCTTCGTTTTAGAAGTCGATAAACGTAATTTCCACGAACTCGTAAGAAAGTTTTTGCCGGAGAACTTCTTGTTCGATATTTACATTTCGAACTCTTTCGAGCCTTTTTGCCGCATCAATTTAAGGAAAGTTTTTCAGTTGAAAATTTGAAGGTAAGGAGTCGTGATTGCGAATCAAGTCAAGTGCTTAATTTCAACGAACTTTTACATTCATCATGTTCTCGTTGATGCTACAGCAATTGTTGAAAGAAGAATAAAATGCTCGTTTAGATTAACTAGGAAAGAAAAATTGAAATGCGGGAAGGAGGAGATGACTGAGAACAAGAAACGATGGTGTGAAAAGAAATTCTAATTAGGTGGAGTCGAGAGTTCTCTTCTGGGATTAACTACGTTTCTAACTCAAAGCACATCTGCTAACAAACGAATTACAAAATTGTTGAGGTGTGGATTAAATCTTCAAATCCATACGCCTTCAAATTTTGAAAGAAACTCTTTCAAGATTGAGAAAGTTTCTTTTTTTTCGTTCACTGCTAGGTGTGAGCTTAGAAGAAGTGAACAGACGCACTCGGTGGGCTCATTGTTCATTTATGGTTCACCGCATGAGGCGATTTACGAAGTAAATTACACTCTTGTGTGCATAACTTTCGTCCAAAGTACTCAGTGGATGGAGAAATATAAAACAATTAAGTTGTTGGCGGCAATACACAACAGGAAGGGAGGAGTGGAAGGGGCAACGAGACGCATGATCATGAATAATGCAAGAAGCTTTCCCAAGTTATTACTCAATCTTCTTTTACGAGGATGATTGCAAATAGTCGTAAACTGCATTTCGAAGGAGTGAACTCAATGTTGCACTCACTCAGCAACTCTCTCCTTAATTAAAGAAAAATATTTTACAACGATCAACATTGTTTTGTTTGTTTGCTTTCTTGCATCTCCAAACAAAATATTTTTGTCTCCTTATTGTGTTCATTCATTGATCCAGACGAAGAGGAATTTATCTCGTCGTGCTCCAAATATTTTCTATCTCTTCCTTTTTCTCGTCCTTCAGCATGTGAATGAATTGGTCAACAAGAGTGTGACATATCCATCATCTTTATGCTCCGATAGCTTATTCATTCATTGCTATCCCTTGAATGGCATTTTCTTGTTATCACAGAAATTAATTCGACTCTTTATCACTTCGGGGAATTTATTTTAAAATCGTCGATGCGAAAGTTTTAATGAGTTTGCCAGAAAATCAATTTTAACGAGAAATATTTCCTTTTGGATCTCCATGACAATAAAGTATTTGATTCGCTGGTTTCGACGCCAAATAAAATTAAGACGAAAATAAATTTATCACCTGAGCAGGTAGTGGGAGGTGTTCTTGGTGATTGAATTAACAAACCATTTATTTATTATTTATTTATGTGCTTTTCCTTTACAATCAATTGTCGGAGGAAGTCATTACGAAGACATTAAACGAAGTAGAGAATTCCCTTCGACTTCAACAGCAGTAATAAGATGTTTACTTTCGGTTTCCTCTGCAATCCCTCTCAAATAGAATCAAGAAAGCTCGTCACGTTTCACACACTTCCATGGCCTTTACGAACAATAAATCTGCAATGGTTTTTTGTTCGATGTTCCATTCGCATTATGTTTATTTTTTGTGAGAATATTGAAAATGAATGCTGAATAACGAATATCGTAAATATGAGCTCCTTCCGTCCTATTCACCTTTTGGAACCATAAAAGCCGCAGCGAATTATTATTGGATTTCGTCATTAAACATTTACGAGATGGCAAGTGATTGAGGGGAAGATTTACTGGTGATCGAGATGAATGACATCACATACGACGAGTGATAACAAAGTTATTGACAAAGTAATCCGAGGATTGTAGACATTGAAAAACTTTTGCTATTAACATTCAATTAGAGCTTTAGATCGTGAACTTATTACAAATCTGCGTTGGCGATGCTGAGAAGTTTCGTAGTTAACAAAGAGGACGACGCGACAGAGCGAAGTTAGACAGAGATTCGTGAGGATTTAGCTTGTGCGCTCGTTAGCAATAAAATCAAAGTTGTTAACGATAATTTGTCGAACGACGCGCCATTCTCGAAAGTCTTTAAACGATTAAAGATGAAACTTTTCCACTTTGAAGAAAGTTTCGCGGAACTTGAACTCTTCTCCTCCTTTTCGATACTTCGCAGAAATACTTTTTAGAAAAGTTTTCGAGAAACAAATTTGTTCAGTTTTTCTACTTCATTTCCTTCTAAACTCTTCTTCGTTTTTGCTCGTCATGACTCTATCGACCCCAGCCATGAAACTTTCGTTTTCAAACTAGACTCGTGTGCGAAACCCTAATTTAGATAATCAGCTCAACTTATTGAGTCACCGAACCGTTATCAGAGTCAACATAGAATGCTGATTAAAGCAGCCACAAGAAGGCTCACGACTTCCTTGTCGGGACGAAAATTTGTTTAACAAGCAAAAATGTTCTTTATAAAATCATCTCGTTCGTGTTCGGAATGTTCCATTGTCTTTCGGTTGTAAAATTAAATTGATTACAATTGATTTACCACATAAATTTTATCTCATCACCACGAAGGAGCAACGTCTGCATTGAGTCGAGAGGAAGGAGCTTTGAGGCATCTGAAACTCGATGCTTGACATGATTTGCTGTGTCGAGCACTTGAACGCAATTCTTTTCAGCCACAGCAGCAACATGGGAATGCTCATTAGCGACGCTTATTCCCTCTCTCTCTTGAAGCTTTTTTCAAGCAAAAAGCTTTAGGAAAATTTCTTGTCAAATCATTTGTCACTGACCCACCTCAAGCTCTCATTACCGAAGGATTGTCGCTTGTTTACTTTTCCGCGTTAAAGACTTTTCGAGACTTTAAATGCGTCACGACCTTGATGCTTTGATTAGCTGACTGGACAAAAGGTTTTATGCTTTGTTTAAAAAAAAGCTTTCAAAATGAAACAAAGAATTCTTTTTATAATTCAGAAAGAGAGCTCCGCGGCTTAATTTGATTAAGTCCTCTCGTCGAGAAACATTTAAAAGATGCAAACTCAATTTCCCTAATGATTTTCTTTGATGTTTTCAAAAAGCTTAAGATCGTTTTTCCACACGAGACAGCTCATAAGACTTGAAGAGTTCTTAAAGGTTCTCAACATAAAAATAATTAGTTTCCATTGAGTTGAAGGTGACTTTGCTGTTTTTGGTTGTTTTTCTCTGGCCTGTGTCCAAAAACTTATTAGAGCAAATATTCCATTCGTTGCATGTGAACAGAGAGAGAGAGAAAGAAACTTTTTTGTTTATTCATGTGAATTGCATTATCGTTGGTAAAGGCCAAAACCGCATTTGTTTCATCGTTCTTTGAAGAGATAATTGTGATTTCACAACACACTGCGCCATTCAAGTCCGAGAAAGAGAAATATTTTCATTTCAAAACACACCAGCAGACGCTGGTGCCGACTAATGAGTGAATAAATTAGTCAAAGCAATCTAAAATTAAATGAATGAATCGAACAAAGTCGGATACTTAATGTCTCGATTCGAATGGATACCACAGAGTTCGAGATGATTAATTCAATAAGGATAATTTATGTAATTTCCTCTCGAACTATTTGTTCGCTGCATGTGGCACACAATGATGGATCTCTGTACTTTCCTTTAAAGACGCTTACGGACTTTATTTGCATAAACTCTTCTTCATCCTACTCGATGCCATTCGCAAGCACTTTCGATTGAATCTTCAACCATAACGTTTCAAGTAAAATTGATGGTTTGATGGGATGATTTATCGCCATTGCTGTGCTTTCAACGAAGCTGTTTCTTCCGTTGAAAAATTTATAATTCCAATGATGAAAACAGACAGACGCTCGTCTTTCACCCTGCAAGCCCCAAGGATTCCTAAGAAACGAATCAACTCGGTTCACTTTCCGTTGCGTCAAGGGAATTATTTTCGAATGTCACCCACACTGGCTTCCACGAATATTCTCGTGAGACTAAGAAAATATGAAGAAAGATGTGACATCGTGCCGTCAGTCAACAACTGTGTCAGCCTCGAGGCTAACAAACATGATAATCTCGAGTAAGAGGAGGATCTTGATCTGAAAGAAAAGCAAGTGTAAGGCAAAACAATCGATTTTTTTCGCCTCCTCTAAGCTGAGAATTAATCGACAAAAGCGAATGTGTTTTGCTGCAAAAGTTTTCGCCGTTTACATGCCGATTAGACCATCTCGAAAGTCAACAGTGAAAATTACTTTAGGTAATTAGTTCCGCCGCCAATACATCAAATGGGACCCGAAGTAAACAACCACAATGGCAAATAAGTGGTGAGAGCTTTTTGAGGGTTGAACTTTCGTTTATTTCGAAACTTTTGGGATAAAATTTGTTCTCGGGGATGATCGTAAATCACGTCGACGGAGACGAAAAAGTTTTATGGAAATTACTCGCACGAATGAGTCGAAAGAAACTTTTCACGTCGGAGAACTTTGTCTGGAATCGATTTTTTGCGTGCGGATGTGATGATGGAAAGTCGATACGATTTTACAGTGAGATAACGCACTGCTAGTTATCTCCCTTTTGAATGGAAAACTCATCGATGAATAAATGATGTTGCTCTGCTTTTTTGGGATTAAATTATTTTTGTATTTTACAGATCGATCTGTGTGTGAATAAAAGTTTAATGAAGTGTTTTTATGAAAGCGACGAGAGTTCATTTGCGAAATCTCATTTGGTTGTGATACAACACCGTCCCATGCGATTCTTCTTTCACTGCAAACCTTTAGAAATCAAGGAAGAAGCCTTTGGAAAAAGCGTTAAACGTACGAGCGAACTCTCGTGAATACATAAAACATTTAGCATTCGTTTATGAATTCTTCATCTGATCTGATATTTGAGAGAGCGCAAACACTCGTTGTTATAAGTTAGCTCGCCGCTCGTTGAAATTAGAAAACGTCGAGTCCTGGGGGAAGCGAAAACTTGATTATTTGCAGTTCTCATGCGAAACAAGCAAACAAATTGCTTTGGACGAGAGAGAGATAAACTCACACGATTTTTAATTAAAAATAAACATTTAATCAATTTACTTTTTTTTTGTTACAATTGTCTAATACGTACACGAGTGTAAGTCATAAGAATAACTTAGTTGAATTTCATTTCTTTGGTGTTTGGGACAACGGCGATTAGTTGTTTAAGTGATTGAGGGGGAGAGGAACATTGAAGGAGATGAACAAACACATCAACAACAATTTGGCGACCGTTATTTACTCTTCCGAACTCGTGCAGTTCTTCACCACGAACGCACTTAAAACTATGACATTCAATGCACGTTAAAATTTGTACAACTAATTTGGAGATTGAGTGAAATTATCATTATCCCCAAAATTTATCGATTGCACAGTGAAATCCCTCGTCAACACGACGCTAAACAATCTCGTTCATTTGATATGTTAATAACATTAAAGCTTTCATCACATAACACATCGTTATTGGAATTGGATTCATAACAGCTTCGGAAACTTTTAAAGTTGGCTTTAAAGCTATTATAACCGTTCATTACTTAATTGCTTTGGGGGGTAGCGATTGAAACCGAGGTGAAAAGAGGCTTGAAAGTATCGATAAGATAAACTGCTTAGCTCGACCGCAATCTTCATTTTCTGATGCGACAATCAATGAACGAACCCTCGGGCTTTTCTCTCACAACTCACAAAACTTTTTCTCAAATTCATTTGCTCGGTTAGATTTTATTTTCCCAAAAACTATTTTCCTCCCAATTTCAACTCAACTCGTTATGAAATCAAACATTTTCTAAACTTAAACAATCTCGAGGGGTCCTAAGCTAATAAATGATTTTTCCCTTCGAAGTAATTCCACTCTTTGCTTGTGGTTCTCATCGAGACGAAGGAGAATAAAAAAATGTTTCGAAAAATGTTCTTCAAGTTTTGCTCTTTCTAAAAATATTCATTCACGTTTTCTTCGATTCCTTAGTTGGTTCCAGTAAATGCTTTTTTGAGTTCTTCTTGTATAATTTCGTCGAAAAAATTGAGCTCGAGGGCGAAACTAAGAGTTTTGGTGTCGAGAAATTTCTCTCGGTATTTTCATTTTGTACATTTACGTTGAGCGTCTCGGAACGAGGAGAATTCTTGCCGAGGTTTTGTGGGTTTAAGCTCGATGTCGTAGAGCGTTTCCTATGATGGAGATTTGTTGGTCCCTTCTTCTTAGTGGCAAAAAGCGTTTCCTCAGATTTTGACGGCGGTAGCATCTGTCGAGTTGGATGGATCTCACCTGACGAATAATAATTAGAATCTCCGCTGTTTTTCCTTGAGCTATTCACGCAAGACGAAACTGACAAACGACCGGAGTTCATAAAGCTCTGATCGTTCGGAAGTTGTTGTTCAGACTTTGAATGCTCCGCTGACAAGAACGTTGAAGTATTGGCCATTAAATGATTGCTTTGAACTGGCCCCGGCCACGAGCCACGTGTTGGAGATTTTATTCGTCCGTCTTTCGATGGAAGCTCTAATAAATGAGAAGACGTTGAGGTTGACATTTTGGTCAAAGCCATATTAAACTCAAGAATCCTCTTCATCTCCAACTCCGGAGACCTCTCTTTCGATCTTGCATAAGTAATGACATCCATTAGCCAACGAACACTCTTCCACACAAGATTTAAATTATTCATCAAGTCCTGTAGCTTATTGAGTCTCTCCTTTGTCACTTGAACCTCTTTGCTCGAGAACGCTTCCCGATGCTTGTGGTTCGCAACCATCATATCGAATTCAATTATACAAGAGAGACGTGCATACTTTTGGATGATGCTCGGCTGATACGTTCTCAAGTGAATCATCTCATGAACAATTAATGGCAAACACATTAGATCTGATCGCTTAAGGATCAAGTCAGTCTGTCCAGGAACAGCGCAAGGTATCGCGTTCTCAGCTGCTGGGCAGATTATTAGAAAACTTATGTCGTGGTTGAGCTCAATTACTTCCACATCGTACAGTCGATGAAGCATTGCAGCTTCCGTTGAAATGTTAAAATACTTAAACAATCTAATTATCGATAACTTTAAGCTCTCAAGAAAGATTTGCTGTGCTTCTGTTGGCTTTGATCCGAGATCTTCAAAGCAAAGTGGAATCTTAGCGACACTCGAGTCTTTCGACTTGATGATGTTCCATTCCTCAGCGGAAATGTGAGGATTCTCTCTTATCTTAACATGTGGCAGATTGTTTGGTGTCTTCGTTGGAACAATCACCTGTATCGTGTCGAAGGAGCTGTGCATTTTCAAGTAGCCCAAGTATAAGCCTCTCGGTAACTTCTGCGTTGACATTTGATAATAATTTATTTGCTCCTGGATCCCGCTCAGAAGGATTTCGTTGATGCTGCTGTCTTCCAAAAGTACCGAGACCTTCTTCTGAAGTTTGTTTAGTGGAACCCATCGAGAGTTGAGCATGAAGATTTTCGGATTCTGTGGGAAGGAATGTCAGTTTAATCAAAGTTAAAAGCTTTTTTTTTTTGAGAGAAAGTGGAAGCTTCTCGGGAATTTTAGAGATTTCAGTGGAATCCAACCTACTCTGCCCTATTGAGCATCGATTACATTCCAAACTCTACAAGGGTTGGAGCTTCACACAAAAAATCGAATTAAATTCACTCGAGTGTTGCTTAAATTTTTTTTTCTCCCCAGTTGCCTTTGCCTTCTTCGAACCGGCAGCGAAAAAAAAACTCTTCGAGAAGCATTCGTCGGATATTGCTGAACCCTTCACCCACTCGAATGTAATTAAACTCGTGCCGAAAACTCGAAATACGTACTTTCACGTTGAGGATACAGCTGAGAACAACTGTTCCATGAGAGTCTCGCAATGGCTTATGATAAAATTGACCGAGGTCAGTAATGCCGAGCGCAGATTGCATTTGATAAATTGCCGTTAATAATTTAGTTCTAAAATGAATGGCGGATGTTGTTTTCTTCTCCATGTCGGTCCTTAGAAGCTTCACGTCGTCCCATGTACACGAAATCTGGCGGGGGCAACAAAATGTGAACAAAAACGGTTTTTAAATTGAAATTTACGGCACAAGCGAAAGAGCGAGTGAACTCACCTTCATGAGCCAATAATAATCGTTGTTTAAGTTGCTTGGGTAAGTCTCATCGATTTCTATTACGGGAATGAAATCTTCGTTAGTAACGAAAATTTTATCGTCACAGAAGAGAATGCAGGCCAAGTAGATGCCCCGTCGTAGGGTTCGTTGAAACTTCGATGCGGCTGAGAAGAGTTGCTTGATGGTCGTCTTCTTCTTCGGAATACGTCGATGCGACGACGAGTCGGGGATTTCTGAAGCATCGTCAGGTCGACAAAGACGAACCGCTGTGAAAAGCTCATCCAAAACTTTCTGTCTACCTAAGAACCTCTGTTCTTTATGGTTGATATCCCGCCAACTTGATGGAATGATGCTTCTCGGATTTGAGATTCGGAATGAGCCGAACCCTTTTACGTTTCCACTGCACGCTCGGAAAAAGTAACGACGACCTTGTATGAGCTCGTTGATGTTGAAATGAGAGCCCATGCTTCCCTGGAACATATTCCACTCGGTTATAACTCGTTCACCGATGATGATTGCAAAATCCTCGCGGGATGACCATTGGACTGGAGAAGGCAAAAAAAATATTGCATTGACGACAAGTTGTTGTCAACGTAATCGCATCAATCTCACCCTTGAACTTTGTGCAAATGCAATCGCTGAGCGGTTCGAGAATTTTCAGCAGCACTGAGTTAGTTCCGATCGCATCTGGAGCGAGGAGACAAATGAGAGCGGAAATTAATCTTAAGCACATGGGACGACACATTTCAAATGACATTTACCTATCGTGAAGCTTATCGGTGGTTCGGGTATTTCTATCATCTGCCATCCGGTAATCATTCGCCGTAAGCCTCTTATTCTTCGCTCCCAAACACCCATTTGCCTTTCACTCTCAGTTCCGGTACAACTTTGACTTGTCGACCCTATGATACTCGAAAACGAAGCTCTCGTATTAAAGCTTTGCGAAGCCGCACTCTCACTGATTCCTGCCAAGTGATGAAGCTTGTGCTCGGCATCGAACATTAATGAGTTCAAGTAATTTCCCAGATTATCCGATGATTGCGGTCCTGGTAGAGCTCCATGTTGTAAGAGTAACTTTGCCATTTGCCTGTTGTTCATCAACAGAGCGATGTCAAGTGCTGAAAGCCCATCGCTATTCAAACTGTTAACGTCGATGTCAGTGTTCTCGATTATCGATCGGACTTTGTCTAGCAAGTTGTGCTCCACGTTCGAAAATAATGCTACACAATGGTTGGAAGAGAAATAATGCCGTTTAACGCTTTTATCACTTATGGGAAACAAGTCCGCTCAGAGCACTCGAAAGATTTAATTATCCTCGTTTTGACAACGACTTTCATTACAATCCTTTAGGGTTTTTATGTAAGAATGAGCAAGAGAAAGGTCAAACAACTCAATGGAATTAAGAGTTAACGCTTATGCCTCTGGTCATCGACATGGAACTTGAATATTCAAAGCAATTTACTCAGTTTTTATTTTCATTCATCATCATCTCAGTTTGCTGTTTAATTTCTAACTTTTCTTCAACTTCCTATCTTTTCGCATTTTATTCTTGATGGAAATTTGCTGCAGACAAAGTTTTCATTGCTTTGTAAATATAAATTATGGAAAAACAGCTCCGAGAGATGGAAATAGAAGACAAGGGTTGATGCAAGTTGTAAGAGACATGGAGCGACATTCAAAAGTTTTGATCGAATTTCGGGTTAAAGTTTTTTATTCGTAACCAAACCACAGAAGCTTTCCTCATAAAAGCTTTTAAGCTCATAAACAACTTAAGTGTAATTGACACTATCAATGAGCTGATATTTAGCTTAGTGACTCGTTATGCGTACGAACCCAAAAGAAATAAATTTTCCCAAAGCTCAAGAAATTTTTTTGTTGGGCAAAACTTTTTAAAGAAAGAGAAATTTTAATTATTGTCGCTGACGGAAGCTTTTTGTTGCATTCTTCACTTTTCCAATCATGAGCAGACGATGATTTATATCAAAAATTAATTATGACAGATTTTAGATTCAGTTCGTGACATTCATTGTTTGTTTATGAAAATTTCCAAAATTTCCTCTTCAACACGAAAAGTTTAATTGGAACGAGAAAAGCAAATGAAATAATTTCAAAATTCAGATGGAATTGCAGAAGTTTTCGGGTTTACCAAACGCTTGTGTCTGTTCGTCTCCTCCTTCTCTAACTTTTCCTCTTTCAACAAACACTGACTTGTCTTTCTCTCCCAAGCCTACCCGAGGAAGCGGAATGATTAGAAAGTTAAATTGAGTAATTTATTCATATTTACTGTTTGTTTGCTCGAAGTACGAGGCGACCCAAGCCAACTTCTTGATGAAAACATTTTTATAAGCAGGACTTTAAGTGATTGTCGTCTCGGAAAAGCTTTTGTTTAATTACGGCAGCACGATTGTTCTAATTTGCAAATTAAATCGCTTTCGAGGCTTCGCAGTAAAGCTGTGAATTTCATCGACGAGATCTTCAACTGCTACTGCTCTACCCTTCAAACACCATTTCCGCTTCTAATCAATTAAGTTGTGAAAGCTTAACAAGTCCGAAAAATTTTCCTTCACAATCTAATTATGGCTTCTTCGACAAAGTTCACTTGATTGATAACATTCTACGTTTTTGGAAAGGACGAAAGAAGCTAGCCGACCTTTAAAATAAATTATTCACATTTTTTTACGTCGAAAACGTCTCTGAATGAAAAGAAAGGGTCGACAAGTAGAGCTTAAAATAGACGTAACTTGAATTCTATGGAGAGAGGGAAATTTATTTATTTTCTAAAATTAGAATCTGCAGCTCCATTAAAGACACAAGTTGCCTCTATCATCTCAATGCCTAATTATCTCCGCTTCGCAGGTGTCACTTGCTTTCACTTTCTACTGCTGTCGGCTCATCAAATGAAATGCGAAAATTTCCCGCATGACGTATACGAGTCACTCAACTAAAAGCTCCGCGTGGAGATGAAAGGAAGGACGAAAATAAAACGTCGTCGCAATTTCATTACGTAATTTTGTTCTACGATGTATTAAGAGGGGGAATTTGATGTTGGTAAAGGGCAGTGAATCGAGAGTGAGTCATTCAAGTGACGTACTTCCCGGAGTTTCTGTTTGCGATGGCTCATTTCTGTTCTATATTTCATCAAATTTTTTATTTTCAATTTTGTTTATTTTCACTTTTATTTGTCTTTGTGCAAATTGCGAAAGTCAACGGATCTAATTGTGGTGTCGATCAACGTACAAAAGGAAAGGAAAGAATCTCTCATTCGCCCACGGTTAATGAAAGATGTTTAGAAGAGACGACTCAGATGACGACAGGGAATGACACTTTGCTACGGTCAACCTGATATCGAACATAGAAAGTTTCTTTTTTTTTTGTCTTCTTCACGATTCTTCTCGAATTTCGTCATTTCGAAGAGAAAAGCGAATAACCTCACAGGCAATAAAGTTAAACCCATGAGAGCGAGTATCCTCAAATCAAATCTTTATTAGCTTTCGTGTTTGCCAAGTGAATGTTCGTCAATTTTGTTGCAGAATAGAAATTTCCTCAAACATCGTTGAGAAAGTTTGAAATGAAAAATTATTTTCCTAATTTTCCTTAGGTAATTGAATAAACCCTCACTCTCTTCCGACTTAATTGCTGTGAATGAAGCTGTAATAAACTTTCAGCCACCTGACGTCGCATGAATTCCCCTGGCAATGAAATTGCGATGAGCGTCGAAGCTCTTACGTGTTTACATTTCATTTTCATAACTCAAAGAGGAACGAGTTAGTGAGAGAAAGAGTTAAAAGTTTGCTTCTTGCTTCCGCACGTCATCTGCGCTCTCACTCTCTGTAAATTATTTATTCAACAACATCAGCAGCAGCAGCAGCCAAAGAACATGATAGGGTGGATCTCATTTGAATATCCTGTTCTCTTATCGTGAAGCAAATTATTAAAATATGTTCAGGATTTCACGCTATTCATTCAAACTACACAACGTACGAACAAACAATGTTGCTGTTCATTTTAAACGCGCGCGCTTCTCATGCCTTTGAACTTTAGCCTCGTCAATAAAACATAAATGCTTAGACGTTTACTGTCGCAACAAGGACAATTGAATCGTTGATAAATAACAAAAATACGATGAATTGTAATCAAGAATCTTACAATTTATTCCACGCGACTGTTTTGTTCTTCGTGGACTGAGTAAGCTTTCCCGTCGACTCGAAGTCTCTTGAACCATCAAATGTTTCGGTAGCGTCACCAAGTTTGTATCGCAATCATTATTCCAAACCATATCAACCATTGAATCGATACTTGACGAACGTGGTAGCTTCTCTTGACCTCTGGGGAATGAAATGGAGAAAAGTTTTGCTTTTAGAATTTGTTGGAACTTCAAAAGTTTGAGGCGATATTTTGAGCATGTAAACGTTATCAAGGAAATCAGATTTTGTGGGTTTTTATAAAAGTGACGTTTGCTTGAAAGTTTGAAGCTTTTTCGAAAGCGCTACGTCAATCACTCACAAACCGAAGGTATTAACATTTAGAAATCGTTTCATGGCTTTAATTTCTCGTTTCAAAGCTTAGCTCTCGTTCTTACCGTTTATCCCACGACGTTCGCCGTTCGTCTCCTATATTCACCATCGGCTTATTGTTCAGCAAACGTGTGAAGCGATAGAAAGTGCTATTCGAGGAGCTTTGCAGCTTCTGTGGAATATCGCAATTCACTGAAGCAATGTTTGTGTAGGAAGGAATTCTGAGAAAAATCAAAATAGAGAGATCATGAAGTTTAAAGTGAACGAGAACAACAAACCTGATTATTAAAGATGACTCTCCATTCTTGTCGCATTCCTGAAAGTCGTAAATGTGTGGTTCGATGGTTGAGTGGTTGGAATTGACAGAACTGCCAGACGATTTTCTTCTTTGATATTCCGATTGAGGAACTTCGTCAAGCGTGAGAGCTATTTTAGGTGTTTTCGGAAATATCTTGCATGGCGCTGGCGAATCTGAGATGCGTGGGAGAATCGTGAAAATGCTTTGCTCGTGTAAATCATGAGATTAATCGGAGATTACGTTGCCATCGAGAAAGAAAATCTCTTCGCGATTATTTCGATGACTACGTAATTTATGAGTAATCCCAATGACGTGCGTGGATTTACCTTTATTGAACGTGGGAAACGGTCCATCTTGATCCTGATAGAGAAGATCGGGAAGGGTTTTAGAGCGTGACAATGGCGGCGTGCGTCGCCACTTGGCTTCATTGTTGTTATTTTCGATGTTTTGTAGCAAAAGACTAAAATCAGAGATAAGTGTCAGGAACTTTCGTGTTAAGCTCTCCATGTTTTCGGCATAAAATGAGGTTGCGTTGAGTGAAATCTGAAGCGATTTTAAGCTCTTTTATATGAAAGTTTATGACTCGAGGGTGGTTGGAGTGGAAACCTGAGACAATACTGTCTTGTGTTTCTTTTCTTTTTGACATTGAAACACTTGGAAGGATAAAAAAAAGAACAAAACATTGAACAAAGCTCATTTCGTTGTTTATTTAATTCAGCTTTATCTTTTTCAAATCAATCCGAAACTCAGCATAAAAAAGCATAGAAAAGAAAGCTTAAGAAGAGAAAATGTTTATGGAAATATCTAAATAGACAAACGAGGCAAGAGAGAAATTCCGGAAAACCAAAAGAAAAAGGAAATTTCTCTTTTACTTTCGCAAAGGAAGACTTTTATTAAATTTCATACAAGAATTTGTCTTTTATGTAAAAATCAGTTCTGTAACCGTAGGCAGCCACAAGACAGACTCTTTATCAATTCATTGAATCAAATTTCCTTTAAATCACTTTAACGTCTGTTGAGTTTGTAAGAGCAACAAAATGATTTCTTTTTTTTTTCATTGATTCGCTTTAAGCTCGTCGTCACCGAGAGACTTTTCATTTCTCCTCTGTGTCTATCATTCTGTCATTTCATTTAGCAAGTTGAGCGAAAAACAAAATCAGCGAGGCGTATGGCTACAGCGAATAAGAGGGAGAAAGAGGCCGGATGATAAAAAAAAATCGGCTTTCAATTCCCTGTTTTTAATTCTGCTTTTGTCTCTTGTTCTGATTTTAATTTTACGATGAAATTGAATGAATCGACAGAAAAATTAAAGGGACAACAGGGAGCAGAGTTTATTTCTAAAAGGACTCGAGACAGAATTGTTGGCAGTTTTCCATTTGTCGTTGATTGATTCCACTGAGGCGTTTCAACATTTTAAAATGCTTCGATGCCTTGCTATTTTGCCGATACAAGTGGGAGCTATAATTAACGTTCTGCACTTCAAAACCGGAAGCTCCAATAAAAGTTCTGTAACCAAATTCATTCTTCGCTCTTCGTCTACCAAACTTTTACTTCATCTGACGGAAAGTTTCCCCTTACATTAAGTAAATGTGAAAAAGCTTTTCCACAAACTTTGCTTATCCAATGTTAATTTTATTTGCAAGCTGAAGCGAACGCTGAACGAAGAGTTTTATAATGAAAAGCAAGTTTCTTGTTAGGAACTTAAAAGCGTGTAATTTGTAATGCACGAGCATAAATTTTCTTGCTGTATTTAAGCTTTCCGTTCGAGTAGACTCAATTCGCTGCTGTCTGCTCCGAACAAATGGAGTTTTTCGCCGCATACATTAGAAAGGAATTTAGCTCATTTAGCTTTTAGAGCCTACCAGTTCATGGTATTATCATCAGAGCTGAATCTCATTTCCTATGCTAAGGCGAAAAGTGGAGCTTTGAGTTCAATTTTTTGTTCTCTGTAACAGCCGTCAAGGGAATCGTTTCATGATAACGTCACGACGGGGAGCACATTGACTTTTAAAAGCTTTCAAATCGCTTCGCAAAATGTGGCGCATGATTGAGTATTAGCGCCTCTAATTCCATTCAACCCAAAAATAAGAAGTTTAATGCTGAAAATATGAAAAGAATAATCGATCGATCTACTTACTTTCGTTCCTTACGTTGTTGCCGCTTCTTCTTGAACGCCTTTTTGACACGCAACAGAACAAAAGCTGCGCGATCAAACTTCAAGTAGCCGTGAAAAAATAGAAGAAAAGAAAAACAAACATTGGACAAATTAATCCCGACAAACGCTCGGATGAACAGAAAGAGGATTCATCATGTGTCTCTGATATGTAGGTAAGACGATGCCGAAGCTTCACTGCCCCCAAAGAGCAGATTATTAATGAGAAACTTGATAGGATAATAACACATTATGTGGAATATTTCTCATCTGTGCAGGTGAATAAGGCGACGAAGCGTCCACGCTCACCAATAAATTACAAGAATCTGTTCATTCACCGGGTCAGGTAATAAATTTCACTGCCTATCGACCCGAGACATCAGCACAACTTTAAAAAGCTTTCAACCAATTTTTCATAATGAAATGTTGCGGCGAAGCTGTTGATTTACCACTGAATCAAATTGGACCTTATGAGGCTCCCGTGATTTATGGATAATCCCCAAGAGCTCATACATTTTTTATTGAATTCCGAACATAATAAATCTTTCCACGAAATTTATTTTCTTCGGAATCGGAAGAAGAATCAAAAATTGATTTTCGTTCAATAAAAATTAGGGGAGAAAGCTTTTCTATTAATAGACGGAACGACTTAACGACACCCCCGAACTTCGTCAAACTATCATTATTGTCTCATATATGTTAATTAATCCAGATAACTGAATTATTTAAGCGAGCAGCTATGTTAAGGCACGAGCTTCGTAACGAAACATTTTGTTCGGGAACCTTGAACCACAACACAACTCAGTGAGCTCGATGATGTAAAGAAGGCAAGACATGTGTCAACGTCGAGAGCGAAGCAACTGAAAAATGACAGTTCAACGTCATGTCGCCATCCAAGTGACAACATATGCATTGGTTAAAGGATCGTTCACATCTTTGTTTGCGTCTTTTCCGAGAAGAATAAAATAGACTCACACTTAAAATTTTCTTCGAGTTTCCATCATCCATATTAGGTCTGAGTAATCCAGTCTCATCCGTGTTGTTGCGACGAAGGCAGGCTTTGAGCGCTGATGTCACTTTTTCCAGTTGATTTAATTAAAAAGTTTTAATTAAAGCTTTTCATGTAGGAAATTAAACTCTAAACACTATTTCACTGAGCTTTCTTTTGGCAAACACAACTTTATCGCTCTTTGCGGTTTATTCCTTTTCAAAAGCACTAGAAACTCATAACTTTTGTTTTCTCTGATAAATTTATTCCGATGATTCTAAGAGGTGTGTTGCCTGCATTCTCTAAACAGCCATTCAACATCGATAGCCACACACACTAAATTTTCCATAAATTAAATTTCTACAAGAACAAGAAGGAAAGTTAAATGAAAAATTTAACGAATTAGGAGGCTCAGAGAGAGTTTCGGCAAATCATTTGTCTCACTTTCCCTGGCGGCTAAACCCTGTCCAACAAGTCTTCTGGTACAATTGACATTGACGTTCTTCCAACATTCTTTCGCTTGCTAGCTTCAAGCGAGAAGCATTTATATTTACTTTACAGGTTCTTTCTATTCCCAGTTCAATTATTTAGATTTTCTCATTCCCTTGTTGTATTCATGACAGATAAAAAAATTGCCCTTGCCTTCCCTTTCAAAAGAGCCAGTTGAAGCAAGTGGTTGGAAGGCATGTACAGTTTGATAATCGCAAGGAAGTAATTTTTCGAGAAGCAAAAAAAATTCCTAAAATCGAGAAGAAGACGATACATCATCATCTTCATAAATATTCATTCGGGATTCTTGTGGCTTCAGTCGTTTCCTATGGCTTGATTAAGTATTAATTTGATGCTGTTCAAATATATTTCGGTACACGCATGAGTTTGCAAAAATGAAGTCGAAACGAAACTTTCGGGGCGGAAGATGAGTCTGAGTCACGGAAAATTGTGTCATGACGAAAAGTTTCGTCTCTTTAACGTTTAGATTCCACGAATCTATCTAATCTAGTTACTTCGCTTCTTTGACATTATTGATTTCGAGATCAAACTCTTCATCTGAAGATGTGAATAGCAATCTACGAAGAAAAATCGCTTCGAAAGATTAAAAATGTCCTCGATGATTGAAATTGAACCTTTTTTCGAATAAAAAAAATATCAAGTGAGTCACGACTCTCCTTTCGTTTGAAAAAGAGTAACTTCATTAAATGCTCGGACAGATTATGAACAAAAAATGATATTTCCCTTTTTCTTGGGATAAGATTTCCGTTGGACAAGGATCAAATGACATCAAAAATAAATTTAGATGATGAATGACGCTGATGGTCTCGGAAAAAATGAATTATCATTAGATTCGTCGCGAAATTTTCTCCATCACAGTTGTTCACTCAATTTATTAGGAATTTGATTTCTAAATTCACTTTTCATGCTTTCTCAATTTAGATCTGTTGCCAACAGAAAAGAAATTTCTTTTTCCTCTCCAGAGCTGCTGACTCGATTTTTCCCATTCACAGATTTCTTTGAATTATTTTCTTCGTTATAGTTATTGAAAAATTCATTCGATCCAAACACATTCCAAACGTTATGAACTTTACTATGTTAAGCTTTCTTTTTTTGTCAGCAAAATTTTCGAACGATTTCAATTGTACCAGTCGATTTGCATTCTAAGAATTCTGTCACAATTCAGCAAGCAAAGGAGTGAAGTCTAGAGAAATAAAAAGTTATTGGGTTGATTTAAAAAGGTTTCTTCGTCTGTAAACACTTAATGAACATTTTCCCTTCACTCTCTTCTGTCTTTTTTCACATTAATCGTAAGCTGAGGAATTATTTTGGAGGGGCTTGCGTTCTCTTATCATTCATCGGAGTTTTATTGACTATTGTTGGCTATTCTCTACCCGACACAAAGATGATATTTTGAGGGGGACAATAATGAAATTCGGGCAGGGTCACAGTCAGTATTTAATTACTTTTCTCTTTTTTATGTTTTCACTACTTCTTTTTCAATCATCGTGTCTTTCCATGTCAAAGAAAGGAAATCTTTTCTTTACATTCACGAACCGTGGCGAGAAGCACCAAAAGAAAATAATAAAAACTTGAAAAAGTCCACAGGAAACTTTGAAACAAACTGAATCTTCCTATTTGAGATAAAGAGGTTGAACGATCCGATCTCGACGATTGGTTCAGGAGGACTAAGTGAAGAAATATTTTCCTTGCAATCAGATGGCTTTTCAATCGAGCGAGAGAGAGAGCTTTTTAGAGCTTTCACTTTTTCTCTCTCGTCATTTGCTATAAAAGAGTGCGAGAGGAAAATGTCTTGACGCCGGCAAGAAACTAAATAAAATAATCGACGACGATTGCACGTTTAATAGAACGAAGCATCTGGTGGGAAGATGATGATTAATGGCAATGTCGGAGACTTCTTGCAATTAGAAATATCTGAATTTTAATTAGCCAAACCAAATTACTTACAGAAGTCGAATCCTTAACAAAAAGCTTAAATATTTATGAGCTGAGCTTTAAGTTTCAAAATTTTCTTTTGAGAAATCGTCTGTCAAAATTGACATTTTCTAATCTTCCGAGGCCTTCGACTAAGCTTGTCAATAAAAACTTTTCTTTTACGACGAGGTATCTTATTAATAATCAATAGAAAGCAAAGTTTGTGACTTTTCGTTCCATGTCTTTCAATCAAATTTATTCATATCGACACTGTAGCGTCGTGAAAGAACTAAACTACCTCATAGTTTGCCAATTGGAATAAATTGGCTGCGATAGTTTTCACATAACTCGAAAGTTTTTCTATGAAATAATAAATAATTCAAACGTCGTGGGAATGAAATGAGAGTCACAATAACAAACATACTTCGCTGTTGATTTGAAATCGATTGAAGTAGGAAAGTTTACAATTCAAAAAGTTTATCATAGCTGAAAAGAAATTTAATCAAATCTTGTTGAATTTTTCATTTCATCCAGAAAACTTTTCCTGATCGGAAATTGGAAAAAATTTATTTTCGTTCCACCTCGCAGATGATGACATTTCATTTTCGTTCAACGAGGGGAAATTTTCTAGCTTAATTGAAGGATATTCATGGAAGTGTTGTTGTGTAATAATTTAAATAAAATTTATATTTCCCTGCCACGTTTAAAATTTCTTTCTGTCGCTCAACTCGCCAACAAACTTTTGTAAGATTCGGATTAAAGATTTCCTCAGATAAAACACGTTCTTACTAAATAAACTTTCTTCAAATCTAAAGAAGATATTTCGATCGTGTCAAAATGCTTGAACTTTATGAAGAAGAGGGTTTGCCATCATTTAATTACGTTTCCAGAAATCTCTCCAATCGAATCCGATTATCGGGGAAATTTAATCAACATGCCATTTCAAATTGAGGGAGATTAAAGTAAGTTTTGTAGGGCAATCCTATTAGCGAACGTTGAAGGGAGCTCCTTGATGATTAATAAAGAAAGAAAAAAATGATTTAATTTCTCTTTTTTATTTGTATTTGTTTTAAGTTGATTTGAAGTAAAAACTTCTTTAAAATGTAAGCTGATTCTTTAATGAAAGGCACACACTACACAGCAATCTCTCCAGTGAGATAATAGACAAATGTCTAAGTAGTAAATTTATTTCGAGTCCGAGATTTTCGTTCTGAGTTTCTTCAAGAATTCCTTTGCCAGCTTATCACCAACACGATACTGAAGCGCTCTAACTGATTCCAAGGATTCTAAGTGAGAAAACAGTTTAGTAAAATCTTCTTAAATGTGTAAACGGATTTAACAAACCTTCATTCTGTGGTCTTGTTAGCTTTAAATGCATTTGCTTGATACATCCAGTGTCGCTTGTGATATCTGCGATGTCTTTGAACATCATAAAAGCATCAGCAACGTATTGATTTGACATTCCAAAGTAATCTTTATCCTTTACGCTGAACAGAATTACAGCTTCATTCATTTTACGTTGCTCATCCGATAAATTTCTGCGAAATAAATTTAAATTGAAATCATTAAATTGAAAATTAGAATTTTAATCACAAAATCTCACATTGAAAACTTCTCGTCGAACATCGGGAACAAAGTTTTCGGGACAACTTTTGTTTTCGGTTGTGAAGCGTGGAGGAATTTGTCTTCAGGATAGAAATGAATTCTCACGAAAGGATCGCAACTTCCATCGCTGTCCATTGGCACGAGATGCTTTGCATTCAAAATTTCAATCTCAAGAGTGTTTTTCTGGAAGAAGCACTGAACAGTCAGCAATCCGAACGGGTTATCATCCATCGACTTCTGGATTGTGTATCTCTCTTTATAATACTGATGAATGAGATCAGATGTTTCGTATCCATGGAGCTCTAGCAATTTATCAATCGCTTCCAAGGTCTCTCTATCGCTTGACTGAATCGGACGGTTGCCGTTGTTCTGGCACTTGAAGTTCTCGACCATGACTTGAAGCGTGCTGCGTAAGTTCGCGTAAAACGATGGAGGTCGACGTTTCTCCAAACTACTTTGGACCAAGTCGTATAAAATGCAAGAGATCTCTACCCAAATGGCGTCAAGTACTCGCGTGAAGTTGTCGTCGTTAAGTTCGATGTGCAGGGTCTTAAGAGAATCTTCCATGTACATCATGAGTCGATCCATGGCATTCGAGTCTGTGTCAAAAAGCTCAGCACCTTCCGTTAAGAATCGTCTCATCGCCGGATTCATTTTCTTCGCAAGTTTCTCAATGAGCTCGAGAATTTTATTCTTCTCGGTGTCGATTGCGTTTTCAATCACATTTTGAAGTGTATCAGAGCAGCGCTGAGCGTCGAGTGGTCCTCGATAATCCGACATATTTCGAATGATATCATCAACTCCTAATTCCTTCACAAACGAGTGAATACTTTGTCGAATATAATCGATGTTGTTTATGGCTAGACACCACTCAGGAGTTACTTGGAATTTCTTTTCATAAACTGTTTCAACCATTCCCAGTTTGTCTACGCGTTCGGCCATTTTATCAGCATAGAACACACAGCAACGACAAATGTCGTCAACGATTTTACTGACGAAGATGAAAGCGCCTTCAGCATTCGGCCATGCAAGCTGCTGCCAGAATATTCTTATTTGATAGAAGATCGCCAATGTGTCCACAGCTGACGACGAATATTTGACAGTTGCATCGACAGCAATCAAAGGATCCAATTCGATGGCTTTTTGAATTCTCGTCAATGCTTTGTAAACTGAAATGTCGAGCCAATGAGCGACGCCACTTGAGAACCATTCGTAGTAATCTTTCATGTGGAACTCAGTGAATCCAGGGCAGAGTGCAGATCCAAGAACTGAGAATCTCTTCAATAATAAGAACAACTCGAAGAGAGTCGTCAGCATATTGATTTCTTCATAACGATTATGCTTTAGATCTTTGCTGTCGAGCAAGTCAAGTCGCTCAATCTTTGTATTGCAAATGTCTTTGACAACCGGCTCAACTAACTCTTTCAACTTTTCGTCGTACACTTTGTAAATCATTCCGGCATATTGGAAGTTCATTGATCTTGAAATAAATTATTAATGAAAATTATTGAAAATTTATAATGAAAGTAATTAACTCACTCTTGAAAAGCTTTGTCGTGATGCTCGATGGCTCGTTGAAGATCTGAACGCACTAGCTGAATGATTTTGATTAACTGATTAAGTCTCGTTTCATTCTCATCACTAATGAGTTCATCGTTGTCAATAATTCCCTCGAAGAACTCGACAGTTCCGATTGTCACAGCTTGATTCATTGCCTCGCGAATATCCCAAGAGACTTCTTCTTTCTTCTTCAGCCAACCATAGAATTGTTCAGGGAAGAGATCTGTCGACTCTGGTGGTTCAAGTAGAGCAACTTTCGCGATGATGTTGAGGGCTTTCGCGAGAGTTTTCTGTGAACCAGAATCGCCAGCCAACTTCTTGCGTAATTTACGAACAATTCCAAAGCATGAAGGCAGTAAACGTTTTGTTGATTCCCAAAAAATGCCGAGTTCTTCCGCGTGCTTAACATTTTTCGTCTGAATTGGTCGAATGAGAACGTCAAGAATTTTCTCAAATAATTCGAAGGAAAGTGGATGATTCTGATGAACTTCAGTGAAGACAGACCATTGAGCAAATGCTACGTCAATTTCGGTTAATCCACTTTGTGCTTGATGCTGAGTGATGATTGTCTCTGCCATTGAACTGAACTTTCCGGCCCACCAATGATGTGCAACCTTCGATGTTTCCAGTTCGTGATAAAGAAGAATTTTCAAGAGATGTCGATGCTCTTGTGACGCGACTTGATCATTCTTCTCTGAACTAAAGTTGAGACGAACTTTTATCGTCCCTTGTGTTCGTGTCTTTCCTTTTTTATCGAGATTATACCACATCATAAGCCCTGAAGTCGGGATTGTCTTTAAAGGAACTTTAGCACAACCAACGAACTCATTGTCGTGTTTCCCAGCCGACGCAGTCACAGCAATTTCCTTCATTAGTTTTCTAAAGCCCTTGGCGCCTTTAATTTCAAAGAATTTATTCATCTTCTCGCCAATTGTTTCTGCTGGATCGAAATCCCAGACCTCAATGACAAGTGTTTCGTCATTAGGATTTTCTGAGATTGGACTAAAGGGAAAGAAGAAGAAAATCATGTCAGACAAAGAAAATGAAAATAAAACTTGACTAATCTTACAGTGAGAAGTGCTCCTCGTATTTCGGATTGAGTGTTTCAGATTTGACTGAACTTGTGTAACGAGTATTCGGAGCTGATGCGATGTAAAGTGTGACGAATGGATCAGCGAGTCCATTTGGATCTTTCGAGTTCAAGTCTTTGGCTTCGATGACTTCGATGTTCAATCGTAGCTCTGGCGCTTCCTTGGTTCTCGCCTTCTCCAGCATCTCTTCATGCATTTCTTCTTGGAACTTGAAAGCTTCTTGCAAAAATGAGAACAAGGATTCCTCGTCAACCTTCGACTCATCACTGCCAACGTTGTGAATCGTCTCGAAAAGAATTTCCTCGTAAAGTTCCTCGATCTGCGGAAAATGTAAAAGTTTGCAACGATTTTCTATAAGGAGACGATCATTTCATCGATTAAATTGTTTTCCTCAACGTAAACCTACAGTCATGGTATGAATGATTTGATTCGCTTGCTTTTCAAACACTTCCTTCCGCACGCCTTTGAACTGATTGTGATGAAGACTACCACGACGATTCAGAAGATGTTTCTGCCGCAACATCGGCACGGGAGGCGCGTTGTTATTTAAATCGACTGATTGCATCTTTGGGGGTTGTCTTTTTAATGGCAAGGTCGACGATTTACCAAAGTTCCAACTGCGGCGCTTATTTTTATCTTTGCCGCCTCCATTACACAGACGATTTAAAGACAACGAGCTCATGAGATTCGCCGTAATGTTAGATCACTATTTTTCTTTTGGTATTGACTCGAAAGTGAGAATCGAATTTCTTTAAATTGACGAAAATAAATTTAAACAAAAAAAAAACTTTCAACAGTCGCGAAAATTCATCGCGTGGAAGTATTTTTAATTTCACTCTTGCAAGATTTCTTATTCACAGGAAAAATAAGTTTTCAACTGGCGTTGCTGACCGCGAAAAATCTCGTGGGGGTTGACAGAAATAAATAAGAAAACAAATCTGAGATTTGACTCTTTATTTCAGTTTATGGAAAAGTTTTCTCTTTTGTCGATTACGCAATTAAGAAAATTCCTGTCAGTTTATCCTTCTCCGCGAAAAAAAAGTTCCGAACTCGATCACTCGAAAGCAGTAACTGAAGTGAAAATTCTTGTGCTCTAAAGAGAAACTTTTTTGGCAAAGATTTCTCAATCTCTTCATCGGAACCATCAGAATCTTTATCGTGAAAAACTTTTTCGCACACATTGAACTGAGAGAGAGAGAAGAGCTAGTTGCGATCGTGCCAAACGAAAAGTACGCGAGGAAAATTTCATTCACAAAAACATTTAAGAAAGTCGTCACTGACGATAAGAGCGAATGGAAATTGAGAGTGAAAAGTGTGTCAGATGAAAACTTGTTTGTGTTGCATCAAATAATTCTTATTATCGCTGACGAAGCGATCCTGGATAACTTCAAAAATAAATCTTCTAAACGTTTCCTTAAATCAATGCTTGAGATTTTTTATGATCGTCCAATCTAAAATGCGAGATTTATTGAACTTGAAAGCTGTTTCATTGCCTAAGTGCTATTGAGATCGAACTTGATCCATCGACAAAGACGAGTCAATTAAAATTCTAAAAGAAAATTCATCATCATAAAATTGCACACAAAAATAAATAAAAGAGGAAATGTCGGACTCAATAGTGACTCGAGAAGACACATGTGAGTTGGTGCACAGTCACAACAATAATCGGGAGCGTCTTTTAAACGTTCAAGGCCGTCCTCACCCAGAGCGTGATGATCATCATGGTTCTATTTTAAGTATCAAACGCTTTTCACTCTCTCTTCTCACAGCATAAATGAGATTGTAAGCTAATTAATTGTCGATCATTAACTGCTCATAAATTAGAGACATGAATCAAGGCCGATGACTCGATAAGCGAACCCTCATTGACCATGAAAAACTTTGTTGAGGAAAACCATTCGAAAGAATTTACTCACATTCATTCCAACTAAAGCATTTTGAATCGCCTTCATGCTCTCCTGTTTGTCTTCTGCATCGCTGTCAGCGGCCGATTCATTTCCGCTGTCTTTTCCTTTGTCGTCATCTTCTTCGAAGGCAGAACGTGCTTCAAGCACGGGAGCTTCCTCAGTCTTTGGAACAATAACTTCATCGTGATGAACCAGAGCTAAATTTCCCAGAACGTTTTCTTCATTGTTTTCGCCTCGAGCGTGAAGCATTGATCCGAACCTTTCGAAGAAGCCTCCATCGGAATCTTGAATTCTGTAAAAATATTCATTTCATTTGATTAGAAAAATTATTTCATCGATTGTTTCGACCTGAAAGGTTTCAATTGAATGGAAGTCGGAATAGTTAAGAGCAGCGCAATTTATTTTATTATGGAAGACCCGATTCAATACTGCAACTCAAAGAAAACAATGTTTAGTGCGACATCATTGATTTACAGTTCATGATTTGAATTTTTAATCAAGATTTCCGAAGCAGAGATATTTAATGTAAGTGTACTCGTCGAGTCCGTGCTTAGAACCTTCGCGACCAATTCCTGATTCTTTGATGCCACCAAACGCAGCTTCCGTTGTTGAAATAATTCCTTCGTTGATTCCAATCATGCCAACTTCGAGGCGTTCGTTAACGCGGAAGATTTGATTTAGATCTTGACTGAAGAAATAACCAGCGAGTCCACGTTGTGTGCTGTTGGCGATTGTTAAAGCTTCTTCTTCAGTCTTGAAACGAATAATCGAAACGACTGGACCGAAAACTTCTTCGTTGTACAAGTTCATGTTAGGCTTAATGTTTGTAACGATTGTCGGTTCATAGAAGAGACTTCCAAGATCGCAAAGTGGTCGACCACCGTGAACAACATTTGCTCCTTTCTCCTTGGCATCGTTTACGATTCCAGAGACTTTCTTCAACTGAGCTTCATTTATCAATGGTCCAACTTTAACATCATTAGAAGCGCCATTTCCGATCTTCAAAGCTTTGACTGCTTCTGTCAATTTAGCTACGAACTCATCAGCAACTTCATCTTGAACTAAGAAGCGATTAGCTGACACGCAAGTTTGACCGCAGTTACGGAACTTTGATGCCATTGCTCCAACTACGGCTTTGTCAATGTCAGCAGACTTGAAAACAATGAAGGGAGCATTTCCTCCCAACTCCAATCCAACTCTCTTGATTCCATCAGCACATTGACGATACAACAATCGTCCAACTTCAGTTGATCCAGTAAAAGAAATTCCAGCTATTTTCGGGCTTTTGCATAATAATTCTCCGACGGGCGCTGCATTTGCACGACTAGAAGTGATGACATTGAAAACTCCAGCTGGGAATCCAGCTTCTTCAGCAAGTTTACAGAGAGCAAGAGCAGTTAATGGAGTATCCTCTGCAGGTTTGATAACAACTGTGCAGCCTAAAAGATTAAACGATTACGTAATCAGCTTGATCGCGTCAGAAGTCTCAAGATTGAATATTACCAGCAGCCAACGCGGCAGCGGCTTTGCGAGTAATCATTGCATGTGGAAAATTCCACGGCGTAATAAGACCGGCAACGCCAATCGGATGACGAGTGTGCATCAACTTCTTGCTAGCGACTGGAGATGGAACAATCTCTCCATAGCTTCTTCGAGCTTCCTCAGCGAACCATTCGACAAAGCTGTTTCCATAAGTGACTTCTCCAAGAGACTCTGTTATAGGTTTTCCTGACTCGGCTGTCATGATGTTAGCGATCTCTTGTTTGTTGCTTTCCAGCAGATTGAACCATTTCTAGAAGAATCAGCTGTCAATCTGAATTCATTCCAAGTCATCGCTGTTTGTCTCACCTTCAGCAATCCTGAACGTTCCTTTGCGGTTGTGCTTTGCCAACCTTTACTGTAAAATGCGTCGTAAGCGGAATCAATCGCTTTTTGAACATCAGCTGCGTTCATATCAGGAACAGCTCCAACAACTTCATTGTTCGCTGGGTTGGTTACGTTGAAGCTCTTGTTGTCTCCAGCATTGATCCACTTGCCGTTAATAAAAGCTTGATTTTTAACCAAGGAATGCATCATTCTGACTAATTTTAAATGATTTTCACTTCTTACTCCTCGGAGTTCAACTAAGTTTGTGAGTTTCTGGGCAAAACGAATCATTGTTATCAATGTCAACACTTCTTATCACAATTTTCAACAGCCGCGACTGATAACTCAGCTATTAATAAACTTTTGATGCTTTGGAATAGAATCACATCTTCGTATAATTAAATTTAATTGAAATCAATTGGAAAATATCCGAGACTAGTGAAGAAAAACGAGGTTGTCGCGAACGCACACAAAGAGAAAAGCTCTGAGCGAAGTTGTCAGCAAATTGGTTTTCTAGTTCAAACTCTCAACGGAGATTACTTAAAAAGGAAATTTCTTTAATTAAGCTGAATTAACACGCTTTTTAAAAGTATTTTGGTGTTTCAGTTGTCTCTGATATCATATCAGTAATTTAAGTTTCAAAAATTGTGTCTTTTGAGAGATGTCATCAAACAGACATCTCGACCGGAATAAAAGTCGATGACTCAGGATTGCCTTTCTTAGTAATCTTACTTTATTTCACGCTGACTCGGTGGCTTCATTTTATCCTCCTGAAGCTGATGCCAAATTCCCATCCACATCGCTTCTTCTTGATTTGCCGGCTGAGTCATTTTAATAGTTTCACTTCGGTTTTCAAGTTTAATTTTAATATTTTCACTCAATGTTCCTGTCACAACCAGTCACAGCCTTGGAGACTCTTATATGGTATCGATTTTCGTATCTGAAGGAACGAAGCGAAAACAATCAAACAGCTGATAAATCGGAGCACATTTCGTGTGTTGGTCGTGGCATCGTTCTCTTTATGGAGCGACTCTCGTCGCCGGACAAAAAAAAAGTTTAGAATGACTCAAAGTTCGCTCGAACAACGATATTTTATGTCGTCAATTTATGGGATTTCCCATGCGCGTTGGAGCATATTTTTAATGAGAAGTGGAACTGGTGAAGGTTTGCGTATGCTAATCACTTAAGTGATGAATATCATGAAATCTGTTAAATGGAACATCGCGGCGATATGCGAAAAACTGTTCAAATATCAAACAGAAGCGAGAGAGTGACATCATCCATTTATCTCTGGGATTCTTCTTTGACGAATGCAAAATTTCTTCAAAGTCAACTTGAAGAAACCGCTTCGTGAAATGACAAAAGATCCTTAAACTATTCAGAGAAGAGAGACATGATTTGTTAACAGCTCTGCTAACTCGTTTTTTCAATTCATTCATTAATTCACTTCTCGCCTTCACCTTTTATCGCCTTGTTCACAAACACTTTTGAAGCTTTCATTAGACAAAATTTTCCACTGACTTTCTTTAAAAGAAGTTTATTTGTTCTTATGAAGATGAATTATACTCTTCGCGATTAAAGGGGCTTGTCGTGAACAATAGCGACTCATCACTTTAGACCTACAACATTCTTCATGAATCACCGAGCGTGATTGAATTACTTCGTCTTGGAATTGTGTACGGAAAGAATTCAACGAGAATGTCAGCAATTTTCAACATTTATCAATTACTTAGCAGGAACTAATAGCGATGAATGATTGAACAGTGTGCGTACTGAGACGGTAAATAATAATCATTCGCACACGAGAATCAGCAAAGCATGACCTTCTCAAGTGTTCTCTTCTATTTTCGGTGGTTCTTCGTCTTTTGTTAGTTTCCCGGTTAATGAAAAATAAACCTTCAACTCACGAGAAATGTGAAGCGTGTAGCTCAAATTAAACTCAAAACAAATCTTTTAATTAAAGACGGACCTAAAACACGAACATGGAAGTCCAAAAATAAATTTTATTCGTCATCTGGCTTTCGATTTTAATTTCTCATTTCTTTAAAGAGTCGTCGAACGATCGCGTCATGCACGAGCAACCAACACACAATTGCACAAAAGCTTGTCAAACTCCGATTGTTTTCTTGGAGTGTAATTGAATTCTAATTAAGATCTCGTCGTGAAAATAATTAATTTTCAAGTAGATCGCTGAGATTTACTAAAACAGGTTCTTCTATCTTCTATCAACGGTTCACTGACACTCAAAATCTTTTGCAAAGACACGTTTTAGCCAAAAAGAGATTTTTTAAACTAAATATTTATTCACGGAATCGACGAGGACGTCAGATGCGTTTTTGTCTGCTTAAACGCCGGCTAAAGACTGATCATTTTGAGATTTTTTTTCCGCAATGTTTTATTGCTACAGAGAAGCCGAGAGAGCTCGGCAAACGTGACGTAATTTTCGCTTCGCTCAATTCTTTCTGTTGACGCGTTGTTGCTGATCAACACGAAGCTTATAAAATAGTTCTTGCGTGGCTAAACATAATTTTTCGGACAATATTCACTCATTAGAACCTCGACCTGTTGAATCGGACTCTTCCAGTGGAAAATTTCCACGACTTTGATTATTTGGAAAAACTTCGTTAAAGCACAAAAGTCTTTCACGCAGCATAAGATCGGCCTTCGATATTTTTTTTAACATTGACCTTGACACGTTCTCAACTTACTTTTTAGGCAACTTCTTTTCTCCTTTGATGAAACTCGCATGATCGAGATCTTTCTTCGTGTCATAATTTATCAGTCGAAGAAAGTTAAATCTCTTCTTACTTCTAGCGCGAAACTCATCGCGAGTGATTTTACGATTGCGAAAGGCAAACATTTTCAACTGAGATTTAAAAACTATTTCACACTTCACATAAAGTCTTTCAATTGGATCCGTAACCTTTCGGAATTTCCGAGTTTGCTTGCTCTGTTCTCGTTAATCGTTTAACTCATGTAAATATTTCTTCAAAGTTTTTTTTTTTTGACTTCGCACTGTTTGACGTCTTTATCACGGCAGCTTCAAACGTAAACTGAAGAAGTTTCTTTAAAGCTTTATCTGAATATCTTGAGGTATGAGGGGATAATTGATCAGTGACGTGGAAGTCAAATACCGGAATAAATCATGAAACTAGTTTTTTGCAATTACGAGAATCATTTTTACTTCAATTACATTTTAATGACGTCAGTCACGGAGTTTCCTCAAAACAGAAATCCCCGTGTCTTGTTTCTCGTGGTTCCTGCGGTTGCCTCTTTGTATTAGTCTCGAACTTAATTTGATAATTTCAAGTTTCCAATACATCGAGAGAGGTAAACAAGTTTCTAAGTTCGCATAATTAAACAAGTTGCCGGGCCACAAAAAAATGTTTCAGTGCATTCGTTGGTCGGTCCCATTTCGATCAGCGGTCCCCACGAAAAACGCAAACAATCAAAATAATGTCAGTGTCGCCGGCTCACGCATGAAGCTTTTTGTAGATTTTTCGCTTCGCATCGAGCCGGATATGACTTCACACTGACTGAGCACTGTTTGTCGACAAATTCCGCCATTCAACGGAAACCGAAAGCAACAATTTATTTGGAAAAATGATCACTCACCGTTTATTGCACATGATGCGTTTCTTCTTGAAGAGATTTGTCAACATGTTTGTCTTTTTCTTATCTTTGTTTTCGCTCCTGTTTGCTAGCTGACGCGACCTCCAGTTAAACTGAATCCCAAAGAGATTCAACAGGGACGACGACATTTTTCCACTTGATTGTTCGTCTTTTATAGAATTTAAACTGATTTCACTTTTTACGAGCTTCAAACTGTTCAGAGTGTTTGCTTTAGTCTTTCTAGGAGATAATTCCTTAGTCGACCCACCGAACTCATTACCCAGCTGACCTCGACCTCCCATTGTCATCATTTTCTTATTCATAATCTGCAGTTTGTTACGAAACGATTCATTTTGCGCTGCATCCCGAAACAGAATCGAATTGTGATGAATTGTCGTTGATGGAAAGTCCACGTTCCAATTGTAATATTCGTTGAGAAGCTTCTTCTGCGATGCGAAAGTCTTTGGTTTGCTTTGGTTCAATGTTTGATGTTTCTTTGGAGTCGTCGGTCGAGCTTCACGCTTCGGAGTATTCTTAGCAACTGGATGAAGCTTCTGAGGATTAAATGAGCGAAAACGAATTAAATCTTTGTCTTGTCGAATTGATTTGCATTCCGATTTTCAATCTAATTCAATGAATTTAATTGAAGACACGTGCGGCTTGTAATGATCAATAGACCTCTTTGTTCTTGATATCAATTAATCAAAGAACAAAGGAAAACTTTTGTTAGAATCTGATCTCAATTACCATCGACTTATTAGAAACTTATGTCTCGATCGCTTCACGGAACATAACTCATTGAAAAAAAATATTGAAAGTTCAAAATAATTGTTTCTTCTTATCAGTCAAATTATTTCGCTTGTTGAACCTTCAAGTTAGCAAAGCGGATATAAAGATAGCAAAGAATTTGAGGAAGCAATCGTTAAAGATTTCATGTCGATTTCATTGTCGTTCTTGATGATTCAACTTACGTGATTGTCGATTGTTTGGTTCTTCAAATTGAAGTTCTTAACCTTTTGAGAATCTTCAGGCGGCAAAAGTTTTCTGGTTGGCGTGCAGATTCGCCTTTTCAACTTTGAATTTGGTGCATCGTTGAAATTGAGTACGAGATATGAGTTTCTTTTAAAATCATCAGGGACATCAACAGCACGCTCATCATAAAATTGATAATGTTCTTCTGAGTCGAGATCGTCCAAACTGTTGTAGACCTCGCTGATATTTTCCAAATCGTTGTGCGACTGATTGAAGTTTGTGGAGTGGAGATTTGGATGACTAGCGGCGGGTTGAATGTAAATGATTTGAGGCGCGAAGCTCGGCTGTGTTGTCGATGCACCTTCATTGTGTTTGATGATGATCGTGATCTTGTTGTTGTTGTTTTGGATATTCTGCGTAATTTGATTGAAGTGACTGTAATTCTGTCTGTTGCTTGATTGATACGATATCTCACTCGACTCTAATGAGTCTCGCGTTGATTCGCCAGCTAAAGATTGGTCTGTTCGCATCATGAAGTTGTCGTCGTAATGATGACGTCGTCTGTGAATAGGAAATTCAATGTCAAGATGAGAAATGATTCACTTAAATAAACTAGAGCAGCGCAAACAAGAGCGAATATTTCAAATTGAAAAAGAAATATTTCTTATCTTAGAAACTCAGTTTCACTGACGCCATCGCAAGATTTATTCGTTTCGAGATTCTTTAATGCAAAAATATGAATCTCAACGAAAGCTTATCGATTTTCAAAGGAAAATTAAAGCTTCTATCGATTTTCTAGCGAAAACATTCGGAAACAAGCTGATGACGGATTGTTATTCAAAATACCAAAACTTCATTAATCAAATCGAAGGCCGAAAGAACTTTCTTTGTTCTCAATGTTTGGGTTTCATAACCAGAACAGCTCGTTCAATTTTAAGTCGTGACGAGCTTCACGAAAATCAAGAAGATCACCGATAAATTCTAGGCGCGCTCATAATAAATTAAAGAGCTGCAAATAGAAACGAGACGGTAGCAAATCAATAAAGAAACAACTTCAGAAGTAATTCATGATGAAGCGTTTCTGGAAAACTTTGAAGGAGATTTAAATGAAATTGTTCGGCGACTTTTCAATCGATAAAGGTGTGAACAGAACGAAAGGGAGATGGAAATAAATTTCAATCTGACACACTAACCTGAAGGACGAGACTTAAATTAATCAAAGTTACTTCCTTTGACACGCGATTAAAATCAGGGAAACCACCGAAAAAAACCAAATCGGACGACTCGATGAGTCACGAGACAAGATTTCGCTAAGAACTCGGATTTGCTTTGTCGCGAATCTCGATTAACTCGAATTAAGAATCGAGCGCGTACAATGACTCACAAGTGTCATCAACTCTCATCATAAACTTTATTAAAGCTTCAGAGATGCGTGAAACAAATTATTTTAGGGGAACTGAAACTAATTTTTCCAACTTGAACCACGACTAACCTGTAATGATTGTTATCTCGATCCACATATTTGCTCATCTCGTAACTCTCTGAGCTTCCATCGTGATTTTCATTAAACTTTACATTGTGTTGAATGTCCAATGCTCGCATCGGCTTCACTTTAGTTTTTCTCGAGAACTTCCACCACTTTTTGTCACTCGCAACCTTCTCGAGCTTGTCTCGATCTTTTCGCTTTGCTCCCATGAGCTTCATCATCTTTAGATGTTTCCACTTTTATTTATTCATTTCACTGAGAATTTCTACTTCGCCGACTGTTTGTAAACAACTGAAATCGTAGACTGCCTCGATTGAAGGAAAAACTTTTTGAGTTAGATTCGCGCATGTTCGTTAATTCAATCGAGTCTTAATTGCTACTTCCTAAGAAATATCAACATTTCTAGAAGATATTTAAATGATCTCACAAAACAACTTCAAGAGAACTTTGTCTGCAAAGAGCTTCACGATGAATGTAATAATATTTGACCCGCGAACTCTCTCGATTCTCGATATTCGTCCGTTTCCCTTGGCAGCCAAAAACACAACTGAACATAAAATACATTGAGTCGCAAGCACACAAGTGCCGCTGAAATGAAAAAAGAGAAGCAAAGTGGATGGAAAACATAGGAAAATGAAAATAAAACAAAAATTTCAAAACGAGCGCGTTTGACGTGACGGCGAGCGAAGCTTCCATCTAACGGCGCTCTAATCCACTCACTCACATCATTTATGCATGTCGGACTTTAATTACAATTAAAATGTTTAAAATTCAAGTGATCGCGATCGTGTGAGTGTGAGCGGCAGGGCAACGTGGTTTCTATAAAGTTTTCGGACTCGGTTCACTGCACAATCACTCATGGCTTGAGAATGAAGTTGTAAACGAGCATTAAATCGTGAACAAGTGCACGATTAAATAATTTTTGTTCTTCTGCGTTGCAAAGTCGGAATGTCATCAAAATGAATTGCAACGACTGATGAGGAACGAGAGCAAAGTCATCAGCTGGAAAATCGAAAGAGAGAGCAACAGGTAAATGAACTGCGTTCTCGACTTTCCCTAGCACAATCTAATTTATTCTAAGTCTCTCTCGATGAGCTTAGACGAACCGTGAAAAGTCCATTGTTTGAGAAGAGACGTGAAAAGCTATCAAGACAAACACCAAGTCGACGTTTACAGTTTCGGATTTTAATTTTTATGGATCTTGAAATTTATATTTGCGCAACGAGAGTGGAACATTAAGCAGATAATTAGGTCACTTAAGGTTTCTCTTGGCCTCGGAAGATTCATTGATTTTTGTTTGTGAGCTTTGAAGCTTTTGTGAGCTTACGATTGAAGAAAAATATTTCACAATCTAACGAATTTGACGAAAAACAATTCTCTTTTGTTACAAATGATTTTTTATTTTCTTCAGTTTCTGTTATAATTAGAGAGCAACTCCTTCCTAAGTCCTTGAGTTCATTGTTTTTTTCCTCGCTGCTAGCTCTTCATTGAGTTCATCGAGAATTCCAAGATGCGTCACCTCCTTCCAAAGTGACGAGGGGTTCACTTTTATTCGATGGAAGGTGTCGCCAAACTCGAACTCGTTAATGATGCAATGAGTTTGTAACTTTGTCAACTGCTTCTGAACGCTGTAGTTGAATTTACTGAGACTTGGTAGGCAGGTGATGATTGGATCATGTGTCTTTGAGGTTTTTGAAACGAGCATGCTCAATCTTATCGGACTCTTCATGTCAGATTTAGCTTTTATCAGTTTGAGCTTTGCTGTTTTATCTTTGAGGGTGATTGAGATGTGATGATAGACACGAGACGATCCATCAGAAGTTCTTACGCGATTCTCGAAAGTGTGATAAAGTTTTATTTCGTTCATCGACATTCTGAAAAGCTCAACAAGTTTCTTAACCGTTTCATCGACGTTGGGTTTGTTAAGAAATCCGGAGAGTATCACATCGAGATCAACTCGCTGTTGTTCTTTCTTGTTCAGAGCAATCGCCTGCTTTGTTTGTTCCTTGGCAAGTTTCATGTCGCTCAGAGTAGTTTTAGTGATTACGATGTTCTTTGGTGGTTTCTTGAAAGCTCCGACAGTTTTCCATTGCTCAGAAGAACTTCCAAAGCTCGCAGATGATCCGGCAGATGATGAAGGAAGGTTTGATTGCATTTTCGTTGTTTTAATTTGATGGCAGTTGTTTTAATTTATTATTTTGGTTTCAGTCTTTTTGTTGCTGTTGCTTTGGTATCACAGATTTTGTTTTTAATTTAAGTTGATTAGCTATGTTGAATAATTTTTAATTGAACGAAGTGTTTTCAGGACAAAACTTTTCGTAGAAATTTGAAGAAACTTGAAGAAAACTTTGTAATGTTCACTCGTCGACTCGAAATCTTCGAATGAGCTTTCAAATGCTCAGCGACTTTATTTTATAGTGAAGCTAAATCTGACATCATCACAATTTCTTTTCGCTCGATTGTGAAATATTTTTCATAGAATTCTGAATGAAATCTATTTTGTCATGAGTCGAAAAAGGTAAATTCACACAAGAAGTTGAAGTCTTTTCAATTTATCTGAAAGTTTTAATTAATAAAATTGTCAATCTTCGATATCTTGGGAAATGTTTTCAATCTATTTAAGTTTTCTTGCATAATTTCTCTGACGACAATAAAAAATCAAAATAAATATCAACCGTAGATGACTCTTCTTTCTTATCTCTACACGAAGAAAGCAGCACAAGAACCAAATCAAACGGAAATCATTAATCGGACGTGTTGACTAAGAGGCACGCGGACGAGCCACACTGCCCGACACGCGATAATAAATACAAGCAACTGTTTTGTTCGTTTTATCACAAACTATGATATCAAATAGTCGAGTGCTCGATCTTTATTGTTGTCGAACTTGATCAGTGCTTCTGAGACTCTCTCTTCTTCAAATCCCATTTGCAGAAGTTCACTGAGTGGAATGAGATGTTCTACGATCGTCTTATCGTTCTCTCCGAGCCTCGACACAGCTCTAACTACCAAATCACGTTGAAAGCCCATTGAAGAGATTTGCGTTGCTAGCGTTTGAGTTTTAAGAGACAATTTGCTAAACTCGTCTTCGATTGGAGGAGGTGATGATACTAAAAAGAAACCTCATTTAACATTCTGAGATTGTTGAAATAATTTTATTAACTTACATTCTTTTTTAGTTTCCTTTTGACTATTCTGGCTATTGTTCCTAATTCTTCTTCGTTGACAGTTATTCAACTCGTCATTAAGTTCCTTAAGGAGCGAAGGGACACTTCTCGATTTACTGGATTCATCGATCTTGTCACTCGTTCCATTAACAATCGTGTTGTTGTTATTTGCAGCAGCTTGGTAATTGTAATCATAGTTCACAGCATAGTTTTGGGGATAAAGAAATTGGTTCTGATGATTTGCGTGATTATAATGCATCGGAGTGGCAGTGGCGTTTCCAGCACCAGCGAAGTTGTAATTATAATTTGGAGGGGCACCTTGCATACCGTAATAATTATTATAAACTTGAGGAACAAAGCTTTGTTGATATTGCTGAGCTTGTTGCTCTTCCCCTTTGCCTGCAGACTCCGCTACAAAATTATTGTTATTTCTTTGATGATCGCTCGACTCAGATTCACTAGAACTATTTCTTTCAATATTAGCTGCTTCTATCTTTGCTTCGCCTTTCGCTGACGATCCAAGAACTTGTGCGAGAACTTCCATCTCGTTCATTGACTTCATCTCAAGATGATCGAATGGACTCGTGTCGGATTCAAAGAAAGAGAAATCAATCTTGTTACTGGAATTACTGGCATATCGTCGATGAGCCTTTTTAATCGCTATTGGATCTTGAAGTGCTTGAGTCGGCATCAAGATCGTGTTAAAATTTGTTGGACTAAAAGGTTTCTCAATTGGAATGTTCTCTTGCGAAGCTGTTGGTACCTCGTCGTCTTCATCACATGATGATATTTCATCTGTGCTAGGATAAGACACTTGATTGAGTTTTTGCTTCTGCTCGTCCTCTTGTTGTTTTAAGCGAGCCAGCTCTCTCAAACGAATTCGTTCCTGACGTTCACTACGATCTCTCGCTCGCCAGTTGATCCATTCTGAAGTTCTGCTTATTATTTTATGTTCTAAGTCAAAGTTATATTCCTCGAAGGCCACTGGAACTTCCGTTCTCGCAAGTTGTTGAATGATTTTTGTTGGTAGATGGACTGCTGGTGGAGGTTTATATCTTTCTGATATCTTAATGGGAACGCCATCAGTGTAGTTTGGGCTCGACATACTCTCTTTGTCAGTGCGTACTCGTATTCATGCAATATTAACTTACGACGAGATAAAGAAAATGAATTTAATTTAATTAGAAGGTTTCTACGATGTTGAAAGTCAAATGGATGACTCACCTTCAGCTGGATGGCTTACATCTCGAATTTCGGATTACAAAGATAAAGTGAGCGATTAAAATGAATTTATTTGAATTTAATATTCGGAGAAAATCAATTTTACGAAGAAACTTTTTAGGAAAAAAAACAAATTTCGTCGAAAAAAAATTTGACTCTTAGTTGCGAACCCCAACGTCGACAAAAATCATGCTCGAGCAATTTAAATACAAAATTGTAGAAACAAGTACAAAGGTGAGCTCTTAATTGTTTCTGCAATGAAATTGCTTCAGTTTTTTCTGTTTTAGGGTCGAAGTTTGTTTAGTGAAACGAGTCTTAAAGCTGATGATGTTATTCTTCAGGAATCTTCTCTTGTCAACTCACAATTTTCTTGGAACAAAGATTACGGATATGCCGCTTGTGATTTCTGCTTGTTTCCATTGGAGTCTGCTGAGGAGAACATCAGAAGACTAACGAGCGATGCTTCCATCATTCTGCCTTTCGTTGAAGCTGATCCAACCAAGGAGATTCATCAAGCGATTGTGAAGTGTCAGGATTGCTCAACTCGATTCTGTAGTCAGGAATGTCTTGCGAACGCTTTGAAGAAATATCACAAGCAAACGTGTCAGCAATCACTTCCGAATCATCCGTTTGATCAAATCAATGAAATCTGGAAGTAAGTTCGAATCACAATTCAAGATCTCTTTACTTTACTCAGTAATTTTATTTTTTAGGAAAATGCATTACCCTCCAGAGACATCGTCGGTTCTTCTTGTTCTCAGGATCTTCGCAATGATTAAAACGAATCCTGAGTTACTTGCAGTCTTCAGTGAATTTTGTGATCGCTCGGTCAACGAAGATCTTTCAATTTGTCACAAGATTCTGGGAGAAAGATTTACAGGACAAGTTGAGGAGCTTCAACAAGCATTTGCGCAAGTTTTCGCTGAGGATGAAGTTTTGCACAAGTATCTGACGCTTGAAGGCTTAACTCAGATATTTGCAATGATTGGAACAAACTCTCAAGGAATCGGAACTTCCTCGTTCGCTGGTTGGGTCAAGAATGTTTCGGAATTAAAAACTCTGAATGATCAACAACGAACAGAGGTTGATGAGCTTATCGACACATTTTACGCTACACTTGATGAAACTGTAGGACAGTTCTTGAATAACGAAGGATCAGGACTCTATCTCACTCAATCGAAAATCAATCACAGTTGCAATCCAAACGCTGAAATCAGATTTCCATTCTCAAACAACATTCTACAAGTTGTTGCTCTCCGCGACATCAATCCAGGCGAAGAAGTTTGCATAAGTTATTTGGATGAATGCGAATTGAATCGATCTCGCCATTCTCGACAAAAGTATCTTCAAGAAAATTATTTGTTCTTATGCGAATGCGAGAAGTGCCAAGAAGAAATTGATCAGCCGGATGTGACGAGCGATGAAGAAGACAATGAAATGGATACAGACGAAGATTAATCTTTTTCAAATAAAATCTTTGCAATTTGTACAGCACTTCATTTATTTTCTTTCTATTTACAGTCAAAATCTTAAAACTGATTCTATTACCATGACGATTCCCCCTTTTCAGTGGTGGTCGATACAAACTTATTCTATTTTCGGGTCACCTTTGGAGGGCGAAGCTTGAGACTTTACCTTTTCCCCATCGGATTTATCTAAAAAAAAGTTGAAAAACGTCAGAATGATTCAGCGATTTTAAAGTTTGTTAATCTTACATTTCGCCCCAGCTGGCGGTTGATTAAAGAATTGCGATTTTCCTTGTGACATTGTGTGCATTCCTGAGTTTATCGGTGGATTCATTGGGCTTCGCATCGGACGTTGTTGATGATGAGAGTTCTGATAATTTTGTTGGTAGTTGACATATTGTGGTGATGGCGAGTTTGTGTTGTAACCATTGCTACCGCTGTTGGTTGGTCTTTGAATTGGCGTTGGCCATCGAGATTGCGAGTTCTGACTATTTCCATACATGCGATTGCTGCTGAAATTATTTGTTGAAGCTGTCGATGTGTCCCACTGAAACATAAATTTTTTTTAGCAACTTTCTTCTCAAAAATCTTCTCAACTTACGTTTTGATTATTGTAAACTTTGTTTGTAGGATTGTCGCTCAGACTTGAGAGCTTCTGGAACGGCAAAGAGATCACCATCAAAATGTTTTCAATGCCAACATAGTCACAAAAAGCATGAAGGATTTCCAATGAAGAGTCAGTAGTAAAACACCAAAGCATGATCATGGTAATGCAACTTCAAACACACACAAAAAAACACTCGGAAAATGAAAAATGCTGAAAGAACCATTTAAGCTTGATCCGGCAATTAAAACAACGACAAAAGGATTTTCATGTATAATTGTTGTGTATTATTTTCATTTCATTTTGTTTCATCAAAAATCGCTTCCGTCTCGAATCTGTCGATTCTCTAACTCTGTGGGAGATTCCCCGACGACATTAATTCATTTTTTTTCTGGTCTCACGTCAATCAGACATGAGAAGCAGGAGATAATGATTCTTAGAAAGCATTTTCCATTCACTCTGCTCTTCTTGTCTGATTAATTCGCGAGTTTTCCTCTTAAAATTATTTTATCAATTTTTTTTCTTCAGTTTTTATCCATGAAAGCTTGTCTGAGAGAATGAAAAGTGTCCTCTTATTCATCCACAGCACAGCGATGTTCACAAGCTTCTTCTTTTTTTAGGTAAGCGAGAGTAGAGAAAGTCAGTTTGATGCCGTGATGCACAATCGACTTGGCTGTGGACTCTTCATTCCCTTGCTGACGATTTAATTCATTTTATCATCAAAAAGTTACACAAAAATTTAATTCGAATTGTGAGACTGCGGGGAAGTGACAGAAAATCGTTTTATTATTTATCGTAGTCTGACAATTTTCGTCATTGAGTGGAACGAGTTGATGGCACTTCCCTGCAATCCCCAAAAACTATTCTCAGTTGTTGTCTTCATAATTAAGTTCTTTTATAATTTAGTTTTTTTTTATCTTCCATTAATCTATAAATTGGGTTGATTAAATATGCTTCGTTTTCATTCTTTTATTTACTTTTTGTTTCCATTTTTAATGCCATTGCAATGTCAGCAAGTTGAAGTCATCAGATTTTTCGTTTCAAATTACATTTATTTATGTAGGTTTCAATTTTTTATTTTGATTCCATCGACTTGTCTTCTCGTTTCGAGCTGTGTCGTTCTTCGGGCAGTTGAGCTTGTAACTTTGCATTTAAAATTTATTTAAAAATTCATGAATTTCATTTCATTGCCAAGTGCTGACGTTCCTCCATCTTCAAATTTATTTATTTATTTTTCCTTTATTGAACTCTGAATTTAAATTTTTCTTTTCGGGCGACTCTTGTCATTTTATTTTCAAAACTTTTAAGATCATGAACCATTTTAAAGTCTTAATGAGTTGACGAGACTTACTGTCTTCATTTCTTTTCTTGAGAAACTCAAATTTGTTTCCGAAAGTTCTTTGCTACATGATTTTTAGAGAATTTAAAAGAGAATAATTTCGCTAACTCTCGATCCTCAGCTATTCAAGCATTTCTTATTATTTTGATCTTTCATAATCAATTACAAAATTCAGTTTTTCTCTTTCGTCTCTGTTTTATTTGCATGCTTGTTTGAATCAACAAATCCTTGTTTTAAGCATTGAAAATTTCACTTGTGCTCGCTTCAATAAATCAGAATGCCGCCAAACACAGATTTTTTTCTTTAAGGAGAATTGCGCTATTAAAAAGCTTTTAATGATTTAAAAATGTTTCATCAATTCGATATAGTGGAGCGCGGCTTTGGCGAATCAAAAATCAAACGGAGGGTGATTAAAAATTGGGAATCAAACACGAGTCTAAGTAGTGACACTAACGATGAAGCAAGGTCCAGCGCTTTAATTAGATTCACACATTATTCTTGAAAAAGGGTGTCGAACTCACGGGATCTTGGAGTTGAGATTGGTGCTGTTGCTTCATGTAGCCGCCGGGTGGAGCATTCGAGTTGCTTCCGACTGAACTACCATTACCATTGTTGTTTGAATTAACAACCTGATTACTTCGGTATTGTGGGTTCATAACCATATTATTCAATATCTGCGAGCCAAGCGAATATTGACCGACAGACCCGAAGTTTGCCATTTGTTGAGGTTGTGGCGGAGGTCCATTCGAAACGTTGGTGCCGTGAGAAGCAAACATTCCATAATTTCCAGATGCTTGTTGTCCTGTTGCGCTCGGTCCATTATAATAAGCATTAGCTTGTTGTTGTGCCGAAGAGTTGTAGTAGTTGTTGTTTTGATGCTGATGGTAGAGATGACTCATGTACTGTTGCCCATATTGGCCGCTAGCAGCAGCTGGTCCAGCACTTTGAGAACTCTTTGAGCCGATTGTACCAATAGAACTTGATTTTGATGGATTAGCGTTTCCGATGAGCACAGCAGCATTCGGATTGCTTTGATTAAACGGCTGAACAGTAGCACGATATTGATTCAAGTTCTGGTAGATTTCATGTGCCGGAGCTGAAGCTGTTTGCATTGCGAATGCGTTAAACGCCATTGAGCTATTTGCTCCCACAGTTCCAGCAGTCGGATAGCCATAAACTTGTCTGCTTGCATCGAGATTGTAAGGGTTGTAGATTCCTGCAGCCGTAGCTTGCGAATTGTAAACGACAGGGGGAGATGGAATCGCTGACATGTTCGGGTAATTCGGAGTCGGGTAATAAGTTTGCTGTTGTTGAAGTTGACTCTGTTGAATTTGCGGGGGCGGAGAGAGACCAGCTTGATGCATTTGTTGTTGAGTAGGCTTTACTTTACAAACATTTGCGTTCGTGGCGAAAGCTGCTTCTGCCGCTTTCATATTCATGTTCGCTTGTTGATTCTGTGAATGAACCATATGTTGTTGTTGGCCGGGTGATGGATAGCTTGATCCATCATCATTATCATTCGACTTGTTGAAGTGCTCAAGCGAACTGTTATGATCATTCGATGAGTTTCCTCCGTAACTGCCGTACGATTGTTGGCCACTCATGCTCTGTCCGTACTGATGAAGATGTTGATGTTGTACATGTCCAAAGTTAGACATAACATCATCATTGGTAGATCCACTATGATCCATTGAAACACTGGGTTCTTCCCAAACCTTTTTGCAGCTTGCAACTTTCATATTCAACGAATCTGTGTTGAGAATGTTGCTATTTTGCATTCCTGTCTTTGCTCCAACTAAGCCAAGTGAAGATGAAGATTTCTGCGATGGATGAACGTTCGAGTTGGAGTTGCCACCGAAACCAGACTTGTTGCGATCATCAGTAAGCAATCCTCCGATCTGAGAGTCGAAAGCGTAAGAGAAGTTTATTTCCATGTCGTTTTGTCCTTTCTGTTGACCAAACGACATATTCTGAAGTGCGCTTGAAAGACTCTGCTCTTTTGCTTGTTGGTCAATCATGTCGTTGATGGTATTGATAGTGTTTTCTTGAGGCTTTTGTTGCTGACCCATTGGAGGAGGCCCTTGAGGAGGCCTTTTAATTCCAGCTGGTGGGCCAGTCTTGAAGCTTGTGTTTTCAAATATGAGAGTTGTCTTGAGTGAAGATCCATCGAGAATCGGCTGGCTTTGATTCTGTTGTTGTTGCATTGATGGAGGTGGCTGCTGTTGGTTTTGTTGTTGCTTCATCACGTCAGTCTTCGAGTTCAACAGATTGTTGTTTGATTGAAGTCCACTTGACTGAGCGTTCATTTGCATCATCGACATTTTATCGTCGTGATGCATCTGGTCTTTGTCCCAGTAGCTTCCAGTCATTCTGTTGTTCATTGGAGGGCCCGATGGCACATTCTCGCGTTTGTTGGTAAAGCGTGGAGCATTTCGACTGTTGTTGTTGACGTTATTAACGTTTCTTGGATCCATGCGAGGATCGCTGCGATTCATTTGATGACGTGGGTCCATTGTAGGCTTCGACGTAGAAGAAGATGAATATTGATGAGATGGCGGAGGAGTCGTCATCGGCTTTCCTGCTGTTGGGGGATTAACCGTAGCAGGTTTGCTTCCAATTTTTGCTGGAACGACTGCCGGCACTGGTTTTTTATGACTGGCATTGAAAGACGATGATGACGAAGTTCGCTGACTCATATCGCCACCTTCTGCAATTTTCTTATCTTTCTGCTCGCCAACAACGGCGGGTTCTATGGAATGCTTTGTTGGCTCGTCAGTAATAATAGCAGATGGCGATGAAGCTTTAGTCGCAACGTTTGAGCTTTCCTTTTGGCTCTTGTTCATCAATCCGTCGCTTAAAGCCTTTTGTTTTTGCTTGATACGGTCGTCGTCACTCAACTTATCTTTGTTGACGCTGTCTCGCTTTTCACTGCTTGATTTCTCATCATTTGATCCAAATGGACTCTTAGAACTTGGTGGACCGTAGTTCTTAGTAGGAGCAGTAATCGCGCCGTTAGATCCACTTCTTCTAAATCCGGAAGATTGAGTGTTGCTCATTCCTCCTCGACCTCTACGCGATGGTTCTCCACGAGGTGAAAAACCTTCTTTAGTCCCAGTGGCATAGTTTGGTCGGCCATCACGGCTCAGATCCTTACGTGTGCCTCCCGAACCCTTACGATTCCATTCTTGATCATAGTCATCAGAGTTTTCAGAATCGGAATAATCGTAACGACCACCTCGCTGATTTCCACCAGTACCACGTCGTCCTTGCCAATTATTTGCACCACGATAATTATTGTTGTAGTTTCCTCGAGTTGGGGGCCCTGAACGAGTGTCTCGTTCATAACGATTTGAACGAGGACTCTTCTTATGACGGTTATCATCAATTTCTTTTGAAGCTTTAGACAAATCCTTAGAATTATCCGTTTTATCAGTTCCTTGATCCTTCTCAGGGATGCTCTCCAAACTTTTCTTTTGCTCCATTGATCCGTCAAGCGACTTATCCAGGATTTTCTCGATTGATTCGCTCTTCGGTGGACTTTCACTTAATACTGATTTCTGCTCATCTGGCGACTCTTTAATTCCTTTCTTCACGTCCTTGAGTTGATCATGCAGTGGCTTATTGCGCTGGAGAATCGTTCGAGGCTGATCATCACTCATTGCAGATGATTCAGAAACACGACGAGTCTTTGAGTCTGATGGGCGTTGCTTGTCATTTTCACAAACTTCAGCCCAACAAACATTCGTACCGAGATATTCGCGTGAGGTCGATTTCTCAGATCGGTTATGATCGCTAAGCTTATCCGATGAGTCAGACATGCTTCGGGTGATTTGTGCTTGGACTGGTTTCTTTACAGGTTCTTTCGCATAACGATAATCATCTTCCTCTGACTCCAAACGTCTTCGACCATATCCTCCTTTGCTGTTCTCACGACGATTATCGTCAGATGAAGATTGCGAAAGAGAGGACATATTTCGACGAGCTGGTGGAGCTTGCTGTGGCTGCTTGTTGTAAGTCCAACGTGGCTCGTAAGATTGCTGAGCGAATGGAACATTTTTGCTGTCTTGTTGGTGAAGAGTTTTATATCCGGGTGGACCAGGTTTCTCACGTCGATCCTCATGCCGATCAAAGTTTTGTTGCTTTTGGAAGCGTGGCGGTAGATTCGATTGGAACGAAGACTTCTTGAAGTCATTCGCAGGAGCTCCACGTCCATAATCGTAAGAATCGGTGTTACCGTACTTGTTGTCAGCACTACCGTACTTTTTGCCGTAGTCTCGATCAGACTTCTTCTCAAAATCGCCAAGCTTCTCTTCGGATTCCTTTTCCTTATCAACGAATGACGATGATTTGCTTTTTGATTTTTCTTCGAGCTCTTGGAACTTTTTCTGAGCATTCATTTTCCGTTCACGCTCCACTCGCTCTTCTTCATCTTGTCGTTCTCTCATTTTCTTAGCTATTAAGGGATCGACTTGTCGTACAATTGGCCCGTTGTGCTGTTTCTTTTCGTTATCACGCCAAGCTGAAAGAAAAAAGGTTTAATTATAATTTCATTTTCTTTGTTCGAGTGTTTTCCAAGAACTTACCGTCTGCTTTCTTATCGTCATCCTTTGGCTTGATGTCATCGGTTTCATCGTCAGAGTAATGGATCTTCTTGTTATAATCGATTTCGTCGTGCTTCGACCATCCATCATCGCGTGCGAGCGAATCAATACGATCGAGTTCTTCTTCCTTAATAATGGGTCGTTGGACAATGACTTCGGACTCGTAAGAAGAGCCTCTGTCGTCATTGTGTTGACGTCGTGGTTGAGGGTGGCGTTGCTGATGACGAGGAGGCCCGTTCGAGTAGTTGTCATTGTTATAGGATGATCCTCCGTAGCTCCGATTAGATCTACCCTGGTTCTGGTAGTTTCCACCGCCGCCGCCGGAAATGATATTGTCCCGATTCATTTGATGTTGCGTCGATTGAACAGATGAGTTCGACACTACAGGGCCTTGAGAGCCGCGCGTCATGAACGAAGGCATCAAACTCATGATCTTTGTGGAGACAACATCGGGTTGTTGATAGTTTCCATTTTCTCCGGCGCCGCCACGTGCATTTCCAGAATTTGATTGTTGCTGTTGGAGCCAGCTGGCTACGTCTGTCGATGGCCTCAAATTCATCTGCTCGCCGGAATCGTGAGAATTGGAATTTGGATTTTGTTGTTTCACTCCCGTCGCGCTCGCATTCGCACTCGTCGTCACTGACCCATCCAAGGACGGGAATTCGTTCTGAAACTGTGAACTCTGATACAGCGGCGGTTGAGATAAATTCTCCTCCTTCGCATTGGCGCCTGTTGCAACAGCGCTCCATGATGTGTTCGCTGACGGTCCTCCTCCTGCTGTTTGATTCGTTGACCCACCGCTTATGTTCAATTGCGATGAAGCTGTGATGGCTCCTGCACTTGGCGGAGATGCTCCTGAGTCGACCCAAGAAGCTGATGACGAGTTGTTTGTCTGTTGTTGCTGCTGTTCGTTTGTTGGAATAGGAGCACTTGCTGGTGAACTTGTTTCGGCCTTCAAAGATGGCAAATTGGCAGGTGGACGACGTGCTGAGGGCACTTTGCCCAAACTTTGCATTCCATGTTTACGAGGAGCGGTATTCTTCTGTGTTGCCGGCTCAAATGTTTCACCCTGAAAGGATTGCAATTATAAATAACTTTTTCAAAAGTAATTTGATTTGTTATTAACTTACACGACTGTTTCTGTATAGTTTGTTGATGTCTAATTTTTGAAATTTGGGTTTCGCGTTTTTGTCCCGCTCACCCCTATTCCCTCCCAATGTACTCATGCTTCAAAAGATCCTTCATCAGCAAAAGCTTTTTGCTCGGCTTATCCGATTCGCGAGGATTGAGTTGTAAGAAGCCCTTTCGGAGTCTGTGTTGTATTGCTTGATGGTTTATTTAGAATTCTTGATCTTCCGATACTTTGTGAGATTTCTTAGAATCTCCACTTCCTTCTTTTGTTTATTTATCTTGCTGGTGTCCGATTGTGAAACCTAGCAAGATGCCAACGAAGCGATTTTCTTTTGTTTCTGCGAAAAAAATCATGTTTTGTGGTTAATGTTCGTTTTTCCCGTTCATTGTTCTACTTACATTCCGACTGACTGTCGTTTTTATTAGAGATTTCCTTATCGCAGCTCCTGTGAACTCTCAAAATTCCTGTGAAGTGAACAACACAAAAAATTCTCTATCAGAAAAATGATTCACTGTAAAGTTTTGCGGGAAGAGAAAAAATTTCGTAACTTTTTTCAATATGAGCGAATGAAGAAAGAAAAAGCAGAAACAACAACAAAGCGGAACATTTTTTTAATGGCGCTGATGGTTTCCTTGGAGCTGTTCGAAGAAAATATTTGATCGTGATAGGCCGGGCCGGGTGATTTTTGTTATTGAATTTATTGAAAGACATGTAGGATTGTATTTGAAGTTATCACCCGGCGAGATAACTCAATTGAAAGACACTAATCAAATGTGAAAAGAGGCGGCGACGTCAGATACCGACAGTAGAACAGAAAGTTGTTTATCGTTGAACGAACTTAATTAATTTATCTATTTTCACTGACCTTGAAAACGAACTCGTCTGATCTTCTCTCGTCGTCGCGGGGGCAAAAAGGGATTTTCGTGCTTTGGGGAAAAGAATTTTCTTGGCGTTTTCACTTTTCACAAGCTAACAAGCAATTGTATTGAGCTTTTCTCGATTTTTAAAGTCTCTGATCACTCTCAATCAAGTCTCTTGATGATTTTCCACAACAACTCAACCTTTCTATCGACAGTTTCTCTCAATTTACGGAATTTCTTTCCTCGTTCACGTTTTTTCTTTTTGAGAGCTCAGAAAATGGCGAATTATTTTTCTTTCCTGAAAATAAGTATTATGCACTGCGATTTCGGCTTATCCTGCGTTATTATAACTCGGCGCTTATCCTTAACTGAAGTTTTATCGTATTAATTCTTATATAAACTATGAAATTACCACGAATTTAAGCAAATAATTAAAGTGCTTAAGTTGAACTTCCAAGACGAATGCGATTCTACTTGTCGAAAATAGCTCGACAGACACCAGATGTCGCTTTTTGTTTGAAAATGAGCGGGAAATATTTTTAAAATTTATTTATTTTATTTTCTTATGATTGTTTTTCAGGTCAACAAATGATGTAAATCGACTTCTTAGCGTATCCGCCTTCTTTTTTAAGAAAATATTTCCTCATTAAAATTATTCTTTTCCCTTCGACTCACAAAAGTTCTTATTAGATTGATAGAAAAAAACTGATTGATTACTCTGCTGAATGAATAAAACTGCAATCGTCATTTCCTAGAGGACATGATGATGGATGATGTTGATAGAAGAAACATGGACTCGTTTTGATAACATTTCGCCTTTGAGCTTTTTCGCTGAATTTTCTATCTGAATGCTTCACGGGAATTCTAATTCGAACAATCCCATTAACCACTTGAAATGTTTGATATTGGTTTCTGAGAAGAGTTTGAATTCCACCGCACTCGACTTTTAGTTTTTTGAGGTCCTCGCTAGAGACGAGTTTTACAGCTTCTAATATTTGAATTTCGCCTCCGCAATTCCACTCAGGAAATTGAGAGCAAAATTTTTCTTCAATGGCGAGCAAATGATTGAAAATTTTCATTGTGATTGCGTCCAGCAAACTTCGTTCTATTTTTGTACAATTACGAGAAATTTCAATTTTGTCTCGTGGTTTAAAATCGTTTGACCATTTATCTGAGGTACCTCGTGTCGACTCGTTGATGAAACTTTGAATTTTCTCGCATTGGGAGGAGAATTCGTTCTCATCGTAACTTCGAGTTGAACCGACCAAGCAAATTCGTTTTGTGCTTGGTATTTTGAGACGATCAAGTTTTGTGTTTTCAAAGCCACAAACATCCGAGATTGTCATGAGGTAATCGATGAAGCTCAGGTACTGACTCTTGTTGCCTTTCTTTTGATATTTTGCACCAGAGAATTCGAAGGCACAGCAGGGAAGCAAAAAGAACTTTGAAGTAAATGAACTTCGAGCTGCAATTACTGGAATCCAAGGAGAAAGCTCGTCCGAGTGATTGCCGATAATCCAATCAACATCAGCGAATAAAGTTTTGTCTGATGGTACAATCGCTTCTTCCCTCAAATCCGTTTCAGGTGGAAATTGATCCCAAATTCGTCGTTTCCTCAAGTCGATGCCATATCCTCGATGACCCTCTTGCGTCAGAATATAAACTAAAAGTCCGTTGCCGCATCCCAAATCAGCGAAACTTTGAAGCTCATTGGAATCCTCTTTTTTCCAGAGAGCAATCAAATAAGCTGCGATAGCAATATCTTCGTAGATAAACTTCTTCGGGTCAGTTGATTCATTCCAATTTGCTTCTAGACTTCGTCCGTATTTCTCCTTCAACTTCAAATAAGTTTTGTTATAAAGATCCGAGTCGATAAGCTCATGAGTTCCTCCAACTGTTTGATTGCCGTCATTCCCAAACGTCTCCATCCAACTTTGAATTTTCTTTATTAAAACGAATTTAATTAAACTCGTTGCATCCTCAGAGCAGTCTTGATCAACGCTAAGCCTTAAGTGTTTATCAGCTGGTGAGAAGGAAAGTTTGTAGGTGATCGGAGGTAGTAACTTGTTTGACACGTTTAGTGAACGGAAGGAAGCTGAAATTTCCAGTGGATCTAAAATGAAAGTTTATTAAAAATTAAGGAATTTATTAAATGTTAAAGAGTAAACTCACTGATCAAAGTCGCTTGAAGACAAGAATCAAATTTTTGAGAATTCCTCGCTGTCATTAGATCTAAACTTAGAAAGAGCTCTTCAGTCGATTCGTTCATCTCTTTTAGAAAGTCGATATCGGTCTCTTCAAACTGAACTCCTAGAGATTCCAAAACAAGTTCAACATCTTCTCGACTGCTGCAGACGACTTCCTCGAGTTTAGCGAAAATGATTTCGCTTTTACATGTTGACAACCTGAAGGACGCGACATTCTTAGAGAAACTAATCTTTCTATTGACAACCTGTGCCTTTGTCAGATAAATTAAAATCGATTGATAAAACAGGTTAACTGAATCGGCAGAAATAATTTCTAAACTTGAACTTGCGATTTCTTTCATTTTTTTTTGTTTATGTTTCAATGAAAACTTTCTATTGCTTTTCTCTAAATATCTGTACATTTGTTTCTGATCATAACTTCAACACGAAGAAGCTTATGAAATGAAAAACTTTTTTTTTCACAAGTTCATCTAAAATCGAAACCTAAAAATATTCGCTGAGCGGATTAAAATTAAAGTTTCCTCTTTAAACAAATCATGACGGATACCAAAGTTCCTGAAATCAAAGAATACGATGTCTACCGAGACTCGCTGTTTAGGTATTTGGGTGAGTTGATTCTTCTAAAAGCTGAAAATTTTATGATGCAATCTGAGATGTCAATCAATTTTTATCATTATCAGGCTATACGAACGAATTGGGAGAATCATTCCGACCGCTAATCAAAAAATCCTACGTCCATGCTTCATATGGAGTTGCAATCGCTTACGTCTTCGCTGATACTGCAGATAAATCGTATAAGAGCTTCCAAAAAGATAAAAGTGTTGTGAACGCTGCGAAGATTGGAGGAGACGTCGTCATCTGGCAGCTTCTCGCTTCTGTCATGATTCCAGGTTTCACAATTAATCGAATCTGCTGGGGCGTTCAGAAAAGTCTGAAGCTAGCCAAATTCAATCATCCGATTGCCAAATGGATCCCAACTGTCACAGGTCTTCTTTCTATTCCATTCATCATTCATCCAATTGACGGAGCTGTCGACGTTCTAATGGATGAAACTTATAGAAAATATGTTCTATAAGCAAAGCAACGAATTAGCACAAAGGAGAGCGCCAAAAATTTTGTTTTAATATTCGGCCTGTTTATTTGAACTTTAATTGATTTATGTGTGAAAATGCCTTTCAAACGGAATTCTAAATACGCTCGAAGTGTATAAGCAATAAATTAATTTAAACAAAGGATTTACAAAGCGCGATTGTGTGATCTACTCCACACGTTACTCGATGAACTTTTGCTCCGATCATAGCCTTGTAAGGGAAGAACTGATCGTTCTCATGGCCCAAGCCAAGGCATCCAAATTTATTTCGACCCCACGTGAAGAGATCGTTGTCAGAGTTGATTGCAGAAAGATGATTCAATCCGCAGTTTATTGAGAGAACTCGATTTTCTGGATTGAAAGGATTGCGACCGAAGAGCGTTGGAGGAATTAAAGTTGGTTTTTTCAGGTAATCGACTTGAGGTCCAAGACCTAGAATTCCAAAGCCCCAAACAAAGACATCTCCTGAGTCATTGAGAAGCATGCAGAATGAGCCGCCAGCAGCAATGTCTACGATCTTCCCGACTCCTTCAAATTTTAGATTTACTGGAACGTTGATTTGCTGAATTGGCTCATCTTTAGAGATTTGACCGTACTCGGAATTTCCCCAACCAAAAACTTCTCCTTTGTCATTCAAAGCTAAGACGCAATCGCCTGCTGAGGAAATCTTAACAATCTTTTCATTCTTGATGTCTCCTTCGACAATTTCTGGTTGATATTGGTTTTTGTAGTGTCCAAGTCCAGTTTGACCATCAGCTCCCCATCCACACGAATAAACAGCTCCTGACTCTGTGATGAAAGTGCTGTGATCTTGTCCACAAGAGATATCAACGATTCTTTGGTTGTTAAAGAACTCGGGTTCCAGTCTTTTGATGAGATCACTTCCAGCATACTTTTCTTCAGGAATCACAGGTCGAGCGCATTGACCGTAGGCGTTGTTACCAAGTGTAAAGGCACATCCATTGTCTGCGAGAATAACTGTGTGAGCTCTTCCTGTTGCTACTCTCGTAGCTTGAAATTTCTCTTCGTCTGATGTCTTTGGAAGATATATTGGAGCAGGATAAATGAGAATCTCGATGGGTCGGTTGGTTTTACCCAAATGTTTGTGATATCCGACTTGAGAATCTGAATTAATTCCTGTTCCATAGACACTGACATCGTCTTCATTTGATTTCACGACGAACACTGAGAATCCATAACCAGCAGACACGTCAAGCACAGCAGATCGTTCTCCAAATGAAAGTCTTGACGGATGATGCACGATCATGCAATTTGTCTTCTTGTGTTGCTTGAGTGATCTCTGTATGCCAAGTGCACCCGTCTCTGCTAATCCCCACACATAAGCTTTGTAATTGTCTCTCTTTGATTTGTAATTGAATTCTAAAAAAATGAAATTGAAGAGTTTGTCACAATGATAAGAAAAGATTTTACCTTTCAATGAGTCCACGTCCTGTAGAATTTGTCTTCTCTTAAGATTTGAAATTCGCCGAACTCCATTCACAAGTAATTTATTTAATTTTCCTACAAACAACGGCATGATTGATTTGTGATGACTGAGGCCCAAAAACTTTTTTTGTTCTTAAAAAAATTGCAAAACCCCGAGGTCACATTCATTCCCGCGCAAAATATCAAAACAAGAAGATCTCAGAAATAAATTTATAAAATGCCAAGTAAAATGGAAGACGTTCAAGAAATCATAAACGATGGCGCATCGACATCTGGCAGTGTAGCTACTAACAAAGAAGAAAAGAAGAAAAACCAGCCGTGGATCGAGAAATTCCGGCCACAAAAGTTTGAGGAAATTATGGGTGAGAAATTCTTTATTCGCTTTGAAGACTGAAGTTCATTTCTGTTCTCTTTAGGCAATGAGGACACTGTTTCGCGACTTGCTGTGTTTGCCAGTCAAGGTAATACTCCAAATATCATCATTGCCGGTCCTCCTGGAGTTGGAAAAACCACAACAATCCTCTGTCTTGCTCGTATTCTTCTTGGCGAGAACTTTAAGAACGCAGTTTTAGAGCTTAATGCATCAAATGAAAGAGGAATCGATGTTGTTCGTAACAAGATCAAGATGTTCGCTCAACAGAAAGTTACATTGCCAAAGGGTCGTCATAAGATTGTCATTCTCGATGAAGCAGATTCAATGACAGAAGGAGCACAACAAGCTCTTCGTCGAACGATGGAAATCTTCAGCAGCACAACACGTTTCGCTCTTGCTTGCAACACTTCCGAAAAGATTATCGAGCCAATTCAATCACGTTGCGCTATGATTCGATTTACCAAACTCACTGACGCTCAGGTTCTTGCCAAATGCATTTTCGTTTGTCAGAAAGAGAATCTTGATTACACTGAAGACGGTTTAGAAGCAATTGTCTTCACAGCTCAAGGTGACATGCGACAAGCACTCAACAATCTCCAATCAACAGCAAATGGATTCGGAAAGATCAGCAGCGAAAACGTCTTCAAAGTTTGCGATGAACCTCATCCACTCCTTGTTCAAGACATGATTGGTCATTGTGTCAACGGCGACATCCATGCTGCATACAAAATCATGAAGAAACTTTGGCGTTTAGGATACGCATCAGAAGATATCATCGGCAACCTCTTCAAAGTCTGCAAACAAATGCCAATGGATGAGAAAATGAAACTTCTGTTCATCCGAGAAATCGGCGAAACTCATATGAAGATCATTGACGGAATGAACTCGCTTCTTCAAATGTCAGCTTTGCTTGCTCGTTTATGTGAAAATTCTTACAGCAAATAAATTCATTAATTCATGAAATTTACTTGAGTTCGTTAATTCGATTCAAACATACTTTTGTCAACAAGGGTCATGAGATTCTCAGCGTTTCTTTATGTTGTCGACTTTATCAACTTGCACTTTAGCTTTCGAAATCATAAAGTCTGAACTGAAGCTTTTTCATTCAAAGCTTGATAAAACAGCTTTTTCGACTGCAAAAAGCAAGAAAATCTAAAAAAAATCTGTGAATTAAAGGAATGACTGAATACAAACTAGTCGTTGTTGGTGCTGGTGGTGTTGGCAAATCAGCGGTACGCAAAGACATCAACTTTGAGTTGCCGAAAGATGTTTTAAAAAGTTTTTCTTTCTTTTTGATTATAGCTGACAATCCAGCTGATTCAGAATCATTTTGTAGACGGTAAGTTTGTAAAGAGACTAAGGATGAAGTGAATTGTGCAATAGTGAAGTGAAAAAGACTGTGAGCTCATCGAAACGAGTCGCCGAGAAAAATTCCGAAATCGCCCTTTGTGCGCTTTTGTACGCCTTTGTGTTTGAGCGCCTCTGTCTCCAGCCCCCATGCCCTTATGTTATGTTCCTTCAACATAACAAGTCTCCTGTTAACAAGATGCTCAGCTAACAGTTGTTCCGAAAATCTTGCGACAAACGCCTTAATGTGGGCGGTTTAATTGAACAACTCACTGAAGCCTCCACCTTCGCAATCGATTTAAATCAATCAATAACCAGTTTACTGCAATTAATGTATTCTTCGTTCCAGAATACGATCCAACGATCGAGGATAGCTACAGGAAACAAGTTGTGATTGGTGAATATTCATGTTTATTTAGAGAAATCAAAGAGGAGTGAGAATGATTGAGCAACAAGCGATTTTTCCAATTCTGTGAAGTTTCTGTGAAGTACATTTCAAATCTGTTAAAAGCAAGAAAGCTTTTTCGTACATTTTCTTTACAAAGAAAGTGAAGCAAACAATGAAAAGAATCGGCGAGAAAAACAAGAAGAAGCCGCCAATGATCATTCTTAATTGTTGTGATCGGAGGAAAAAAAATGTTTCAAGATGTTTTAGCTCATCGTCAATTGCTTGTTGTGACTCATCCTCGTTCATTCTAAATTGTGATGAGCGAACGTGTGATTCACGGTGCATCTTTTGTTATTCGCAGACGGAGAAACATGTCTATTAGATATTTTGGATACAGCTGGTCAAGAGGAATATTCAGCCATGAGAGATCAGGTAAGTGTCGACATCCGAGTGGAGAGACATCAATGACAAGACATTTCGTTTGATTTCAGTATATGCGCACGGGCGAGGGTTTTCTGTTGGTCTTTGCTGTAAATAGTGCCAAAAGTTTCGAAGATATTGGTAAGTCATAAACATTATTTTCTCAACAGTTGTTAACAGTTGTCTTTTGTTTTAGGAACATATCGTGAACAGATTAAGCGTGTGAAAGATGCTGAGGAGGTGCCAATGGTACTGGTGGGCAACAAATGTGATTTGCAAGCATGGGCGGTGGACATGAATCAAGCGAGGGACGTAGCAAAGCAGTACGGAGTACCATTTGTCGAAACATCTGCAAAGACTCGAATGGGAGTTGACGATGCATTCTATACGCTTGTACGCGAGATCCGCAAAGACAAGGAGCGAGGGAAGAAAAGCAAAAGCAAGCGCGGCATCGGTGGGAGCCAGCATCGTCGTTTCCGGTGTGAGTTGCTATAAAGAAACGTCTATCATCATAACTCACGTCTACACGCGCGCATTCAACTTTTTCTAATTATTTTTCTGTGAATCGATCACACTCTCGCCCCCCAAGACCGGTTACGTACTTTTCGTAGCCGAAATTCCTTTAACTTTTAACATTTCTGTTTGTCACAACGAATCGACTTTGACTTTGATCAATTGACGAAAGCGCTTCGAGTGAAGGAGCCCGAGAAAATGTATAAAGCGAAGAACATAGCCATGTGATTGACTTTTAAACTTTATTATGAAAAGGATTGCAATGCGTCTCGACGAATAGCTTTTAAGTTGAAAAATTTGCTTTTAATCACAAAAACTTTTATCGTTTTATTTAAGCGACAAAGTATAATTCCCAGAAAGAGACGCAAATTTATATTTTTTCCTTATCAGCTGATGAAGAACATTTGCCATTTGCTTTCGTGATCAAAAAGTTTTTTTTTAATTTTGTTTGTTTCTCATTTTCGCGGTAACATTGAGAAAGTCAAAAGAAGCTGTCTCGAGAGTCAAGAGTAAGATAAGAAATTAAATTGATCAATGCTTCTTCATTAACATTGTCGTCGTCGATCACAGAAAGTTTCCAAGGAGTTAAGATTCAAACTCGCTTACCATAATCATCATCTCTACGAACCGTTCCATTTCGATTTGAAAGGACAATTTATTTCGTTGATATCGAGTCCTCTCTGAGCTCATTTGTGAAAAGCACAAAACCAATACAAAATTATCAAAAAGTTTTTTTTTTAAAATCGACATACGATATGAATTATTTTTTATTATAGCTTTTCTATTGCTTGAGAACATATGAAGAAGAAAAATTAAACAGAATTAACGTGTAACCAACGTCCCGTGAGCGACTTTTGATTGTAAAGTTAATTAAGATAAAACTTCATTGAAAATACTTGTGAACAAAAAAATGAGAAGCATCTCTCGGCTTCGATTGCATTGAATTTTTTTCCTTAAAAAAACATTGAAAAGAAAAACTCAGAGATCAAATGAAAGAAAGTGAATTATGGACAACAAAGGCTTTCGAGCTGAAGTTCCAGACATTTTTAAATTAATTAAGAGAAATAAAGAAAATGTCGCTTGATAAGAAACGAAAGCTAATACGTTTTGAATGAAGATCGCTTTTGTGCAGCTAAGGCGTCAAGTTTGGTGTTGATTGTCTTAATGTCCTCGTCATATCGTTTAAGAAAATCGAGGAACCATGAAGGCGGAGCATCCTGTTTGTTCTCAAAACTCTTTTTGATTTCAGGAACAATACTCAAATTGCTTAAGTCAAAACTTTTCTCAGAAGAAGCTCGTAGATCATCAATCGAATCGTAATCCATCGAAGGAACTTCAACGACGCTGTGTGGTCTTTCCTCGATGATTTCGATATCTGATGATTCTATTGCTTTATTATTGTTTGAAGCAATAATTGTTGATGAGAAGCTAGGCATTGGGTCCATACTGCAATGCATCGGAAGAGGTCGTTTTAAACTTTTAGTTTTAATATTGTCGCTTGCATTCTTAACTTTTGATAAATCGCATTCTTCCAAAGCTTCAATGTGGAAGTCCATCAATTCATGTTCCATGTTTGAAAATTCATTTTCCCGTTCAGGCGGCAAAGTCAATCGACGAGTCTTAAATTTAGTTTCGATCTCACTGTTGTGGCTTTGCTTGAATGATGAGATCATTGCTTTTCTTTGATTTACAATAGTCGAGAGTTGATATCGTCGGTTGAAAGGAGTGTTCGGTTCAATCTTCATGACAGCTCTTTCAACGTAAACTGAACTTTTCGGTAACTTTGCAAGTTCCTTTCGTACTTTTGATGATTCTGACTTTGTTTCGTTCAATGATATGAATTTGTTTTCCTTCAACGATTCACAGCGAAGAGCGTCAGGTGAATCAGGAGCTGATTTATTGAGAAGATCTCCAACAAAGGCAGTGACATCGGCTTCAGTAACATTTTGTCCCGAGAAAGTCGAATTCAAATGTTCAGAAGCATATTCAGTGAAGAGTCTATTCATTGATTTGTAGTAGGGGAAAGAAGACTTTTTTCCTTCGAAACTGTAGTACGCCACTTTAAATTCTTTTTGAAGCGAAATCCACTTTCGCTGCGCAATTGACCATGTAAGTCCTTCTCGGATTTCTTCCTGAATTGATTCGTCTTCCTTCATTAACTCGACAAGTCTTTTCCACAATTTGGTTTGAATTTTCGTGGGGGACAAAAAGTTTGAAATGTTTTCGCCTTAAAATAATCAAAATTGAGTTTTCTAGATAAGTTCGACATAATTCTGTTGTCCTACCATACAAGCTGATGAGAGACCTTACTGCCTCGGTTGTCCACACAAATTTTCGATTTCTTTTGCCTTCTTTATTCATAATTTTTAATTATTTGTTTATCCAGCAGCGGCAACGACTTTTCTTACAAACACTTTCAAGTTTCTCGTAAATACACAAATCGACACCAACACAAACAAAGAACTAAAATTAACGACTTTTCTACTTAGAAAATCAGTTTTCCCGGAAAATGAATAATCCTCATTTGATAATCAGCTTCTTGAAAATGGAGACATCGCTTTTGTGATTGATTAGAAAATTTCTTGAAGTGCAAAATATTTTTTCGTCTCAGAATGCAACAGGTGCAAAATCAAAATTTCGATCAGTCACGATGAACATGCAAACCTTCACTTATATTCATTGTCAGTCATCTAGCTAATCAGATAAAAGTATATTTACACAGCACTTTTCTGAAAATTCTTATCAGACAGTAAATGTCAAGTTGTGTGATAAATTTTTTATTCAAATGCAATTTTGTTTGCGAATACAAGAAAATAAGGAAAACATTTTAGTTTACGCTGCTTTGACTGATAAATGAACTGGAGACTTAGACAAAGTATTGCTTGTCAGCCTCGTAAATCTTTTCCAAAATCTGATTGAGCTCGTTTCCGTCGCTGAAACGTTCTCGCCATGAGTTGATGTAGCCATCGAAATTAGCATCGTACGTCTTCAATTCAACGTTTTCTCCGGAAACTTCAGTGTTCGCTTGAACGAGGATTGAGCGAGGCTTCTTCTTTGACATTACAATTTCACGCCACTTGGCAAATGGATGTGGTCCATCTTCGTTAACTGTCGAGTACTGGTTGTACATTTGGCTAGCACCTTCGTAGTCGCCCATTGACTTGAACACTTGGAGTTTCATCAAGAAATTTTTGATTGCTGCTTTGCCTTCAGTCAACAACTTTTCGCGCTGAAGTGTAATGCGAAGATCGTCGCCTGAAGCTGTTTGTTCAACAGCAAATACTCCAGCTTCCAACATCACTTTCATGATAACGAAGCGAGCTTGAGAATGAGCTTGTCCCCATTGCTTGGTTGTTGGATTCCACATCTCAGTGGCAAGACCAGCTCCGTTGTAAAGAAGCAAAAGCCAATTGATGTAAATGATCTTTTCTTGCTCAACTCTATCAGTGTGACCAAAGACTTCCAAGATTTCTGGCACAAGTGATAAATATAATCCGACAGCTTCAGCTCGACATTCTTCGTAGCTTGAACCCATTGCTTTGAACTTGGAGTCGTAAGTTTCACCTGGTTCGTACCATTTGTCAATTTTTCCTCCAGTCAATGGATTAACGACAGTTTCAGTATCAAAGTTGAACTGGCCATCCTCATCTTTTCTGAAGAGTTTACCTGAGCCATGTCCAAGAAGTTCATGTAATCCAACTTGTACTTCAAAGGAAACCGATTTGTATTCTTTCATAAGCTTTTCGTCTTCACTTGTCAGGAAAGGAATTGGATCAGTCTTGCTAACCGATGCAAGAACATTTCCCAGTGAAACATTTTTGAAGCCTTCGTCTTGACGAATCTCATCGTAGTTCGGGATGTTGATTCCAGCAGGAACTCCCGAGCCAGCGAAAGTAAGAACGTCGAGAGATGTGAAATCAGGTTTCAAATATTTGTCCTTTTCGTAAGTTGGTCCCCATGGAAGTAATTTGATGTATTCTTCTGCGTTTTCAACCAATTGTGTGAACTTCTTCGACATTTCTTTGTTGACCATCGAAACGAATCCTTCGAATTCTCCTCTTGCGCCAGCTGGGTCCCGATAAGTTTCAATAAATCCGATGTAAGTTTCGACGACTGGTCCCTTGTCTTTGATCCAGAAGCGTGAACCTTCTTTGTGAGCATCCAAAGATCCTTCAGTGAATGACTCGATGTACTTCTTGAGCATTCCTCGTTGATTATCATTTGCAGCAAACTTTTCAGCTTCACTCAAACCGGCAGTGACTTTTTTCAATAACTCAGAGTAGTCACCTCGAGTGACTTTGAAACTAGCTCCTTTGTATTCTTCGGAGGGATGAGTAATACCGGCAGCATCTTCAGTCTTAGATGAAGCCAAGCGAATGTCATAAGTCGCTTTGCCACTTCCATCGACAGTCTTGAATGTACGACAGATGTACGCTTCGAGTTTCTTAGATTTCATCCATTCAGCAACAAGATCCGCATCATCTTTCGTGCAGTTACTTGAGAAGTAAGTTGTGATACCTTCTCCTTTCAAACCGAGAGATTTGTTATTGTCAGTCAGTGAGAAGATTGGAATGTTAACAATTGCCCACAACTTCTCAATCTCAGTTGGCTTCTCTTGATATGCTTTCGAGCTCTTGATGATCAATTCCAACTTGTTGACGTCAAGTCCCGGAAGAATCTTGCTGTCTCCGAATCCCTTGTAGTTACCAGCGTTTGCAAAGAAAGCGCTGACGTAGACAAGGAATGCAGTGAATTCTTCATCCGAAACTTTACTGGCACTTGCGGCACGAAGCGATTGTGAAGTTTCCGCTGTGAAAATTCGATTGAACAGCGAATAGATCAATGGAGCTTCTGGAGAAGATTGAACTAAAGCAACGAGTCCTCCATACCAACTCGCCTAAGATAGTTGAATAATTGAAACTTCATTGGATTTAAATAAAATTTAAATTTCTTACCTTCGAATAATGATGAGCGTAAAGCTTCTCTGACTTCTCGAGCTTCTCAAAGGCCGTCTTGCACTCTAAGCTAATAATAGGCTGGCTATTTGGAATAATAAAGTGTTTTGGATCGTTGTGACTCATTCTGACAGCTGAACTAAGTAATCTAGTTATTGTTTTGTTCTGAAATAACTTTTGCAGAATCATCAAAGCAGAGACTTCTCTTGAGTAGACGGGTCATTTGAAAAATTTATCGAGTACAAGAAAATTTTCTTTATTTTTAGTTTAAATATCTCAAACTTATCAAATCCATTTATTAAAGCTCTGCTGAAGTAAGATAAAAATAAATTTATTTTCTAAAGTTCAAATGATCGTCTAGTTTAAAGTAATCTCTGATCAAACTTTTCAATTCATCGCAAGACTTATATCGCCCAACCGGCATGGCGATGAATTGATTTAAATCTTTTATCGTTGATCTCTTTACCACAACTTGAGCCACTCACAATACCTTTAAAACTTCGTGTTTAAATATTTGCATTTCTCCTATGTCTAGAAAAACTTTTCACATTGTAATTTTAATCGCAAATTACTTGTTTTTCGTGGAAAAGTTTATGACAAATTCAGTCAATTTGTAAGCTTGCTCGGCGTTGTTTGAAAACATATCAGCGAAGGTTTGGAGGCATCGCATGAGAACTGAGAATAAATTCGAAAACATAGCGAACATGAGAATTCAGAACCGGAATGAAATGAAACAATCGCTTAAATACTGCAATAATAAACTTGTTCAAGACGAAAAAGCAGAAGTTTGAGTTGATGAAAAATCAAGCAAGCAATTTTCGCTAGTTCGCACGCTCACTATTTGTTTGCGGATGATTGACATCGAATGAGGAAATATCTCAGGAAAAAAAAGCTTTGCAACCTAAGTTAATCGATTTTATGATTATACGGCATATGTATAACTCAACTTTTAAACCAATAAAACGAGACTTTCTAAACGGCAATAGAGAGGTATGAGTTTAGTGGTAATTCAACCTCTCCACAGAAATGTTCATGCTCGATGTTGATTAAATGCGTAATATATAATTATTGGGGTTTTTGTCGCTTAGCAGTTAAAATATGGGTTACTGATCGAACTCACTCGATATGTTAAAAGGCATTTAGTCGAAAGCGGTTAGCAGGTGCTTATATAACTTTAGCTTCCAGCGAAGACCTGGGAAATCGTTAGACATCGCCACTTGAACAAGAAATTAAAATGAAAGCTTATCTTTCCACGTTGGACGGGGAGAGGTTTCGAGGCATCGCATCTCGTTGTGATTCATTGCTGATTTGGGATTAAAAAGTTGGTCTGCGGGCAGCAGGTAGAGACGAGTGAAGTTGCAGAGAGCTAACTTGGCAACAAAACGAGATAACAAGTAGTAGTAGCGGCAGCAGAACATCTCATCGATTTAATGGACGTCCGTTCATTGTTTTCGGGTCAGCGTTCTCGAAGGGTTTACGTTCGCCTTTGAAAAGAATTCCGAAATGGTGATTTTGCAATAGCACTTAAAAAGGACGCTATAAACTGGATTAGATCGGGAGGCGATTGGGAGTGAGTGCGGAAAAGGACAGATTTTAGTTTAGCTTCTTAACGAAGGAGGAAGAAGTTTTAATGCCTTGTAATGCTTCGGACTTTAAAACCCAAAATCTGACTCCTGCAGTCATGTGACACGTATTTATTGCCTGAAGCTCTCTCCCTTCAACCGTATCAGCAGTTTTATTGTTTATTTATTCAATCAAATGCTTGATTGTCGAAATTTATCGTTCCATGATTCCAGCTTGTTGTTTAGTCTTTAAATTTGTGTGTGGATGGACAGCCGAAGGGTGCTAAAGAGGGTTGCTTTGTTGGAGTGTGGTGAGCGCATTGAGTGCTGGATACTCATCTCCTTCAAGAGTCGAGCAGAATTCTGAAATGGATTCGTTTCAAGAAACGTTAGTCAAAGACGTCATGCCTGAGGCGGCGTTTTTACAGAGTGAGTGACGTCAATTGTTGGAAATGGAATGAGTCGAGGTTCTGTAAGGCTCGATGATCTGAAAATGAGGAGAAAATAATTAAATTTCATGATCCTCTCCACCACTTTTCCCGTTCCACTTTCGGTGAAGCTTTCATTTTAAATATGAACAACAAGTGGGGAAGGAGGGAAGAGGAAAGTTTTACAAACGCTCATCAATCAGAAGGTTTCCATGGCAATATGTAACTCAGTTATTTCTCAGAAGAAACTTTGAATTGTTCACGTCAAAACATTGAGCTCGGTTCGATAAGAGGAAGCAGCAAAAATATTTCAGAAATATAAAGTTGACCAGAGCAAAAAATTAATGAAAAGTTGGGAAAGTTCGTAAATTACGTTGATACCTGAAAGTAAATTTGGAAAGTTTCGTTTTTATGAAGTCTTGAGTTCAAAATTTACGTACAGAACGATATGAAACATTTTCATTATGAAACTCTCCATCCTGAACTCAAACATAGTTGCTAAGCTCGCCCTTTTGCTGATGTTTACTCTATGAGTTGCATAATCGTCTTATCTCGTGCAAAATTTCTGACGTGAGAACTCGAGGAAAAATAATTAATTCCTCATTCTCCATGTAAATGTTACGCAAGGTCTGCAGTCTGCGCAAACATTTCCTTCGCTTCGAGCCAAAAACTCTCTGCTAAAGTCCCGTCGAAAGCAAACGGTGCAATGAAGATGTGCAACGGCAACCTACATTCCTGTAGACGTCAGCGTGATTTTGAGCGATTCAGTGGAAATGTTGTTCGCTAACAAAACGAAAAACAATCAAAATTGAATTTCAAAATCATGAAAAATAAATTACTTTCAGCTCGCATTGTGATCAGGATGATTCACTCTGTCTCTGTCTCTATGTCTCTCGCTCTCTCTCCCTCGCATGTAAAGTCTGAATAAATTTAGCTTTGCTATTGTGCTGCCTCTGCCTCTCTGCTTGGCTTGTCGGAATTGTAATGGAAATTTTTCCACAACAAACAAATCGCTGCACTTTTATTTTTTTGGCATAATGCGAACGAAAAGAGGAAATCAATGGAAGTTTAATTCACAATTTCCATAGAGCAATGAACGACGACGAGTCTCGACCAAATCACATAACTTTAAAACGATCTGAATGGAATTGGGTTAAATTGAATTACATAATTTCATTTCACAACCATCCCACCCTCTCATTCTCATTTTCTATCATCTCGCCGTTGTGCTCAACAAATCCAATATTTTTAAGAGCAATTCCAATTTCACACATAACGCAGATTCGAAACGCACAAATAAGTCGATTTGAATAATTTATTTATGTCGATATACAATCGATTTGGAGTTGCAAAGAGCGGCGGGACGTCAGAATCGATTGTGCGTGTTGTCTCGATCCTCCTCCCGTTCCTTCCTTCCTTGTCTCAGCGGAAAATTGATTAGCCTCAATTTATTTCCACTTTTTCTAGATAACACATGGAAAGGGAGAGAGAGACGCAGATGAACGTAAATCCAGAACATTACGAAATTTATTTTGTGGCGCGCGAAAATCCAATCAATAAGCAGTTAGATTCGAGAACATTTCTCATCGCGAAGTAGATCATTTGTCTGATAGGAGGATCCCTGTTTCATTTTTTTTTACCAACGGAAGTAGAGGAAAGGAATGAACGTGCTGAATAGCAATTTACTATCGCTTTAAAGTCATGAATTTTTGAAATATTTCACACGCTTTAACTCCCCGCGTTCCACGTTCCCTTTCGCATCGATTTAATGTCAAAAGAGAGCTCTCCCCTCATTCTTCTTTCGCTCCTTCTGTTTGCCTTCTCCCCAATTGGGAATCCCTCACACACAAGCAAAGCCGCTCACTCAACTATGTAGGTATACCTGAACCCCAATCGAGTTCGCTTGACTTCAACCACTCTCGTGAAAGTTTTATAATCAAGCATGAAATCACTCCTCATGAAACAATGAGTGAGCTCAGAGCTTTAATTAAATTTTATTGCATCTCAAAATAAGATCTTCAGTTCCTTGAGCTTGGTTAGTAATGCGAGATGATAATTATGAATTGAGAGAGTGGAAAGAGACTCTTCCGCCTCACACAAGATGCGATTATGAAGCTTGAAATGTTGAAACTTTAACGAGAACGTTGCTTATCAATTACCGGTGAAGTGTGCATCGGTGAGCTTTCAAGAGCTTTGGGGCTTCTCTTCTGCATAAGGGGTTTTCTCAGAGATAAGGAGCGGAAGCAATCGCAAAAGATTAGACTATGTAGATGATGCCTCTTTTAAAGATCAATCGAAACAATCTCAACTCAAATAAAATTTTATATCATCACAAATCTTAACGTGACGGTATCTAACATTCACCCCAATAATCTCATTCATTCGCATATCCTTCCCTCGATCCACATTTTGCGTCTCTTCTCAACTTAAGTGTACATGAATATTTTCAAACGCAATAGGAAATTCTCGAAATTCATAAGCACGAAAAGCGCAAGGAAGAAAGAAATAAAAGCAAGCGGAATGTGTCAATAAAAAAAATTCAGCAAAATCTTGATATCCTTCCACATCTGACACCTCGTTGTATTTTTATTCTTCTCGTTTACCTTGTTCTTGCTGAGAGATTTTTGAGGGAATGAAAAAGCGATTCTAGGCCTCTAAGGGGGAATTGTATGGGAATTGGGGTTTGAAGGATTTGTGTCATCGCAAAAGCCTTCGGGGAAAGGCAAATAAACAGATCAGTTTGCGAGTAGAGTTTCATAAGAGATGCTCTCATTTCTCCCCCTTTTTGCTATCTGCACCTTGTGAGCGATAAATAATGGAAGAGGAATTTGAAAAATTACTTTACGAAGGATTAGCAATCAAAATTCTTGTTTCATCCTTCGTTGCCTTAAGTCCCAACACCGAGAGAGAGAGTGAAATAAATTACTTGAATCTTAATGCCAGCCATTTACACATCATTTGAAAATGTCATCACGCGTTGCACATGTGGCTTCCAGTTGTCTAAAACAACATTAACAAAAAAACATTTTTTCTAGCTCTCGTTTAAAATCCCTAAAATGTGTTTCAATTGTAAACTATTTAAACTAAAAAAATTAGTTTATGGCATCAAGATTTGAAATCGAAATAAAATATAAATTCTTGTCAAAGAGTTTTCGTTTTCGTTCCGTTCGACGAAATGCGTGCGTCACACACTCAAACTGAATGCAATAAATTTCCATATGAAATCACCCGCAGTCGAAACTGTTTTTATTTGAGTAGTTTAGTGCATAATGTCTCTGAATAAATATCTAATCAATAAACAAATAAATTAAATCCAAACAGTGCTATCGGAAAGTAAATTATCAATTATAACGTCAGCCATATGCCTCGATCGTTGTCTCGATGTTTAGGCAACCAGAACTTTGTAACAGGGCAAGCGAAATTGATGCTTTGACATTGCTCGCTCATCCATGTAACAAACGAATTTTAAAAGACTTTGGCCACAGCCAATGTCATAAAGAGATGAACCCAATTATTTTCCATTCGCTGCAACAAAATATTCGATTGCGAGTGAACTGCGTTCGATGATTTATGACTTAGTGTCCCTCGTAAAGAAGTTTTTTTTATGACAATCTATAACTGGAAAGTTGTGTGTAATTTCCTCTAGAAGATTTCCATCAACGAGGGGATGACTTGAGCTACCGCTGCGCTTAGTTAACTTCCAGTGAGTGCAAAAACATGCTCACCAATTGCACAAATGAATTGTCATCGGCGTCCCTTGATCGTATCCCGCGCGTGTGGCATTAGTTAACGACATTTACGGTCCACAATGTTTTTTTAATTTCGATTTTCAATTCATGAACACTTTTGAAAAGCAACTAACGAGTTGGAAAGATGATGCTCGCACCACGCCAGCGATCGTACCAACATACATTTTGATTTATGTGTCGAACAACATTTTCGCTGGTGTTTTGGGAATGAGAAGAGATAATCAAGGATAATGAAAATATTTTCATGGTTATGGTGATTTTATTAAAGGCAGCTGTTGTTTCTTCGGAGCTTCATAAATTTTCAGCAAGGCGAGCGATGTCGTCATTAATTATTCATCGCAATCTTTCCAAAGCGCTTAAGAGAAAATAGCGTGATTAAATTAATTCAATGCTCGGAGCATCATTTTTCAGAAGAGCTCCCCTCATCGCAAGGATCTTCTCTTGATTGGAGTCGAGCGTTTAAGCTTACTGGAAAAATCATTTTTCAGATTGAGCTGTGGTGAGAGTTGCGGCCTGTAGAGACAAAAAAAAAGCATTTCAATCTCAATTTCCGTCTCGTCGACTTACTTCGTGACGCAATTAGAGAGAACAGAGTCGTTTTGCTGCCTTCGCACGTGCACTTCTTGATGTGTCGTTTGTGCTAATAAAACACGAAATGTTCAGAAGTCATTTCTGGGGGAAATTTAATGCTGGGAAAAGTCAGAGAGTGAAATTGCACTTTTCGCATGTTCGAATTAAAAAGCGAAAATCACGAAATGATTTTATGAAAATAAAAACTTCCTTCCGTTCCTTGATGATCTCAAAGCCTGTCAGAGATGTTTAGAAAATCAGCAAAAATCCAATTGAAACTTTTACAATTTCATGATTAATTGAATCCATTTAAAATGGTTGATGAGAGATATTTTCTTGAAGGCTCAATGCCAAGTCTTTTACTTGGGTCGACGGAATAACTAAAGCTGGCTAATGACGATAATTGTTCCCTTCATTACTTATTTATTGTTCGATCTAAATAAAGAAATTGTTTTCACTTTTTTAAAAAGTTTCGTGCACGCGGAAGAACTGAAGACATTTGTGTCGTCTTCAAGATGAGATTTAAATAAACTTCATGAACGTGAGACACCCTGCCGAAGAACACAAAAAGAAATCGAGAAAGAAAGTTTTTTTTTTCTGTAATCCATTGAAATTGAGAACCGAAAGAGCTGCGCATTCAACTGCCTTCCTTTAACGACTTCATTTAGTTCTGATGCTAAACATTGTAGAAGTGAAAGACACGGTTCTACAAATCAATGGGTGGCAGAGTAAACGAGACAATTATCTAAACAATTTATGGGCCCCGCTCAAAGCAGGTTTCGAAAGTGACTCACTGGACATGCGAGTCGAGCAGCAACAAAAATTAAAAAGATTTTTGTTTATTCTGCTTCGCATTCTTGTGCTTGTGTCTAAAACAAGCCGAAACCGAACAGCAGCAACATATTGTTAGAAAGGCACATGTTTAAAGTTAGCAGGAAAAAGGTTTCGGGTCGCATGCAAAATGTTCCTCATCAGTTGAGAGTTCTACGAAGTAATTGGTGTCAGTGGGGCATTATATGATCCTGGAACTGCTATGGTTACGGCGAACGTTTCAAACGAAAGCGAAAACGAGTGAGATTTTTAAGGGACGACGACAAACTTCCGAGAGAAAGTATTAATTTTGAATTAGAGGGAGGGTCGATGAATGACGTCTCAGACGACGTCTAATAGGATTCATTTGTATTTTGATGGATCGGTCTCAGTCCTAAGTAGCTTCTGTGATTTGCAAAACATCGTTATTATTGGTGAGCTCACCCCCCATCACAAAGAAAGGAAGAGAAATGATGAAGTATTAAAATTTCAAAGCTCAATTAACATTTTAGTCTTCACCTTTCTTCCCTTTTGAATTGATAATATTTGTTGTGTCATAAAAATTAACTCCGATTCTCATCAATCACTTCTCGCTGTCTCTCCCCCATCAGGTAAAGTCGTCTAATTTGAGAAACAAAACATGTTTTTTCGTTTTCTATTTATTTCATGCTTCATTCACTTCAAAATATTCTCGACTGTCTGTTTAGAATTTCAAATATTTGCTTTTGTTTTCCACTTTACTCACCTCCAAGAAGGCAACAACGACGTTAAGGTGACGGTTGTCAAAGGTGATCGTAGCTCAGGTTTGTATTTCTCTTCATAAGTTTAATAAGAAAGTCGACAGGTTCAAAGGAAAATTTCTCTCTCTCCTTCGCTTGAAAGGTTCCCTTAAGACTCTTCTATTCCTTTTGTTCAATTTCTTGTCCGAGGGATGAACAAGAATCACGAACTGCCATTAAACAGCAGCAGACATTTCTAACGACGGCCATTTGATTTGCATAATTATATTGTTTTCGGTTGAATATTTGCTTTGGAAGTGTTCATTAAGACTTTTTTTTGTTTCAAATCGTAATTTCTGCTCCGGCATTTGCATAATTCGGCATCATTTTAATAAGCGCAATTATTGAACGTTAAAGTTTAAATGAATTCACCGAGCAAGCGAGCGAGCTCCTAAGTTAATGAATGTTTGTCCCCGTTGGTCTTTACATTGGAGATTGAGATTGGAAATAAAACAATATCCATGTAAATCAGTTCCGAAAGGCAGTTCGAACGACGAATGGGGCCATGTTAACAAGTTCATTAACATTCATCTAATATTTCTCTCGAAGCTGAAAACTTTATATTTAAAATAGATTTAAGTGGACTTGCTTGTTTCGGACTATAAAGACGATTCATCGAAAAATAGCAATTAAGTAACTGGTTCAAAATTCTTCAAACGATCTTCACGGGAATATTCAATAGTCGGACCATTAAAAATATGCTAATTCGCCACGGCGTGTACGATTTCTTTCTTTCTGTCGTCGATATAATGAAGTTGAGCCTGCGGTGGAATAAATTTCACAATTTATGACAACTTAATCATTCTTTTTCTCAATTAGAAGAGGAATTTATAATTAGAATTCTCGTACGCATTTGGTGTTAGCTATTGGAGAAATGGCTAAGAACCATTTTCGTCGAGTCTCTCTTGTACACAAAAGGTCTTTCATTGATTCATCGCTGGAGATACAAACGTGATAGTCGAACGCCCATGTAATTGCCTTCCAATATTTTTCGATGGTAAATCCATCATTTTCTGATTGTCGATTAAACAAGCGTCGACGAGAACTTGTTTATGATTTCATCATTAGAAGTTAATTCATCATCGGAAACTGTTTAACGAGAAAAAGGAAGAAGAAAACATCTTGGACTTGACGAGCTTGGGCTTTAGTTTAAACGTCGCCTTTGACTTTGTGTTGATCACTTTTGAGACTTCAATCAACTCGCTGCTCATGACAACGCCGTTAGTTTCACAATAAAAACATCAATTATGATTCAACAAGCAATAAACCATCGAACGATGCTCGCCCAAGTCAATTATGGAAGCTTTTCATGAAGTTCAAAAATAAATAGAAAATATTGTTCGTCGATGGTCTTGAACTTTCTAAAACGTCTCATCTTTCGCACGTCAAAGTGCCTTCGGAAATAATTTTTTTTCCTTCTCCGTTGTCTCGACCAGAACACGTCACTCAAACTGTCAAAAAATCCATGATGAATATTGAATGAAGCTGCGAACATAAAACTTGAAAGCGAAATATCGAGAAATAAGTCGTCGCAGTTCTATTTAAACTTTTATTGCTTGGTTTTAAACTTTTTATCACAGCTTATTTTTTACACGTTTGAAAATATAAATTTTCTAGAATGGTTGTTGGTGCAGGATTAACATGCCAGCCATTTCATTACAGTGTCGTGTCGTCGCCATAAACCTACGTTGATCGATCGTTTCAGTCTCTAGTGGATCCCTCTTTGTACAAATAAAGTTCATCCAAAGGTTTCTTCTTCTTCTTTTATTTGATGTCCATGTCCGAAGGCTGCTGCTGCTGCTTGATGTGTTGTCGAAGGGGGAGGAGGATTGTCGAAGCGAGCTTGCATTTCCCAAATGCACTAATGTTTGACTAGTTTTCGAAACTTTTCACATTTAAATTAATGAAATTTAAACATCATAAATGTTTAAGGATGAATGTGACGAGCAGCAGCAGAGATACGAGTCGATGCTCGCCTTTATGGTTTGGGCCACTGTTCATTGAATGAAGTGTGAACATTCGAGAGTTTTTCAGCAATTCACTTTTGTCACTGTTCTCAATAGAATTATCGTTATCGACATTCATCATTGAGTCATTGTAAAGCGAATTAGTTTTCACGTTGCTCAACTGGCATGAGGAGTCCAATGATGTGAAAGGTTTGATGATATTCGCCGGAGTTCCTGGAACCTGTTCATCGATGAAGAATTTATTCGTTAGCTCGATGCGAAACATTGTTAAAATTATCTCAAACTTACTCGACTAGAAACGAATGCGCTGTTGCAAATGCCATCGAACGATGAAGTTTTAATGATTCGATCGAACGCATCGTAGCCGTTCTTCCAATCGTACAACTGCAAATGACGCTCCAACGTTCGTCCCGCATACTTTTCGGGACTTTTAATCACAGGCTGGTCACCGGATTTTCTAAACGTGAGAGAGAAACGAGAATTTTAGTTTTCAATTTTCATTATCACGGAGCACTTCGTTGAACTTACGATAACCGTTCAATTCCTAATGCTTTGAGTAGATTAGCGACGTTCGTTTGCGAGTTGCATGAGACGAGTTGTTCTTGTCTTGGATAATACATCAACGTCGCCATGCAAACTTCTTCGTCATCCGAGTCTCCTCCCAATGTAAAACGCTCTCGCTCGTAAGTGTTGTAAGTACATTCGACAGTCACATGATCGCCTGGCATTAACTTGCTTGCTTTACTCAGAATTCTGTTCTCGATATAATCAGAGTTCAGGTTTGATTCTTGAGCAATTGGCGCCAACTCTTCTCCGTTGCGAATCACACCAATCTTGATTTTCCGCCCTAAGCTGTGTGTCTGCATGTTGACGCCAAAGATGTTGATGCCTTCGACTGGAAGTGCCTTCTGTGTGCAGTTTGATGTACAATGACCGGTCGAGATGACTCGTTTAAAGCCCGGCGCAATAATGTGAAGAAAGTTAGCTTCGATTCCAACTGAAAGTGTTCCAGCGTCAAACTTCCTTCGCTCGGTCGTATGATAAAGTTTGAAGCCTGAACTGTCCTCGATTTGTCTTTTATTTACAGGCTGATAATGAACTTCCAGCATGAATGTGTCGGAGGATGTTCCATCAAGTGGATATCCGACATCCTTGGGAAATGAGAAGCCCTCTGAGCCTTTGCTCCATGTCGCAACGACTGTGAAGCATTTGCGCATTGCCCTTAAGCCTTCGCTGCATTCCTCATCATCCTCGGAGTACAAACTATCAGCAGACGTTTTACATTCATAGAGACGCATGAACGAAATGAAATTCTGAGAGTCTCTCGACGAGAACGTTGGCTCATAGCGGATCATGTGACTCTGAGTGATGTTCCTTAGTCGATGGACATGACACCATTTTACCATCTTCGATGGAGCTTGTGGGAGTCTCACATTTCGATTTCTTATCTCGAATGACTCAACCTCTTGCTTCTTACTGAACTTGTTCTGCTGACTCTTCTGTAGAAGGAGCAGAGAGCGAACGGGATGCATCGCCATGACAGGATCAGATAAGCTTCCTTTACGGATCTGTCCCCTCTTTGGTTTCTCGTCGTGGTACAAGTAAATGATGTTCATTGTGTCACTCTGCAAACATAAATTAAAGACTTCGTGTACAGTTTCATTCACAGTGACATTTTATCAAGATCTCAGAGTTGTTTATTCCTTCGAACGGCTCAAGGTTCAACAGACGTTTACAGCAAGCGACATTTTCTTTCCCATGTTAATAACAATTTTTTTTAATTAGGGAACCGTCCAGTCATATTTCTTGCGCCATAACTCGTCAATTTGCCATGTCCATTCACATTACAAACATTTCTTTCTCTCAAGCTCCGTTGCCTTTCCCGGTATTCTTCTCAAGTTCATTTGCGACGCAGAGACGGAGAAATATATTAATTTACTTTGCAAGCAGCAACAAGAGGTAGAGAGAGAGCGAGGGAAAAATTGCTGACTTAAAACTTAAAAAAGATTAATTTATTATTAAAAAATTACGAGGCGTTTCGAGAACTCGACGCAAACCAAGTGAAATACAAGACTGAGACGGAAACAAGAAGAAGACGATGGAGTAAACCTTCTCGTTCTTCGTTGCTGCAGAAGTGCAAGCGAGGAATGGAAAAGCAATTTAGCATGACATTAAAAAGACGGTAAATATTGTATAAGCGAAGAGAAAAATTACTTTTCCATCTTAGAATTGGTTGGAGATAAAGATTTTGTTGCGGGGAAAGTGCTTCTGGGAGGAAATGTGGAGGGAAAGACGAAAAGAGAGAGAAATAAATTGAAAAATGCAATTCAAGCTGATTGAAAAATTAAAGCAAATTGCTGAGAGCCTTAATGCATTGTAAAGACAGTGGCGGCAAATGCGACCATCCAACCAAGGCAAGGACGCTCTTCTCTCTACTCAATTGAATCACTAAGAGCTCGTTTAGTTATTAGCACACGCTTTGCTGCAACTGTTTTGCCTTCTTCCCACCCATAAAATTTCATGATTAAAAGCCTAATAGATAAATTAGTGGATGTAGTAATGAGGGTTTAACCATTAATTTTCGTTTAGAACTTTCTCAACTATTAAACTTCATTCTGACAAAAAGTAAGCGCAGGTGCTTAAAAGACTTTTTAACAACCCGAAAATTTCATGCTGCTTGGAACCATCAGACACACAAACAACCGGTAAAAAACGAAAGTATGTATCTAAGCCATTTGTGTTTCTAATCATAAATTATATCTTATGACAGAATTATGAGAACGCAAGGAGTGAGCAAGCGAGAATGAGTATTTGAAACTTGTTTGTGTAAGGCGATATGCATGAGCGGCTCTCCATTTGCATGATATGTTAATTATTGGGAACCATACCCGCGGTCGGTCTTCCTCGAGTTTCAATAATGACTCTAGACCAAAAAAGAACGTGAAAGCTGTTTATCAGCTAAACGTTAATATTCATATTCCATTATTAATGGCATTTCCTTTGTCTTTGAGGTGCCGCTCGAGTTGCTCCGAAAAACCATTTCGAACAACGACTTTTTCTGTATAATTTCTGATAAGATTAACGAGTGAATTATTGACTCTTACCGTGATAGGAACATCGAACTTTTCGTCGCAAGTGTCAAGTTTTCGACGGAATCGTAAAGTTGTATGCGTCGCGTTCTCGCTGCTCGCGAGTAGAACGTAGTCTTGAGACGTATCAGGAACGGGCTCGCCCGTTGAACTGTGCGTTTTAATGTGACAATCCTGAAAAAAAAAGAGAAACAAGAACAATAAAAATTTGCAATCAATTACGCTCATTAGACTCTTCAAACTTTAATAAAACTTTATGGATCAATAAAATCACGAACAAGAAGCAAGAAAGCGAAATAATTGGACGACGAAAAGGGTTCGCAAAGAGAACAAGAAAGGAAAAAAATTTCAACTTTATCATTCTTTCTCGTTCCCCGAAAAAAAGATGATTTAGCATCGCGGAATCGCAAGCTCGGACAGAAGAAGAGTGAGAGAGGGAAGAAGAACAATCAGTAAATCGAATTTTTCTTTTTTACACAAGGAATCCTTAACTACAGAGTAGCTGTGCAGTAAATTATTAACGATAATGCATTATTTATGTTTGTCGGTTACTTTTTCACAATTTCCTTTGCTTCTGTAAATTCCATTGTTTTACATTCTTCTTTAATATTCTCGCTCACTCAGTTATTGTTCTTCTTCCTTTTCGGTTATCAGAAATTTATGAAACACACAACAATGGCTCATGCGAAAGGTTTAAAGGCTTTGTTTGTCGTCGCATGTGCACTTCGTTTGCTGCTGCATCTTGTGTCGCCATGTTTCGCGAAAAGAAGAAGAAGATGGAGGAGGTAGCAATCAAGGAAGAGTAAAGCAATTTTTCTTTTGTTTCATGAAGTTTTAAGCTCTATAATTAGTTTTGCAAATCGCTTAGGGCGCTGAAATTGTTGTTCGTCAACCCTTTTGCTTAAAAGAAAACAAGTTCAACTTACATGAAAGAATGTGTGTCCGTTGTCGATCCAACCAATGAATACATCAGCACCGTAGATAGTTCCATCGCGAGAGAATCCAAAGCCAATGTAACCGCGAGTTCTCACTTGCACTTCAAAAATGATGTCGGGCTCACGAACAGTCCAAAGAAGTTGAAAGTTCGAATCCAAGTCGACGACATGATCCCACGATTGCTCGGCACAAACAGCCGAGATTAAACAAGAAATAATTAACACAAGCACTTCAAAGAGTTTTTTGCGTGGCACACTGTATGCTTGTCGTGCCATTTCGATAATGATGAACTGCACATCCACAAAGCAGCATAAGTTTGACGAAGCGGAAGATTATACACGTTGTGGAGAGATGACTCACAGTCCGTTTGATTCTACAAATGTCAACTGAGCGAGTTGCTGCTGCTGCATGTCCTTAAACGAAAAAGAGAAAACTTTTAATTAATTTCGTTATCCACAATGTAAATCTCGTCGTCGTTGCTTGAATTTGAAATGCAAATTGCGATAAAAACTTGCGATGCAAAGTGATGTCAAGGGCCATTATCTCAAGCCACCCGGAAAGACAATGATTGTGCAATTTCAAATATTTGTACCTTTCGAGATTGCACAATTCTCAAATGATTTGAGTTTTCTCTTCAGAACTTTGGATAAATCACAAGCGAGAAACAATTCAGTGACTGGCCAGATGTTTCCGCAAACAAAAGAAACATCAGCAAAGTTGGCAACAACGCTATGAGCATTAAACTTTTAAACATTTTTCATTCTTCTAATGGATTTTTTATTCACTCGGATCATCATTGGGCTTCGGCAAAAGGATTTCATTCCATGAATGTAATGTACGAGAGTTATCAAAAAGGCTTTGCGAGGATTGTAACGAAGAAAACGCTTAACTTCTTAGCTGTCATGAGACGCATTTTCTCACCCATTCATTTTTTACGACTCTTTATAAAACTCTCGATAGTTTAGCGTTTCGGAGTAAATCATTTTCTTTTAAGTAGTTTTTAAAGACCTTCAAGACATCATTCTCATCGTTTTCGTTCTCTAGTCGAGCGACATAGAAAAGAGAGAAAAAAATCGATTCAAACGACGAGACCATTTGTTTGCTCAAGAAAAGCAGTCGAATAATTTTTTTATGAAAAGGAAACAAAACAATCCATAAACATGCCTAACGCATTTATAAAAAGGTCGTAAATACAGCACGAGAAAAAAAATATTTTTTTCAATAAAAAATCGCACAGTCTTTCACTTCATGCTGCAGCATTTTATTTTCCTCCACGACGCTTTAGAGGCTTTCTCGAGCATGTGTGTATTTTGACACTTTACCGTGATTTCATTTCCATTCTTATGAGGCTTCTTTGAAGGAACGAAATACTTTAAACGATGTCTCATGAAAGGCGAGGAACGTAAACGAATTTAGCCTCAGGTAAAAGATTTATGACATCACATGCCCTTAAAATAAATAAACAGATCAGATTGCGCATTTTAAAGTGAAGCGAGATGGAGTGAGAGAGATTTCTGCACAATTGAGTCCGTCAAATCCGTTCGTAGTTAGACTTTTCCATTGACTAGCCAACTGCAGCACTTATAAAGACTTGTTTTGAAAGTATTTACGTAAAACACTTCACTGGTCGTTGAACGATGATTGCCATTAATTAAGAAAAAAGTTTGTTGATGACGGAGCGTCGTTGGTTTCTTTTTGAGATGTCGCGCTGCTTTTGCATTTCAATTCATAAAAAAAGTCTTTTCAGTGAAAAAACATCATCGCATCTGTCACTCTTGTGACAAGAAATTATTTTTCGAGACGAGACGATGCTCTGCTTGATCACAACAATTGCGACTCTTCTCTTGCCATCGAAATAAAAATTTTGTTCAATTTCATGTCTCACATGACAAATAAGTAAGAAGAAGATTTAATAAATTTCAATCAAAATAATTTTTATTTGCTTTATTGACTAAATAGCGACTGTTTTCTCTCGTCTCGACATCTCTCAAACATAAGCCCAAATAAATAAGATAGTGAATTATTGATTCTAACGTCGGCCATATGCTTCTCTATCTGATCACCATCGATGTGAAAGTATCGACAACACACGACGGGGAGAGGAAAACAAAATAAAACAAAAAAAAAAGTTGACACGGCAACAGTGTCCACTCATGCATGAAACTAACGAAATTGAAAGACTTTGGCCACAGCCAATGTCATAAAGAGATGAACCCAATTATTGCCGGAGCGAAGTTTCACTCGACGGAGTTTTTTTTTATGGTCGCTGCAACTGAATGTATTCAATGCGAACTGCGTGCATTCCTCGATGATTTATGTCTCACGTTCCCTCTGAAATGTTCATTAGATCTTTTTTATGACAATCCATAACTGGAAAGTTGTGTAATGTTGTTATTGCTCGGAAAGGTTTCAACGAGGGGATGCCGTGAGCTCTCGCTGTGCTTAGTCAACTTCCAGCGCGAAGAGTTGAGAAGTGCAGAAACTTGCAACTGGTGAACGAATGGATTTTCATTGTATTGTACGTCCCTTTGATTTGGAAGGGTGACTCAAGTTCTCATGTCACAAATGGAAAGGACAAAGAAGAAGAAGAAATTTGCAGCTTGCTGGGCTCGTTCATTTGATATTTACTCAACATCCGTAAAACGAGCGAATCGAATATTTGAATTAGTCGCAACGTGACGCAATTGTCGAACGTTCCTCTCATGAATTCATGCTGCGTGTGGCAATAGTTACATTTCTATGGTTCACGGTATAATTTTAAATTAAATTGAAATCGATTTCAAGGATGTGATCAGTGAGTGAGCAAGGCAAGTTGGTTTAAATAGAAAATTGGCAGTTCAACTTTAAACGAATCTCAATTCTTCGACTCTCTGTGTTTTTCGGTGAAAGGCTTGTTAACTTGCTAGGAAAACATCAAAGTGTGAAAATCAATTCACACGAGCAAACAGCAAACATCAGTTGAACGCTATACATTTCGTCGAGATGCTAATGAGTTTCGTTAACGATACATCCCTCGAAACACGAACGGATCTCTCGCTTAATTTAATGTCAAAATATTTTTCCATCTTGCCTTCTTCCAACTCACTGAGATCGCTGCCATGGAGTAAATATATGCACATTCACATACCCTAAACAAACAACAGTCGAATCTAAATGTAAAGAGCAGAACTGCCTGTCTGCCTGTTGCAAAGGATTAAGTTGAATATTTTGCGCCTGAACGTCAGATGTATTTATTGTTGTTTCTTTTAATTAATGAGGATGGGATTTACTGACACCTATCAGTCACGCTTTCTGGCACTGGATGGAACCCTTCTTCGCCCTTTTCGCCCGCGTATATAACCAGTGAGTTAGTGAGTGAACTGAGGGATTCAACACTTATTCCATTTTAATTGAAAATTCAGATTTCGGAATTCGTTAAGCTCCGGTGAAAATTGTCGGGTGAACTTTATTTAAATGAGTTTCCAGTTTCGTGCTTAAACGATAAAGTAGTTAGTTGAGCAAGGGAAGCTACTGATCGATTTCTAAGAGTTTGTTTAATGATCTCGCCGGCTGTTTGCCGATACATAACGTGAAGTTTGTCATTTAAAGATCAACTTCGATGGCCTTACAACGGTGAACATTTTAGTATTCTCATAACGAGGCTAATATTCGTTAACAAACTACGACTAATCATGAAAAAGAAATCTTCACTAATAGTTCTTCTTCTGCTTCGCCAGCGAGTTCTAAATAAAGTTGAAGGAAACTCGAGACGACTTCAACAATTTGTTGTTGTTATGCTTATGCTGTTGTTATGCTGCATCAACAACCACTTTTCTTTCTCTCTCCTCTATCGTCTTCAATGTTCTTTGTGGTTTCTCTTTATTAACTTGTTTTATTACATCAAGTGATTGCGGTTGTTCAATTGGGAAGAAAAATATCTCTGAATGAATATCTTCTCGATTGTTAACCGAACGACGAAGAAGCGAGAAGAAACTCGAGAAGAAAGTTTTACTTGTGCTGCCTCGAAAGATGTGACTTTAATGAAAGTATTTTTCTCGAGATATGCGGGAGAGAGAAAGAAAGGGTCAAACGAACATCTCAGAAAATGACGAGGAAAAACTTTCTGATCACGAGAAGTGTGATTGGCTTTAGTCGTTTGCTGTATTCACACTGAACTTTAACTTTATGATTTATTAGATCGTAGCCGGGGTTGAGGCTGTGGCTCAACTTTAGAGTTCCAACTTACCTCGTTTAAACAAAAAAAAAACTTTTCCGTCTGCTGTCTAATCCTTTTGTTTTCGGTTCGGCTTCTACGGCTTCTTAAACTTTGTTCTTATTTTTTTTTCTTTTCTCACGAGATTTCTATGTTTTCAATCCCTCGCATAACTTTTCAATCACACAAATGTTTTATTCCCACAGCAGCTTCAAACTGATAACGAAATTCCACCGACCCGGGTTCTCTGATTATTCTCGAGTCGTACTTTTCTCTGGTCGTTTCGAGTTCTTTGTTTTAAGCTTCTTTTCAATTTGAAGTCTCGCGGTTAACTGAATTCATATTTTCTCTCCATGCAAGTTACTTTCAAATGCGGCTTGTGTGGAAAAAAATCACTGAAACCTGTTTTCAACAACTTTTCTCTTCTCTCAAAGTTTTACAATTCTCTTTTGGTGTTAACTACTTGCGCAACTCATTCTCTCTCTTTTACTACGATTTCATGCAATGCGTCGTCGTTCTTTCATACAAACCATGCAATTTCAGGCTTCCCTTTTTCGAGCGTCATTAAACTAATTATTTTCAGAAGGAAAGTCGTCTAGTGATTCCAGAATATGGTGAGTCATTGAAAGCTATTGGATTTAGGAATTTAAATGAAGTTCATTAAGTGAATATTTGTGCAAGAACTAGGAAGGAAATTTTCTTTTTCTTTCTCTTCCTCGTCTTTCGTCGTAGTCCGAATGAAGAACTTTTCTGAAGTGATAAATCCAGTGAATATTTTAGAAACTCTCGGAGATTCATAAATTCGAATATGATTAAGTCATGATTCACAGCCAGAGCAACTTTTACTCTTTATTATGCAAAGTTTCCGCTGCTGAGTTACATTCCATTGTTGCTGTACGTTGTGTGTCGTGAATACCGATTATTCCTTCACGTTTTTCATGTGTGGCTGTGGAAACGGGAGGGAATCTCTCTGTTCATCTCATGAAGAAAAGATGTTGCTTCGTGCAGTCGAGATGATTAGTAATTTTCTAATCATTACCATGTGGAATAGCTTGTAGTAGCTAACTCAAGATGATGTGTTGAAGAAAAACAGAAAATGCTTTTATTGTATTAGAAGATTGTTAAATAAGCAATCATCCTGTCATACATTGCCTTCTTCTTCTTAGCTCTCTTACATCTCGTACACTTCAAGCGTTCTAAGAAAAAAATTTGTTGAAAAACATTTCTCAAAAGTTCTTTTAATCAAAGGAGCGTTGAAGATGCCCAGCAATCAACTCTCAATTGATTTTTGTTGTGAAGCTCTTGACGCTTGATTCTTATATTAATTAAAAGCGGTCCGAGAATAAAAAGCAAGCGAACGACGGCAGCTTAGAGACTCGAACAACAGTTACTTACAGAGCACTCTCTTACTCGTCTAAGCTTACGAGAAAATATTGTTGCCGTTCATTTTTGGCAGCTTCTCGAGACTTGAAGATATAATAATGTTAACATTGCTTAAATATTCGTTAAGTATTCTTCTGTTTCGCTTTGATTACTTCATTTTGAGCACCGGGAGTTGTCGAGGTGGTAGCAAAAGAAGATTTAATGGCGTGTACAACATTTTCGCAAATGAACAACCAGTTTAAGAAATTTATGTCACGTCATTAGTCGCAGACAACGTTCGGATCGATACAAACGTTTCGGCTAATATCTCCGTTCACCGAGAGAATGATGATGCTCCACTAATTGTCTCGTTTTTATTTTTCATACACGAAACTTTTAATTACGAAAAATGAATTCCAAAACTGGCTCGAAGGTCATGACTTCACCGAGAGTACAAAAGAGGCGAGAAACTGTTTCGAAAAATGTAAAACAATGGGCAGTTCACTCATATTATATATGACAGGAAGATAAATGTTCAGTTAAAAGCATTACGTACTTTGCAAGCATAAACACGAACGTAATGATTAAAACAAAAAAGAATTTTTCTCGTTTGCCGCTCGTTGGCGTGAATAGTTTTTTTTTCGGTGTAAGCTCCAAGTGGAAAAGCTCATGAATACTCAAACTTTTATAAATGATGCAAAAAAATCTTTTTTAAGGGTTCATTCTCGTGCCTGGAAATTAATTTTACTGGATGATAAGGAGGGCAAGAGGGGAAGCATTTTAATCTGAGCGAGAATAAATTAAATTGAAAAACGTTCCAGGGTTTTTGAGATGAGCGTGGGATCGGAAAGCAAAACGGAGGTCAGAGGAATCTCGGGAATGTTTCCTTTTGCAAAAGCAATTTTAAGAAGCATTTCGTGTTAAATGGAAGAAGTTAATGAAGAAAACAAAAAGAAGAAATCTGAAATCTCAAGCATCAAGAGAGTTGGCAGCTTCGTTTTTTTCTTGCCTTCCTCCTCGTCATTCGTCTTTTCTGTTGACTGCTATTTCGAGCATGTTGCTAATTGCACAGATTTTATTATCATTAATTCATGGATTACAAGCACACACGTATCAAGCAAGCAAGTTGCTCTAAGTAACGAGACAAGAAAAATGAAGCAAATTAAATTCTCACATTCATTTTGTTGGGAATTAAATGTAATGTAATCGATATGAAGCAACTAATCCAAGATAATCAGATTGGTTTGCGTTCATCATTCTTCTGCTTCTCTCGTCTTCTGCTGTTGTCATTTAACCCATTGCATAATCCTAAACGGCTCTTTCATCAATCGTTGTGCTTTAAAATTTACTCGAGAAAAACTTTATTCTCTCTCTCGAAGGAAAAATAAATTGTTCGATTTAAGAGATTTAATAATTTATCTTTCCTATGTAATTTAGAGTCATGCTACTGAAGTGGTTCAATTATAAAATGATGGAAAGATTAGCAATCAGTCAATATAAACTGCTGTTTAAGTTTGTAGACGAAGCGGAGAGGAGAGAACGCAGAGATTGAATAAGAAGCCTCTTTGGTTTTGATCGAACACGAACGTGGAGCGTATGTCGGATGAGAAGAAATTGAGCAACAAAGCAAGACCAGCAGCAAGCAGAAGCTCTGCATAATAACAAACATCCGAACCAGTTCTCTCGCTGTGAAGCACAACCATGACCGTGAAATTTTATAGAATTATTTATGAAATAGAAAATCTAATAATAATAAAAGAAAATGAGAATTCACCCGAAGTAACTGAAACTCATTAATTTTTTAATCATTAATTTGCATTACAAATTTATTTCAGTAATTTTTTAATGCCGGATTGCGACAAAACCTATCAAGGCATAATAATAGTTTGACTTAGATGGCAGTCCGAATGACTTCACAAAGAGCTTTATCATCCTGCATTGTTTTTCCTGTCTTCTGTGCTCGAGCGTCTGTTGATTACAGTGGAAAATAATTAGTTTATTTCACACGAGCCTCATTCGATAGCTCGACTCTCGCTCGTTCTCGCCTCATTACCATTATTTTTCTGGCACTTAAGACAATTTAAAGATTACGAATTCAATAATTTTACGTGACTCAGCGGGATTTTGCCGTTTGATGACTGGGTTTGTTAATTTTTCTTTTTTTCTAAGACTTCTTCTACTCCTGCTCCTCTTGACTTAGAGAACAAAAGGAAAATGTCGGCGTTTTGGAAGAATAACCGATCATTATAATGCGCTGAAGTTCGGTCTTACGTAATTAACATAAGAAGCAGAATCGAACAAGATTTCTTCTTCTTTGTTTTCTAAGAATCGAAATATTGAACAAGTCAGTCAGAAGAAAAAAAAGTGAAAAACTTCTTCTCCAAATGAGAATGGAAAAAAAAGCGTGAAAGCGAAAGAAGAAAGAAGGTTGACGTATGTTTGATTATGACTCAGCATGTTCGATCCCGGAGACTTCAAGTGAATAATTTTTTTAGAAAGCCAATCGAGCTCGTGATCAAGAAGTTTGTTTTTGAAATGAAAATGTTCGTTTGACCTCTTCGAATCATATTTGAAGTTGGTTCACTTTCGTTGAGTCACCTTAAGAGACGGCGAGAACGATCGAGAGGAGAAAACTTTCTCAATCAGGTCGAAAATAAATAACAACAAAAGACTTTCGTAAAGAGTTCAACAACTTTAACCGCAATCACTTGACGTAATAAAAATTGAGCTAATGAAGAGAAACCACAGAAGAATTGTAAGACGACGAGGAATGAGAAGAAGAAGACACCGCCCGAAGATCGTTTTCTCCGACTGATGCAGCAAATTAAAGACGCTCTTAAAATGGAAACCGCAGAAAACATGAGAGAAAAGAAAGAAAACGAATTTGTTAAAGATTCTTCTCGAATTAGTCTCACGCAATTAACGAAATTTCCTTTTAATTTCGTTTCTTGTTCACAAAACGGTCTTTAACTTTAAACGCAAACCACAGCCCATCTGTTGTTGTGGCAACGTCAAAAAAGTGTTTGCATCCACATTTCTTGCAAAGTCTTGCTCTCCTCTTCGTTGTCGTCGCGATGTTCGGCTTCTGAAAGTTTCAAAACTTTGTCTTCATGCTTGTCGTGTCTTCTCAGGCTCAACGTCGTTGAAAGAGTTTAAAGTATCGATGCGCATCAAATTTAATTTCTCCATAACAAAAGAAACATCTTTGATTCGAATGTCTCAACAACGAAATATTAACCAAAACAAAACACAAAAAAGTTTCCGGAGCCACATGCGACATGTGGAGGAGTTGAAGCTCGAAGGATGTATAAATTTTCAATGCTTTGGTTTTTTTTTCGCTGCGAAGACCGGAGATAACAAAACTATTAAAAATAAAAACATCCTGTCGAGTGAAACGACAACCCCGCTGCTCATTTTTTTTTACCAGTTCCAAGATGCACACGAGATTTCAATCCATCATAAAACTGTTGACAGTGAAATGTTTTACGTAAACAGCATTCACTTCTAATGCTTTTGTAATGGTCAATTTCCTTTGCCATTGGAGATTGTAAGAAAACATGTTTGAGCCCAGCTTAAATGCAATTTCATGTTCAATAGAGCTAAGCGCAATTTTGAGGTAACAAACAACCAAAGGATCAAATTTAGAAAATTCTTTGAATCTGAAGGCGGAACCTGATATGTTTATTTGTTTCTCCAGGGCAAATGTCTGAATCATGAATCATTTTTTTACCTGAAGCAAAAAATATTCTTTTATTACATCCGAATTCAATTTTTCTTTTCTTGGGAAACATTGTGCAAGGAAGGATCACAAGGAGGTGTCAAAATACGCACATGATGAGGAATACGATTCGAAGATTTCGGTGAATTTGTGCCGGAGGCCTCAGATATTCGTCGGGAGCAAACAATCTAACAATAAAAATGATTTTCACAATGCGAACGTTTGCCGATAGCAAAAACTTTTTGAAAAAGAAAAACTTTACAGATTTCTAATCTTTGCTTCTTCTTCTTTGTCTTCGTCTCAGTCTCTCAATTTCCAACAAGGAAATAGAAAAGAAAAATGCAAACCTCGAATGAACCGACGTGGTTCTCGATTGCGCAATAAAAATAAAAACTGGATTTTTTCTCGGTAAGATTTATTTTTAATGTTATCGGCGAAATATTTCCCTCTATGCTTTAGCACGCTATCTGCTGTATGTTATAAATTGGAGCCAATCAATTTCTTCGCTAAAAGTAATAGGATTTGGTTCGAAACACGCACAAATGTGATTTATAAAAAGCCCCCATTTTTAAATTGATTGTATTGAAATAATAAATTATTTTCAATTGCTTTTGTATACGCCGGAAAGAATGTTGTGTGTGAAATTGAAATCGGGTTTTATTATGAGCCATTATGGATATATCAATATCAAGTCAGTTGAAGGATGCGATAAGGGTAGAGATGTGTCTCGGGTGAATATATTTTGGTATCGAGAGTTAGAAGAGATCTCTCATCGAGTGAATTGAGACGACGAATTGACGGGGGATTGAGCATAAGTTCTTCGATGATTTCACGCTGCGACGACTGTGACTGAAAGTTTATCGCAAAATCTGCTGACATTCTCACAAAGTTCGAACCGTCGTTTGCGGAAAAAAAAGTTGAAAACTCTTTTGATGTTGATGATGCAATGAAGGGAGTGAGAGAAACTTCAATGGTATCATTGGCGAAATCCCTTTTTGTAAATTGGAAAATCTTTTCATTATGAAAGTTAAAGAGTTCAAGCTGTTTGGGAGGAAGAGACTGCACCTTGAATTCTAAATGATTCTCGAGACAAACTTGTAAGCTAAGATTTTTCTGAAGTATGCGCTTCTCTTCCACTAAAACTTTCCTAGATTGCTTCAAACTTCCAGGTTCATTTTAATTTATGTTTCTCTCCCTCTCGTAAGTTCTCCAAGACTTCGAAAACTTCGTGAAAACAACTTCATCAACAACCCCAAGCTCCTTCAACATCTTCTCCTTCAATCGAGCGGTGTCTAAAGAAAAGAAATTGCATAAGTAAAACTGAATGAATATTCCAGGAGAATGCTCGCAATTAAATCAATGGCTCTAGAAGGGAAACCGTTCTTGAAGGATTTTGCCTGATTTACAATTCAAATGATTAGGATAACCATCTGAATAGCAAACTTACGGAAGCTTCCATGAGAGTTGATGAATTATCTTTAAAATAAACTTTTCAACTGTCACCCTCGACGTGAATTCTTCACCGACGAGATCGAGAGAGAAAGGAAATAATTAAAAGTTTTTCCACAATTCTCGTTAAGATAGTTTCGTCTCATTTATATTGTAATGAGATGAACTCGGTTGCTGGAGTGACATTCAACTTCCGGCGATGCGAAAGAATTCCGTGAACGGCTCTCTCGTGACGAGCAGATAATATTTCACTTCACAAGTACAAAGCTTGTCAGTGAGTCCATGCGTGATTATCCAATTATGAAGCGGCTCATATTTATGAGCTCCATTTCCACTAAAACACACAATCGGATACGAATTGGTCAATTATCCGCTCTCGCAATGAAGCGACGTAATTTTTCTTCCGAGCATTAACGAGGCTGAAGAAAGGAAAATTTGTGAGCCTAATTTATTCAAGAAGAAGAACTAAGAATTCCATTCTCATGGCTTTGGGTTTCGTTCATGAGAAAAGGGCTCGGAATTCACGGAATGTTCTCCACGTTCATTCATTCACTCGCTTTAAAATAATTACGAGAAGATAAATCGCAGGAAAGCTCAAGCAGAATGACTCGAGCGAAAACCTAATTAAGGAAACTTTCTCGAGGTGAATTCATAAATTCAGATTCGTCCTGGGCGGGCGGGAGAGCTTTCAGCTTTCATTTATTAGCATCTGAACTTTAAGCCAAGCAAAACTTTCTCATTTGAGAATCTTGAGTGAGGTGAAGAATTTATTATTAAAAAAATGCAGTGAAAACTAAAAACTTTCCAACCGAAAAGAGCGTTAGGAGATTATTTATGACTTGAGGGAAATAAAAAACACCTGCAGTCAGTTTCATAGCTAAACAACGGTTTAAATTTATGAGAGTAATTCATATCAATGATCTTCAATTTTGCTTCAAACAACTAATTTATCTATGCATTTAATCATCGTCGTCGCTTGTTTTTTAATGGCTGAAGAAATTCAAACTGTCAAGTTGTTTTACGTGTCGATGAGGAAAGGGAGACAGAGGCAAAGAAAGAACATTTAACGAAGTCGACGGAGCTGAAGAGCGTGTAAGCATTCGAGAAAAGGCGAAATGTATTCCGGGTCTCTCTCTCTTCGCTTAAAACCATTTTTATCATCGTCAAATCTCGTTGTTACCTTTTAAATTCCTGTCAATTTAAGATTCATTGATTAGGAAAATTAATAGTTTTCGAACTTTGATTTACAATCTCCTAAAAGAGAGTTCACTGATCACATTCACACGGCACAATTTATGCAAATTTTGATAGCAGACTACTAACTAGAAAAGGGAAACCACGAGCGAAAGAGCAAACGAGTGAGTGAGGTAAGCAGCAGCTACCTTTAAGCTAACGACTATGCTTTAAACACGGCACTTAACTCAAAACAATGTATTTATGCTAATGAAATTACAGGTCGTTAAAAGCGACTTCTGCTGTCGAGTTCTTGAAGGCGAATTGTTTTATTGTTCTCTTCCTAAAAACCACTTCATGTGTCGCTCGTGCATTTAAGTGACAAAAGCGAATAATTTCTCAAACAGGATTTTCATATTTTTTAATATGAAACCAGTTAAGCTCTGACCTGCTTTCTCCATCTGCATCGTGAGAGAGAGAGAGTGAAAAGTTGCAGTAATCTTCTTGATCCACGTAAACTGATTTGACTTTTGAATTTGTCTCATCATTCAAGAAAAGTTATTTTCTTTTAAATTCTAAATGATTTTTATATTTTCGACTTAATGAAGTATGAAGCGAGTTAGAAAAGTTAAAATGAGAAACATGTTTTGTTTCTCTAAATTAACTCGCTAGAGATGCTCGAATGAAATGATTGATGAGTTTCTGATTAAATTTACGTTCTATTGAGGGATCATCGTCGGTCGAGAGAAAAAACGCAAACGTCGCTCTTTCTTTCGAAGATATCGCTTTCTTGTTCATCTCTTCGGGACAGCACCGAAAAATCAGAGGAAGTCATAAATATTGATGAGTCCACGGATCGGAAAAAGTGCTGCGGGAGACACAAACCACCTTATTGAGAAGAAGTGAGACGTGCTATCGCCAACAGCTGAATGATTCATGTCGTAAACATTATTGGTTTATGCAAATCGTAAAAGGTTGTAAAACAATTTTGAGTCGTTATGTCTCTTGTTGGACAATTGATTATTGTTGTAAACGTTCAGGAATACGACCTTTTAATGGTGGGCAATAAAAATGCTGCCGCGCGACAACCAAACTATTAAGCGAAGAGCGAGAAGCTTCCACACATGTTGATTAATATTTCTCCAGCTAATTAATGTTTTAATCCCTAAGCTACATTTCTAACCACTAATTTATTCTGCTCTTTTATTTCAGAGCGATTAATGGGAGACGACACACAAAAGTCGACTTAATTATGGTAAAACCGCGCTAAATGAATTTGACAGATTCGAAAGTTTCACATGTTGAAGATTGATTAGCGGTGAAGGCGAAATTAAAGTTATCGCTCGCGATGGCCTGAACACAGTTAACTCTCCAAAACTTTATGAAAATTGCCGAGTCAATTTAACTTGGAATTTCAAAAGATTCATTCAATGTTTGATTTTTGCTTTCTGCAACTTTACACTCAGCACCAAATAAGCAAACTTTTATTGAAAATTGATTTTGTTTCTCTTCTTTTCTTCCGCTTTCGATGTGAGCATCGACTTGAGAGTCGCAATAGCGAAAAGCAAGCAAAAAAGATTCGAAGACGATAACAGCGACTTACATAAAAGTGAATTCCATTTAATGATTTGAAGCATAAAGAGAACACCTTTCGGTCGTCATCTTAAAGTATTCTCTCTTCGGTCGTCGAGGAACTGAAGTTAAAGTTGGAGAAATATTTATTTATTATTAAATAAATTTCGAATGTCATAAAACATATTTTTACGGTTCGGCATGCTTGTCTGGGAGACATCAAAATATTTTCATGGTGGACGCATTAACAAGGCAGAAATTAAAAATATTTCTTGTGAATTTTTCCGTTTGTTTTCTGATCTCGTTCTTTGGAACTCGTTTAAGTGAATTCATATTTTTCGGGACTCATACTCATAAATAAATATTTGGCTGCGTCCAAGTCGACTCCTCGACAAAATACTTTGAGCAAGAATCTTCAATGGAAGTCACGAAACATTCAAACAGACGGAGAACTGAGACTTAATGTGGATTAAATTAAATTGAAGATCAATGTTTATCGGAATTCTTTCGAAAGAAGTTTGAACATTTACATGGACGCCCCGAAGCAGGAGCCAGATTCTCATGAAACGTTCTAAATATCATTTGAGGGGATTAAAACTCGAAGAATAAATCAAACAGAATGAAGAACGTCTTTTGAAGAATCTCAAAGCGATAAAAGTATTTAGCGAGAAAATGTTAAAGTCACTTCGAAGCACAAGAAGCTGAAGAGGAGAAAGAAGAAGAACTTAAGCTCCAGAAGCCGTAATTTTTCTGTAGACTCATTCATCTTTTGTTGTTGACTGCTATTTTAAGCTTGCTACTAATTGAAGAGATCTCTTTGTCATTAATTCGTGGATTACTGTGAGAGGGACACACAAAAAATATGAAAGCAAATCGCATTCTCACATTCATCTCGAGGTATTAAGCTCTTCTTAATAGCGAAATTAGATGAGAAGTGTAATCGATTTCAACGACTAAGCCGAGATAAGACTTTTGTCATCTGTGTTTCTCATTAAGTGAATTCATTAAATTATGAATTTCTATTTTATGTTAGGAGAAAGCTTTTAAGATGGAACTGGAACAATTTATTCAATTTCCCTGCTTCTTCCGGTGTTTGTCTTTTTGTGTGTGGATGATGTTGTCGGATGGCGACAGGAAAGTTTTTTGAAAGAAAAACTTTTCCTCTCAATAAACATCAAAAGCTGCATTTTCTCATTAATTAAATGAATGCTTGCTGTGCGGAACTTGAATGTAATTAAAACAAGCGATGATAACGACGCTCGCGGTGATGATGAATGAATGGAGAAAAACGTTTCTTTCACAACTTCTCTTAATGCGAAATTATGAAAATTTTCCTCAAATTAAACGACTTCTTGAATGGAATGATTATAAAGAGTCTAATTCGATGACAAGAGAGAGAGAATGAAGTTCTGCCTCTTTTTATTTATCTGGTCTGCTGTCTTATGCTACTTCACGTAATTTATTTAACGTCTGTCGAGCAAAGAGGAAGTGAACTTGTGGTGAAACCTCGGGCAGTTTCAGAGTTGATTATACAGGCCCGATGAAAACAATAAAGGAAAAATTGCATTGCAAAATTTTTGATTGCTACTTTTCGCACCGCACCGCTTATTACAATGGCGACATAAGATGCATAATAACACAGAACATGAAACAAAGTGCACATGCGACGACAAACGTCTTTAAGCTCTCCATAGCTCCATTGTTATTTCATAAACTTCTTTGGCACTGAAAATGAAAGAAGAACAATGGTTGGAAACCTTCCAGAAGCTAAGGAACGAATTTTGAGTTATGTGCGTGAATAATTCGATTGCATTTTGTGTAAATTTCTGTATCAGCAATCTCTGAATAGGAAGAAGTCTCGATTGACTTTAAGATATCGCTAAATTGAGGTAAGAATCGAAAGCCTTGAATCGAGTACGTGTGGATAACTTTAAATAATGCACAAGTCCATTCTCAAGCATGCCCACAGCAAGTCTCTTGAGAGAAGGAGGAAGGGGGAGACATTCGTCAATAGCGTGACACATCATTAAATTGAGTAGGCAACTTTCTCGTTAAGCAATAAATTGAATTTAAATTTTAATGAAAATTCACTCACATTATAGTTTCACTCACCCCAAAGCAAGCACACAATGGTCCGCTTTTGAAATTGAACCTTTACACTCAATAGCAAACAATGTTAAGCAACTAATATTGATTATTTCTCTAGAAACTGAAAGTCATGACTCAGGAAACTCGATGTCTAATCATACGAAGAATTAATTTTCCTACGAATTTTGTTTCCAGATTACTACTTGAGAAAAGCTCGGTCGAGCAATTATCCAATTATGAATAATTTTTCTGTAAGCTCCAATTTCGGTAGTTCGAGACTTAATTGATCAATTACTCTTTTACTCGCGTCGAAGACAAAAGTAAATTCCTGAGCCTACACAAGAAGTTTTTCGAAGTGGAATTTCCAAAGATCAAACGAGAATCAGAAGCGTTCGCTGCTCTGCAGGGCTGCATAGCAAGCGAGAATATATTTTATTGAAATTTGTCTTCAATTTTTCAATCAACATGCGGATTTCATTCAATTTATTTTAGCTCTCATTCTGTTCTTCTCGGTTCTCTCACAGAAGCTTCTTTAATTCTTCATCCAACATTCTTCGTTAAAGCAAAACAATTTTTCTCGTCGTCTCTTTGCCTTTCGTCTTGCATAAAATATTTATCGTCTTACATGCTTTGTCTTAATGTCAAGTTAAAATTGCTTTTTCATTCAGCTTGCAGTTCGTTTAACGTCGAGTTCCTGAAATGTCTTGTAATTTTTTAAAAAATAAATCGATCGACGTTCTGTGTACAAGCAAATTAATAAATTTCATTTTCCTTCTTTGAATTTGAAAGTCGACTCGACTTTTGCGAAACGTTGCATAAAGGGAAAGGAAAGACTGGATAAATAGCGGATTGACGAGTTATGAATAATAAATAAGGAAAAGCGGTCGAATCGCGTCGCTTAATTGCCAGCAGCAGATATTGCGTGACTCATGCGGACTCAGGATGAACCTGACTGAAATTGAAATTGCTATCGATATCCGGACAACTGCAAAAACTTTGTGTAAAGAATATCAAAATAAATTTGCTTCTTTAGTGCTCGATCACGCTTTCGTTCGTGACACGATAATTGAGGCAGTCGTCGTCGTTCTGATCTCTCAATGAACCAGCAAATCGAGCCTTCACAAGTTTTGACATTCGAAGATGACTTTTAGAAAGTTTCGACAGTTCCATAAAAAGCTTTGATAATTGGCTAAGAATTATTTTTCCTGGGGGGAATAAAGAAATTTCTATTGCTTCGTGAATTGATGATTGATGGATCGTAAGTAGAATGAGAAACTCATCGTGCCTTTCCGGCGGAGCTTCTTCTATGGAAATCCAATCAACAAAGTCAAAGTTTATTCGAAAAGTGCCTTTCTCTGTTTGATCTTTCGATGTCGAGATGCGATGAGTAAACATTAAACCACAAACAATGAGAAATTTTATTGGCTTTTGTGCTGAGTCCATCCGAGGAAGAACTCTTGATAAATGAACTTCGGGTGCTTGTTTAGATCTTGTTCACGATATCAGAAAATTTGTTTACCCAACGAATCTTGTTTTCGAATATCTAAGCGAAATGGATTTGCAAAAGCGAAACAAAATGAAATTGTTGCTTGCGCATGAAGTGAATCTTGTTCCACTGACATGAATTACTTCTTAGAAATGCCTCTTCTTCTTCCTCTTATCGAAAATCTTTTGTTTGCAAGGGCTGCAAAATGTTTTTGTTTGTTCCTAAATTTTTTAACATTTGCAGACTTCGTAACTTGTGCCCTAGCCTACTGACCTAATCAACTGCTGTCTTTGTCTTGATTCGTTCCAGGATTCTGCAAACAATTGAAAGGCCCGACGGCAAATTCTTCGTTCTCACTCTCTCAGTTTTCTTAAAGATCTTTTGGAAGCAACAGTAGACGGATAAATTGTCCCTTACGATCGACCGAAAACGAGTCGAGAGAGAGACTAGAAACAAGAGCCATAAATTGTTAAGATAATTGTTTACTTTGCCACCCATCGATAAATGTTTAAACTATCCGGATAACTATGAATCTCTCTCTCTCTTGTGCCTTCTTCACGGCATCTACGAATCTCGAATACTAAATATAGTCGTCAAAAGGAGGCACAACACATGATGCTTGTTCATTGTTGATCACATTTTTCTCGTTTATCTCCGAAAAATTTCTCTTCTTTGTGCTGTTTCAATCCCGAGTGTCGTTCTCGTCTTCTTCCACTTCTTCGTCTTCTATTCCTCACTCGCTCGTCGCTAGCTCCAGGGTGTCTTCCATCCAGTTGAATCAAACTTTATTCTTCTTTTGTCATTTCAAAGATTCTAAATAAGCTATCACAGAATTTGAGAAGGAGATGAATAATCTGGCACATTAAGAAAGCTGAGAGTTTAATTTTAGTTTTGGAATGAAAATGTTTTCGAGGTGGAACTCTTCAAACAGACTTTTTATTGGTTTTTCTAAACCAACCCAACATGTTATTAATTATAGTTCAGAGCTATAACAATAATTAAAATAACCTTTTCCATTCCTTTTCCATTCCCGACCATCATCAGACATAAATTGGCATTCCCCTTTAAGAACCATTTCAGTTCCAGATATGAATTTTTATCATCGAAAATTGATTTTATTTTCTTTTGCTGTCTCTTTCCTCCTCCTCAAGATGAAATAGCGAAAGGCAAGCGAGCGAGCAAAAAAGATTCGAAGACGATAACAGAGCGACTTACATAAAAGTGAATTCCATTTAATGATTTGAAGCATAAAGAGAACACCTTTCGGTCGTCATCTTAAAGTATTCTCTCTTCGGTCGTCGAGAAGTTGAAGTTAAAGTTGGAGAAATATTTATTTATTATTAAATAAATTTCGAATGTCATAAAACATATTTTTACGGTTCGGCATGCTTGTCTGGGAGACATCAAAATATTTTCATGGTGGACGCATTAACAAGGCAGAAATTAAAAATATTTCTTGTGAATTTTTCCGTTTGTTTTCTGATCTCGTTCTTTGGAACTCGTTTAAGTGAATTCATATTTTTCGGGACTCATACTCATAAATAAATATTTGGCTGCGTCCAAGTCGACTCCTCGACAAAATACTTTGAGCAAGAATCTTCAATGGAAGTCACGAAACATTCAAACAGACGGAGAACTGAGACTTAATGTGGATTAAATTAAATTGAAGATCAATGTTTATCGGAATTCTTTCGAAAGAAGATTTAAAATGATTGAACTTTCGTGTTTGAGGCTCAAAACGGCAGCAGCAGAATTCCTTGTTCAACTTTAGAAATAAATCAAAAGAAACTTTGCCGGAGAAAGCTTAACGATAAAAGCATTTAGCAAGCAAAGAACAACCGCAGCTCTTAAATCGCAATCTAAACTGAAGAAGCCGATGGAGTGGGAATTAAGAAAAGAGCCGCTGCCTCTTTCTGTGTGAAGTCGTTCATCTCTGGTTGTTGCTGTTATTTTAAGCGCGCTACTAATTGAGAAGATTTTCTTTATCATTAGCTCTTGGTTTCAAAGCATTAAATGAACGCGAATGCAAATTAAATCATCGAATCGTGATGCTACGTCGAGAGAGATTCCTAATAAAGAAGTTCAACAGAATTGGAATCGATTTTAGCCGTCTAATCAGAGATAATGCTTCTTTATGTTAATTTTTTTGGATAATTTTATTCAGTTTAATCTGATGCGTCCCTAGAAGTTTCGGAGAAGAAACTTTTTAAAACAGAATCTGTCGACTTGAAAGTTTTCTTCTTCTTCCATAAATTATTTCCATATTTCTTTTATCCTTCGACAACATCACAACTTTTACTAGGTCATTAACCATGGAGAGCGAAAAAGAGAGAATGAGAGTGCTGAGCATAGATATTTCAGATATTTCCTTGCACAAGCCGCAAACAGAGCGAAACATAAACGAGAAGAGAATGAAATTGTTCAGTTCTTCGGGAGACTTCAGTTTGTTAAGACGTGAAAACAGTTTTGCTCCGTTTGTGTGAATTAATTTTGAAGATTTAGTGAATAAATTTATGAAGAGCAATAAAGAATTTTTCTTCTCTTAAAAGTTGTGAAAGAATTCGCTGAGTAAGAAGGAACAATCATTTAATCCTGATTGAAGTTATGAGAAAATGCAGAAAAGCGATTGAGATTTTGTGAAAGCAAAAAAAAAGTTTTAAAGACCGAGAGGGAAGACGAGAAAGAAAAGAAAGATTCAGTGACTGGGATAAGCAGTTTTTTGTGTAAATTTGCTCTAAAATTTAATTAAAACGAATAAAAGGTCTGCGATTAAATTGTAAGAAAGGATAACGCTTCGTGTGTTTGTGTACACAACTTCAGACGAGAAGGTAAGAAAAAGTTGAAGAGGAAAAAAATTTACAAATCTAATCGACTTCGTGATCTGAATGATTTTGCTGTTTCTCCGCTTCTGACCCTCCGCTCAAAAATTTCTGCTGCTCGAAGCTGCTGAAAAGTCTTCTTTTAAATTCAAAACACAAATCTCTCGAGCTTCGAATTGGAACACAACATTTGTAAAGATGAAGAGATGCAAATTAAAGAGTCTCAGAAGAAAGGTGTACAAGCATCTACCGCAGAGCGGAATGGAGTGAACGAACTAACATTTGTTTGCATTTGAGATTAGACAGATTGTGTTATTGATCTGATTCCCAGAGCTTCACATAAATCCATTCGCACCTTCCAATTATGAAGCTCAAGACGAAAACAAATAAAATAAAAAAGCGTGATAATAAAACGCTCAAACGCAACTCCCATCGTTCGTCATATGAAGCGACGTCATAAAACACTCTTCACTCATAAAACGTTTTTCATTTTCAAATTAAAACATTAAATCATGAGGCGAACGAGGGATTGGAAATAATTTGATTCTGAATTACGTGATAAATTGATATTGTTCTCGTAATTGCTTCATTTCGCATCATTGTTGCTATCGCGTTGTGCAATCGAAAATTTAAATCAAATTTAATGGAATTAAAAAACTAAGCCAGTCGCCCCCACAAGCTGCAAACAGAAAGTGCGAAAGGGCTTTTTTATCCCTCGTTGGCATCGTTTGTTTTATTTTGATTCACTTTTTCCTTTTTATTTTTCACTCGTCGAGCTCCGTTGGGCGCTTTGGGTCGAACACAGAGAGCACAGCGAACAAAAAAAAAGTGTACATAAACAGACATCGGAGAGCTGAAGATGATTAATTTACAAGAGCGGCGCTTTTTTGCGGTCGAGAAAGTTTATTTTCCTCCTCTCTGCCGTTTCAACCCCACAGGGAGTGAATTAAACGAATCCTTGAAGGCGAAAGGCAGCGTTTGGCCACTTGAAGAGATCCCTTAAAAGAAAGTGATGAATAATTAATGACGACATCATGCTTTGTAATGAAATTTATGATGCTTTGTTTGAGGAGCATCTGTTTTTGTGTGAAATCTTTATTCTCCATTCAAGGATTCGCATCGCCCCGCCGTACTCAAATACTTAGCCTTCACTTACCCTCTCGGGGTTGTTGAGGTGAAAATAATAATTTTCGTTGAAGGATCTTGAAGTGTCATAATCTTTGTGCACAGTGGGACTACCCGACATTTCGCTTTCCACTTCAGGGATTACTTTAAAGCTCTGCAAGACGAGTAAGAGAGAGTGTTGTTGTAAGTTACGACGGCTGAAAATTGATTATGAAAAATTATAAATAAATTTTCAACCGTAAATCTCACTAACGACTGCCACACGCAGCTCGGGTTTAAGGGATGAAACCATTCAAGTCACCAGTTGCAATCGTTTTTTGCACTCTTTTGGGTAAACACAGTAGGGCTCAAACAAAAACGAAAGAACGGTCTTCCATTCCATCCCTTCGATGAAGCGTAGAAATAGCAATAATAATGAACGATGATTACACAATTTTCGAGTTATGGGTTTGCTGCGAGTGAGAGAGTGCGGCGCGTTCGGGGATAGAATGCGCATCATAAATCTTTTTGAATTGAATGCACCGCTTCATACGTTCACTCGCTTATACTCTTGGTGTGAAGTAAAAAACAACAGTTAGACAATAATTGGGTTCATCTCTATTGATGCGGCCGATGGAGTCTTTCAATTCGTCTGCATTGTTCGCTTCATGCCTCGATGCACAATTTTTTCTATCTCGTCTTTTGTGATCGAAGCATATGCTGGAAGAAGTTACATTGATAATTTATTTAATGGGCAAAAGTTTATGATCGAAGACATTAACCGGATTCCCGTCCAAGTTGATTCATAAATTTTCTTCAAGAATTTTCTAAAAGATTTCCTGAGAAGAAAATCTTCAGGAAACTTTTTCTCTCTCTCTCCGTCTTCTCGAAACTTATAATTCATAGCTTTTCACGAAACATGAATCACCGTTCAAGCTATAAATTCAGTAGAGAACTTCTTTACGGGAAAGACGACGAGTCGGATGAAAAAGAAAAGTTTAACACAACTTTTGAATATTAATGCTTCTAAAAATTTTCGACGACTGTTCATAATTTCCGATGATTTGGGAAATCAAATGCCATTTTATTTATTAATGAGATTCCCGTTAAAAAGTTTCTCGTTATTGCTCTGGCTCCCGAAGCTACGCAAAACTTCAAACTTCATTGCATTGTCGAGTTGTTCTTGAAGGAAAACTTCCTCGAACAATTTCCAGACTTCCCTATTTGTTTCTTCGACGCTCAAAGTTTATTTTAATTCTTTTTATGAAGTTTACATATGTTGAAAACACGAAAGCTGTGCTTACACATTTTTGAGCAAAGTCTGTAATTACTTTAGGATGCGAGAGACGCTTTTGTGAATAAAGCTTACAGCTATTGAAGCGGATGGTGCAAATTTCCCTCCCACAACTTTCTATCAAATTGAGTGAGCGCGCACTCTAATGAAATTAGTGTCTGATGTGTGTGAATGCATGAGAAGTCGATGAAAAGAGTATTCTCTGTGAAGGGAATGAGTTAAATGTAATTAAACTGAAGATTCGCATGAGCTTCGAAAGATAGCGTCGCTTATGCCGAACATGATGCGATAAAATTGAGATAAAATCCTTTTAATGAACGAGACGGAAGGCTGTGCTGAGAAAAGTGCTTTCTGAAGTATTCAGGGTGTGATAATTATTTTCCCTTAGCGTCGGAACTCTTCAGAAGCAACGGCACAACAAACTAAAAGTTTTCCCCCGTCATCTCAAGGAATTCGAGGACGTCAGATTAAAACAAACTCTTCGCTGTGGATGTTTCACAGAACGTTGAACGTTACGAGTAGTTAGAAATGATTTCTTATTTCCTTGAGCAAATATCGCTACTGCATTATAGAAATGATGTAGTTTAGAATTACACTCTAACGATTTCTCTTTCGTTGCGGAGTGAGTTGCATAACAGTTCAGATCCATTATTGATTCAGAGCCAGTAGTACTCGTTCTCCCAGAAAAATGATTTGGAAAAAGCTCTCTCTTCTCTGTGTGCATTGAAATAAAAAAGCAGAATGCAGAAATCCCCAAGTCAGACATAAATGCAATTTAAAATATTCAATTTGAAATTGCTAAGCGAACAGAGAAGTTTCTACACTTTATGAATATGAATTCAGTTTTAATTACGTTGTTTGTTTTCGATGCTCACTGCGAATCCTATTACCGAGGGTCTGATTTCAATTATGTTGCTGTGAATCGATCTGCAAAACTAGTTCAGAGTTTCCGTAATATCAAGCGAGGTTAAGCAGCAATAGCAGAGGCAATAAACAATGCAAACAATTCGGCCTAGAAGCTTAAGCAAGCTCCCATGAAAATAAATCGTTTCATTGTCGTCCTGAGCCGACAGTTTGATTTCAATGTCGAATTAAGTCGTAACACTCTTCACGATTGTCCCCCGAAAGCTGACTCGCGGTAATCCCTAATGATGTTCATGATCAAATTAATTGAAATTGAGCAGACTTTTCATGTTCCGCCGTGATGATACATCACGAAGCTTCTGATAAGAAGATTAGTGTAAATGACACATTTCTTCCATTTCGCCATCATCCCCTGAAATCTAAGTCAACTCAACAATAACACCTCCGAACAAAGAATCGAATAAAGTATCGAACAATCAACCATTTGATTGAATAAACAAACAGAAAAGGAGAGAAAATCGTGTAGAAATAATGAAAATGTTGGATTTTGCTTTTGAAAAGTCGCAAATTCCTTTTTTTTCCTCTTTCAAAATGATTCTCACTCCCTTTTGTGATCTGTTTTATGTTTCGTCCCTTTTGAGCCTTGTTGGACAGTCGAATTTTCAGACTAAGCTCTACAAACACTTTCCGACGACGACAACGGAGACCCAAAATCAGAAAATAGAAAAAGAATGAAATCCCTTTCGTTGTTGCTTCTCCTGTGTTTGTCTCCTGTGTTGCCAATTTTCTGGTTTTCCTTTTGCTGACATTTGCGGGGACATCTGGTCGGTCTGATGATGAAATGTTTTCTCTTTTTTTCCGCTCTTCACTCAATAGCTCATGCCAAACGAGCAAACGAGTCTCCTCGATGTCCAAACTCATGAGCAAAGGTATGAACATTTGCGATTGCACAATCATTGTCTTCTCGGGTGGCTTGTCGGTCGGTTGAGATAATGGCCCTTGACATCACTTTGCATCGCAAGTTTTTATCGCAATTTGCATTTCAAATTCAAGCGACGACGACGAGATTTACATTGTGGATAACGAAATTAATTAAAACTTTCCTCTTTTTCATTTAAGGACATGCAGCAGCAGCAACTCGCTCAGTTGACATTTGTAGAATCAAACGGACTGTGAGTCATCTCTCCACAACGTGTATAATCTTCCGCCTCGTCAAACTTATGCTGCTTTGTGGATGTGCAGTTCATCATTATCGAAATGGCACGACAAGCATACAGTGTGCCACGCAAAAAACTCTTTGAAGTGCTTGTGTTAATTATTTCTTGTTTAATCTCGGCTGTTTGTGCCGAGCAATCGTGGGATCATGTCGTCGACTTGGATTCGAACTTTCAACTTCTTTGGACTGTTCGTGAGCCCGACATCATTTTTGAAGTGCAAGTGAGAACTCGCGGTTACATTGGCTTTGGATTCTCTCGCGACGGAACTATCTACGGTGCTGATGTATTCATTGGTTGGATCGACAACGGACACACATTCTTTCATGTAAGTTGAACTTGTTTTCTTTTCAGCAAAAGGGTTGACGAACAACAATTTCAGCGCCCTAAGCGATTTGAAAAACTAATTATAGAGCTCAAGAATTCATGAAACAAAAGAAATTATTTACTCTTCCTTGATTGCTACCTCGTTCTTCTTAACAATTGCACAACATGGCGACACAAGATGCAGCAGCAAAACGAAGCGCACATGTGATGCCTTTAAACCTTTTATAGTTGTGTGTTTCATAAATTTCTGATAACCGAAAAGGAAGAAGAATGATTATTGAAAAACGCGAGAAACAATGGAATTAACAGGAGCAAACAACAAAGGAATTTGAGAATTGAAAGACCGACAAAGAGAACGCAAAACTACATAAAAAATGCATTATGATGAGAACGAAATGCGCGTAAATAATTTGCTGCCTTACCAACGATTCCCCCAGTCGTTTTATTTCGTCTCTCTCGTTATTATTACATTGTCGAGAACGTTTTTGATGTTTGAATGGCTGCGTCCTCGGAACATTCCGAGTCTACAATTATCTTTCGTTCGCTTTGACCGAGCGACGCTTTGACAATTCTCAAATCTACGTTGTCGTGTTTCATATTTTTGTGAATAATTTCCGTGCCAAAAAATAAAATACAAGACCGGGGGTTGGAGTTTCGTGGAGCCAAGGTTGTAACTTATCGATTTGAATGGCAAAGAAGGCAAAGAATAATAACAAGCAAGTCACAGTTTCAACTTCCTAGTTGCGGCAAGTGGCATTTCATGCCGTAAACGTTTACGTCTTGTTTCCATTCGATTGAATAGCAAGCGAACGATTAAGCGAAGGGTTTACGGCAATTATCCAATTATGACCCGTTTCTCGAGAAGGAAAAAAGTTTCAATTTCAGTAAACTCTTGAGCCGGTCAATTTACTCTTTTCGTCCGTTCACGGTCGAGTTGTCTTTTCCAATAACGTAACTCTATATGGCTAAAGGCGAAGTACAAATAACATTTCCTAATTTATATTTCAGGATTGTCACATCAAGACGCACAGTTCAACCGGCGAACCAGTCCCAGACTCATCACAAGATTACGTGCTCCTCTCAAGCAATGAGAATTCAACGCACACAACTCTCCGATTTCGCCGGAAGCTAAACACTTGCGATGAGAAGTTCGATGTTCCGATCACGGTGAGTGTCATTCCCAGACCCGTATATTCCATTTTCTTCTGTTTAAAAAGGAAGTTTCTAAACGGTGGGCGGAGACGAGCAAACAGAAACTTAAGTGGCTGATAAGGCCTGAAAGTCATTAAGAATGTTTTCATTAACTTTTTGAGTTGACTCCTGATTTGAGAATAATTTTCTATGAGTTATTGCTTCCCCTTAAAATGAGAAAGGTCTCCTATAGAAAATATAAAAAAAATAAAACTGTCTCATGCGGCAATCGGAGCGTGAATTTATAAATGTTTCATGTAGGCGCTTTCGTCGTGAGAGGCACCTGCAGTCACTTCAGAACAAAATACCATTTCGAATTATCTCCCTCGACTGATCTCTAGCCCATATTTTAACCATTAAGCCACTAATTTATCTATTACGCGTTTAATCATCATATTTTATGCTTGGAATCACAAACTGCCCACTTAATTATAGTTTGAGAGCCGCTAAGCGACACTGACAGCTTAGAAAGTACTTTTCAAATGGAGTGGAAAGTTTCGAGTCCAATTTGAATTTGTCTTGAAAATTTTCAATCAATTTGCAAATTCGTTTTCAATTTACTTCTCCTTCGTCGTCTTCCCGCAGAAGCTTCTTTAATTCCACATCCAACATTCTCGACGAAAAGTAATTTTTCTCGATTTTTTTTATGCTGGTTGTGCAGTTTCTTCTCTCGTTGCATAAAAAATTTACCTTCATTGGGGGAAAGTTCGTTAGTGAGGAATCGATCAGAAACTTTTCTGTTGTGTCTCTCAAAAGACATTCGTGTCAAAACATTTAAATGAACAAAAATTTCTTCTTCTTCACTTAATGTCATGCTAAAATTGCTTTTACATTCAACTTGCAATTCGAGTTTGGATTTCTTTCACTCCACGGTCGGTTCTCATTTCAACGACGAGTTCCTGAAACGTCTTGTAATTTTTAATAATAAATTAATCTTTTAAGTTTCCTTCTCTCTCTCTCTCTCATCGTTCCATTCCCTCAATGTCTGCGCTTGAAAGCAAATTAATAAAATTCCGCTGCTTCTAAGATTGTAAACGATGAATGTGCGAACGGAAAAATATAATGCATGAAGAGATATGAGCGAGTCATGAACGGACAGACATGGCAGAATTCCCGGGTGATGAATAATGAATGTAAAATATGAAAAATGACAAAGTTCGCTGGTTAATTACAAAACACATAAAATATGTAAAAGGAAACGCTGTCGCATGTGGAATTAGTTTTCATTTTAAACATTAATGACTAATTTTACAAGCAACGTTGTAAACTTTAGTCAGACGACTTCGATGCTAATGAAGTTCCTTTCATTTATGTTCGCAGAGTGACACAATGAACATCATTTACTTGTACCACGACGAGAAACCAAAGAGGGGACAGATCCGTAAAGGAAGCTTATCTGATCCTGTCATGGCGATGCATCCCGTTCGCTCTCTGCTCCTTCTACAGAAGAGTCAGCAGAACAAGTTCAGTAAGAAGCAAGAGGTTGAGTCATTCGAGATAAGAAATCGAAATGTGAGACTCCCACAAGCTCCATCGAAGATGGTAAAATGGTGTCATGTCCATCGACTAAGGAACATCACTCAGAGTCACATGATCCGCTACGAGCCAACGTTCTCGTCGAGAGACTCTCAGAATTTCATTTCGTTCATGCGTCTCTATGAATGTAAAACGTCTGCTGATAGTTTGTACTCCGAGGATGATGAGGAATGCAGCGAAGGCTTAAGGGCAATGCGCAAATGCTTCACAGTCGTTGCGACATGGAGCAAAGGCTCAGAGGGCTTCTCATTTCCCAAGGATGTCGGATATCCACTTGATGGAACATCCTCCGACACATTCATGCTGGAAGTTCATTATCAGCCTGTAAATAAAAGACAAATCGAGGACAGTTCAGGCTTCAAACTTTATCATACGACCGAGCGAAGGAAGTTTGACGCTGGAACACTTTCAGTTGGAATCGAAGCTAACTTTCTTCACATTATTGCGCCGGGCTTTAAACGAGTCATCTCGACCGGTCATTGCACATCAAACTGTACACAGAAGGCACTTCCAGTCGAGGGCATCAACATCTTTGGCGTCAACATGCAGACACACAGCTTAGGGCGGAAAATCAAGATTGGTGTGATTCGCAACGGAGAAGAGTTGGCGCCAATTGCTCAAGAATCAAACCTGAACTCTGATTATATCGAGAACAGAATTCTGAGTAAAGCAAGCAAGTTAATGCCAGGCGATCATGTGACTGTCGAATGTACTTACAACACTTACGAACGAGAGCGTTTTACATTAGGAGGAGACTCGGATGACGAAGAAGTTTGCATGGCGACGTTGATGTATTATCCAAGACAAGAACAACTCGTCTCATGCAACTCGCAAACGAACGTCGCTAATCTACTCAAAGCATTAGGAATTGAACGGTTATCGTAAGTTCAACGAAGTGCTCCGTGATAATGAAAATTGAAAACTAAAATTCTCGTTTCTCTCTCACGTTTAGAAAATCCGGTGACCAGCCTGTGATTAAAAGTCCCGAAAAGTATGCGGGACGAACGTTGGAGCGTCACTTGCAGTTGTACGATTGGAAGAACGGCTACGATGCGTTCGATCGAATCATTAAAACTTCATCGTTCGATGGCATTTGCAACAGCGCATTCGTTTCTAGTCGAGTAAGTTTGAGATAATTTTAACAATGTTTTGCATCGAGCTAACGAATAAATTCTTCATCGATGAACAGGTTCCAGGAACTCCGGCGAATATCATCAAACCATTCACCGTTCAGGACTCAACTTGTCCAACGCTTGACATCAACACTAATTCCGTATATAAGTATACATCTGAGTCGACTTCAAATGATATCGACAGCGAATTAAATTCAATTGACAACAGCAGAAACAAAGTGACGAGACATTCGCCGACTTATTCTCTAGAATTGAGCAGCAGCTCATCTCATCCGAAAAATCTCTCTGTTCTTTTTACCGTAGCGATTGTCGTTGTTGTTAATCTCAGATATTTGTAGAATTGTTCCCTCGTTGTCATGTAGAAAATAATTTAGACAATCCCGAAAGAGTCGAAGGTAAATCCGAAAAGCAATACTTGATGAAGAGATTATATTTTTGTGAGACAAACGCTTGCTCTCATTATCCGGAAGCTGGGAAGCAGCTTAAAGGTCGAATTGCTGAATTGCGATATTCCCGCATGACAGCTTAAATATCTTGAGACTGAATCATGAAAAATATCTTACGTAAGCGTCTCGGTCCGAATAATAGCGACGAGAAAAACAATAAAACTTCGGTTTGTCGTGTCATCGAGCTCGACTTTTTCTTCCTTTGCTGGATTAAGTGGCGTTTGGACAATGAAAACTCCACCAATCCGATTAGGTTGACAAAAAAGGCGAGCTCACCGTTCGATTAATTTTGTAAATAAACTGTAATTGACCTCATACTTCTATAGTAGAGTCACTTGAGTTCTCACACCTGTAAGAATGAAAGTTATTGCTGTGATAATTGTAGGAAGAAGAACTTTCGAAAGAAGATATTTTTAAGAGAAACGACATGAAATAAAACAGAAAATAATGTGAAACTTGAAACTTCATTCGTTTTATTGCATAAATTTATTACAGAATTTTCGTCGTCGCTGTCATAAACACATCGTTTCCAATTTCCTTGGTAGATTGAATGGACGGAATCCTCGATTAGCAGTCAATGGCGTCGTCGTCGTGGGGGTTTCGGGGAAGTTTCCGGAAACTTTTCTTTTTTATCCAAAGCGGGTTGAGCTTTCTTGATTGAGATGGGTTGGTGGTTACGTCACTTCTACGTTTCTTCAAGTCAACATTCACTCAACGAAGAGAAGTTCACATTCTAATCAGAAGATGAAGAGGAAAGGCATTTTTCAATATTTATGAAATTCTCATGACACCCTGACAGACAACTTTGATACATCTCATCGTAAGTCGATGAGAAAGCAAATCGACTTGAAACGTTTTGACATTCGGAATGATGGAAGGAGAGAAACATTTTTCGGAGGTACGAGAGACAGGCTGATCACGATGAAAAAGCCTTTTAATTGCCTGAGAATTATTGAAATTTCGGTGCGATCGGGAAAGGCCATGATTGATGTCTTGACGAATAACGGCTTCATCATGACCAACCTTTGAAGGTTCATTCTCGTCGATGAAACTAATCAACACACAAGTCAAACGTTCGACCGTCTCGACTTCATCAATAATCGAAAAAAATGATGAACCTAAGGAACGAAAAAAGATTTTCCATTCTTATGACTGAAATTAACTACTCACAATGAGTTTTATTAGCTTTTATGTGAACCAGGCACGACGAAGCGCAAGGAGATGGAGACGTGAATGATAAATGAACTTTGCGGCGCGCAAGTAACTAGAAAAGTAAAGAGAAAAACCAAAAAAATATTCGATGATGTCTGAAACAAGTTTTAATCGCTGATGGAAATATTTGAGCGAGCATTTAGACATGGAAATCGAAACAAACGGCGATAGAATCGTCGAAAAATGCGCAATTACAAAGGCGTTTTTCTCTATTCAACGGGCAATCATGATCTGTTGTGTGGCAAAATCGATGTTGAATACATCTTGTTAAACAAATCTTTTGTAATATGGTTCACTCAGAGTCGAAGTCGTCGCCGTCGTCGCGACCCCGCGAAGCGATGAGACGAGAAAAATAAAAGTTTCATAATTTATTCGTCGTCTTTGCTCTTTTTTTACGAGAATCAAAGAACGCAATAAAAAGTCACGTCGTCGGTGTCGCTTCACCACGAAATCGAACGCTGGAACGCTTAAATGAATTCGAATCATAAATTAAATCGAGAGAAGTGAGAGAGAGAAAAAACGATGATTAAGGTGTCATAAATCGTTAAATATATCGAGGCTCCAGTTCGTTACACATGACATAAAAAATAATTTTATTAATTTCTTGAATTAGCATTTCAACTTCGCGCCTCTACCGCTGACCGAGGCTTCGGTGTTTGTTTGATAATCTCAGTAAGATTATCCGACAATAATGTTAATCCTTCAAGGGAACTTCAAAACTGTCTTAAGAGATTCGACCGTGGTTACGTGATTTACGAAATATCACTGCCCCATCACTGCCAATTATCCCACAAACATTTTCAACTCTTTTATTCTCACCTAAACCATTCATTTACAACTCCGACTTCGTCAATTTTTCGTTCATATTTTTCTTTTATTCGAGATATTGGTTTAATGAACTTGTTAGACACATCGCTGTAAGTTGTTCACATTTTATGAGCTGCCCTTTTGATGTTGTGTGTGCTCTCTCTCACTCTCTGGAGCTCGGAATGTTATTGAGCGCTTACACAATGACTAATTCAAATTGGTTGAACTCTCGTAGTGAAGTAGAGACGGCTATCGAACGCCCAAAGAATAAGAAATTCGATGATTATCTGGTTAATGTTTATTGGGAAAAATTACTAAACATTTTTCTGTTTGGCGTTCAAAAGAGTTTCGTTGATGACTTATCTCGAATCGTTTTCGTTTGAGCTCTTTTGATTCGTTGAGCATTCAACAATGCTCAGTGCGTCTCTCGCCGATGTGGAATCTAAAAGTCTTTAAACTGAAAAATCTGGGAATCGTTGAAGAGAAGAAAAAAATGGTTTTGAAGTTAATGTTTGAAGCAGCAATTTAGCGAGAAAAGAAAATAATTATGCAAATGAAATTGTAAGCCATTAAAAATATCTGCTGCCGCGCGCGAACATTTTGATAGCGAAATATTTTATTATTCTTTCACAAGTTACCGTTCGCACTTCTCAGTCAGCGCATTTTGGGGGAAGGCAGCAAGTCGCCCCCCGAAACGATGGCAGGCTAATGTTTACGAGTTTGTTTTACCGACGAGCGCGAGTGAAAAAATTGTCACGAATTCACATTCGCCTGTAAATTCAACGAGAACAACGCCACGAGGACGGCTCAGGTCAGCGGCATGAAATCATGATAAGGATTTTTTATGTGGCTTTTGTTACGGGGAAATATTTTTATCACCTTCACGAACACGTAGAGAGAATTTCAGGAATAATTCCATCGTTTTAAGTGCTGGTAGCGACAAAACTCGAGTTGTTCTCTGCACGAAAACTTTAAATATTAACGTGGCCATAAAGTTCAAACAGAACTTGACTTTGCACAGTTGAGGAAACTTTCGATGCTCAATGCGGATGATCTGCAGAAAATCTCTTTTAATCGAAAGTGAAAGAGAGCTCAAACTATTCACACCAAAACGCGTTAGTCTTTGACTGCGACAACAGCTGTTGCGTTGTCAAACCGGGGACAAGCGTTCATGCTCCATCAACCTCCATCATCATCATCACTGCGACATTCAGAGCGTTAATTATTGAAGGAATTTCAGATAATTAAGAGATTGAAAAGTAAACACTCGTCTAATCGTGCATCGAAGGCTGCCAACGACTTGTCATCGCTCAGCTTGTACATGCATGAATGCTTGTGATTGATGTGTAACACCGCCAGCACTTTTCTCGCTCTATTCAAAGCCACTAAAAATTTTTTGAGAGGACTGAAATGAACTACATTAATTCCATTCTGCGGTTCACCAATTATACAATGTGCGGCTATCAATCAAACTTTTGTGAGTATTTCGTAGATTGGTGTTGTCTCTGTAATTAACTTAATTATCAGTCAGTGCCTAACGAACAGTGTTAACCGCAATTTTTGAAGTTGAAGCTCCATCACAATTGCTCTATAATTCATATAAAAGCGAGCGAATACTTAATTCCAGCCACGCGGTTGAAGCTTGTAAGCGACGCTGTCGGAATGCTAGCACATTGTTGAATCATACGACAGATTTTCCGCTCGGATTGGCCATTATCATAATGAGTCTAAATTAAAAGGGGAGAAATTGATAAGAAGTGCTTAAGCCCGACGGCCATTAATCCACTTTCACTCTCACTCTCTTCTTCGTCCACAAACGATACTCGGCTTATAAATTTGATTTATCATCAGGGGAACTTAATGGATGTTTAACGTTTCGGTGGAGATAACTTTGACATGAAACTGTCTCAACTGCTTCTCTTTGAAGAAAATTGAAAATGAATTTCTTTAAAAAGTTGGGGTTTCTCTATCTCTCTTAGAAAAGGTCTTGGGAATTGTCTTGTGAAGGGATCGAGACTGATTAGATTAAGATGGAAATTAGCTTCCTCAAGGGTGAATAAAGTGCGATATTTGGTTTTGCTTGAAATGCTGTCCAGTGCTCATGATCAGCTCTCGAGAGCTTCATTCAATCTCAATTTATTAAAATCGTTAAAATTCTTTTTTGATGATTTCTCCAGCCTTTGCTTTTTACTAACTCTTCTACCACCACCACGCACGTCTAGAACGAAAAAGCCCATCAAGAAGAAATATTTTCGTCTAATGAAGTATGAAATAAACAAAAAGAAAAACATGTTTTGTTTCACAAATTAACTTCGAGAAATGGAAATGAAAATGATTGATGAGGTTCCGAGCTAATATATTTTAAAATCGTTGTTAGGCATAGACGAGAGAAATATCATCGTTTAAGAGGCAAACAAATCAAGGGGAAACAACAAACAGTGAAAGAAGAAGAAAAGAGATCTTGAAAGTTGAGCGTGAATAATAATAAATCGATGGGGATAGAATAATGTTGTCGTCAGGTGAATAATCAGGGAAGAGCTGGAAGGCAGAGCAGAATTAAATGATTTCGATGAATTCTCATAAATCGAGTTTACCTTAATCACATTTGCACAAGATTCGCCGGAAATTTCCATTATTCATAAAGCCAAATTGAATCACCGTCTAAGCGTGTTCGGCGTTTTTTATGCAAATCTTGTTGAATCATAATTTCTGCAAGCTCCCCAAATGCAAACAACTGTACGACGAGCGGGGGTGAATAATTGATTAATTCGATTCGAAATATAAAAAACGAAACTGAAAGAAAGAAAGCCTTTTTTATGGCGGCAATAAAGAAGTTATAAACTGATGGCTATAAAAGTATGAGAAGCGCAATAAAAAATTAATCACTTTAACTGATTCTTAGAAAGAAAAAAACCACGAGCGAACGAGACGCGAGGTAATATCGCGAGAATGTGAATGAATTTATTGACGACTTCTAATGAATTTATGACGGCGTGAAACGAATATTTTTCAATTTGCTTGTCTCTCTTCTTGTTACCCGAATCACTGGCGTAGTCAAGCGTGTTCCGACGACTTGTTGTTGCCAAGTTCAAAGTCGGAAACGAAGAGAATCTCAGTCGGACATCAAGGCGCAGCGTGCGTAGAATAATATTGAATAAAATTCCAAATCATCGCATGTTGAGCTCTTCGTATGATATTTAATTAAGTTATCTTCTCGTCAGTCGAAAGATTGCTTCGAACAATACCCGGAAAAAGAGAAAATAATTCCTCGTAAGTGCTAGGAGATCCTCTGCTCCAATGACATAAATCGCTTCGTAGAATGACTATCTCGAGACCATTTGTTCGAAAGAGGCTGCAATGGAATTTCTTTTGTTCAATGATTTGCAGCCTTCGAGTAAGTGACTTGTGCCTACTGACCTAATCAACTGCCGTCTTTGTCTCGATTCGTTCCGAGGATTCTGCAAACAATTGAAAGGTCCGACGGCAATCGCTTCTTTCCCTCTCACACAGTTTTCTTGAAGATCTTTTGGAAGCAACAGTGGACGGATAAATTGTCCCTTACGATCGACCGAAAACGAGTCGAGAGAGAGACTAGGAACAAGAGCCATAAATTGTTAAGATAATTGTTTACTTTGCCACCCATCGATAAATGTTTAAACTATCCGGATAACTATGAATCTCCCTCTCTCTCTTGTGCCTTCTTCACGGCATCTACGAATCTCGAATACTAAATATAGTCGTCAAAAGGAGGCACAACACATGATGCTTGTTCATTGTTGATCACATTTTTCTCGTTTATCTCCGAAAAATTTCTCTTCTTTGTGCTGTTTCAATCCCGAGTGTCGTTCTCGTCTTCTTCCACTTCTTCGTCTTCTATTCCTCACTCGCTCGTCGCTAGCTCCAGGGTGTCTTCCATCCAGTTGAATCAAACTTTATTCTTCTTTTGTCATTTCAAAGATCTTCCAATCGCATTTAGAGAAAGATGAAACGAATGCGACATAAATCATAAGCGATTGAGCAAGAATTATCCGCTGGGCATCAAAGGGTGAATTTCTAGCTTCAACGCTTTAATTCTTTGATTTTAATCCCTTCGAAAGATCTAAAATCTTTTACAACAACTTTGTTGCACTCATTCAAGACATTCCTTCATTCTTCATTTGGAATCTTAATTGTTGGTTGGATTATTAATTGAAAATTGTTGAGAAAAAAAAAGTTCAGCGAAATCGAGCTCATTTTAATTACCTGCCTGGGATCTCATAATGAACTGCGCTTTGTTTCAGAGCATTTATCATCCTCGCTGTCATATATATTTTGAATGAAACTGCCCATTGTTACGATTTATGCTTCTTTTGTTTTTTCTGCTGTGAGAGGCGAAAATTTTCTGGTTTTGGGCATGCATGGGTCGAGTCTGCAAACATATATTCGATTGCATTTAACCAACAAGACCAAAATTAGCATTCTCGTCAGAAACTTCAATTTAATATATTAAAAAATATTTTTGTTTCTGGCGCATCGAAACCGAGAGAGAGCTTCGTGTGTTGTAATGAAAACCCAGGTAAAAGTAAAAAAAGAGTCTAAAGCGAAACGTTTTGAGCTGAAAATATGATTGAAAGATCAAAAAGATAAAAAAGGGAAAAAGGCTTGCACAGGGAGAAAAAAAATCATTTGAAGCATAAAAAGAACACCTTTCAGTCAAACGATTCAGTTTTTAATTTATTAATAAATTTCGAATGCCATAAAATTTCTTTTCATGGTCTCGATTCCTCTATGCTCCTCGTCTGAGAATGAGAACACATCAAAACATTTTCAAGGTGGACGCATTATGAAGCGGAAAATTAAGAACCAATTTTTTCTCTGTTGTTATTCCTCATTGTTTTTGTTTGTTTTCAACTCTCTTCTCCTTTATTCAACGTTTATTTACTGACGATGATTCTCTGAATATTTCTTTTTGTTTCTTACACGTGACTTGTTGAATTTTTCACGTTCATCCTTCTGTTTCTCGTCTCAAATCCTTCCATCATGAAAATATGTTTTCTGCTATGCTCGCCTCCCGTCGAAATGGCTTTGATCTTTTATTTTCTTTTATCAAGATCCGTCAATATGTTTTTGAAATCGAATTTTGATTCGAGAAATATTGCTTCCCTCAAAATGGATAAATGAAGCTTAAGTAGTTTCATTTGATGTCGACTTAGCCTCCAGAGTAATAGGATTTGAATATTATAATTGAAATTTAAATAGTTTTCTTTGTATTCGGACTAACGTTTGCGATTTGAAAGCTGGGCGATATTCATTTCATCGAAACATGGGCCACTTTTAAAGATTCTTTGCCTATAAACGTTTAACGGATTTTAAAAATTTAAACTTAGACATCCTTCTCGTGATCTCAATACTTCTCCAAGCAGATATCTCAAGCTTGATTTAGAATTCTTGACATTACCAAACTTTGCTATAAAGTTTACTATAATTAGAACCTTTTGAGTATGTAGTTCATGAACAATATCTCAATCCCCCCTTTAAGAAGGTATTTCGTGAACCAAATCAAAACATCAACAACAATTAAAAATGCCGAGAAGATCATCAACTTCTTCTGTTTGTCGACTCTGTTCTAGAGCTTCATCGAACTTTAAAGAGATATTCAGTTGCTTAGAAAATGGAAGAATAATCCTTGACTTGGTTTCAATCGTTTGCCCAATTAAAATCAGTTTTGACGACGGATTTCCACAAGAAATTTGCAATGAATGCTTAGAAATCGTTGTGAGCTCAATTAAGTTGAGAGAACAAAGTATTAGAAGCGAAGAAAACTTCAGAAAAGGCAACCATCAAAGAGAAACAAAAGAAATCAATCGATTTGATACACAAGTTTACATCAAAGAAGAAGCAAATTCATTTGAAAATGACGTGAAGGATGATATTGCATCGTTCGATTCTTATTTCTCCGATGATTCCTGTAACAGCTCTGAAATACATGAAGCAGTTGCTCGCAACGCAACTACAACTGTAAAAGAGGATACGAGCAGGTTTCGATGTCCTTTAAATTGCGGTGCAACTTTTGTGTACAAAGCTGGAATGATCCGACATGTCAAACGAGTTCACGAAGGAGACAAGGAATTTCAATGCCCTGATTGCTCACTTGCTTTTACAACTCAATATTCTCTCACGAGCCATAGGTAAATATAATTGTTTAAGTACAAAGCAATGTAATGTTTTAACTCGAACTCTTTTTAGGAATAAGAAGCATAACGGAGAGACACAGAAGAAATATGACTGTCCATTCAAACCTTGCGGAATAAAATTCGTTTATGCAGTTAATGTAAAACGTCATGTTGAAAGATTCCACGAAGGAAAACATCTGAAATTTGCTTGTAGTGAATGCAGCTGTCGATTCGTCAATCAACAAAAGCTTCAAAATCACAAGATAAAGATTCACTTAGATACCAAGGAGAGTGAAAGATTGCAATTCTCTGATTCTAATGAGAATCAGAAATATGAACAAATCAAACGAAATGAGAAGGTGACAAAGTTTATATGCGACTACTGTGGAGCAGTCTTCAAAAATAAAATCACAATCAAACGACATCTAGAGATTCACCTTAAGTCGCAAGGAGATTCAATTCGAATTTCCTGCAATTATTGCCCAAAGAAATTTGCTCACATCAAATATTTAACGAAGCATCAGAACAAAGTTCACTATGAATCTCTTCCTGAAGTTTGCGACATTTGTGATAAAAGATTTTCAAGAAAAAAACTTCTGAAACAGCATCACATTTATGTTCATGACGATTCAGAATAAAATTTAACGTACTGACATTTCAAAAAAAAACATTTTTATTTTGATTCTACTTTCTTTCGGCAAGTCATCAAGAATAAAATCGAGAAAAACAAAGAAGTACATTCAGTTAATGTTTGGAAGTCGGATCATAAGAAACATTAGCCTTAGCGTTATTAAAAGAATAAATTTTCAAGTCCTGAGAAATCGAAGTTCAATTGCAATTTCATCAAAAATGGATCAAAAAATGCAGGAATTTATTCTGGAAGCTAAGACGCCGTTCGAGGAGCTTGATTGCAAAGAAGCTTTCGATAATCTTTCAGAGAAGGAACGGAAGTATCTTCATTATTATACAAAGGTAAGATAATGAGCAATTTAAATAATGTTTATCGATAACATTTTTGTTATCTTTCAAGGCAAGTTGGTATGGTTCGTTGATCTCGTTTATTCAAACATCTCCGGAATCTCCAGCGATTTTCTCGCTTTTTCATCGAATTTTCACTGCCGAGAATGTTCAATCGCTTCGCAACGCTTCAGCTAACAAAGTTTCTGATGATGAGTTTACGGTAAGTCGAATCTTCTCATTAAAAAACTGTTCCTAACAGATTCCTTATCGTTTAAAGGCTTTTATTATCTACGTTTGTGGCTGTTTCGCCAATGCTGGAAACTACAAAGGATTCGGTGACAGTAAATTTGTGCCTGGTCTTCCAAAAGAAAAGTTTGAGCTTATTTTGAAGAGCTCCAAAGCTTATCAAGAAAATCCAGATGAAGTCAACGAATTGTGGCGCCTTGTGTCCAATTCTATATTTTTGTTGAACGACAATAATAAATCGCTTGGGTTGAAAGGCGCTGGAGTTACGACTTACCTATCAAGCAATTGTACAAAAGCTGACACGGATCTCGTGACTGAATGGATGAAAATGAAGAAACTTGAAGCGTACATCAGTCGAACTTTCAAAACAGTTGACAAAAGTGGAAAAGCCAAATATGAGATTCGATTGGCGTCTGCTGAGACTGGAGAAGTCGCTGGAGTCACAATACCAGCTGAAGATTTTAAAGGATCAACGTTTGTCGTTACTCGTGGCGACTATTCAACTTTGATTCCCTACGTCATCAAGAATCTTCAGCAAGCCATTCCATTCGCTGCTAACGATGGACAAAAGCAGATGCTTCAAAACATTGTTGATTCGTTCACGACTGGAAATTTGAATTCTCACAAGAAAGGATCAAGATTTTGGGTCTTGGACAAAGAGCCAGCTGTCGAAGCTTACATTGGATGGATGTTCACGTATCGTGATCCTGTTGGAGAAAGAGGCGAATTCTTTGGTTGGACATCGATGATGAATCGTAAGCTCTCCGAGAAATTTCAAAACTTAGTTCAACATGCTGAAAATTTCCTTGTCGAGCTTCCATGGGGAAAAGATTTTGAAAAGGATAAATTTTCTAAACCAGATTTCACTTCAATTGACGTGATGGCTTTCGCTGGATCAACTGTTCCCGTTGGATTATCGATTCCTATTACATACGAGGAACTGCGTCACGAAGATGGATTCAAGAATCTGACACTTGGAAATGTCCTCAACACACGTTTCAAGAGTGACAACTATCCATTTCTTTCTGTTGAGGATCAGACCTTGATGAGAACATTCAAAGGAGCTGCATTTAACGTTCAAGTTGCTTTGCATGAGTTGCTTGGCCATGGCTCAGGAAAACTTTTGAGAGTCGACGAGAAAGGAGAATTGAATTTCGATAAAAATGGAGTCGTCGATCCTTTGACAAGTAAACCTGTCACCAGCTGGTACGAGCCAGGAGAAACATTTGATTCAAAGTTCAAAGCAATGGGCTCGAGTTATGAAGAATGTCGTGCGGAAAGTGTTGCTCTTCATCTCTGCTTTAATCGCGATGTTATGAAAATTCTTGGACATGAAGACGAGGAAGAAATCGAGAATTTAATTCATGTCGGTTGGTTGCTTATGATTTACGCAGGAGCTGGACGAGCAACGGAAATGTGGAATCCCACGACAAGACAATGGGGACAAGCTCATTCTCAAGCTCGCTTCGCAATCATGAAAGTTTTGTTGGAAGCGGAAGTTTTTACGATCGAAGAGACTGAGCCAGGAAAAATGCTTCGAATTACGATGAATCGCGAAAACATTTACAAAAAAGGACGAAAGGCAATCAGCGATTTCCTTTTGAAGTTACAAGTCTACAAATCCACAGCTGACTATGAAAAAGCTAATGCTTTGTATGAGCATTACTCGACTGTTGATGGTGACTTTGAGAGATGGCGAGACATTGTTCTCTTGAACAAACAACCGCGGCTAGTCATGGTTCAATCAAATACAGAGATTGTCGACGATAAAGTTTCTTTGAAGACTTACGAGGCAAGTTCAAACGGTTTCATTGATTCGTGGCGAGAAAGATTCGACGACGATTCAGAGGATCTCCAGAAAATTATGCTCGAACTCTGGAAGAAAGATAAAATCCATTTTGAATAAAGTCAAAGCTCAAGATTCATTTGTTAATCATTTTTATTGAATTTAATTGTTTTTCAATCAATTTTTTTCATTTATAAACATTTTTCAACACTTAAGAATCATCCCGAATAAATTTTAAAAGTTTTGCAATTAAATTATTTCTTGAAGAGTATATTTCATCGTCGGCGAGAGTTGGGCGACTCTCGACCTACTTCTACCTTAAAAATCTAAAGAATTATTTCATTCATCCATGTTTTGATCAATATTTATCATTTTGTTGAGGATCTCACATCATCAAATGACTTTACAAAACGAAAACGCTTTTTTGTTTATCTAATCATCTCAATTTGTCAATAAAAACGCTTTCATGTTCAATTAACCTAAATGTTCTTAATATTCCTCGCATTATTCTTTTTTTTCTGTTAACAATTACATCGATTTCTCACTTTAAACATTTTTCTTCTTCTTCGATTGATTCAAAAGAATTAAACAGATGATAACGAGAAGTTTAATAACAATCAATAGCTTTTTTCTTTTTTCTACTTCCTGCAATTTATTTCTTTTGTGTTTTGTGGCACAACAGCCTAAAGTCATGAATGATACGAAGATCTGCGCGGGAGAAAGAGGAAAGTTTCCCAAAGCTCACTCAAAGCTTAAAGCTTCTTCTCTACAGGATAATTCTTCATGATTTGATTACATCCAACAATAAACTTTCTCCATCGCAATCAACGCTCATCGCTATCAATTCAAAATTTTGTTTTAGAGAAAAATGTTTCATTTCGTTTAGAAAAATAATGCTTTGTTAGTTTCATTTCCCTTAAAGCGTCACGGCGATGTCACAGAAACTTATGATCGATCAAAATCCTTAAATTTACATAACATAATCGAATTTTCTGTTCGTGTAACATCGTCGACAACTCATCACTAGAAAAATAGTTAAATTCATTTTCTCAACTAACAAATGTTGTCTAAATTAAGTAAATTTGTTTCATTTGCTTTCATTTTCACTTTTGATTTGGAAATCAAAAAATAATCTCACGATATTTTATTATTAAGAAGTCATTCCACACTTTGATTTACGTCCTTCGTATGTGAAGATAGAAAAAATAGACAAGAGGTTTGGGGAAGGAAGTGGAGATTCACGATGGTTTGGCTCACTTTTATATTTGGGGCTGTAAATAGGCTTCAATAGTCTTCTCGGTTCAAAGGAAATAAAATTTAATCAAGATTTTCTTTTTCTTTTTTGGCAACAAGTCGCTCAACATTCATCTTTTCATTCGGCGGCGAGAAGAAGGAGAAAGATATTACACAACGATAGCTGATTGTTCAGTGAAAAGTTCTTGTACATTATTAGAATATTGCACAGGATTATGAATAAATTTTAGTCTCGCGGGTTAAATATGAAAAGTTTACTGCTCTCGAGCGTCGACAATTTCCCAAACTTCAGATCTGACAATTTTGGATTTCAAAATTTTAGCGAAAAACGTCGAGCTCGTGTTTGCAGCATTTTCTTTTAGATTCTGGCAAATTCATTTTGTTTTAAATAGTTGGGCTTAGGAAAGTTAGTTACACATAACGTCTTAGAATTTCTTCAATTTCTCTTGCGTTAGGATCGTCATCAGCTTTATTAATGTGACGGGGAAAGTTATGAAACATTCCCACAATAAAATTCCTTCAACTCAACATTCTGATATTTTCATGAGCGATGACTGTTTAAATTCCATACAAAAAGGCCTTACATTCAACATCTATCAATTGTAAATTGAGTAAAATGCAATTCACTTTGTCGTTTCAACATTTTTTTTTAGATAATTAAATTGTCAATTGGAATTTTCTCTTTTTCTTTCGGAAAAACATTAAAAAATACTGGAAATTCTTTCTTCTTTTGATTCTGGAAAATACTTGGAATTTTTCAACGAGAAACTTGGAATTTTTTTGAAATAAAAACTTATCACATTGGATTTGCTAGAAGGAATTTTTGAGAGGAGAGAAGTGACTTACACCATGATTGGCTCGTCCTCAATGCTCTGGCTTTTCGACTTTCTTGGATCTTCCTCGTCATTATTGTTGTTGTTGTGATTTGACGTCTCCATTCCCGTCATTGTCGTTGCAGCTCGCTGCAGACCCATTGCTGAAGAACTCTGATGAATTTTCCCTGCGTTGACAGATGACGACTCGTAGCCGCCTCCACTAATGCTTCTCATGACGATTGGTTTCTGGCGTTGTAGATCTGATCCACGACTTTCACGCCCGTCACCGTTTTTCACGATATTGGCTGAACTGTTGATTGTGCATGTCACTACATTTCTCTGCGATGGAGCTTTCTGCTGATGGACCATGGTGGTTGTTACACGCTGTCGCGGAATGTAATCAATGTTTTGATCACGCAAACTATATTTCACAGCCATTTCATCGTCAGCAGTGCTGGTGCTGCTTGAAAATCGTTGATTATGCGAAGGTGATCCTGTACCATCAGCTGAACTGAGCGCTGAATCAACGCTAACGTCTCTCGACTCGCGTCCAATTTTATGGCATTCTTTGCTCAAATCGTCTAAGCTTCCACCTTCACCGTCAAGATCGGTTGAGAGAAGATCATCATCTGAGTTGGCTCGCGCTAAACTCGGCAGTGTTGAAGTCAAAAGCGCTTTCTCTTTTTTGATTTCTTGGATATGTCCTTCAAGCAACATTTCTTCAGCTTCCGCTGATTCTCGACCTGCACGTGCTGTGGCATTAAATTCTTCTTGTGTGAACACTTTCGAACTTCTCAGTGTACTCAATCGAGTTGTCGCAGTATGAGCTGCTGTATCAAGAGTGTCAATGTCAGCCAAAGTACTCTTAATGTTTAACATCTTTTGTGTTATGATCGTCTCAATGCATTTTGTCTGTCGACTGATATCGTTCAAACTGTCTTGTGCTGGAAGTGGCCGATTGGTTCTCAACACACATGGCGAAAACACAATGGCTAGAGAGCTTGCCGACATTCGATTGTATTCTTCGCGTTGTGCAACTCGCGCTAAGTGAAACACAAGGCGCTCGAGCAATGCATGATGGGCTGGAGGTAGTTTCTTGATGAGTGAAAGAAGTGTTTGAACACGATCGGAATCGTCTGAGAGGTCGGCAGCCCGCAGAAAATCATCATAGCGATCGAAGGTTAGAAGAGGCTCGGGAAGGTCACGCAGGAAGGTTTTGAGAACGTTTGTAAGGACATGAACGTTGTATGAATCGTAGTCAATGTCACCTAACTCATTCATCTTCTTCTGTAGTTCTTTGATCTTCGAACTAACTCCACTTTTCCTGTACAATCCTTCAGCGTAGAGACCATGCATTTCGATCTTTGTTATCAGTTGATCGATTCGCGTTGGAATCTTTGCTCCTCCTTCTGATGCAAACAATTGCGTAAGTTGAACTTTAAACAATCTTCCAGGCTCATTGTAGTTATTGCCACAGTTTCCACTTGAAGTTGTTGACTTGCTGCATGGCAGAGCTTTGACGTGACATTTCTTGTGAACAGTAAGCGGACAATTTTGACAGACCTAAGAAAAAATTATGAAAATAAGTTTCTAATGATCGACTAAACAACTTTTTGGACTCACCAAACCACGCTCGATTGGCCAAAGCAAAAATTGTTGACAAATCTCGCAAACTGTCGCAATGTTGATGATTGTCGATTGGAAAATGTGACCTAGTTCGAAAGGGATCTTAGAAATGTTGCATCTTTAAAAGGAATGAAGGAAACTCACCATTGAAAGGAACCTGCTCATCCGCCTTTCTCTTCTTATCCTTTTTCCGTTTAGCCTTCGGCTTCTCAGTATCTCGAGAGTTCATAAACTCGTTCATAAAGCCACGAAATGCGTTTACTCCCATTGTTTTGGGGAAGTCATCGGTTTTTCCACATGCCGTCTCAATGACTTGTTCGAAGTTTGTAATCAGGTCGCGATATTTGATATTTAGGGCGTCGCTGTTCTGTTTATGTGCGACACTATATTGTGCTACAAGATTATCTTTGAACTCGCGTAGCGCTTGCTTAAAAACACGATCAACTTCCGAAACCTTTTCGGTCTCCATCTTGCAGATCTTCTGTGTTATAAAGTCTTGCATCAACTGAAGTTCCTTCGCGTCGCTGATTATCTTATCAGTCGAATCGGTGTATTCTTTTGCTCCACTAAACTTTGAATTTGGAGTTCCACTTCCTCCCGACACAAACTTGTCTCTTTCACTGATCTTCTTCACCCGTTTTGCCGATCGCTTCGCGCCACATTTAATGCTTTTGATTCCACCGTTCTGTATGCACTTTGTATGGACGAGAATCTTACAATCAAGGCAACGATGGCCTTCCGAAATGAACGAGTCGCTTTCATCACAACTCGCACACTTTTCACTTTTTCCAATTCGAGTCACTTTCCTGAATCTATGGCCACCAATGTTTATGTTCGTGCTCGACTGATAAAGATCATTTCCACGATTAACTTCGAGCAGAGGAATTTTATTTGCCGGGTCTGAGTTTCGACGTGTTAACGATCCGTCCTGCTTTTGCAATTTCGGTGACACTGCATAGTAAGGCGTGGGGGTAATGTCATCGCTCATGGTGTTTTTCGTCCGCTTGTTCTTACTGAGGATCTCCATGTCTTTCTTGTGTTTCACTGAAGCTGTTTCCTGGATCGTTCCCAACAATGCAGCAGCTTTTCCTACAAAAAAGAAACAGAAATGTCGTTTAAACTTCATGTTGACGAGAAGTTTCGTTTAACATCGATTTTGATTATTTTATAAGCGCCGGAGTCTGGAAAAACAATCAATCAACGTTCGCGAGAATGATTGAGCGAGACTGTAATTCTCCCGTGCGATCCGAGTAAAATAAACAAATCATTTCGATAAAACTTTGTTTACACAAGCCGACCAATCGACACTTACCCTTTGGAGCAACAGTGGTAGCTGTCGTTGATGCTCGATTGAGACCTTCTTGTTGAGTTTGTGGCTGATGATAAACGATTGGAGGCTGATAGTTTTGGTATTCTTCATTCAGACTACGGCAAACAATGTCGCGGCGCTGAGGAAGCGTGTCGAGACTGTATTGCTGATTGTATGGGCCAGTTCGCGATGATGTTGGAACCGTGTTGTTCACGAAAACGATTTCAACATCCGTGGCTGGAGTTGGACGAACGCCATTATTTGAATCGAAGCGCATTTCTCGCCTGGCAGGACCTGAATCAACTCTTCTGATGGGCATCTTAGTTACATCAAATCTCTTTAATGTCTCACCAGCTTCATCGTTGCGACGCATTACTTTCTCTACGTCGTATGACATTCCAAGATCTAAAACATCGTCTTGCCGATAGTTTGAAGGTGACTGTTGATATGAAAGATAGGGATCGATCGTCGGCATCGAAGACTTTCGGAAGTATTGATCCTCTTTATTGATCAGCAAGTTCTTGATTTGCTGCTCGGTTTGATCCAACATTTGATCGCGTTTCTGTTTGCTCAATCGATGCGTTGGAGATTCTTCGCGATCTTGACATAACTCGATATCAGCATCGAGACTATAATGAGGCGTTGGCGTTCGAATGCGCTTAACTTGTTCAAATGGAACCTCAACGCTTCGTTCGTGTACTGGCAGACTTTGTGTCGATCTAAGTTTTTGACGTTCTCTCATATGCTTTTGTCGCTGCTTCATCATCAACTGGAATTTCTTTCTGGCAAGCTTTCCTCTGATGTGAGCTTGTATTAGAACTATTGACTGTTGAATCTTTAAATATTTTTTCCGCTCAACGTACATTCGCCACTTTGATTGAATGATGATTGCTGCTCCGTTGCAATAAGCGCGACGGTGATGAACTTGTTGTTTTGCAACAAACATTCGCCAGTTCGATTGCAACGTTATAACTGCTTGCTTCTGTTGCAGGAATTTTCTACGTTGCAGAATACTTCGGAACCATCTCTGAATACAAACGATCGACTCAATGATCTTTGTGTGAAGTCGAATATCAAGACGCATCTTTTGATTCTCTCGCATATAGATCTTTGTCGTTCCAAGTTGATAATGCTGTTTGTTCAAGTCCATAAAATGATTCATAAAGTCGCGAACATCTTTTTGTGAGCTTAGAAGGCCCTTCGGCAATAAGATACGATAAAGCTGAATAAACTCTTCATACGTCAGACGAACATTGTATCCAGCTCGTCGAATTCTGACCGTTTCCAACATTCCTGTGTAACGTAGCTGAAGGGTAAAAGAAAGTCTTATAAGTTCTCAGTCGTAATTCGAATTCCTAGAAATGTGTTCTGATCCCAGGGATTATGATAATAATCATAAAAATGCCATTTCGGAGTCTAATCACATTGGGGTCGGGTTTTCTCTTACCTGTCTTGTGACCGTCGCATCGTCGAACTGATTGGGAATCTTGTTGGGATTCGATTTGATGCATCGTATGAAGAAAGGATTCGCCTAGAACGATGAAAACTTTGGATGAAGAAGATTGCTTTAATTGATTTAATGGCTCAATTACCTGATTCAAAGTCTCCATCAGAGCAATCAAAGAATTTTGAAATTGAGCGGTCACCGTAAGAGGTTGCTTTCTCGTCTTCACTGAAGTTTGATTATTAATCAAGTTCTGTCCCGCTGTTAACGTTTTCACTGATTGAAGATTCTTCAAACCTTTCTTCGGTCTCTCACGTGGTCGGAATGATTTGTTTTTCCTAATTAAAAGGCACACATTAAAATTTAAACTTTGATTTCACAGGAAAATATTCAGGAAGTTGCAAATGATCATCCCGTTCAGTGTCACAACATTCACATAACTAACGTTGAAGGACAGAATAATTTGCGAAAAGAGACAAGGGACTGCTCCGCGTGCAGGTAGGAGCGAATGTAGAACAGAGAAATTATGACAAAAACAACAGAAAAATGGAAAATAAAAGAAGAAATAATAAAAAGAAATTTCCTTACATCACAATTTGTGAAGCCCGATCCATAACATCTTGACGATCTTTGCCTTCTCGTGTTCGAACGATTTCCGACACGTCACTAATTTTCCATGGATTCTTCTCGGCACCAAATTGTTGACTCTCGTAGCTTAACTTCCCATCCGGAAAGTTCTTGTTGTTAAACGTGAAGGTCGACCACGATCGTCGAGGTGGCGTTGTCGCTTGATTTAATGGACTATTATGGACACGGTGATGTACAAAGTTCGTCGTTGGCTCATTACTCGCATTCAATGCCATGAATGTCGTCGTTGCTTTGATTTGCTTACTGCATAATTTCAACACAAAAACATAATTTTAACAAAACAGATAATAAATCATAAACTGAATAGAAGTGGATTCAAGAAGAAGGAAGAACATGGAGACATGCAGATCTACGATCACATTGAAAGTAACTTACGCAATTCGGTAAATCACTAAATTAACCGAAGACAACGTCACCAGATGACTGAATCCGTAAGCAATTAGTAATTGGAGAATGGAAAAGTTCAGAGTTTTGAATCACCAGCCCAATAAGAACCCAACAAGAAGGAAAAAGCGTTTGACACTCACCTGACCAGACTTTCGTTCCCTGTTCGGAATCTCGCTTTTGTTGTGATCTTACTCAGCGATTGATCGGCTCTCTCTTTTCTATGTTTAATGCCAGCGGATCTAAAGGCAAAGTAACCGCGGAAGAAGGCTCGGAGAATCGCCCAACGGAACACAGCGACAGGATCAGCTCCAACAAGTTCTCTGACGAATGCCATACTTGAATTTTTCAGAACGCTAACGATATCTTGACGCATAAGATCGAGATTCTTCTCACGCATTTCCGTCACCTAAGAAAATATTTCATTCATAAACTTCTCCTCTTCGTTATTGTCTTTGATAATCTCACCTGATATTTGACTTTCCCAGCGTAATGCTTGATGATGAAGGCGTTTTCTTTACGCTGTGGCTTTTCATAAAACGGATTCTCCTTATGAATATTGTTGAACTTGTGCAAGAGATTCTCATTGCTGCCACCAGGAAAGCTTTAAAAAGAGTTTTCAATTAGATTTTCAATAAATTTTTCTTCGTTTCAAAACACTCACTTGCAGGAATCGTCGAGAATGCAAAGAAGACCAGTTGGTTTCGACTCGAATAGATGAAGACATCCTGAGTTATCAAGAAACTCGATGTCTGTCCATTTGATGTTCTCTCGTTTATATTCTTTTTGCTCATATTTGAAGACGTGCTGAAATGAAAATCAAAATTAGTTATGCGCAGAAACTTCAGATTGAAAGAACTCACGAGATTGAAATAGTATTGGAGATGCTCATTAGCGTAGTTAATGCAAATTTGCTCAAAGTTGTTGTGCATTCCAAAATCCTCGAAGCCGAAAATATCGAGAACTCCAATCGAATGTCCCGTATGCAGAGCTTGATCTTTGTTTAGCAACGCATGATTAACTTGTAGTACAATCCACTCGAAGAGAGCGCCATAAAGACACTTGGACAATGCATCGCGAGCAGCTATTGCTTCTGGGAGTTTGTATTGCATGATGAGCGTCTCGCCGCTTGCTTTGACTCGCTTTGATGTCAACGCTGCCAGCAATGTCTCGTATTTTACTTTCAGCAACTCTGATATGAGATGAACAACATCGAGATTACGAACTTGAACACTTTCATCGTGATGGTAAGTCGACTTCTTCGGATAGAATTCGATATTTCCCAGTAGCAAAACTGCCGACAAAACCATGAACAGTCGACGTTGCTTCTCCGGAGAAAATCCAACCATCTCCATGCTTTGCTTCAACCGCGAAAATTCATATTTCTCGTCACAGTTTTCCAGAGTGAGATTCTTAGCATTCAGATAATGATATTTCTCAGCTGGCAACAGGTGAAGCGTCTCCCTTTCGTTTTCAGTTGCTCCTGATAGCAGATAATAGAAAACATGATAATTTCTCTCGTAAGTTCCTTGCGAGACAATTCTGCTCTTTTCCAGAAGATACTTTTGCACGACTGCTCCTTGAACCATTCCGTTCTCTCGATAGTTCACCTAAAAGAAGAAATTCTCATGAAGTTCATTCTTTGTTATAAGAAAATTGCTTCAATTACCTGAATGAATTTCCCAAAACGACTTGAGTTATTGTTATGTGCTGTCTTTGCGTTTCCGAAAGCCTCCAGAACTGGTCCCGCGCTTAGAATTGTTTGTTCTACTCCGGAACCATGGGAGCCTTTCTGAGACAGTGCCGTCAAGTGATGAAGCAAAAAGTTTGTGCTTTCCGTCTTGCCTGAGCCACTTTCGCCGCTAATAACGACGCACTACAATTAAATCGAAACGATTAGCAATGAACTTTCACTGTTAAAGCAACTCAACGTTTACCTGATTGCGTTTCTCCTTCAACATGCAATAGTAAGCGTTATCGGCGATGGCAAAGATGTGCGGTGGCAGGATGGGCCCGATGCGTTGATTTTGATACAGTCTCACATATTTCGGATTGTAAATTGGCAGAAATCGAAAGGGATTCACAGCAATGAGAATCGATCCGACATAGGTATAGATGTGTCCCGCCTCGAAGCGCTGTCTGAGATTCTCGAGGAGCGTGGACTCGTTGAGGTCGGGCAGTTGGCACAGATCGGGATATTCTCGATTCTCCGGTTGTGAAAGAAATTCTTTTAAGACTTGTGGATCGAATCCATAGCCATCGAGCCATGTTGGCTCTTGCGGTTGTTTTTCTCTTAGATAAAATCGTCCAAAGTGAGGATCCGAATGCTTTGGCCAGAGGAGTTTGAGTGAAACAGGCTTCTCGTGTGGTGATAGTCGACGCTCCTTGCAATGTCCTATGACTTCCGCCAACTCATAATTGTTGCCAGTTAGTCCCAGACGTTCAACAATGCACGATACAATCTCTTCTGCTGTCGTCTGCTTTGACGCTTCAACACTCAAAGCCTCATAGTGAATTGAGAGAGCTCCGACGTAAACCTTAAAGAACAAAATAATGTTATTAATCGATAGAATAAACATGCGAATGTCATTTTAAAGTTCAAGATTCTTTTACGATCGACCCAAGAAGAAGAAATATTTCACATCTGAGTGGCAAAGGAAATGTGTGAAATATGTTCAGGTAAGAGTCTCTCAGTCCATTGAAGGATGAAAATTATCTCAATTCTAAAAATAAGGCTTTTAAAATTGAATTAAGAATGTGAAGCTTGGTGGTTCACATCAAAGTTGCTTGTGCAAGAACTTTTCAAGATAATTCGATTTATTCGAAAGATCAAAGGCTTTCTTCCTTATGAAAATGATTTTGTCAGCTGATGATGACGACAAGGGAAGAAGGGAAAGTCGATGAATTATTAGATCCATTAATCAAGACAAACAGTCTCGATGCACAAGATAATTATATCATCAACAATTTACAAACTCAACGCACCACCGCCGGAGCCTTCCACAACTCCAATTAATTAAACGAAAATGAAAAAGTAAGAAATCAATGTTAATTGCATTTCATGCCACTGACCGAGAAAAATTGAAATAAAAAGTTTTCACTTTTCAAACGAAAATGTTCGCCCCGATAATTCCGAGCTGCGAGCAGTTAAAGAGGAAACCGATGAGAGATGAGAAGCGCAGCTTTATGATTTGAAAATTTCCTGCTTCCTGTCCAGTGCTGACAGTGATGCATTTGTGATCTCGATTGACAGCGAAATGTATGTCGTTCGCACGAGAGAGAGAGGCGAACTATAGCCGTTTGTGGTTTCGTTATCACATCAAGCATGATGAAATTCACGAAAATAAAACGATGTTGTTTAGTGCTCTGACTCATGCTTGAAGCATTCTTTTTTTGAAAAAGTCTTGGCTCAGATTCGCAGACAACGAGAACAAGAATGGGAACCCAATTTAAATTAATTAACCAGAACGACGGCGGATCATGAATTCTCTGTGAGTCGCATGTGTTCAACATGTGCGATTTATTGAGATGAGTGATGACTCGAGTTTAAATTTAATTCTAGGATTCTATGAAAACATGAGTCGTAACAAAGGAATTTGAATGAGTTATTAGAAGAACAAGAACTTGAGCTTACCTGTAACACATATCTTGTGGCACTTTCAGTTGAGTCCTGCGAATGCATGACGAGTCCAGTCGTTTAACTACGTTCGATCAGCTTGTCGGTGATGGTCCAACATTTCTTCTCACGTAGTTTTCACAAGTTATTCTTTCTTTTTCGCGTAGCAATTTGTCTCTCGTTTTCTTTCGTTTGTTCTTCTGACTCCAATGAGTTAAATGTTTTTAACTTATAACAACAACAAAAGCGATAACAAAGAAATGATATATGCACTGGAATTAAAATAAACTTTACATTATTCCTCGTTCACATTAAAATCACTTGACGTTTTCTTCTCATGCAGACTTAACAGGCTCAAAAGCAAATCCACTGACACCGATCTAGTTATGGAGTTAAATGAACAACGCCATCAAGGCTTAATGGAAAGAACTCCTTATCATTAATGAGTAATTAACTGATAAGATCAGCAACGATCTGTCGTTGTCTTTCTCTTCGAGCGCATTGAGCGATGAGCGGCGAAGAGAAAAAGAAACAACGACCATAACAAAGAAACGTTAACCATGTGGCGGTTTACGCTCCATCGACGATCAACATCATTAAGGTGGAAACGACGACAGAGAAAAAATAAATAAATGCACAACCGCGAGAGAACGTGATGAGTTCTAATTCTTCACTTTAATCCGCCCCCACTTTCCTTATCGCCTCCGAAGACGTCGAAGAAACTCATTTGTTAAGAAAACAAATAAGAGCGAATCCGGCGAGACGCAGCAAGACGCACATTTGATTCAAGACATTCCGATTGTCTCACAAGACATTTTTTCCTTTTCTTTCGTCGGGTTCCAATTCTCAACTTTTTTTTCCTTCTCATTTTTCGCGTTATGTTTTTTTAGGGCTTTCATTCGAGTCACTTGGTCAGTGTGGAATATATTGGTCTATTACTAATGAGGTGCGTGTGTCAAATAAAATATTTTTAGCACTTTTTAGTGGAAATAATTAAATCAGAGAATAGCGAGAGAGCCTTTCAATAAAAGAGTGACAATTCTTGATTCTTTTATCTAACAACGTTTGATTAAAAGCTAAGTCACTTAGGAGAAAAGCCCCAAAGTAGATTTCAACGCAATGAGAAATGCTGCGATGGATATTTTTTCTCTTCTCGCAACTGGTCTGACGGGTGCGGGGAATCAAATCAGAAAGAAGAGTTTCAATCCCATTCTAGAAATGGAAAAACGATTTTTACAATCACAGTTCCTTTGTCGTGGAATTGTCGCTCAAGTTGGAAAGAAGAAGTTGGTTGGACTCGCGACTAGACAAAGATGATTAAGCGGCTCAGTCGGATGGAAATGTTTTTCGCATGGAACAAAAAGAAACATGGAGATAAATGAAGTTGGGAGGCAAATGAATCACCAAATTGGATCTAATTATCATCATGAAGCATTTTGCAGAGGGAGTGGAGTACTGAGTGTTCATCATCAGACCAGATGCAAACTTGAGCAATTAAATTTCAATTCACAACTGAATCATCTTCTTCGTCATTGTCGTTTCCTTGATTCTTATGAGCAATTACTGGGTAAACATAAACAAATCATGTTAAGCTCAACTGTTTGAGCTAGATCACAACAATCACTGTACATCACACAATTTTATTGAACATTTAAGCTCCAGCGGATTCTGAATTCCTTCACAACACACTTGTGACGTTATTTGATGAGTTTTTTCGTTCTTGTTGATTTTCTTTTAATTTAACGCGATTTATCGATTGGGATTAACTTTTGAGCCTTGTTTGCAACACTCGGAGCACTTTCGAATGATTCTCATTGAGAAAAACAAAGATTAAGCAAGACTATTTGGCAAAACATGAAATTTTCAAAATAAAATCTGAATTCGAAGATTTTCTTGCAAATTTCACTTTTCACAACAAAGCTTCCATCAAAAATCACAATTGTGTTGCGTTCTTTACCAATTTTGTTCCACCATGCACTCTAAACTTATTTTTAAACTAGATTTTTTAACAAATTTTTTTATAAGGAAATATTTCTGACATTTGTTGAACAATGAAAGCGTCTGAGAAACTGAGAAACACTTTGAACGCTGTGGCAGACGTTCGTATTTTCTAAAGTAGACCCTTTGTGCCACTAGATGGGGGGCTCAAATTATAAGTTTAAGCTAACTCCGGATTAAGTTAGTTGACCCAAATATTTTTTACAAAGGATAATTAAAAATTAAGTGGAATAATCTAAAGTTTAAAATGTCACAATCTAGAGCAGACACAGCTCAACCCTCGACTTCAAGAGAAATGAGCAGTAGTAATTCTGCTTTTAGCCTTGAAAATCGAATGAAATATATTGCTGACTGTAAGATTGTTTACATTTTTGTTTTGATGCTTGAAGCTAAACAAAATGATTTTATAATATTTTAGACAACTTTCCTTATTGCGATGAGTCCCAAAAATACGAGAAAGTCGCCAAAATTGGTCAGGGAACATTCGGGTATGAAAATTTGTCGACCAAAAGAAAATTCATGGAATTCTAATGATTTCACAGAGAGGTCTTCAAAGCTCGATCAAAGAGTGACAACAAGTTTGTTGCGATGAAAAGAGTTCTAATGGAAAACGAGAAAGAAGGCGTAAGTTTAAATGAGATTTGACAAGCGATTTTGACTGATGGCGAAATATCTTTTAGTTTCCAATCACAGCTCTTCGAGAGATTCGAATTCTCCAATTACTTAAACATGGAAATGTCGTGAATCTAATAGAAATTTGTCGAACAAAGGCAAACAAGAACAACAAGTACAAATCAATCTTTTATCTGGTGTTTGAATTTTGTGAACACGACTTGGCTGGGCTGTTATCAAACGTCAAAGTCAAGTTTAGCTTGGGAGATATCAAGCGAGTCATGAAGCAACTGTTAAATGGACTTTACTACATTCATTCAAATAAGATTCTCCACCGAGATATGAAGGCAGCTAACATTCTCATCACAAAGACTGGAGTACTGAAACTTGCGGATTTTGGTCTAGCAAGAGCAATAAGCGCTTCAAGGAGCGGTCAACCTAATAGATACACAAACAGAGTCGTGACGCTTTGGTATCGACCACCTGAACTTCTTCTAGGAGACAGAAATTACGGCCCAGCAGTTGGTGAGTTCATAGAAATCATTTGTGATAACTTTCTCTAATCTATTTCATTTAAGATATGTGGGGCGCTGGTTGTATAATGGCTGAGATGTGGACGAGATATCCAATCATGCAAGGTTCTACAGAGCAACACCAACTGACACTTTGCGCTCAACTTTGTGGATCATTTACAACTGAGGTGTGGCCTGGTCTAGAGAAACTGGAGTTGTTCCAGAAAATGGAGCTGCCGTTAAATCATAGAAGAAAAGTCAAGGAGCGACTCTTGGTATATGCTGGGGATCCATCTGCGGTTGACCTCCTCGATAAACTTCTGATTCTCAATCCCGAAAAGCGAATTAACGCTGACGACGCTCTCATGCACGATTTCTTCTGGACTGATCCCATGCCTAGCGATTTAGGAAAAATGTTATCGCAACTAACACAAAGTAACTTTGAATTCCTTGCTCCACCTCGTCGCCCGAATATGCATCGCTATCAACAGCAAACTGCAAATCCTACCGCTCAACGTCCAGAGAATGGAGGAGGATATGAAGATCGCGTTTACTAAAAAAAGCATCGAGTACAAATTTAATCTGAAAATGAAAGAAGATAACTGAAATAAAAGAAAATTTTCTAATTAAATGTGTCTTTAATTTGAGTTCATAATTAAATGTGGTTTTAAGTAGATTTTAACATTAATCAGGCGTGTTAATTGAGCTTAATTAATTTATTTCCGTTGACTCATAATTTCAAAAAAAAACTGAAGTTCCTTGAAAGCGTTCAAACGTCTCAGACGTGTTCCCAAAACTTCGACCACTTTTGCTCAGTTAACTGAATTTCCGAAAAAAGTATTTCGCTCCGAAAATATTGTAAAATCAATTAAAATACACAACTTGCGGTAAGTATTTATTTTCTAATTGATAGTTTATAGCAAGAGAAAGATATGTGGTATCAAGTTTATTTAAAATTCGCCTTGAAATTTGCATAAAAAAAAGTTTTTAAGTTTTCCATTTTGGATTTCATGAACGCGCGTACGAAAAAATCGAAAAACAAGCCAAAAATTTCAGCCTCAGAAAAAAATTAATTTAAATTCATTTTGCTTGAGTGCAGTGAATGTTCTTTGTTGCGAAATTTGCTTTATCTTATCAGCGATTTTTCTGCGTAATTTTTTCTGAAAAAATGTGCTTTTCTCAATTTTTCCGATTTTTTTCCAATATTTAATGCTATCGCACAATTGAAGTCGAATTTATATTTTTATTTTTCTTTACACTATCTCAACAGACTATCCGCTTTTTTTCGTACCGTAAAAACTACATAAAAAGCTTAGAAAAATGTCTGATGCTGCAGTGAAGAAGGGACGTGGACGTCCAGCAAAGGTAAGCTTCTTGGAAATTGCTAACATTAATCTGAAGAGTTTTCTCTTCGTGTAGATGTGTTTTCGCGCCAATTGAGAGCGTAGCATTTTATAATGCTTGTTGCTTTGAAATTTTAATTTATTAATTTTAAAACATGATCAGGCAAAGGAACCCGTTGCCGCGGAAAAACCCGAAAAGTCTCCAAAGAAGGTGGTGGAGAAAGTAGTTGCTGAAAAAGAAGTAGCTAAGGAAGAAAATGGTGGAGCAGCTAAGAAAGGACGCGGTCGTCCACCAAAGGCAGCTGCCGCTGCCAAACCTGCAAAGAAAGCAGCAGCAGCACCTAAACGAACTGCTCCTGCAGCATCTGGAAAAGGTAATTCATAAGAAAGCATTTAAATATTGAAGGTAAATTATAATAATTCTCATTTATTAGGTCGTGGGCGTCCCCCCAAGGCAGCCAAAAAGCAGGAAAGTGCTGACGAATCTGACGAAGAAGCTGAATCCGACTCTTAAATACTAAGTTATCCCTGAACTCGCGTACAACATAAACGTTAAATAATCCTAAAACTTTAGAGAACTTTTTACAACAAACCCGATTATCAGCGAAGCAGAAAGAAAGCCATTCGAAAATAAAATGAAAATTTAAACATTAATTACAGTATATTTCCACAAAAGAAGAAAATGAAAAGATGTTAGGTGTTAAGATAATAACAAAAGCTATTTTCCAATATGAAGAACTCGCACCCACGATTTCTTAAAACGGGTTTGCAAAAGGATCATTAAGACTTTAATGATTGCTAACGAGCAAACCCGTGACGAGAAAAAGCTTAAGCGAAATATCAGAGGACGAATAGTCAAGGTATTAGAAGTCAGTCTACCTTTTGCATTTAATAGAATAAACCAATAAGAAATGTCCAGAGAATTGCGTAAAATTAGTTTGAATAGAACAAAACGACTGTTCGGAGCTTATTGAGCCTTGTTGGACTTTTAAAGATTCGAATCAGTCGTCGAAACTTGACGATCCGTCCTCGGATGTTGTTCGAGGCTGTTGGGGAACTTTATTACGAAAAATAATAAAAAAAATGTTAGTTTTTCTCTTCTTTACCTTTTTATGTTTCTTTTATTCCTGAGTTCAGAAGACATTTGCTTATCAGTTTGACTTATGCTCTACGATAACGTTTTAGCTTAAACATTCTCTGTGTTTCTTCTTTCTTATCACATGTAGTTTGAGATACAAATCGATTGAAAAAAAGTTCATTGTGTGTTCCCAAATTCACTTTCCAAATTAAATTACGTAAAAAAAATAAAGCGGAAAAACAGTTTGTAGATGGAATTTTAAAACAAGAGAAATAAATGTGTTTTTTGATAAAGAAAAGCTTTTCCGGAAAACTCTCACTTTCATGTTTCAGCTCTCATGGAATTTTCTCTCCTACAAATGACTCGCTCTCTGCGAAGGGAAAAAAGCTTTTACTTGCACTCTGTGAAAACAAATTTTCTTGGTAAGTGGAAAGCTCGCTTGAAAATTTTCCTAAAATTATTAAATTCTCGTGTTTAAAGTTGAGGTGGAAAAATTTAAAAACTTGCAAATAATTCTTTAGATCAAAGGTAAATAATTGACGTAATTAAAATGTTTCGGCTGCACTGGAAAACTTGACTTTTAAGAATTTTTTTTTTGGTTGCATTAAAATTTCCGCCCCGTCGTCGATTTGAGGGACGTAAAGTTTCGCTTTCATAAATGGCGAATCATGAAAAATGGAGTGAAAATTCAATAAAAGTTAGATTTTCAATTTTTTCGATTAAAACTGAAAGAAAATCGATTCAGAAAAATTGTTGCGTTTTCATCAGAAGAGAAAATAAATAATTTATGTGACGATAATTCTTCTTCATTTTGCGCGCTTTTCTTTTTTTTCTGATGTGTTGGCCATAGACAAAGCCGTTGAAGAAAATAATGTCGGACTCCGAAGAAGTTATTCCTGAAAAGAAGGGACGAGGACGCCCCGCTGCTGATAAGGTTGATAAGGCACGTTTAGATTCGAATAAATTTTCCCTTTCTATGAAATGTTTTATAAAATTTATTTTTCCAACACAGAAACGCAAAGCTGAACCAGAAAAGTCAGATGGTAATCCTCCAGCTAAGAAAGGGCGAGGCCGACCAAAAGGCTCAACAAAGAAAACTCCAGTTAAGAAGGCAGAACCCAAATCTAAGACCCCAAGGAAATCGAAAAAGAAATCGGAATCTTCCGATGAAGACGATTCCGATGAAGGATCATCGGCATAAAGTCACAAAATATATTTGAAACCTTCAGCGTAAATTTATTTCCCTTAAAAATTTTGTTTATTCTAGAAAATTAAATTATTATTCGACGGCTGAAGAAGTAACTTTTTTTTATTAACACTTAGCCCTGTAATTATGATTTAGGGATTTTTGTTGATGAGTTTCAAATAAAATTCGATTTACGCCAACTTTTGAATTTTCCCGCGAATTTAAACAAGTTTTCTTGAGAATTGCAAAATCTTAAAAGCGCTTCAACGGTCAAAATATTTCTCGAAAACAAAAAAGTTTTATTTCAGTGAAAGAACAATGTACATCAAGTCAATCATCATTGATGGCTTCAAATCTTATGGAAAACGAACTGAAGTTGATGGATTCGATAGAGAATTCAACGCAATCACTGGATTAAATGGAACTGGAAAATCAAACATTCTCGATTCCATTTGTTTTGTTCTTGGAATCTCCAATTTAACTCATGTAAGCTATAGATAAAGACCATTGGATCATAACTAACTGCTAATTTATTTAAGGTGAGAGCTCAATCGCTGCAAGATCTCGTTTACAAGAGCGGACAAGCCGGCGTAACGAAAGCAACAGTAACAATCAACTTTGATAATACAAAGAAGGATCAATGTCCACTAGGTTACGAAAATTGCCGCGAAATTTCAGTCGCTCGTCAGATTGTTGTAAGTTGAATGAAATCACTTAAGTTTCACAGCGTTTTAACAAACTATTTGTCTTGTAGGTTGGCGGAAAAGGAAAATATTTGATCAACGGCAAAAATGCTCAATACAAACAGATTCAAGATCTTTTCTGTTCCGTTCAACTCAACATCAACAACCCAAATTTTCTCATTATGCAAGGGCGAATTACAAAAGTCCTTAACATGAAGCCAGCGGAGATTCTTTCGATGATCGAGGAAGCTTGCGGTACAAGCATGTACGAGAACAAGAAGGAGAAGTCGATGAGTCTAATTCAGAAGAAAGACAGTCGAATGGAGGAACTCAACTCACTTATTAAAGATGAGATTCAACCGAAGCTTGAGAAACTTCGAAAAGATCAACAGCAATATCAGGAATATCAGAAAATCTGTCGCGACATCGAGTATCTCACTCGAATTCACATTTCATACAAGTACCTTCAAAGTCTAAAGAATGTTGAGAACTGCGAAGCGAATATCCTTAAACTAACAAGCATCATCGAGAAAAGCAAAGAATCAATTGAAAAAAACAAAGAGGAAGTTCAACAGATTGAACAATCGATTGAGGAGATTCAGGAACAATTGAATGAGACTGTAAGTATTGAGAAGCTCTTATGTTTGTTCTCACTGTAAGATTTTTCTATTGTAGCAAGAAAATGGTGATTTGAAAGCGCTTGACAAGGAACTAGACGAGTTGAACAAACACGACGCTAAGTTAAAAGCCACCGTTAACTCTGCCCAGGATCAAATCGCGAGTGAACAAAGAAAGCTCAAGACACTCCAGAAAAATCTCAAAATTGATGAAAACGCTCTTGCTAAGAAGGAAGGGCAAATGAACAATGCTGGTGGCGTCTTCGAGCAGTTGAAGCAGAACGAAACCAATGATCTGAAAGCTTATCAGGATGCACAGAAAAGACTCGAAGCTGTGAATCTTGGATTGGCTTTGAATGATGAAGGCGAAGCAACATCGCTTCAAGATCAATTGACAAGTAAGTTGTGCTCATGTCTCTGAAGTTCCTTATAAAATAACCCTTCTATTTTTAGCTGCAAAGTCTAAGATTTCCGAAGCTGCCAGTACAATCAAGCAAAGCGAAATGGAATTGAAATATTCAAAGCAAACTCTGGCCACAAAGGAGAAAGAAACAAAAGTTAGCGACTCAGCTTATTTGAAGGACAAAGATGTCATCAGCAAAATTGAAAAGGAAATCAAAAATTTCGAGACTCAATTGAATGGAATCGACTACCAAGATGGTCAAATGGAAGAGCTTACCACTCGCAAAGATGATTTGACGAGAGAATGTAGAACAGCTCGTTCAGAAGTCGATCGATTCTCTAAATTCGAGTTTCGTTATGATGATCCAATTCCGAATTGGAATCCTAATAGAGTTAAGGGCGTTGCTGCTAACTTGTTCAAAGTTAAAGACCAGAAATACTCACGAGCTCTTTCAAGTGTCATCGGGGGCTCATGGCGTAACGTTATTACAGATAACGATGAAACTGGAAAGCTTTTGCTTGAACGTGGAAATCTTCAAACACGAACAACAATCATTCCAATGACAAAGATGAAATCAGGAGTAATTGAACAACGAAAAGTTGATTTGGCTCAAAAGCTCGTTGGCAAAGAAAATGTTGCGCGAGCAATCGACTTGATTGATTACAGCAAGGAATTTGAACCAGCAATGAAATATCTCTTTGGCAATTCCTTTATCTGCAAAGATTTAGACACAGCTAAGAAGGTCACTTTCAATAATGAAATCCGAACAAGATCTTACACGCTCGATGGTGATTTGATGGATCCTGAGGGCTCACTCTCTGGTGGTGCTGTTCAACAAGGCCCAGCAATCTTAGAAGAAGCAGCTCGTTACTCTGAATTGAGAGCATTCCTTGACGCGAAAGTTAAAGAATTTGGCGAAGTCAATCGAGCAATTGGAAATATTCAAAAAGTCGCTGAACAACATAAGTTAATTAAAGACAAGTTGGACAACGCACAAATGCAACTTCGTGCTGCTCAAGATCGAATTCAATCAACATCTTTCCGTAGAAGTGAAGATGAATTAAACGAGCTTAAGTTGAAGATTCAAAACTTGCAACAAACTATCGAAGATTGCAAACAGACAAAAGCAAAAAATGAAGAGAAAGTAAAAGATTTGTCTGATAAAGTTGCTGATTCTGGAAATCATCGGGAACGTGAATTGAAAGCTGCTGAAGATGAGATGAAGAAGACAAAGAAAAAGTACGATCAATCACGTCAAGAATGGCAGAAGCGAGAACAAGAATACGAAACTATGAAGCTGGAGATTGAAGAACTTAAGAAAACACTTGCTGAAGGTACAGAGCAAGTCGCTGCCATTGAAAAGCAAATCGAAACCCTTCAGAAGCAGATTGAAGACACAACCGAAGCCGATGCTGATCTGAAGCAGAAGAGTGATGAACTTAAAGCTCAAATTAAGCAACAAAAAGATGCAATCGCTGCTCAAAACAAAGAAGTTCGTACAAAGCTTGCTCGAAAAGAAAAATGCTTGAAAACGAATCAAGAGCTTGAGCTTGAAATTAAAAAGAAAGAAACCGAGATCACGAAAGTACGAGATTCCAACAACGACGGCTACAACCGAATCAAGGCTCTTGAGAAAAAATATTCTTGGATTCAAGAGGACAAGGATCATTTCGGAGCTAAAAACACTCGCTACGATTACTCAAAGGAAGATCCAGTTGGCGCCGGAAATAAATTGGAGAAAATGCAGGAAAACAAGGAAAAGCTCAGCCGCAACATAAACCAAGAAGCAATGGTTCTTCTCGAAAAGGAAGAAGAGCACTACAAAAAGATCGTTGAACGTCGCACAAAGATTGACAATGATAGAAAGAAAATTGTTGACAGCATCAAAAATATGGACACAAAGAAAGCCGAAGATCTCAAAACTGCTTATGAGCAGATCAATTTAAACTTCGGCTCCATTTTCAGCACTTTACTGCCAGGAACACAAGCTAAACTCGAACCACCAGCTGGCATGAGCTTCCTCAAAGGTCTCGAAGTTAAAGTTGGCTTCAATGGAATTTGGAAAGAATCGCTGACTGAGTTAAGCGGAGGTCAACGCTCTCTCGTTGCTCTTTCACTTATTCTGGCAATGTTGAAATATAAGCCAGCGCCGCTGTACATTCTCGATGAAGTTGACGCAGCTCTGGATCTTTCGCATACTCAGAACATTGGAGCCATGCTTAAAGCTCACTTTAAAAATTCTCAATTCGTCATTGTGTCGCTTAAAGATGGAATGTTCAACAACGCAAACGTTTTGTTCCGCACGCGATTCCAGGATGGAGTTTCAGGAGTTCTTCGAACCACTAATCGCCACCAAGCTTAATCCAACTGTTTGTCTTACTAATTAATTAACAATGATCAATAAAATTTAAGTTTCGTACAAAATAAGAAAATCGTTACTTCGCATCTATTTTTTGAATTCGAAGCAAAGTTGAATTGTTTTGATAAAAAGTTTCAGAAGTTTCATAATTAAATTGATAACAGTTGTTGAATCAACATGGCAAATTTAATAAATACGGAATATTGTGGTTATAAGTCTCCATTGTCAACTCGATATGCATCAACCCAAATGCAATTCTTGTTTTCCGATCAATTCAAGTTCTCAACTTGGAGACGTCTGTGGAGTATTCTCGCACGTGCGGAGAAGGTAATTCAATAGATTCTGAACATAATTTGATAAAATTAAAGATTGTTGCTTTTAGGAACTAGGATTAGCAATTACTGATGAGCAAATCGCTGAACTGGAAGCAAATTTGACCAACATTGATTTCATTGGAGCGGCAGCTGAAGAGAAGTTGACTCGTCATGATGTTATGGCTCATATTCATACATTTGCTAATCAGTGCCCTAAAGCTGCTCCAATTATTCATCTCGGAGCGACGTCTTGTTTTGTTGGAGATAACACAGATTTGATAATTCTCCGTGATGGTCTGAACTTGTTATTGCCGCGAATCGCGAGCGTGATTAAATCGTTATCTGACTTCGCTGCGAGTTATGCTGATCTTCCGACCTTAGGCTTCACTCACATGCAACCGGCACAGCTGACAACTGTTGGTAAACGTTGTACATTGTGGATCAGCGACCTTATGATGGACGAGAGCAATCTCAGCCTTAAATTGCAATCTTTAAAATTCAGAGGATCCAAAGGAACAACAGGAACTCAAGCAAGTTTTCTAGAATTGTTTGGAGGCGATGAAGAGAAAGTTAAGGCTTTAGACAAGAGAGTAGCTGAACTCGCTGGATTTGACAAATCTTATGCTGTAACTGGACAAACTTATTCAAGAAAAGTTGACGCTGGAATTGTGTTAGCTCTTGGCGACTTGGGCACAACAATTCATAAGATGTGCACTGACATTCGTTTGCTTGCTTCTATGAAAGAAGTTGAAGAGCCATTTGAATCAACTCAGATCGGATCTTCAGCGATGCCTTATAAACGAAATCCAATGCGCTCCGAACGATGCTGTGCATTGGCTCGTCATCTGATCACGTTGACTTCCAATGCAATGAACACGCATGCAACTCAATGGATGGAAAGAACTCTCGACGATTCAGCTAACCGTCGATTGACTCTTTCTGAAGCTTTCCTATCAGCAGATGCTGCTTTATTGACTTTGCTGAATATTTCGCAAGGGCTTGTTGTCTACCCAAAAGTAATTGAACGTCACGTTTCTCAAGAACTTCCTTTTATGGCAGCGGAGAATGTTATCATGGCAATGGTAAAAGCTGGGGGCGATCGTCAAATCTGCCACGAAAAGATTCGAGTTTTGTCTCATGAAGCAGGCGCTCAAGTCAAACAACATGGTCGTGACAACGACTTGGTCGAGAGAATCAAAAATGATTCATACTTTGCTCCAATTTTAAATCAACTCGATCACATTCTTGATGCAAAAACATTCACAGGTCGAGCTGGCAATCAGACGAGAGAGTTCATTAGAGACGAAGTCATGCCAATGTTGCAAAAATACGAGAATAGAATCCAAACACAGCAAATTCAATTATCGATCTGAGCTTCCAATATAAATCAACTGTCGTCTCCTCCTTTGGCGCTGCCACATCTCGCGAGACGCCATAAATTTGAGTTTTATTTACTTCCAATTTTCTTTCTAATGAGGCGTTTTATCGCCCTCTTCTGAAAACAAAAAAAAATATTATCTTCGTTTCTTATTGTTATTGAGAACATAAAATCGTAATGAGCAAATAAAAATTTGAATATTTTTGCATGTCGCCAAGCGCTTTCAAATCCCCGAGTAAAAAGCAACCTGTGATAAAGAAACTCGATGGCGTGAATAATCATTCGAAATTGATTTCATCTTTGGCGGTGTGCGGGGGCTTTAGGAAGCTTTTTATAATTCTGCAATTACGCTAATCGAAAATTAATGAAAATAGCAAAAGCCGCGAAATTCATTGGGAAATCTGGATTAATATTTATTGCGGGTTGAGCTTCACGTTCGAGTGACTATCAGCAGATTGAGAATTTTAAAGTCAATGAGAACTTTTCGATCTAGTCAGCCAATGAAAAGTGAAAACTTTTCGTTTTGCAACGTTTTACTGATGAATGTAGCGGATGAAAGACAATTTTGTTCAAAGCGGTTGGAGTTCGCGATTTATCAAGTTGTAATCTTCAGCTGAGAAGGGTAAACATAAATTTAATTCGAATGTGTGAGTGGGAGGGGATTAAATGGAGCTCAGATTTCATTCAATTGCTTTTTCCTCAAGCTGATTCAAACTATCTTTGGTGGTAGGAAGTCAATTGGGGTTTTGCTTTGCTGTAGGTCGAATTCATTCAGAACATCTAGAAATCCTTAAACTCTCGCTTTCTTTCACGTCAATTTAGCGGAACAAACAGGTCTCATTGTGTCTATAGCCTTCACTTTGATCTTTAGTATGAAAGGACACGAAAATTCCTTTCATCTCGTTTAACTTAATTAGTCGCTGCTTTCACATGTAAATTCCCGTTGTCTGTCGTCTATCCATCATCCAAAAAAGGTGCAGATTATTAATATTTCATCGCACGTACAAGTTTGGGAAAGAATTTTCTCTTCGAATACTTTGCGAATGAAGTTAATTTCTTGCTTCGATGGGAAAACCGTAAAACAAATTTAAACATCTCTTACAGATATCATTTAAAATCGAACATATGCAGACGTTTAATTTTTTATTTGCTGATTTCGTTTTGCTTCTGTTTCTGTTATCGCAAATATTAAAGTTTCATAAATTATACACGACGGTGTCTTAGAGACTCTAAGACCATTGAATTCTTCAATGACCACCCAGATGCCGATAGATGTTTGATTCTAAGTCCGAAATGGGTGTAAACATGAAGATTCTTCGGGGCGCTATTATTAAGTCTCACAAATTGATATATTAGGAGGGAACTGTTTCTTTATCACGCCACATAAAGAGAGGATCCATTAAAATATCTGCTTTGACCATAAATATTGTGTTTAAGTGGTTAAGTGATGATTTCAACACTTTTTCCCGTTGCGGAAGCCTGTTATTATCTCGTCCCATGCTCATTCCGAAAAACCAAAGCGTTTAACAACATTGTTGGCTTCAGATTTCGATTGCTTAATTTAGATTTCTCTCTCTCACACGTTGCAGGTGGAAATAGATGTCAATTTGCATTTTAAATGTTTAAACGCTTGAAAACATCGGAGTTGAGTTAACAAATTAGAACATGAAGAGAGATGGAGAAGAGTCAGAAATGAAACAGACGCCCGGAACAAATTGCTCTCGGGTTTTGGCCTACACATGATGAAAATGCTTCTGAACGTTGTGATCGGAATTTGTTGAGCGGTCACGTTGCTCCAAAAGGTAGTCACGACGTTATTATAATAAACTTTTACTGTCGGAAATTAATCGGAAAATGTTAGGAATTTACATTTGACTTTCACATGTTTGAGGGTCTTCTTACTCGACATTGTTTCAATTGCTAAATGAAGAGAGAAACCACAAAAAAGAAAAACCTTTTTCCTATTGAACTCGACAATTAATGGTTTTTGAAAGTTTTCCTGAAAATGAAAACTTTGTCTATTTGGTTTGAAATGAAAAATCGATAAAGTTGCTAAGTGACAACTTCTTCAAAGATGACAAGAAAGATTAGAAAATCATCAAAGCTGTGAAGCGAATATCTCGATCAATGATCCTGCGAAAATATTAAATGAAGAAGTTCGTGTTAATCTAAAGAATTATTTTCCAGAACTGTTAATCCCCTCAAACCCAATCCTTTATCCATTTACACTCCGTCTTGCGTTGGCGAACTTGTTGTTGTGTTGTTCTGACTCGAGTAAGGATCATAATAAGTCTTAATCACTCAAAAAGGATTACGAAGAATGTTTGTTAATTTTAGAGATTCTTTTCGCTCGTCTAGCTCGTGTTTGGCTTTGCTAAGCCTTCTTTTGACAAAGCGAGACGAGAAGAAAATTACTATCTTGTGTGACTTCATCAGGATTTTGTTTAGAGAACAGAGAGAAAGTCGAGTTGATCTAGAAGTTAATTCCTTTGATGGGAAAATATTTGTGAAAGATTTCAAGCTGTTCGAGTTAAGAAGATGTCGTCTTACCTCTCCGAACTCATTTAGTCCATAAAACTCCATTGCGAACGGTACGGAGAACAAAAACGAAATCTTTATGAATATTTCAGCGATAATCTAAAGCGTGTACGTGAAGAAATTGCTTTAGGATGAATAAGAAAGTGAACGAGAGAGGAAACCCATAAAATTCCATGACCTAACGTAATTCTCCGCAAACTTGTCTTCAGTTAAACATCTTAATAGCAAATAATTTAATTAAACTCTGCCTGTCACAAAATACCATTTTGCGGTTAGCAGTTGATGACTTCATTTCACGTTTCGAAACGGCTCCTTACACTCGTAGACGATGCTCTCCGTCTCGTTTCATCCAAGGCATGATGAAATTATCGTCGCTAAATTATTTCCATCTATTTAAGAGAGGTGATGAATTATTAAATGCCTGCCTTGCTTGCTTTGTAGACTAGATATCTATTTCGGTCGTATATCGAAAGCGAGAGAGAGTGAGAGAGAGAAACCACTGAAATTCCTTTTCTATTGAAAGCAGTCAGACGGGAAGCTCTCACATCAAATTCCCCCCGGAACGAGAAAAATTGAAATTTTCTACGGAAAATTTGTTTCGTCGCATTTCATTCGCACTCTCATGGCAAATATGGTTCAGCGTGAAGACGACAGAAGAAATTCTTTGTTAGGCAATGAGAACAGGTAGAGTTACGGATCAATTAGAGCAACAGCAATTAGTTGCTCTCAATGAAACTGGTTTCAGGTGAAAATTCTTTTCTAATTAAAAAGCATTTTCCTTTTAATTAAAAAAAATTCTTGTTGCGACAACAACTTCATGAAGCACTTGAATATGCATAAGTGAATATTTCATGAAAAGTGGTTTGACTTCTCTTGTTGATTTCTCGCTTTTTTCAAACTTCAGCTCTAATTGGAAATTAAATGCGACGTATCCTTAAGCTATGTGTGCGATAATTAAAACCTTAAAGAGACTTTTCCGGCAACATCTTAAAGAGCGGAAGAAAAGCTAATTGGGTTAACAGATTTTCTCTCGTTTTTGTCGGCATCTGTATTCGTCTTTGGTAATCGCCGCTCAACGATCAACAAAATGTCGCCCTCGAATTCAATTTCATCTTTTCCTGTCTCATCTCGGCATTGAATTCATTTTGTCGCAGGGAACGAGTCATAAAGTTCACACAAAATCGTCGCCCTTCCCTTTCTCAACTATGATCGGGGTGGTCCCTTCCACACAAGACTTTCCGAAGGGGTAACAAATAAAGAAGTGAGAAAGCATTTACAACAAAGCAAAATGCACATAAATTCATAATGGAAGCGTGAAGAAATAAAAATAAAAACTCTGACAAGAGCTGCTGCCTAGAACGTTGTTACTTAAAGAGAAAAGGGATATCATCTCGACCCGAACCTATACCAACGGCTTATGAAGTACATTAAGGCTGCTTTTCACCCCAAATCAACCACCAGGATCGTATCGACGACGCGATGAGAATGAACGAACACTCTCACCCAGTTCCTGTCTGACACTTTTTGACATTCAAACTTTAAAACATCAGAGAGATGGAAAAACAGCATTTACCGAGCAACAATGCAAAAAATTGAAATAAAAAGAAGTTCTTGACAACCGTGGAAATTCATTTTTCTCAATTTCTGTTTGTCGCTTCGGTGTGGTGGTGCGAAAGTCTTCTATTTGTTTAAATCTCTTTTATTTCTTTTATTATTAAATTCCCAACTTTTATTTCTAGTCGGGACGAGATTGCCAATGATGTTAAAGAAGCTTTCACTGAACAAGAGAAAAATCCAGCTGCCCTACCCAGCTCCACCATTTTCACTCTAATGACAACAACTTCTGAATGCCAACCGAACAATTCCAGAGTGGGATCTGCATTAGCAAAACGTAAATTCCCTATAAATAATATAAATCGTAAGCTGCAATCGCCCGGTACGAGTCGAGCTATTTGTAAACGAGAAACACATTCATAAAAATTCATTAAAAGAATACGAGATTGTTCGAAAAGTGTTCGGGTGAACGAGGAAAAAATGTTTCAGCTTTATAGGCTGTGTTTGAATAATTCAGCGTAAAGCGTGTAAAATTCTCTGTTCAATTGTTAATAATTTTATATTTTTTCGGGAGAGATTCTCTTTACGAGCATTTCTTTCAGTGAACGAGAATCATGAGCAGTTACAGCTGGCAATATTTTATTGGATTTGATTGATTTAGTTCCTGTCTCTCGGTTCTTTCTCTCACGGGATGCTGATTGACTTTCTCACAATCATTCACATTGCGCCGCCCTGTCCGGGGATTAAAAATTAAGAAAATGAAATCCCTCAGCCAAAAAGTCTAATCGATGATCATTTCCGCTCGGTCTTAAAGGTCTTGTAATTAATTTCGCTCATAGACAAAAGCCAAAACAAAGATTAAGACAATGGAAGAAGCTTATAGACTGAGAGAAATGATAAATCAACAGCATTTCCTTCTCAACTTTTCTCCTTCTTTTTCTTCTTCTCTTCTTTAACTAATTCTTGAATGATTGAGAAAAATTCATACTTTTTTTTTATTGTCGGAGGAAAGCAGCAAAAAGCGCAGCATCTCGTCCGGAATCAGCTCAACAATTATCATAGATAAAATTAAACTAGAAGTGAAGTTTGCATAGTTTAATTTTGAATTTAAATTAAGTTCTTGAAGTTTTTGAAACTTGAAATATTTAATAAAAAAAAGTTAGATGCGTAATCTAGTTTAAGTTTATCTCAAGTTATTAGTATTCCCAAAAAAAATAATCTCTCTGATTTCTTTCTTAAATCTTCAGTAGAGAAACAACCTAGAAACTAGCTAATAAATCATTGATCAAGAAAACATAGAAAAATGTTATAAATGGTCCGTGAAAAATTATAATTTCACGTTCAGCAGATGTATCGATCTCTCTCACTTTTTCCTCTGCCACGATAATTCCTCAAAAACGATTCATTCATTTGCCAACAATCTGTGATTTTGCTTTCATAGATTTTCCATTCCTCAATGTCTTGAAATGCATTGCAATGTTGTTACTGCTCGATCATGACTAACGTCCAAGGAAATCCCTCCGAACTCAAGCACTCGTAATCAATTAAACAAGCAATCAAAGAAATTATGCGTTTCTGAATGCTCGATTTTTAACGTTTAATTGTAGCACACAACACAAACGATTCACCTTAAATCGAGTGTTTTCATGCATCGTTCTCGTGATTTCTTGAAAGTTTCTCTTTCTCTTTCCTCCGAATTAAACTTCAAATCAAGTTCTGATTTATATTTTCGGTCTGTGGGCATCGATAATTTGATCTCCTACGGTAACAATAATAAAACACTACCGGAGATTTCAAATTAACCGAATCAAAGCTCTTGGCGCGGGCAATAAAAATCTTTGCTTTGTTTTTAATAAAGTTTCAATGTTGATTTTGGAATTTGATATGACTCGTAATCGATTTGCCTTCGGTGAACTATGGACTTGGCTGTAACGAGGCTCCTTGTTGTGTTATTGAAGTTTTGTTTTTTTTAGGTCGCGACACGCTGTCTCCTGAAGAGATTTAAAGCAAACGATTTCACAAGAAAACTTTGCGGAGTGAGAAGAAAAATATCGTCGCGAAATAAGCAAACAAAGTTATTCTCCTCGAGCAAATAGAGTTTGTCGTAAAAAAAAGTTTTGCGGAATATCAAATTCGATCTGATTAAGAATGAAAATCAAATCTAAGAAATTAATTTGAGATGAGCAAACAGGAAATATAAGGAATATGCTTTCAATCACATTAGTTTCCTTTTTGAGAAGTCTTCTCTGCCATTATGAAGATTGAATTTTTATATTAAAAAGCTCACGAGGATTTCGTTGAGAAGATTGCGGCCCATTGAGCAATATTTCAGCTTCAACTCCGCTCCTAGTGTTCTCGAAAACTTTTTAATTCACTTGAGAATTTTCTTGGAATATTTTTTCCATTAACTTTGAGTTCTCTGAATATTTTCCTGTATTTCTTCCTTGTTACCAGCGGAGACTGAATTTCCAGGATTTAATTTGCAAATGTTTTAACGATACCGGAAATTTCTTCGTTCTCGAGAGTCTTTAGAATGCGAGTTGAGAACTCAAGGATCGCAACAACGAGCAGGAGCTGCGGAAATTATGCAGCGTTTGTTGTCGATGCTGCCTTGTTTACAACATGTTTACGAATGAATAATTCATTAATTCCTCCATCAACTAAATGAAATTTACTTTGAATTATTCAGAGCTTGACTTACATAAGCGAATCCATAAACATGAAATTGAGTTATGGTTAATGAAAATCACATGCAGTCGTTGGATGAGACAGCTGAAAGATCGTAATAGAAGTTTGATTGAGATGGAGCAAAGCAATTTCTCTCCCACTCAAATCTTCACGTCATAAAAGTCTCACCGCATCATCATGATAACGCAGCAAAGGCACAGGAGAAAAAAGTATTTTCTCGCCGGAACATGAAAAATCATTTTATCGCTCTTGCAAGACTAGATTGAATCACTTGAAGTACATTGAATATTGTCATGAAAATAAATCATCCCCCACGTTGTTTGTGTTGTTATCATTATTGCGAAGAAACTGCTACTGGAAATCGACCTAAGGACGATCGAACAATGAAGGAACCTCAAAACTACAAGCATCGCCTTCCCTTTTCGGAGCTCCTCAAAGAAAGAAACTCTCTCGAACAAAGCGAGCGAGGCCAGAACTCCCAAAACGATGGCAATAAAAAAACGGCATGGAGCGTTGGATAACAAATCATTGTGAGGACAAAAGAAATACTTATTAGAAAATAATCAGTAAGTTGTCATCGCTCTTGTGCGTTTGGCCAATTTTTTTGCTTCGTAACAGTGATTCTTTTCATTCCCTGCTCGGGGTGGTCTCCAGAATGAATTATGACTCGTTTCGTTCCTTCTCTTTTCTCTCCTCACAAAATGCCTTTCAGCTCCTCATGTGACACACAAGGAAATGTCATCGACGAGCACAAAGCAACATCATCAGTTAAAATTATGTAATTTGTTGTCGTAATAGGTTTAAAGTTGTTCTCATGTCTTTTCATTTCATTTCAGAGTCGAGCGGTGACTCAAGTGAAGGGATGTCCGAGCATTCTTTGAAACTTTAAATCATCGTTCTCTTTCATTCGTCGCTTGAATTGAAAATTTAATCAATGAATTTTAAATTAGATAATCAAGCCAGAAGAGATGATGATGATGATGGCGGTGGCGGAAAGCAATTCTTTCTCAAATTGAACTCGAGCTCGCTTGAGTGGAAATCTCCGAATGAAAAGTCCGAATGAATTAATCCTTGAAGAGCAAAATTAACAACTCAAAGTGACCCGGATCAGGTGAAGCATGAAATTGCTAGAGCGACGGGAAAATCCAGAAAAGAGATGAGAAATATTTCTCATTCCGCCACTTTCATCTTCAAACTTGAATGTCGAGTCCTGGATTATGATAAATAATCAAATTTCGTCCGCGCTGGAAATAAAAATTCTTTTGTTCCTCCTCGAACTATTGAAAAGAAAGAAAAAATCTTTTTATGTGTCGAACATTTTATTCTTAATTCCTTTAAATCATTTTACAAAAGTTTTCTAAAATCATTTTCATTTACATGACAAAACGTTTTTGTTCCCTTCGAAAAAGTTTGATTTCTTTAAAGTTTCTCTTACTAACGCTAAACAAATCTAACTAAGTGAGGCTTAATAAATTTTATTTCTAGAGCTACGATTAAACATTGGGACAAAAATCTTTGATTCGAACGAAATGTCAAGCCAGCGAGAGCTCAAAGCTCATTCCAATTTTTCTGCAGCCTCAAATCGTTTGACAATATTCTCCGCCGCAAGCTTCCAATTAATAATTCTCTTATCAGATCGATTTGTTAATGAACACGTGAATTAATCTCCAGTCCGTGATAAGATTTCGTTTCAGCACTTGATGGAGATAGCGACGATGGATGTCCACTCTGAACACTTTGTCCGTAATGATTCATGTTGTTGGCGAAGAAGGAACTGTAATTATTAAACAAAATGCGAATTACAAATTTGCTGAATGCAAAAACATTGCAACGCGAGAGAGCGCAAAACACAAAATGCTCTTTCATTTGCGTTAATTAAAATTTAAATTCGCGAAGCGGAAGAGGTAATCAGAAAATTACGTAATTACTGTAATTTAATTCATTGCGGTGGCGACTCTTCTTACCTGTAGGCATCCCACTCGAATCCAGGTCCGGTGACTGGCAATGGAAGTTTAGGTTGCATCGACATTCCGGTGCGCCATTGCGGTGTTTGGTCAAATGATGAGCTGTACGTGAATGGATATGATGATGCTGAGACAGGAGGCGTAGGTGGCGTAGCTGAGCTTAAATGGTTTTGACTCGCGCCAATGTTGCTTTGGTGATCCGCTAGTGAAGTGTAATTATATGTTGAGCTCATGTTACTACCGGAGATCGATGATGTTGCTGTTGTGGGTGGCGGAGCTGAAGATGCTGATGTTGTACCTCCATGAACTGGACTCGAACTCAATGAAGCGGGACTAAGCGCTGCTGAACTTGCAACCATTGGTGGCGGTAAGTGATTGAAGGCTGATTGCGATGATTGCTGGCTGCTGCTGTTCATTGTATAGGATTGCGTCCACGATTGCATTGGAGGCGGTAACGACGTTGATTGTGATAGTTGGAGTGATGAATCGTATTGTGATGGATAGGATGATAGACTTGAATTGAATGTAGGAACTTGTTGTGAATTCATTTGTTTGCGCAATCTTGCTCGACGGTTAGAGAACCAAACTTGAACTCTCGCTTCCGTCAAACCCGTTGAGTGTGCCAAGTCTTCGCGTGTATAAACGTCAGGATATTGAGTTCGTGCGAACGCCCGCTCGAGTGCTTCTAATTGCTCGCCATTGAATGTCGTTCGTGATCTTCTTTGCTTGCGCTTCAATTGAATGCCAGGCTCAGATTCCGTTTCACTTTCGTCAGACTGCCCGAGAATTCCATTATTAGAATAATTGTTTGGAATTTCAGTTTCGCCTTCATCTCCGTTTTTCTGACGCAGCAATCGGCTAATGGAACTCACCGACGGTGCTGTTTGCTTGTCACAAATGCCTTCTTTGACCAGTTGCTCGCGAATCTCCCATGAGAAGATTCCAGGATTCTCCTTCTTCATCTCTTCAATGCGATTTTCGATTTCGGGTGTTGCGACACGAGGTTTACTTCCGCCAATCACTCCCGGTCGAATGCTTCCAGTCTCTTGATAGCGGTTTAGAATTTTTGAGACGCAACCATGCGAAACACGGAGATTACGTGAAATGACGCAAGGTCGAACGCCGGATGCTGCCATCTCAACGATTCGTAGTCGGATATGATTAGGAAGGGGTCGACCGTTGATGAAAACACCGCCGAGTTGATTCATTCGTCCTTGGCCTGTAATAAACAGAAAGAGATTTCGTTAGTGATTGCTAATTAAAAGGTTGACAAGATAATCTTAAAAACGTTTCGATCTGGCACAAGACAAAGTTCACAATCTTTTGCTAGGATCCCCGAAAACATTTTCAATAAAGATTAAAGCCACAGGTATCGTTTGAATACCATTAGCCGACGATACAAAAGCATTTATCTCAAAAATATTTACGTTCGAGGCAAAGCCGAAGAGATTATCCGCAGAATCCAATAAACAAAGAAAAAGAAACTCAAATTGAAATCCCCACAAGACCAAGACGAGACAAGGCTCTTCACTGATTTTAAATTAAATTTTATCTTGTCCATTTTCCTTTTTCTCAATAGAGAATTCAATCATTTCGTTTTCTTTTTCCTCCTTCATCTCTCACTCGAAGATTCGCTGAAGCATAAAGCTGAAAGACTCGGCTTGCTTCCCTTTACGTTTGTGTCATAACAACTTAATTTTGGGACGAAGATAATGAAATGATCTTTTCCAGGCACTTTTCTTACTTCATGCACAATTGAGCTGATCCCTTTTACATTTTACTCGATTTTTCTTTCACGAGAAAACGATTTTTCCTTTTTGTCTCTCGTTCAATGTTCTGAACGATTTCATTTCGTTTCATCCCGTCCAGGTTTGAAGTCGAATCTGAACATCAAACGGCTCCATTGAGCATGTAAGCATTGTGAGAACTTCATCGTGTGTGATATTCTCTTCTTATTGCTCGTCTTGAGATTGAAGAAGATTCACATCGGATCGATGCACGCTGCGAAAGCGCATTCGCAATTTCTTTCTTCCCTTCGCTTTTCGTTGAGTACCAAAGCATAGAATTTGACGTGGAAAGAAAAGATTACTTAATTGAATTAAATACATGGAAAAAGAGAGGCTTCGTACTCTGAATAAATCAATGGTCAATTTGTTGTTGAACGATGATCAGACGATGCCGACAGCGGCGGTTGGAATGTGATGAACACCATTCGGACTCAAATGATAGCCATGGAAGTGGCGAGCAATAATGACCGTGTTTACACTCTGGGAAATTGCTCGAGAGAGACGCGAAGGGAACATCGAGACGGCGCTTTGACTGAGTTCAGCTTCAAGTCAACGTCGTCACCCCTTCGTCGGATGCTTTTTTTTTTGAGCGTAAAATGTGAATTACAATCATGAGAAAGAGGCAGAGTTGGACGTTAATGGCGATAGTGTTCGTGTTATTAAGATCCCTTGTAATTTATCCGCGTTTGTAAAATTATTTTGTATACTTGGTTTGGTTTGTAAGACTAAAAGTCTGCCGAGAGAGAGAACATCTCGATGATTACATAATTTAGCTTCTAGACAATCAAGTCGGCACTTCAATCAATGACGGGAGATCTTTACTAGTTTCTTAATAGATTCACGAGCCGGTCAATCACAGTCTTCCTCTTCATCATCTCATTCAACATTCAAAAGTCGAAAGACTATGATATTACATCGCATTACGATTCAAATACATCATAATCTGTCTCCATTCCATTGGAGTGAAAACCAAAAGAGAAATAAAAGATTTTTATTAATAAAATAAAACATTTCACTATTCTTTCCCTGGTCGATATAAAAAGGCGTTGAAACGGCGATTTTTCATCTTTCTCTCTTTAAAAATTGTTAATTTAGCTGATCAAATGAAGCGAAAGATGCCCAAGCAGTCCATTATTGTGGCTGAGGCTCTTTTGAGAAACGATACAAGATAAATGATTCTTTCTTTCTATTATGATGTTCACCTATTATAACCAACCGAACAGATATTATCGCTCTATCGGCGTTTCAGACAACATCTCTTCTTTTATTATGATGTCATCAAAATATTTATTATTAATAGAGGACGGTGTCGTTTGAAGATCCACCGAGACTGGTTGTCGGCAAAAATTAAAAAGGAATTTCTGATTTCTGTTCGAGCTAATGAATTCTTCCGACCTACGTTGATTCAGGAATCAGATGCAAACTCATGATTAAGGAAGCGGGAAAGTGTTGTCAGTGACTTCTTTAAGGATAGAAGTGAACACTTTGTGAAATTAAGAAGATTACAAGTTGATTTTAATCAGACGACAACAGAAGTGGAAAATTCTTCTTCTTAAATTAATCCATCGTCGCATTGTGTGTGTTCTTCAGCCGACAGACATCGCTTTTAATTTTATTAGACAGTAATCAAGACAATAAATCATGAAAATATGATTTATAATAACATAATTAATTCGCTTGCTATTAACTAATATCGTTAATAACGTACGCGAGCGGCAGGAAGAGAGAGAGCGACGTGATGATTAGATAAATGAGCAGGCCGTGCATGGACGCGGCCCACTCAAACGTAAATATTTTGAACGCTTTTCAATTAATAATAAATAATAGAAAACTCATCATAATCAAACAATTGGGAGAGAGCGATGTCGAGTTGAATGAGTTGTGCATATTGTTGATCCACAAATTACCACACGAGCATACAAATTATTTGAATTGAATATTGCCCATTATTTGATCACAATCATCGGCCTTTACACAGCAAATTGATGAGTGTTGAAATACAGGAATTTCTTTCAGGCTCTTCTTCTTCTCTCACTCGAAAAAAAAAGAAAGAAAAGCACCGCAAGTCAACGCGAACGAGAGTGTAAAAATACCAATTCGTATTAAAAAACTATATAATCATAATGGTGAGCCCTCATCGAAGGAGAATTGAGCAAGAAAAATATCGAAAAACATTAAATATTGAGAGGAAAGATCAAAGAAACTCGCCGGCCTTCGGAGTTATTCCGATATATTTATTATCGTCATCATAAAATAATAATATATCTTACACGATGTTTCTTTTGTGCTCGATCGTTTGTGTGAGCCTTCTTCATAGAGAGACTCACAAAACGAAGGCGAGAAGAATACGATCGTCGAGCGGAGCGCTATGCAAAACGAAGAGACGGGAATGCATATCGCGCCAGAATGTCTGCGCCGAAAAGTGAAGCTTACTCATTACCAACGTTCTTTACAACGCGATTTATTTCGCTTGCGGTCTTTCTCTTTCTGATGTTGATAGCCGAGAGAGATGAAGTGAAAAATAAAGTTTGATCCTTAACTTTTGCTTAAATGCAGAGCCGCCTTCTTCTTCGTTTTGAAGGCTTGGAATCCAAAGCTAAAGCAAATGCATTTTGCGACTTTTCAAATTTGCATAAAATATAATTTTATGACGCGTTTTACTGATTTTTGCTTTTGCGCTTATGTCTTTTATCTGATAAATGAACATTACTTGATTTTTATAGCGTGGAGACTGTTGAGAAATACACGGCAGTAATTAAAGGAAATTTGTTATAGCTGAGTGAACGATTAGTTGAAGTTTGACGAGAATTGATGTTGAAGTTTCATGAAAAGTTTTATGAAAAGTTTCTCAATTAAATCCACAAAAAACTTTTGCAATTATTTCTTTGAATAATTTTTCTTGAAATATTTAATTTCAATTTCAAATTTCTCCGTCGCTCTGACAGTCAGAGCTCTGACTCAACCCTCGACATCACTCCAACGCTTTTCTATCTTTTCAATAAAACATTTTGATCGTGCCTATTGTGAGATCATCAGTTAAATTGCCCCGAAAACATTCTTAAGGGCTGCAGGTACGATCTTTTTGATGTTGAACAGCGACATATTGTGCATTCGGTGCCGTATTCTTTCTCACCTTCCACAAAATGTCAAAATCATTGTTCAACAGAGGATCCTCGATCGGAATCTTTTTCTCTTTCGTTTAATATTAAAAGCTGACCGCCGACGGATTAAAGCAGCAACCTTTCGTTTGATCTTTTTCGTATTTTTCCTTGTGTTGTGTTATATTGCAACTGTTATCTAATTTATAATAAATGCGATTATGGAAGGAGAGAAATGGATCGACGCAAGAATTTATCACGAGCTATTAATCAACAAGGATCGTGTTGGGTAACTTAATGCCTTTTCGACGATTGAATCAACGATTTTTAAATGTCTCTTAGTCTTACCTTGGAAAGGATATCCAGCGAAATACGGCGACGGTTCAAGTGATCTCATCGTCATTGTCATTACTTTATCCAATTTGTGATGAGGAAACTTCGTTTTACAACTTTTCAATGTGAAACTTTCACGATTTAACTTTACTTCCTCTAAACTTTCTTATTTTATTTTTCTCTCAAAAGCAAAATTCACACACTTTGCTGAGTCAAGTGACTTCTTCTTAAAGTTTTTCTTTTTTTTTTGTCGAGAAACGAGAAAATCCCGAGAATTGTGCAGTTGCAACAGGTAGTTTCAAGATTTCGACTGCGACTAACTCAAAAGCGCTTGGAAATCTCCTGAAGAATGATCGGTTCTTGAAAATGTTTGTTGTGTTTATTGCTTTGTGCAATCGAAACTCCTCCCATTAGCGTCGATTCTGTTTTGTGTGTTGCTTTTGAAATCTGAGCCCCTCTCTCTCGCCTCTCGTCTCTCTTGCTTGAAACCACTAGAACGTGTTTTTCTCGTTGCCTTATGCGAGTCGTCGACAAAGCCAGATCGCTTTACTTGATGAATAAATCATGGTATTAATTCCATTTTTCTCGAGGGAACGTGTGATCATGCCGACGCTTCACGATTGGCTGAGGACTTTGCTTTATCGACCGCCCAGGTTTATGTTAGCAAGAAGAAAGATTTAAACGATTTCTGACAACAATTTTTATTAATTATTTAAAATATTTTCAATTTGAAATCTCGTGTGGATATTTTACGTTTGATTGACGAAAATATTTCATTACAAACTTTTGAATTTCATTTTAAAATTAATTTTCTGTCAAATTCTGCGGTTTCCATCAGTAAAAGCTGCAAAATGTTTCATTAAAATGCGCTCGCTTCAAACGTAAAATTTCAGTCAAACGATGTTTACGTTCATTTAATGAATACAAAATCAGCTTCGCGCTCTCGCAATCAACCCGCAATATTTGAAATGTTTCGTTTGTTCATTAAGTTTGATGCTTAATCATGACATTCTATTGCTTCTTGTTCATTATGTTCTCAAAGAGTTAAATTGTACCAAGCGCTTTTCAAAGCTTACAGAGAAAGAGAATTTCAATTTCTACGCGAATTACGCGATTTGCTCTTAAGATCCTTCCAGAGAAACATCGAAGGACAATAATTATTGTTCATTAGAAGTCTTTTGTATGTCAGAGACTACCGACTGGTCAAAGGACATTAAACACGGTCGTAAAGTTGTAGAAAACTTCTCGGAACATCTGAGTCTCATTATAAGAAGTCGAGAATTTATTGTTTTATGATCACTAAATGCCAGTCATTGCGAGACAGTTTTTGTGTGACAAGAAAACGAAGAAAAATCATCGAACAAGCAAAGAAACATTTCATGGAGCATTTAAGTCCGTAATAAGCTGCTAGATCGTCAAACATTTCGGCTGTAAAAAAAGTTTTTTTCTTTATAAGTAAGTCAATAGCAGAGTTTAGTCAATTCAAACAAGCAACAAGCTCCCTGTTGTTGCTGTTTATGATTTTATAGTTTTATTGCTCTTCACAACCGTTCAGAGCTCGAGTTCGGAGTTCTAGAACCATTCACGAGTCTCCCCAATGAACCCAAAAGCAATTCCGAGTTGTTTGTTCTCATTATTTTATTTGTCGATAATTCTGCTTTCGGCAAAGATCGTAAAAAGATTTTTGAGCGATACAATTTCGGCGATGAAGCAGAGCCTCAATAAAATTTTATTCCTTCAAAGTACGTGATAACAATTTCCATTGTCCGTTGAGTCTCTGACTCGAAAAAAAATATTTTATGACAAACAAGCTTCCAAGAATTCTATTTTCGATTAATGGCAGTAGCAGAATTCCCAGAGCGACGCGTCCCATTCAACAAGAATCTGCAAAAGACGAGAAGGTCAATTCAACCTCCAGCAATGTTGATTGATCAGCATTCAGTCATGTTACTGAGTAGCCTTTTCATTATAAAGTTCTGTCGAATTAATTTAATGCTAAGCTACCGGTCTACCAGAGATTGTGCTTACAACAAGCACAACAAAGCGACGTTTCAACAGATTACAAGCTAAAGTGGTAATAAATATCAAATCAATCATCTTTTTATTCTCTTTGACTTTTATCTCGTAGCTCATCCATCGTCTTCAGTCAATTGTTGCCAAAAAAAATAAAATTGAAGAAGAGAATTCTGCACGCCGTTGGCATCGAGATGCTCTTCAATCTTACATCCAGATTTGAAATCTAAAGATTATACTTTGCAAAGTGTCGAGCAAACAAGTCAGGCTGTTCCTTCCAATTCCCGGAGCAAAGAGTGATAGCTTCGACATGAAATGCCCTTGAGACGTGAAGTCCTTCATTCCGTATTGAGAAAGGACAGCACAGCATGAGAAGTCGGATATCTCGACATGTATGACACTTCTCTTGTGAGTTCTTATGAATTAATCGTCGCCTTTCGGTGTTTGCTTGACACTTTCCCCGGAAAATCTCTGATTGATCAAGTGGAAAGGCTCGACATTGATCCGTTTATGGAATAACGTCTCTCAACGGAGTAGACGCAGTGTCTAGCAAAGTCAAGAGAATCTTCTTCTCAGGCTCGAATTTACATTTTTACTTCATTTTCCTTCATTATTGTTATCAAAGCTCATGATGATGTAAGGTTTCGGTCTTTGTCGGCACTCGCGGCTTCATGTTCATTTATTGTTCGCTGATTTCAACATTTTTATTTTCTTCTTAACTTTCGAGGCTTCACTTGCCTCGCTCTTTTAGTTTTGCTATTGCGAAACTTCATTTCACTTCACTCGCTCGTTCTTTAACAGAAATAATAGAGTGAACTGTTTTACAGGAAATTTCTCAACTCTAAAATTGCAATTTCACGGTCTACATTTGAATTTCCGAGAGAATGTTCGCCTCGTGGTAGGTAAACGAATGAGTGAGCTATTGAAGATGTGCAGAGGCTGCTCCGAAAGGAAATGTTGAAGGTTTTTCAAACAATTGAGTCTTCCTGTTCAAATTTTCTGTTCTCTCGCGGAGGAAAAACCTGCACAACCTTCATCACAAATTCAGTAATAAGCAGTCGCTTACCCTCCTGCCCTAACAAAAATGAATAATTGATGCCCCGAAATTATCACAAGCACTTTAATGTGGTCGACGATAGCTCGGTCTTCCTAATTACTTAATTAAACTGTTGAGAGCGGTAAATGAAAACATCAAATGCGGTATCATCATCAAGCGTGGAATGAAAGTGTCGGAAATTTGAGAGAAAGAGCGAGGAGTCCTCGAAATCAATTCATCAACATGAAAACTATTCGTATCAAATCGAATATCGATACACTTTTCAATGTAGCTTCGCTCATTTCAAGCGCCTTCCCCATCCAATTTGATTATTTACAGTTTGATTTTTCGGCTTGTTCATCATTTGAACCTGCGAGTGAAGCGTGGAGAGAAACCACAAAACGATTTTCGGGTGTTAAATGACTCCAATCAAATAGTTTTCGTTTCGATCGTCGTTAGCAACGCCTTCTTGATTTCCTCGCCTCTGATCGAGCGTTCGCACTTTCCCAGCTTTACCTGACGAGGATTTTTCACTTGATTACGTTTCGAAGTGGCAAGTACGGTTTATTATTTCACAGTGGCATTAAATTGACGGGTCGCGAAGTTAGACGAGAGCAAAAAAAAAAGTCACAAAGCAATTAAGACAACAGCAGACGACGCGAGTGAAAATAATTATTTCCACTCAGCTCAAAGCGTTCGCTAATTTGTTGAAGCAAACGCAGAACCGTGAAATGAGCAACACTCTTTGCTGGTTTTTGCGTTCATATTTAATTTGATAATTTTCCATAAGTGTCGCATCAGAGAACTTTTCTTTTATTGTTCGTCAGACAGTTGAGCACCAGAAACCTTCCAGTATCCGCAAGATGTTACGTCATGTATGCATTTCAAGTCAATTTTTCAAGCATGTGGAAAGGCAATTATTCAACACAACAAACTTAGTAAAGGAACCGAACGTTTAGACGATGCAAGTCTATTGGCTCGTCTCGTTTGTGAAGACGAGGAGAATGGAAAACCAATAATTTGGCGATTTCACGGCGAGCATATGCCAACAGAATCATTTGTGTGTTCACAGCTCTCTGTGGCCGATCAGAGAAGATTTCTTAAACATTTTTATGAAGAACTCAGTCGCTGGGTCTACCTGATAATTTTCACTAATAATGTGGCTCGATTATCCATGCGCACCACCAGATGTTGTCTCTGCTCGTCTTACATTTACTGATTTTGCGAAACGATGTTTTTCTCCATGAGTTGGCAATAAGCAAAATATTTATATTCGACAACACGGCTTCACATTTCAATTTTCCGTTTTCGGTGCAATCGATGCGACGCCGAAAATATTCATAAAAATTTCCGAGGTGCCAACGGGACGCAATGCACTCTGATGTCGAGCGAAATAAAGTTTTTGTGGGTGGAATTTTGAATTTCAAAAGTGCTTTCATGTGCAATTGCAATAGGATTGATGTCATCTCTTTGAAAACTGCGAGTTGAATAGTTGACGCTTTTCCGGTTTTTTTTAAACTTTTTTTTATGAAAACTTTCTGTAAACAAAGCTTTTAACCTCGCTCTCCTCTCCTTTTGTCTCATAATTCCTTCCTCTGTCCTTCTCATCGCACAAAAACATTTTCCATCGCAGCGAGAATGGCTTGATATAATTTTCAATTTATATTTACCATTGCGGACCAGAAAGAGCGACGAATAAATATTTAAAGGTCAATTAACGAAAGTATTTTTCAACTATTTTTCAATTTTCGAGATAAAATTGTAAAATTATTTTGATGTGCTCTAAAGGCCAACACGTTTCACTGAACTGTTGGAAAGTATTTTTCTGTACAACTTGTGATTCGAAAAGGAATGGACTTGATTATCGAACAAGTAATTTTTTAAATTCCTAATTTGATTAAATGTTTCTGAATGTTTCTCGAACTTCCAAATAAATTCTTTGGCTTCTCTCTCTTCCTAAATTTCTGATTCCAAAACTCTTCATTGAAATAATTCATTCACTTGCTCTTTAGCAAATCATCCGAGAGGAGAATTGTTGGAAGCCAATTTGGAATGTCAAGTTCTCACTTCGAAATCGGCATCTTGTGTGATCCTAAACGTTGTCGGCTTTTTGACTCTTTGTTGGCTTTGATCCTTTGTGTGTCGCATTTTTTCGTGTGAGTCCTTTCCAAGTCTCTCTCTTCGACATGAAAGGCGTGTGTGCAGGTTGAATAGAAGGCCGAAGAATGGAGAAGTTGTCAATTTTCGTTGTTAAACGGAGTTTTATGTCACCGCAAAAGCGGCTCAGAGCAAGTTAAAGGTTCCCGGTGGAGATTTATGCAATTTTTGTCTCATTTCTCATCGTAGTCTCCTTTGCGGCTTTTTGACGATCAATTGACTCTGTTTATGTTTCTACTTAAGATCATTGCAAACAATGATTTTGGCAAATTTTGTGCCAATCGTGAAAACGAACCCAGGAGCAGTTTAATCGGTCGAGTGAACTTTGCCGACTTTGTGGGAAACTTTGAGTCCCATAGCTCTTGCCATTTCCGAGAAGTTATGATTTGTCGTTGTTCTGTTTCACATAAAACTTGATCCAATTTTTCGATGCGACAGCTAAACATTTTTACGACGTTTTTGTCACTCATAAATCTGTGAATTTTACGACTCTCTCCAATGATTAACTTTTTTCCACCCTCGAAACCTCACTAATCATGTTTGGAAACCGAGTGTCGCTTCTTGTGCCGCCCTAGATCGTCCTACATCAATTTCAAAAGTCACCGACCGACACACGAGACGACAGACAAGGGAGAATAAATGTTTGTCACATGTTTGTTCCAACCGCAATTAATATTCAAATGAGAAATGATCCTTTACAAGATTTTTTCTTTTACTTCTCTTCCTCCGCAACCTTGCGTTGTTGTCATTCAGATCTTTGTCGGGACCACCGCAGATTCATTGAAATTATTTCATGTTTGTATCTTCGTTCACAAAGAATTTGTTTTGTGGACAGTAAGCAAAGTGACAAAAGGATTCTTTCTGTTACGAAATTGCATGTTTTGCCATTTCTCGTTTTGTTATTTAGAGCCAACAAAACGAGGAAATAAAAGTTTGAGCAACAAAGGATTCATTCATGGAACCAGCCATTAAAGTGATGAGACTTTTGTGAAACAAAAGCGATTGCAGTGCGAAATGTAAATTATTGTTCATTGTCAATTGTGACTTTAACTTGCAGCTTGAAGCGACAGATAAAAGTAAGATGAAGGTAACTTCCGACGATTTAAGTTGCACGCTTTGAAATGGAAACTTCCGGTTCGACTTCGATAGAAAGTATTTACAATAATTCAGAGTTTAAAAGACAATTCGGCAAAGGAATTTGGAATCAACTGAAATCGAGCAGAACTTCCTCACTTCAACTCAATCAAGAAGGAACTGGAAGGAAGTCGTAATCCACATTTAAAACCCTTGCGGCACCTTCGACAATTATCAGATAAATCCGCAAAATGGATTTCGATCGATAAATCTCATCGGAAATTGCTTTTATCACATTACGCAAATAGAAAAAGGCGAGAACGAGAGGGAAGAATTTATAATTTAGTCGCACGATAAATTTAACTAAATTCTCTTTTCGCAACTGGGAAAAGCCAAAATTTATCGTTTCAAACTCCTTCCTCTCGATTCAAGTGTGAAAATTTATAAATAAAATTTTATTGTTTTCTCTCGCCTCTCGTATTTATTGGTTTGTTGAAATTTCCTATCTCGCTCGCAATGATATTCAACAGAGTAAGTATCGATCGATATTCGAAGTCATTCCAATCGTCTGGCCACCATCAGAATGCAGTGAAGCGTCTGTAGAGTTCGTAAGACATTCCGATGAATATGAAAAACCCTCAATTTAATTTTATTCACATTTCAATTTACAGCCAATTATTAAACATTGAATGAACGTTGAAAACTGCAAACAGCACAAAAACTCTTTCACACTTCCACCCTTGAGTCACTCTTTTACCTTCCATGCTCATCTTTATGAATTAATTTTAATATTTTGTTCACGTGTGATGAAAAGAGCTCTCGAAGCATTGTGTAAAGTGCCATAAACACTCTGAGCATCGAAGCACTTTGCACAACGATGATAATGTTCCTTTGCTTTTCTCCTGCTCCTCTGAAATTGCCATTCTTGTGGATTCGCTTGCATACAATGCACTTGAAGAGACTTCTAGAAATTTATCAATTAAATGAAGCAACGAATTAAATCTTTTTGTGCTCTTCTGAATGAGCAATGCAAAAATAATCTTTTTAAGCTCAACTGATTTAAATTTGAAAACGAAAGAATAATTCGTTTCTGTCAAAGAATTTCCCGGGAAAATGATTTAACTCCAAGGAGAAGAGAAAAAGAAATTCGTGAGTTTTCTCACTCGCATCGGCTTTAGATTTTCAGAAAAATTGATTTGCTTACAAAATCGCTTTGGAGTGAGCTCTCAAGAGCTTCATTTTAAATTTAAAATGTTTTTCTTTCATGAAAACAAACTCAATAATAAATCGATTCCAAAAAGCGATCGCTCACCCTAAAATTTTGCTTAAATTATTCTTTAATACGATAAGAACGTGTAGCGTGTTGTCGAATGCTGCGAGAAAAGGAAACGTTTTTCATCACTTTTTTGCCATCCTCACGTCGCCATTCGACGTCACGAAGCTTTTCTGTTCTCACAAAAAAGAAGAAAAGAAAAAAAAGTTTCAAGGCTTTGAACAAGGATCCATTCACAAACATTGAGGGCAAGGAAGGCTTATGTTCTAAGCTTTTACACTTAAAATAACGAGCAATCTATTAAAGTGCAATCGATATTCGTGAAGACTCCCTAACATATTTTTTTATTGTCCATCGATACACAGAAGGTTTTTCTCAAAGGAAATTATCTGGTCTCTTAAAAGTATCCTTCGCATCCCTTTTGCCTAAATTTAAATACTTTTCATGTCTGATTTTGATTCCGAGATTACTCGGGCGGAAAAAAGATCTGGAAACGAGCTCCATATGGTTTTGCGGCGAAACAGCAAGTTGTGAGGTTTGGACATTTAAGTTTGTTGTGGTCGGAGTTGACGAGAAGTTATCTCTCCGAGGAAATTGAAATACTTATTGTTTTAAAATTTCTTTGAAAGCTTTCGTTTCAATGAGCTTACAAGTTTTGCATTGCAACAAGGATTGTAATTAATATTTCATTGAAAACGTTGTAAAGTTTCTGAAGCCCTAATGAGCTCATTTTAATCAAAAGGCAAAAATTGTTTCGCCTGAAAGTATGCAATTGATTCAACGTCTGCAAAGCTCAACTTTGAAGCTTTCCCACTTAAACTTCTCTCATTGCAAATGAAATAGAATCCTAGAAATATATTTTTCAATTGAAATGTTTATTAAGCTGGTCTTTGCTCCAGCCTGGTCGCAGCAAATTCGAATGAGTTGGAATAATGAAGCAAACAAGGTCGGAAGTGCTCTCTCTTCTCAGAAGATTCGTCAGAATATTTCATTACTTACCTCCAGTTCTCATTAAAGCTCTTTCAATTCCATCGAGTCTTTAATCTGCTTCTAGTCAATCGCGGATGAAGTTAATATCAAGAGTCGAGACTAATGTTTCAATTTGTGATAAGGGAAATAAAAATTGAAACTCGGAAATATTGAGATTGAAATTGAAGGCACAAAATCGAGATACGACGACAGGAAACATTTGACTTCTTCTTCTCCTCGTTGTCGCTCATCTTTCACGATTGTTTATTTTGCCTGGAAATTTAGGATTCAGCGATTTCTTTTCCTCCGAAGATGGCAAAGGTGAAACTGAAAAGAAAATTTTCTTTCACCAAACAACAAAAGAAGTCTCGTCATAAAAATAATTAAAACATCGTTTTTTATTATTAAATATTAAGATTGAAAATCAACATAATTTCTTTCGACTTCCCGCTCGTTTCACGCATAAATAAATTACATTTACATCAACTTGATACCCTGACTGTGAAAAGAAAGCATCATTTCCATGATTAACTTAAACTTTCGTCTTCTTTGCACTCAAGTTTTTTCATCCCCTTAATTCTAACGAGACAGACAACCACCGTTCCGACGCAAACATTTCATAATTTGTTCGTCTAGATTTACAGCTTAAAAAGTTTTTCCTTGTGAATGTTGTGGAGATTTGAGAAAATGATAAATTGAAGTGTTGGATTAGAAACTTCACTCAACTCGCTTGTGTTGAACTTTGTGAAAGAGTCGATGGTTTGCACTTCGCTAATGGCAAGATAATATCGATTTTCGAGTTAAGATCGTTGGCTGATGCGAGTCTAGATTGTTCCAGCAAGCTTCAGTGATTGATTGAACGTGAAGGATGGTTTGAAAGTTTTTGAGATGTTTACATGAAACTCGTGATGATTCTCATGAATTTTGAGACTCGAGTTGAATGAGATTTTTTAGAAAATAAACAACGTTCAATTTTATATATTTTTTTGTAGCACCGCAAGTTCATTTCATTTACAGTATGAGCTGACAATCTAAAATCACATTCACCCACCAACCACTTTACCGAAAATGTAAAACATTTTGAATCAGAAAAACAATTTTTTTTCTCCACTGTTTACAATGTTTTTGGCATTCGCGGTCTATCCTTTTTCTAAGAGAAAGTTGCTCAAACCATGTGAAGTGAGGCGAAGAATAATTTTAAATTTAAAGTCCTCACGTCACGAACGTTGAGCAACACTGATTGAAACAAATCTAAACCCTTTAGAGAGTAACCTCATCAAAACAGAAATCATTTACATCGCTGTCGTGCCCTTTTCATCATGGAGATTTAAAATATCAAACTAGATTCTGCATAAAAGCTGCTGAGTTTCTCTTTAAGGTTTTCAAACAAGTTCGAGAATTTTCTGCTAATTTATTGTCTTAATTTTTTGTTGTTGCCGTTGTTCTAAGCTTCCATGTCATTGTCTCCACAAATTAATGAAGATTCTCATTTCACATCAATTCTCCAATGTAATCGGAGGATTGATCGCTTTGCTGTACTTGGAATGTTGATCCATTGAACTCGAATATCTAATTGATTGGAATGAAAGGAGAGGCTCATTACAATGGCTTGCGAATGTATAACCTCAGGTGCATTTAATGAATCTATAAATCACAGATAATCACTCACCGGCGGAGCACGAGGAGAAGTCCTTAACGTTTGATAATCAGCATCTATTAAGTTTATCGTGTTATTTGTGCTCCGACTATTGTTTGCTAACGAGCTGTTATTGTTATTGCTGCTGCTCGAATAGTTGATGGGCTGAATGGTTGCATAATTATTGTCTAAATCTCCTCCTGCATCGCTACTTCCAAAGCCTCCAAAGGAGTCAATGAGAAGAGGAGCGGGCGGCGTCTCCATCCCAAGCAGATTCTGAGTAATGGGATTGTGTTGTCGTAACGATGAATTATCAGGCGGCATTTGGAATTCACTAGGCTCCGCAAATATTTTCATCGTAAGCTCTTGCTCCTCGTAAATCTTAAGCTTCCTGTAGTTCAAAGACAATTAAGGAAATTAGTTTAACTTTAGTTTATGGTAAACTTTGAAGTGCGATGTTCATCTTCACACTTCAAGTTTCGTTTGTTTATCTAAGCAAGTGCACTTACTGCTCAATCCAAAGAGGATTCTCAGTCGTATTCAGATCCTCAATTATTTGCTTTTTAATTAGCGCATCTTTCCGTCTCGTCTCGTTGGGAATTGAAATCACCCAGTTCTTCAAGCAACAGCAGAGAACGATGAAGCTTATCGCACCCACAAAGAGCACAATCAAGAGTGCAATGATGGCTGCCAAAGCAATGTCGAACTCTTCCTGCAGGTTTGTTGTGTATGCGGGTATCACGTTCTCGATTGCAAAGCCCTACACACACAAAATTAAAGTGCCTCGCTTATTATTCAAATTCCAATTGAACGAGCGGTAAATGTTTGTACTTACGCTGTAATAGTCCTTGAGAAAATCATATTTCGCGTCGATTTCGTTCAAAACATCGAACACAGGGACGATGTTTTTCGTGCTGGGATCGACGGCATGGAAGAATAAATCAGCCCAATCCATTCGAATTCTTCCAACGCCATCGACGTGATATCGAATGTCGTCGATAATGATGTGCTTTTTGGTAACGTTCGTTAATTCAATCAGAATCTCGTCACGTTCACTCTGCACTTCCGACGGCGGTCGGGATAGGATTACACGTACCAACTGCTCCGGTTCGTAAATCCAGACCTGCATGGGAACGAATGAAAGTTATATTAACTTTTATTGAAGTAAAAAGTAGTTTGGGCTAAGTCAGCGTAACTCAATTCTCTGTATCACAGTTTTTAATATTTTTAAAATCCTTTCCGGCTTTGGATTAATTTCATAATCAAAGTTTCATGTTCACAAAGCTTTCGTTATACTTTGCTAAATGAGAATTTTTTTCCTCGCATTAAAATTATTTTCATATTCTCTTTTGAATGTCGGAACTTAACTCGTTTATTTCGTAACATATTTTATGCTAAAGTTTGTTTAAAAAGACAAGTAAACTCACAAAAACTTTAGTCGTCGTTGTTCTTTCAGGTGGTTGAGTCTCTTTCGCTTGAATCTCGAGCTCGAATCTATCTTGATTATACTCAGCCATGAAAGCATTCGTAGTCAGTCGACCGTCTTGTGTTATAGCTGTAAAGAGAATATATTCGTTAGACTGTCGTCTCTATGATAATTCAGAGATTTCTCGTTTCATTTGATTGGCGATTTATTTGTGCGACGACAGTTGAATATAAAAAGTGCACAATGAAACTGCTCGGAACAATGGATAAAGGATTAAAAAGCAAAACAATGGAAATACGAACCGAATGGGGAATTTGCGAGAGAACCTGTTGAACGAGTAGCTCCGTATTTGAACAAGTACGATGCTGTAATTAGCAGTTCTATGGTAGAATTTGCTCCGTAATCCTTATCTGTTGCGTTTATTATTGCAATTAGCTCGTTCATCGCTGACTTTTTGCTCACCCCAGCATAATAGATCTGGAAAAGACGACGAAACATCATTTGAAATATTTATTGCAGAGCGATTGAAAAGTTTTACGCTTACGTCTTGACTGAATTCCGGTGCATTGTCGTTCTCGTCTAGCACAGAAATCCAAACTTTTGCTATTGTGCTGTTCCTTTCAAGACTCTCCGTTGACAAAAACATGAGTTCCATTTCACTGATGTGCAAGTCTGACTTTTTACTTGCTAAGATATAAAGAGCATACATGTCGACTACTTCACGGTCTAGCGATTTGTTGGTGAATACATCACCGCTCGTCTTGTCGATGTAAAACGCTCCATCCTCGTTGCCCAACAAAATGTAATAGTAAATTGCGTGGCTTTCCCTCTCCCGTCCTGAATCATGAACGATTGCTTGAATCTTTCCGATCCGAATATCACGTGCGGAGTTTTCCGTTGCAGAAAATTTGTATGGGTTGCTGGCATCCGGGAACTCAGGATTGCCCTCATTGTTATCGACCAAGAGTATCGTAAGGAATCTCATCTGCTCGAAGTTAGTCGGTACGCCGTGGTCTCGCGCTACTAAAATTATCTCGTAACGTGATTTCTTCTTCCGATCGAGTTTCTGCTTTAAACGCAGCTCGCCGCTAATTTCATTTATTTCGAATGTCTCACTCTCTTGCACGTTCTCGTTATTGACTTTTAAATGATACGATATTTTTCCATTTTCTCCACTGTCGCTATCATTAGCTTTGACAGTTAAAACGAGATAGTCTTGAATCGCGAGCGTCTCTTGAATCTCAACCGTTGCATTTGACAAAGCGGGCATGATAAACATTGGACGATGTTGGTTTACTTCGATAACGTCGATGACGATTTCAGCTGTGTCAGTATGTGGTCCAGAACCGACACCATCGCGAGCTTCGACTGTTAGCAAATGTTGTCCTTTTCGTCCCATTAGAGACATTGCCGGATATAAAATCCCCGAGTTGACATCGAGATTAAAAGAGTTGTCAATGTTTCCTGATAGAATTGTGTACTTTACGGTTCCCGCTTCGTCCTCATCCTTATCGTCAGCCTGAACTTGCAGGATAGTCGCAGGCGGATTAAGTGAAAGATTCTCAGCGATACTCGCGTAATAGCTTTTCTGTCTAAACGTTGGCAAATTATCGTTTACATCCCACACCTTAACGTTTACATTTGCTGTTGTAGAGCGCTGACTATCAATAGGTAGCCCTTGGTCGGTAGCCGACACTGAAAGAATAATTTCCGACTGCTTCTCACGATCAATTTCCGCACCATCAGCTACGAGAATCTCTCCCGTCTTTTCATCAATTTCGAATTGTTGACTTTGCTCTCCAAGCAGTGAATATTTAACTTTTCCGAAATCACCTGCGAATGGATAGAAAAGCGAACGAAATTTAAATCCTCTATTCACCATGGTTCACTATTGATCGCATAGAAAGCCATTAGCAGCATCTGGCAAGCATTTAAAATGCTTTACAGGAAGAGTTATGAACAAAAAGTGCACTTTCATAACAGTTAATTACCTTCATCTGCGTCATGAGCATACACAGATCCAATTGACGTTCCCTTCATGGCATTCTCGTTAACATTCAGATGATATTCGGTCTCGTTGAACTGCGGTGCATTGTCATTAATATTCATAATTTTAACGTTTATTTGAGCAGACGATGTTAATTGTGGAACGCCCGTGTCCGTTACAGTGACATTAAATGTAATCAGCTTCACTTTCTCGTAATCGATTCGGGATTTCGTTCGAATTAGGCCTGAATTAAATGAGAGAAACGATTAATTCAAATGGTGGCTAGCATTATGTGGGTGTAGCTTGAAAATTGTTACATCAATTAGCAGAGTTTAAGTTTTTAATTGAGCGAGTCAACAATGTGGGAAATTACTTGATTGATTGACGATTATGTGTTTACTGTTGTCAACTGATTAAAAAGAATTAAATTTAAATTCTGATTGAAATCGAAATTCAAGGGATAACGGTCAGTCGCTTCCTGTAAAAGTATCATCCCATCATTAAATAATCCATTATCCGTCATCAAAGTTTGATGATAAAAATGGCAGCTGAACATCAAGAAGATTTAAAATTTGAAACCCATTCTGGTCTCATTAAAATACTAAACAATGGTTTCATGTCTGTCAACTATGCTAATTGGATCAGTTTCGCTTTGCTTCCCCTATAATCAGTTTTAACAGTTCGTCGGTTAGAGTTTACAACTGCTAATTGCTGTGGACGTGCATCGGGGAGCAACAATAAATTTATAAGTTCGTGGTTGAAAGCTCAAATATATTCAGCGATATTCGAGAATAAAAAACTAAAATAAATAACCAAAATGTATTTCATTGCGTTGAGCATTGTTTACCAGTAACGTTATTGATCTCGAAAAATTCATTTCCGTTATCGTTGGGGCCATCAATTAATTGATATTCGGCTATAGTTGAATCGGCATCTGTTGCGTGTAGCGTTGTTAATATTGAATTTATTGGCTGCTCCTCCATCAACTCGAACTCGTATTTTGGTGAATGTGGAGACCACGGTGATTGAAAGATCTGTCAAACGAAATTTAAATTAATGCATCTGATATTGGATTTAAATTGCAATTTATCGAAAAAATGTGTTCAAGAGTCAGAGCTTTTTACTGTTTTACTTCGAAAAAGAGCAGAAGCGATGAGATTAAAAAAGCAATTTGCACTGATGTGAATGAATGAATGAATTCAAAGGATTTCAGGCCAATCCATCTGTCCCGTGAGAAATAAAATGTCATCATTATAAATTTAATCCGACGTTTGCATTGACTCAATTCGAAATGCACCAACGAGCCCATTTTGGTTGAAAATGAAACGACGGAGAGTGTGAGCGATAATTTTAATTGAGTTTTTCATTTTCCATTTGCCGAATGGAAACCATCGCTCTCGGCACAGCAATCGAGATATTTTTCTTATCTCCTTTTAATTGAATGAATTGCTTCCTTCCCTATTCTTTCCCTTTTTTGCCAATCTAAACGTATTTTTTCAATGTTTTTTTTTCTCTTCTAATCGAGCGTCGGTAACAGATTGAGAAAATAAATAAAATTAGACAAACACAAAGGAGACTTTCCTGCTCATCGTTGCGAGGCATCTTTTCAGGTCTCCTTGTTTTCTCCCCAAATTTTAATTAAACTTCAACGCAAATGAATGTATCCGGAGCCAACGATAAAAAAAAACGAAACGGGACGTGAGCTTAGATCAGGAACATTTTAATCTTATCAGGTGACACGACAGATTCCCAATCATGGTTATCATCAACATCTCGGATTTCTCGAATCTCAAACATTTTTTTTCTCTGTATCGAGATGGCACAATCACGGGGACAAAGAATGATCTGAAGAGAAGGTAGAAGAAGGGAGACGAAAGTTCACGCTCGACATCACTCACAAACATAAAACTTTTTCTCCCTTCCTCGCTTAATCTGCTTTAATTTTATTCTGTCATCGTTCGAAAGTTTCTTTCCTTCCTGTTCGGTCGAAGTTTTCCCAAAAACTTTTTGTTAATTCGGGTCGAAAATTTGAATTTGAATCAGCAAGGATGATTACAGGGAAGAGATCAGAAGTTGGTCAACTTAAAAGGGTTTTGCGCATTCAAAAGTCTTCCCTAACTCTTAAGAAACTATTTTCTGCTCAAAGTTTCATGATTACAATGTCACACCTGAGAAATCCCAGCATCAATGTAAAGACAAAAACTTGTGACTAAATGAAAGCTTGTACGTTCTTCGAATGATGAAGTTTACAAGGGAACAACTTTTCTTTCAAATTACATTGCGAATAAGACATTGAAAGGTGACAGAATGTAAGCTCATTCACCAACCAACTCATCTCATCTCGAATAACGCTTGCAACGTTTCCTGAAACAATTAAGTCTCGAGATTTAGCTGAGGGGAAATATCAGCGAGGTAATTTATTGCAAAGGTTTTCATTCTGAGCGATATAAAATTTTCGAGGACCAAATGTTTTCATATTCATGCATGAAGCGAACATGTTTACCCATCTTGAAAATGATTTATGTCGCACAATCTTCGTGCACATATATTTAATTTATGTCAAAATGCTTCACAACTTTCAGCTCGAGTAAACTTTTTTATTCTCTTGTGTCGTACGAGGAGAGGGGAGGAGAGGAAAACGGAATTCACTTAGAGTTGCAGTTAGTTTTAATTTATTGTGTACGCTTTCCCACTTTTCCTTTGCATGAATTAAATGCAATTTGTATTCATTTTCAAGGTACGAGCAAGCAACGAGGAGAATTCTTTTGAAAGTATAACAAGAAAAGAGTAATTTCAATTGGATTCTCGCGATTGAAAGAAGATTTCGCGTTGTGAGGATGATTAAACCTTTAGAATTATGTTTATGATGAAACTACTTTTTCTCGCCTTGCAAATCTGATTGAATGTCAAACTAAAGAATTTTAAGACAAATTTTTGATGTTGTAATCAATTTCATGACAGTCTAGCGACACTTGTTTAAACCAAACTTTGAAGGTTACTTTAGATCGAAATGTGATCTATTACGCACGAACTTCATGACGAGCTTAGAAACAAAAGCAAAATGGTTTACTTAGTTGTCGAAGTACGAAAACAAAAATAAATTGTATAAAAGAGCAATGATCGTTCAGTTCGTTATCAGTTTATCTTCGAATCGTCGAAAGAACGGAACAGGAATGAAAGTTTTTGCTTTTGCATTTATTGCTTTGGTTGCCATCGCAGGAGTATCAGCTCAATCCAATGACACGTCAGCACTTGATTTGGAGTTGGAAGAAGTGACTACATCATTAAAAGAAGTTGTTGAAGAACTTATCAACGTTATCGCTGATCTTCAAAAAGATCTTAACGCTCTGGTCAATACAGTCACTGACAAACTCAAATCAATCGTTACTAAAATCACTGGAGCCCAAACAAATCTTCAAAGCGTTCTTGACGGACTTTTGAGCGATGCCAACGGTTTGATAAAATTCGTCCTGAATATTGTACTCGGTTTTGTTCAAGTGCTTATCGAAATTGTTAGAACTGCCCTTGATCTTCTGCTCACAGCATCAATTAAAGCCGTTAAATCAGCCGTTAATGCAATCTTGGAAGTGCTTAATAAATTAATTGAACTTCTTACAAATGCTTCACCGGACGTCGACAAAATTGTAAAAGGCGCTGTTTGTGTTGTCTACAGTTGTGTTAACAGAATTATCGTGGAGTTGAAAGAAGCTACTGTTGAACTTCGTGAAACCATTTCGAAACTTCCACAAACCGTAACAAAGGCTCTCAACTTAGTTGTTGAAGGAACTACCGAAGTAGCAGAGGATATCATCGAAGAACTACTTTCCTTCATCGAAAAGCTTACACAAGCTCTTAAGGGAGACTGGAGCAGCTTCAATCTTGTAAATATCATTGGATCCCTCGTGGCAAAGGTTCCTGGATATATCAAAACGCTCTTAGTGACAGTTCCAACTTACTTGACAATTGCTTTGACCGATATCACAGGCACAGCTTTTGTACAGGTCAGCAACATTATTGCTCTTACCGCAAAGATTGCTGCAGCTGTTGTTGAAGAATCAATTTGTTAAAATCTTCAAAAAATAATTTCTTAGTCTTATGTTCATGTGAGTGAGGTTTTCGTGATGTCTGGAGCGTGCTGTTTAAACAGCTTCCCAGAAATTTGAGAAGGTCTTCTCTAAGAAACTTGAATAAATACGAACTTTGGAATGAAATTGAAACATTTTTTTTCCATTTATTTTCTTAGAAGACAAATTCACAAATTGTATGAGACTACAGAAACTTTCAATGAACTTCCTACATCGCGATTAATTTCATTTAAGCTGACGGCTGTGCTGTTAAAAAGTTCAATTTTGCAGACGGTTGTCGTTATAATCAAAATCTCTTGAGTCATTCGTTTAAAATAATCGCAAAGTGGAGACGGATTTTAGTAATTGAATTTGAGCGAGAGCTTCATCTTGATCAAGCAGTTTTCTAGCTCTTCTCGTATTTTATTTGAAGCTTATCCATTGATTGTCTGCATCGACATGAATCCGGCAGATAACAGTCAATAGTTCCGTCAGACTAAACGAGTTGCAAACAGAAATAAATTGAAAGCTGTTCCTGTGTTCAACAAAATTCACTTAAATGATGTTTATTTTCCAGTTCATATTTCTTGCGAAGGAACAGCAGGAAGGACGAGAGTTCTTCCTGAAGTTTCTCCCTTCCGTCATTACTTTAGCTTCACGACAGTACGTGACGAAAATTCAAAATATTCAATCAGAGTTTCTTAACAGCAACTTTTCATTATTTTAAGCTTTTTAATTAAAATCACAAAAAAGCTCTCGAGAGCTCTTTCTTTCGTGTTGAAGTGTTCTTTATTGCCTTCAGACAGGGATTATGAAAGAGAAAATCCTGAATGATTACAACATTTTTTTCCTTTGAAATTCCTGCTCGTTATTTGTATATTCGAAAAGTTCTTTCGAGAATTCATTTTCCTGCTTTGTTTCATAATGAAGCTGTGAAAGGCGCTCGAAGAAAAAAGTTAAAAATTGTAAAATAAAAACTCATTACTGCTTCAACTTGTGAATGGAGTGTGGAAAATAATTTAAATTTTCTCATAAAGATTTTCCTTTGAACAGAGTTTTAATGAAAACTTCGTTTTGAAAAAAGCTTTAAGAAGCTTAATTTGAGCTTTTCATTAAAGTGACGAGGCAGACTTATCATGAACCACTAATTCCATAAAACACTCCTTGATTCTTCAAAATTAATTTAAAATTTTCTTTATTGATTTTCTTTCAGTGAGTTATCTTATCTTATGGAAATCTTAACTTTCAGTGAGAGTTCCAATCTCAATAAATTTTCCTTCCTTTCAATATTTACCTTTCGAAAATTTAATAATGGAAAACTTTTCACTCCTAGAAATTTCTTTCTCTTCGTTTCCATTGCATGTAGTCTATTGACTATTCTGATATCAAATTCAATTTATGCAAAGTAAACAGGCAGAAACTCTTCCTCGGGATTCAATTTACATTGAACTCTGCATAAATCTTAAAAGTGTGTGCTCTCTTTTCTTTTGATAATATTCCTTATCAAGCAAATTTTCCTCGCCTTGGTTGCGAGATGAAAGGCAAAAACGTTTTATTGTTCAGCGCCATCGTCGTTCGCAACAGTTCACAGTGCTTGCCACAATCCGAACTTTAAACTTGCTCTTGTTATTTTGTTGAGCATAAAAGTTTAAGTTTAATGCTACGATATGTTTGAAGTGCTAACACAGAAGCCGTACTGAGATTTCTTATTACTAACCGCTCTTATCCCTTCTTTCATGAAAAGAAAGTTTCTGCTTGAGAAGAGGTTTCTTAAACTTTCGTGCATGCTTCTATGCTTTGATCCAACAGTGTGCTCTCAATAAAACCAGTACAAGATCTCAAAGCCAAGGAGATGAAGTTTCGAGTGTAAGCATTGTAAAGATAACTTGAATGAAAAAATCTTTTGAAAGAAATTTAATTTTGTTTACTTCACAGCATCCACAGGATCATGTTGATTCGCCCCGAAATCCCTGCACCACTCGAGAACTATCTGAGATTAATCAAAAGATTCCCAAGGCTAACCTACTGACTTCATTCTAAGAAGGGAATATTTATGAGTGCAGCGAATATTTATGACGGTCTCGCACACTAGTCGCCCGCAAGCAGCGATAAAAAGCTTTCAAGCTGAGTAAATTGAAAATGAAAGCGAATTTTTCTTCATTCTTCGTTGTCGAAAAGATTTGTCAAAGCATTTTTTATCCTTCGTCATCCTAAGGTTGAGGCAATTACAGCACATTTTACGACAACAATGCCTCATGGTTCGCTCTCTTCGCCAATCTCGTCATGCGTCTCTCGTGCTTCGTGAGATTCTTTAACATGACAGTCTTCTTTTTTTACAATATCTCTTAGAGGTCTATCTTATCTTGAGGATACATCACGAGACCTAGTAACAAGAGATGATTTATGATGATATTTTGTTGTTGCTGCGACGTCATAAGAAAAACATTTTTCTTTTTCTTCTTCTCTGCTGGTGGCTCGTTTATTTCGATGCCGACTCGAATGAGAAAGATGGAGAGAAAACATCAAACGAAATTAAAATTATCTTGCGCATCCCTCAGTTGATACAGCGACGTGGTGTTTTGTTTTAGTATCGCTCATCATGCCAGCCGCAACGAGTCTTTGCGAAGTAATTTCTTGGGGTGCGATGTATTTATGAAGGAAAATTGATGAAATTATAATGATTATACTTAAACGGATGGCCCGCGACTCGTCAAGAAGAATTTTGTGATTCAATCTCTGCAGCCCGAGGGTAATCATTCCAAAAGAAATTGATATCTGAGATTTTTTGACAAGGTCGCGTGGGGAGTAACTGAATACTTCAATTATGAGTCAGCTTACAATCTTTAAATTTAAAACAAACTTTCTATTTCAAGATGAAATTCTCATCCCCGAAGATATTTGAGATACAGCTCGATCCTACGCTTCAAAAACTAAATGCTTTGTTGCCATTTTATTTAATGTCGGGGGATAATCAATGCAGAGTTTAATATTCAATGAATTCATGAACCGACGTCTCCCTCGGCGAACATCTATTAACAAGATTTCTTCTTCTTTCCAAAAGAAGTTGAAGTAAAATGTCGGCACTTTACAAAGGGAGAGATACATTTAATGAGCATTCTTTATGTTTCGTTTGCCTCCCTCAACCCACCCACGAGATGCTTTGCTGGTTGATATATTTTAGAGCTTATTATTCGTGGTTGAAGATAAATTCTCATTCAAGCTCTTTACACATTTTTTTTACGTTTTATTCAAACCTCACTCTTTGCGATATGGAAATAATGTTGCGAGCGGAAAGAAGAATCGAGAACAAGGAAACTCGCTTCTATAAAGTGACTTGATATATTTAGACAGATTTGAAAAGATTCAATGGAAATATTTTCATATTTTTTCTACTCGCTTGGATATTACAAACGCTCAGTTGAATTGATAGGAATTTTTGATTGAAATTTCAATGAACTTCTTCAAAGGCTTCTTGTTTTCAGAACCGAAGAATGTCGAAAGCTTTCATTAAAAACTTCAGATCAAATACAGATTAACAGACAGACAGTTGGACAGACAGACAGACTCCTTTTTATTACAGCAATTTTACTCTCGCTCTTGGTCTTTCAAAAACGATAGAAAAGAGAATCGTTTTTAATCATTTGAGTGATAAATATGACGGGAAAGAGCTTAGACGAGTGAAAGCTTCAATCAAAGACAATGAACAACAACTTTGCGTTATTGTCATGCATCAATCAAACGAGAGAGGTGCTCGACAAGGTAAATCGCTTTAATTAATTCCTTTTTAAGCTCAACCTTTGCTATTTATGAGCAATCTTTTATGCAATCAGCGAAGGTTAGGTCTCTTATTCGCTGAAGCCTTGCGATGTAAATAACGAGAATGAAAACCTTTTCATTCACGGCTCAATCTGTTTAACAAGAGCCCACGCCGTGATTTTTCAATTTTTTAATAAAAGAAATCTTGTTATTTTCCGGTTCCTTAAAAGGACATTCTGAATTTTCTTTCTTCATTTATGTTCGTTTACCTTTTTCTCAACGAAGAGCAGAATAGGAAATTGAAAAAGAAGGAAAGAGATTCTTTATCGACATCAAAGTGTCGTGTAACGTAATATTGCCAAGCTCCGAGAAACAGAGGCACTGATTTCATTTTGATAGCTAAGTTTATACGTAGAGGAGGGTGGAAAAAGTCTCTTAGGAGAAAGGAAACGCACTCTTAAAGCTCTTTCCTCTCTTTCTTCGAAAAGTTATTTTTTTCTGAGAAAAGGGAACGTGAAGCAAAATAGAAAAAAAGTCAACTTACCGGAGGCTGTTCGTTGATGTCAATTATCGTAATTATCAGAAGACCTCTGCCCTGTTGTAAGACGGGAGCGGTCGTGTCAGTTACGAGTACGGTTAATCGTATCACCTGTTAGTTGAAACATGAAGAGAAGAGAGAAAAAACGAAGGGGAAAGGACCACATTAGAATTACTCTTGCGTCTTATGTTTTTCCGGGCAATGAGCAAGGAAAGGAAGATTAATGAACATTCAATAAACTGACCGCAAATAAATCACGGCGAAGCCTTTTATTAACTGTCACACTGCCAGTCTTGTCGATGGCAAAGTACTCTCCAAACACATGGGAGTCGGGCACTTCAGTTCCATCTTCGCTCACAGCTGTCGTAAGCTTTTCGTCCCATGCAAACTCCAATAGTTCGATTGACGTGATGTCGGGATCGTTTGCTGTCAATTTGTGTACGAATGTGCCAATTTCAGCGTCTTCACTGATTTCCGAACGTTGGGTGGTCGGAGTGAAGTAAGGAGCCTTATCATTGCTATTCACAACATTGATTGTCATGGTTGCCGTTCCAGATAAGCTTGGGATGCCTTTGTCCGATGCTACAATCTCCAACGAGTAAGTTTTACGAATATCGTAATCCAATGGCTTTGCAATCGTAATCACTCCGGTGCGATTGTCGATATGAAAGTCATTGAAGCTTCCGTGTTGTATGTTGTAAATAATTTCTGCATTCTCGCCTGTATCGAGATCCGTTGCATTCAGTTCTTCGACTCGAGTTCCTGTTTGGCGAGATAACGAAACAATGAAGTTGATATCACAATTTATGACACTCGATTGTGTTTCTTGAATTGTAATTTGAAGCTTGAATTTTGGGAAAGTTTGTTTGAGAATTGATAGCTTCATGGATGCTCGTTAAAAGAACTCAAACTCTTCTATTGAATTTCGAGAGGAAAACAACTGAGAAGTTTCTATTTCAATCGTTTATTTTCATCAAATGATCATTGACGTCGTTACGAAGCTTTAGAAATTGAAATGTCATTCTCACCTATCGGAAGATTTTCTTCAATCGTCGTTATAAAATGAGCTCGAGTGAACATTGGTGCATGGTTATTGACATCTCTTAATGTGATATTCACATCGCACATTGTTGAGAACAATCCATCTGAAGCCTATAAATTCCAATGAATGAGAAGTTCATGTTAATTTATTTGATTTATTCACTTTGTTTAAGATGAAGGAGGGCGACAGATGTCATGAATACATTTTAAATTTACCTCGACACTAAAAACAATGCTTTCCCCATTTAAATGATTGACGTCTAAAGTTGCTCCCTTCTTAATGAACAATTGTCCTGTTCGTTTATCAATTTCGAAAGTTTGCAGAACGATGTCGCTGCCAATGATTCTGTTCGGAAAAAGGAAGAGAAGAGGAAGTTTTATTAGAATTGAAATCTCTTTTCTGTCGTTGTGAAACTTTTAAAGTTCCTGTCTCGCTTACTGATAGGTAATTTCCGATAAGACGTCTTCATCCCTCGCTTTGATCGTTAGCCCCGAACCATCGAACGACATCGCGCCTTCGTCCAAGGTCGCACGATAAACTAAGCTTTCACACTTCGGTGGCGAGTCGTTTGCATCGTGGACCGAAATCCTGAGAGATGTTACAGACACCTGACCTTTACCCTCATTATCGATGGCCTTGTAGTTGAGATAGTAGTCAGTTTGACTTTCGTAGTCGAGACAAGGGAACCGACCAGGCTCTCCCTTTCTTATCGTTTCATTATCCTCCTGAGGCTCTACTTGATATGTGATTAAATCGCTCGGCTCTGTTGTGTAATCAACGTCGATGTTTAGAATACCAAATTCGCCCGGATGGGTCACATTGACGCGTTTGATATGATTTTGATATTCGATATCGTTCTCTTGACGTTTCTTCCGATTTAAGTCTCTGGGACAATCAGCCACTGTGATGGTTCCAGTAATAGGATCAACTTTGAAAAGCTCTGCACCTGTTCCATTCAAAGTATATCGAATGCCTTGGTCTCCTAAAGCTCCCGAGTCCATATCGCTCGCTGTGATTGTTGTGATAAACTGTCCGGGACTAGCCGTTTCTGACACAGTTGCGCTATATGACTCTTGATCGAACTGAGGAAAATTGTCATTGACGTCAGTGATTGAAACTGTGAGTGTAGCAGTTGACGAGAGCTTTGGGTTCGTCAATGTTTCCTCAGCGTAGATCAACACAATAAATTTACGTTGATTTACATTCTCATAATCTAGAGAACCATTAGCCACTCGAATGCTGACCTGTGATGTACCTGTGACCAGCTTTGGTTCAATATCAAACATTTCGGCCACAATGGAATCGTCGAGACGAAGCGAAAAGACCGAATTCTGTCCCACATCAGGATCATCGACAATGATGTTCAAAGGCAAAGGTGTTCCAACCGGAGTATTTTCCGGGATGGAAACGTAATACTCTTTTTGATTGAACGTGGGTGGAACGTCATTCACATCACGTATCGTTATAGAAACTTTTGTCGTCGTTGATGATGAAGCGTCATTGCTTGGAACGCCATCCACTACTTCCCTTGCCCGCACGACTAACGTGATTACGCCGCTAGCTTCGGGAAGCTCTTCTTTATCTAATGGCTTTGCCGTTCTAAGCTCTCCGCTTTTCGAATCCACCAGGAAATAATCCATCGGATTTGAGATGAGGTCGTAGACGATTTTTCTTGGTGCACCTTTGTCTCCGTCTCGAGCTTGCAGTGTAAGCACTAGCGTTCCAATTGGACTGTCCTCACTGATGATTGTCGCGTGTGAACCTTGAAACACCGGCGGACTATTCTGTACGTCAAGTACTCGAACTTCCAAACTTGCTGTTGCATTAAAAACTCCATCGGATGTAAACATCGGGATGTGGAAAATCATATTCTCGTTATAATCTAATTTCTGCTTGAGTACGAGTGCCGCTCTCAGTCGATCCTGATGACTCTCCAGGACTTCAACTGCGAACATTTCGCAAGCCGTCTCGCCCTGGCTTTCTGCTACGCAAACCACATCTAAATTTTCGCCGGCAGCGTCGCGATCGGTAATTAAAATTTTATCAAATACTGTTGTCCCGATAGCAGCGTCCTCGCTGACGACAGTCTCGTATGGCACCTGGTTTGAGATCCAATTAAAATGTACATAAAAATACCGTGAAATGAGAAAGGACGAAGCCAGAAAAAAATTGTTTTCGAGTTTGTCATTCTATTATTTCATTCTGCTTTTGTCGCTGTGTCGCCAGCGGGGCTTTTGTGATCGTATAAAAGCGCCCAGGCCAGAAAGCTTTTAACATAGATCCACTTACCGTGGGCGGCAGTCTCATTAATTAAATTCCACTCGCAAACATTTGAAATTGAAAATTCGCCTCGCCACATTTTAAATGTCGAGACTACAAAATTTCGACTCAAATTTGAGAATGGAAAATAAATAAGAGATAATTAACATGAGAGCTTTATATCGTCGATTAATGGAGATACAAAATTCAAGCGTTCGACAATTGATCAGTTCACGATTGCAAATGCAGAATAAATGGAAATTCACTTCAACGAAAAATGAATGGAAATTTTGAGTGGATTACTAACATTCGAATCCATTCCCCAAATTAATGAACGTTTTCTCTACGAGCTCTCCATTTTAAAATAAAGCCTTAGCCTGAAATGTCTCTAATTGGGGTTCTCTATTAATCTCTCTGTCTTGAGTACTTTCGATCAAATTGATTTTAATTCCACTGGCAACAAACGTAATCGCAAGACAACAAACTCTTTCTCCCTTGACTTACATTTTGAAACTCTGGCGGATTATCATTCTCATCGAGAATAATTATACTGATTGGCACTTTCACGAAATTATCGTTGGCAGAATCGCCTGATTCACTAACTTTATCTTTAATGGATACTAGAAATGATAATGTGTCTTGTGTCTGTAACGAGAAGAAGCTGTCAGAATGTTTTCATTCAACTTCTGTTTGACACCCTAATTACCTCTCTATCTAGCAGCTTTATCAGCTTTACGTCGCCTGTGACGGGATTGACTTCGAAGTTATCTGAGCCAATCAGCCCAAAAGTCACGTTTCCACCTTCGGGATCGTAACCCTCAAGTCGGTAAACTATCGAGTTTAAAGGTGTTGTCTCCGAGAGAGCTAAATTATTCATATCCTGTGTGAAGATCGGCGGAAGATTTACCTCTCCCAAAGCTGAAAATAAGCGAAGAAAACGAAATGAAAATATGAAATTATGCAATGCGAATTTGAAAAGCAGTAAATTTTCATTTTAAGAAAGCATTATCTCATCTCTCGCGCCTCTGCCTTCCTTGTTGTTTTTGAAATCATAAATTCTTCTTTTTTATTCGGCGAAGGTGAAGACATTAATGATAATTTATTATGTTTCGTAAATATTTAATGTAGAAATCCTCAGCATGATTTGGCAAGGCGAGGAGTGGAAATTCGTTTACGATAATATTTATGGAAGTATCTGGCTGTGTTATTGCTTATCTTGAGATGTTTGTTCTAGGAAGAAGCGCCAATTATTATTATTTTTATTCGAGGAATTCTCGAGGGTCAGATATAAGCAAACGGTATCGAAGGATAAGTTTCCCTGGCACTTTTCTTCGACGCCTTGTCGAGGGACGGGAGGTCTCTTTTGGGAACTTTCCTTTTCGAATGCTCGAGTGGAACCCTTTATCCTTTTATTTACATCTTTTCCATTTCAAAGATTAACCCAGAAATGATTTAATTGCACAACTCCCAGCCTTTCCCTTCTCTTGAAAAGAGCCAAGCTCAAAGCAGATGTTTTGCTTCGCAGCTAATGAACAAAAACAAAAAAAAAGTCGCGAGGAAAGAATTTCTTTCTTTTCCTCACTTGAATCTCTCTTTTCAAGAAGAAGCTTAAAAAGTCAAATCAGAGCTTTCCTAGACTTCAAAATATCCTGAAAGGAATTCTCATCTAAGCTGAATTGCTGTCGAAAAATGAAACAGAGAAAAGAACTTTCACTCCTTTTCACACCAATGTTTTAAACAATTTTCTGAGTCGGCTTCTGTGCCCGCTTTTCCCAAAAGCCAAGCTCACACATAAATCCGAAAATTTATTTCCAACATATGTGCTTTTGTACGCCATACGTCTGTAGAGCGTAGCATGTTTATCAGAAGGAATAGTGAATTGAGATTTCTTCTGCCGAACACAACAACACAAGCCAAGCCAGCAAGAGCTTTATATTCGAGCGAGGAAAAATTTCCGAAATACGAATTTCAAATCAACTGAGGGATTTTTCGTCTTCTCTGCTGTTGCTTAATCCGGGGACCGTAAAAATGTTGTTTTGAGTGTTTGTTTGGAATTTTCGATTTGTGCCGTTGAATGTGAATTGAGAGAAGCTTTCAATGATATTTGTTGAATGATTCGGAGTGAGAAGAGTGTTGGGAGTTGCGTTGTAACTATGCAATTAAATTTTCTTCGTTTTATTTAATTTTTCGAAGAACGAAAATAAATTTCTTTGAAGAAATTTTAACTAATTTAATTTCAAAGTGTAATATTGAAAATTCTCCGTGTTTCTTGGAGAAACTTTGAGAACAAGTGACTGATAAAGTTTAGCTTATTAAATTAGAAAGTTTTGACTTCAATCATCGTTCGAAAGTCTTCAGAAGGAAAACTTTGTTACCTTGCAAATATTTTGTCATTCTCAGAGAACTTACGCTCGAAGCATTTCTTTCGATTAATTGAGATCCTTGACAATGTTGATTTGTTTAATTTGGTTCTTCAGGAAGCTCTCGAATCTCTTCGGTTTCCCTTCTCAAGCATGAAAGCTCAGAAAGAATGTAAACATTCGAGGTGGAGAATTGTTAAATAATTTTTGCCATCAAAGTGTCTTGATTAGGGACGGGACGGAAACGAGAAGGTGCGTCAACCTTTTTAATGACAAAAGTAAACATCTTAGTTTCTCCTCTGCTAGAGTCCTTTTTACGCATCCTTGAACTTTGAACTTTTAGCGACGGAATCATGGCGATGCGAATAAATAAACTTAAACATCTCAGGAAAAGCTTTTTGCCTCAAGATAATAAGATCGTCAAGTTTGAGAGAGAAGTCTCTTCTACTTACAATTTTTGATAGTAAATAAAGCAGTCAGCAATAAAAGCAAACTCGTCCCGTGTTGATTCATTGCGAAGTCGTTGACGTATAGAGGAATTTAAATTGCTTCTCCGTCTCAGCGGCTTTCCTTTCGCTCTCAGTTTATGGTCGACTGTTCCTTTTTACTACTCAATTACTGTGTCACAACATCGAGCAGTTTAAAGCACTGCCACATCAGATTGAAGGCTCTGAAAGAAGATAGAAGAGAAGTCTGAATAAATATCTAGTTGAATTAAATGCAGAGCAAATATTTGTCAATTATTTTATACATCACTCGAATGATCGTGTCGTCTCTCACTCCCTTTGCCAACATAATACCGCAAATTGAATTTATTTCCATTTTTATTCCCCGACTCGGCTGTTTCCCCACAATAAATAAATGTTTTTTCACTCTCTTTTCAATTGAGCTCAGTGTGTGTATGTGTCGCATTTTCCCGAGTTACACAAATCTTGTGTGTCAGAGAAAAAAAAGCTTTATTCGCTCGAGTTTACATAAATCGCTTCAATCACATTTTTCCTGCTTCAAGCACTAAATTGCGATGTAATGCGCACCAAGGACCAGCAGCATTTCCATTTAATTTTAAAGGATAAAAAATTGTTTTTCGAAAGCATGGAAATTTCTCATTATTTGTGACTTTAATAGAAAGTTGTGTGAAAAAAAGCTTTTAAGCGAAATTGAATTAAGGCTCGTGATTTCGCATCATTGTGCACTCGCGACGAAGGGAAATGAAGTGATAATTTAATGAAAATTGGATTAAGCGCTTAACATCTGCAGTTTAATTTAATTTGCTAAGCAGCTTGAAAAAAAATTGGTTTTAACAGAGAAACGTCCAACAATAAATTTCTCTCGAATTGAAGAATTCGGAAAAGTTTTAAATTAAATTGTTGCGTTAGAGATGGCTCAACGTTGAAATGAAACTCGCTCAATGAGTTTAAAATTTTTCAATTAAACTTTTGTTATATTTGCGTGTGAAGTTTTGATTGCATTTTATTAAAAAATAGCACATTTCAACTATCAAATAGTTAACAAGTGTTTGTAATTTAATTTCTTGATGAAAATATTTACAAAAATTCCTTTGTTCTTTAAAGTTCATGTTGCTTTAAATGTTCTGAACACAAACTAAGTTACGGTCCCTAGATACATATCACAAGATATCTGAGAATATTTTTAGTTGCCTCGAGGCTTCGCATAATCAGTTTTCGATACAATTCTCCAATCATCCTTATCAATAACGTTTATGTACTTCGTTTCCCAGAATCATACGGCGCGTTTACTCGCAATTTGACTTTATAACATCTCACATGAGCCAGATACTCGGAATCACAAATCAAACAATATTTTCCTATAAATTAGCTTAATGCGGCCTGTCGAAAAAAGTCCTGAAAGTTTTCCGGGCCAACGAACAATTGGACCTACATCGAAACCTTATTATGTTCTCTCCTTCTACAGCTCAAGAGTGATTAACCAACCGAATGATAAACAGAATTTATTTATCGACTTGCTGCTATCGCTGTGAGCTCATGCATACGAGCGTTTACACAAATGATATTATTGACTTTCTAATGGGAGAGGGGGACACATGAAAATGGAGGCGTTCGATCGAAACTTCCTTCCCGCTGCGATTGTTAACTGATAACGAGTTTTCGTGTTCAAAAGCCGTTCGCTCGTTCACCGGAAAAATTATGATATCAATAATTGAGTCTATGATGGAGGAAATTTAATATTTTATCTGTAATTTATTTCATCGAATTATGCAAATCATTGATTGGTTGAATAATCATTTCGGCTCAGGATGATTGGGGAGGAAAAGTCATGAATTATGCATTGATATCGTTTCATTATCTCTTTGCCACAATCGAAAACTAGGCGGTTGCTGTTGCGAAAGATAACGAAGATGGACATGTTTCCATTAAAGTTTAACAAGACTTTTGATTGAGCCTTAAATTGAATGATGTTGAAGTGAGAAACTTGAGAGTTAAAAAACTTATTTAGATTCTATTTGAAACTTGTTTTCAAAGTGAGATGAATTGAAGAGAAGTTTTGTAAGTGACGAAATAAATTCAATTTTGAAAGTTTTGATGAAAATTTTAACTTTATAGTGCCAATTACTAAACTTTCTCGAATAACCAATTAAAATATTAATAACAAAACTAATGAGCGTTGAGCCAATAAGCAGACTTTGCCTTAAACATTGAGAAGGATCAAATTGTTTAATGTGTAATTTGTTGGATTTACGAGGAAGAAGAATGTCAATTTCACTCTCAAAACTATTCAAAAAGTTTACCGTGTAAAGTTATTCAAACTTTTCGCATTCACAAAGTCTGTTTTCTATCATCATCTGAAGTAGATCACTTTGCACGAAACAACTTCTACGATTGATAAAAGACAGATCAGTGAGACAATCATCTGCAGTGACAGAAGGCAATAACAGTTTTCCGCAAATTTTCCTTGCACGAAACCCCAAAATTTACTCCGTCGATTTGCATATAAATTGTGAGTTTATTGCGTACCTCAAAATATAATATTGTAGCGAGTTTCATGTGACATCGCATGCGGGCGACAGGAAGGCTTCCGTGTAACATTTTTTGGAATCAGTTCTTGGCAGTGTAACATTTTGTTGACGTTCACAAAAAACAGACTCGAAAGGAGAGAAATGTGCTTCGCGAAGCATTTTCCATTTTCCTCTTTCAAGAGACGAGTATGTACCTTTTGCTCGAGCAATTTCGTAGTCAACAAGCAGAGCGACATCACAAAACAAATTGAAATTTATTGAATCACCGAGCGAGCGTTCGGCAAAAGCAAGCGATGTTGTGAAATGTCCTTAAATAACAAACGAGGAAAGCAATTTTCTTTCCAGAAGTTTCAGTCACCTTTCCTCAGCTTAAAAAGTGACCTTTCGTAGAGAAGTCTTACGAGGGACTGAACACATATCCTCTAAATCTCTCTCTCTCGTAATATGCCTCCAGTGTTTATATCAAATCGAAGCGTCATTGCGATTTGCTTTGATTTTTCATATCCTGCATTCATCCCTTTCTGACATTCATCTTTATCCCTTCGTTGGCTGAGGGTAAAAAATGCAAACATTCGAGCAAAGATTGAGTTATCATCTACTCGATTTTATAAATTTCACAGGAAATTGAGTTTTTCATGATTTCTCATGTCAGTGGAAGAACAAACAATGAAATTGCGAATTCTTTTGTAATAAATTCTATCACAAACTTAATGTTTCAAAGAAGACAATCTGATTATAGAATGCTGCACTTGGAAATAACTTATTCAAATTGAAACTGAAACTGTATCATAAGAAGCTAAATTGAAAGCTTTCATTTGATTCATTGAGAAGCTTTTACGTTTTAAATTAAGATGAACTGGCATTACTCGGTCTCCCTTAAAGTTGGTGACGGAATAAGTGGAAACTCCCCAGACACTTAAAGTAAATTCTCAAATAAACCAAAGAGAAATTACAATGCCAGCAGCTGCTTCTTAAAGCTTTGAAATTCTCAACATTAAGAAACTTTATTCTAATGAACTTCTTCGCAACCAACAAAATAAAATCTGTCAAAACTTGCTTTCCTTTATGAACCTTTTAATTCGTAATGGGCAATTACGAGCAATCAAATTTTCTCGAAAGAAACTCCGTCATGAGCAGTAAAGTTAAGGAATCTAATGAAAGCAATCTCGTTTGAATGAAAAGTGCGAGGTTTGAAGTCGTAAAAGGAAGAAAGAAAAACTTCATAAAATTGAAGAAAACTCTGCTTCTCGTTAAATTTAACAACTGAATTTATTTTATTAATATTTTCTACCTTCTTCCTTTAATATTTTTTTTCGTCTCGCATTCCCGTTCCAAGGAAAATGGTAGAGCGCGCGATAAATTGAAATGTGCTTGAATCGGCTTCATTATGTGACCGAAAAGTCGTTTCAGTCGAGCATAAATTTCATAAATAATTAAAGTCTTCCAAATCGTTAAATCTCAAAGAGGAACAGAAACATTAAGAGAAAACTTTTTCGCATAAAGCGAACGAGAATTCTTACTAATTGCTCGAATATTTTAAGCGAACAATATAATTGAGTTGATGATATTGCGGAAGAAAAGTTCTCGCTGATCGATAATTTAAAGAAAAATCTTTGAAGAAGCTTTTTCCTCGGCGAAGATAAATATCGAACAATTAAAAAGAATTTCAAATGAACTGCTGGCTGTAATCGCAGAATCCTTTTCAAGAACTTTTCTCTTTCGTTTGTGTTTGCTTTCTTAATTAACTCGTAGAGATGATATCTTTAATTACTAAAATAAACATTTCCCGTTTTGTTTTACTTTTCTTTCGAAACGAAATAATTTTTTTATTAAACTGCAAAAAGTTTTAATATTCTATCGAAAGTTGCGAGATTTAAATTGAAGTACAATCGGATTTTGTTGGTTTATCAAAATTGAAATTTTGATGTGTTCGAGCTTTCAGCTAAGCTATTGGAGATTTTAATGGAAATTCCAGTCCAAGCGAGGATTTATTTGCGAGAACATAAAAAGTGATAACAGAAAAAACATTTTTTATCGCAATGATCTAAAATCATCTGATTGTTTACTCTCTCTCAGCTTGTTTTTGTTTTCCTCATCAAAACATCGTCAATGTTGAAGATCTCTCAACGTTCTAATGCTTCAACAAAGCATTGCAATTCCTTTACGTTCTCAGCTTACTCAGCTGTCGATTGCCATTGCGTCTACACTCAAATATCTGCAGGTTCACAGATCAGTTTGTATTGAGTGTTTTTCTTATAAGACAAAAACACAATAAAATGAGATCGAATCAAGTGAAGAACAAAGTTTTAATTAATTAAGTTCAGGAATTAATTTTATGTCTCTGAATGTCGGAATTGAATTAATGATATTATGCTTTAACTTTATCTCAATGATTTTATGCTGTTGGCTTAGTCGTCCACAAGCAGAACAAGTAAAACTTTTTCCTCAATTCTCTCTCTCCCTTCCACACTCTTGTTCGTCCAGTGTGGTTAAGAAAAGAAAAAGTTACAATTGCATTTCGGTCCCACACAGAGACGACAGACTCGAGTCTTTGGTTGTGAAGAGAAGAACTATCGAAATAAACGTTTGTTGGGTGATTATTCTCATGATGTTGGTTAGTTTTTAGCTTTCATGACATAACGGTAATAAAATATATCCATTGGTCCGTTCTCTCCGGTTGTCTGAGTCTGAACTTGTGATATTTCCATTCTTAGCTTTGGTCTTGACGATACCAGAGAGTGGAAATAAAATTTTATTTTTAGGTGAATTGAGATTGTCCGGAAACTTCTTGAGGCAATGGCGAACCATAATTACGATGTTCTAACCAAGCGTCTCGAAGTCGTTAAATGTTGTTGTAGTCATCTCGTTATTCTTTAGTATTGCGAGTGACGTTTAAAACTAATTTACGGTTGTTTAATGCAAACTTTAAAAATTCATTTAACTTTTCTTCTCCGAGAAGCTCTCGGAAGGATGAAATTTTATTTCTTAGATTATGAGAAAGTTTTCTCATCAAAAATGCAATAAACAAAATGAGGAAATTGAAATTTTCTATAAACATTCACATCGAGTCGAAGGAAAACTTCCAAGGAAAGTCTTGAGACTAAACCCATAAAAGCGAACAAATCTTTTTGGTAAAAGTTTTATTGAAAGGCGAGGGCGGTGCAAAAGAAACTAAGGAGCCTCGTTGACCTAATAAAAATCGCAACGAAACTGCTCTTGATTTCAAAGTGACATAAATTGCGAAAGCAGCAGCAGCAAAAGAGGAAGAAAAAAAATATATTTTTCACGTCTGTGCCATTAGTCTCACGTTTTACGATTATTTTCCAACTTCAATCTCAATTCTACAAATCAAACAGTTAAGTTTCGTCTAATTTTGTTGGTTTCGTGTTAACAATTCGAACCATGGTAATTCAACATCTCAGTGGATTAATCGTTGAATAACTTTGATTCATTGAGCAAGAAGCAGCTGTTGTGCTCAAATTACCAAAAAGTCATCGAAGCTTGATTCGGATTTCTCAAGACGATCAAAGGTGCTCATCGAATTTCCACTCCTTATCATTCTTAAGTGTATCGCTCAGTTCTCGATATCAAAGTGCTCTTCTTTCTCTCTCTAGAACTCGTCTTTATTAAAAACAAATTCTAATTAAATTAAGACGAGATTGAAAGGTCATGCGAAGCTTCGACCTTGTTGAGAACAAAAGCGGCTTTTGTAAAAACTGTCACAGAACATCGTTTGCGACACTCTCTCAGCATTTTAAATTATCATAAATCCCCGAAGTGCGAGAATAATTTCCACGATCCAACGGCAAGAGCAACAGCCGAGCTCTTGAGCCCAAAATAATTATAGCAACGAGAGAATAAAGCAGACAATTAAAAAGCGAAACAAAAAATTGCTGAGAATTACACGAGAGCAGGAGAATTTGCATAAATTTATAATTTATGCTGCAATGTGTCTTGTTATGACATTTTCAGTGGCATTGTTTGAATTTAATTCTCGCTTGTTGAAAATAATTATGAAAAATCTCATTCTCGTTGTTTCCACTTCATTTTTTTTTGAATGCTCGGTCGGTGTGGCTCGAGCAGACCAGAGCTCTTTTTTTACGCTTACTCGGTCAAAGAACAATGGATGAGAGAGACGAGGCGACGGAGGTTCATTAAAACAGAATTGCCCAAAACAATTTTCAGCACTTTGAAGACTGCAGTTTCACAAGCTCAATTGCCTCGTCGCATCAATGTGTAACCCCAAAAAAAAAGAATAATCGAGAATTAAATTAAATTAATTTTTCTGGTCCATGAAACGGCAGTGCGGCGGTTGCGGATAGTGTGAAAAAAGCTCAAAAAATTGTTTAATGGCACGTTCAATTTTGTTAATTTTATTAAAGAACCGTTTTTCAATTATCATTTGTGAAGTCACAAGTTAAATAATTAAAAACGAGTGAGCTGAAGCTGAATGAATTCAACGGGAAAGAAGCAGCTGAAAATGTCAAAAACTTTGTTTATAAGAAGGTCATTGATACACTTCTATGTCTTCTTTCGAGTCAGTTTGCATCAGACACACAGACAGAGAGGAAGGAGAGCCCACGACACACTCAAGACTTCTTTTCGTGTTAAATTTCTTTCGCAAAGTCTTCTTTGCCAAGTTTCAAAGTTTAGGCCGCGAGACGTATCACGAAATCACGATTTAACGATGCACTTGAATGATTGATACAAGACGAAACTCAACTCACCGACTAACGTAGAAAGCAATTTATAATTTGCTGTCTATACTGCATTAGCATATCCGTTCAAAACGACGAAGCATTTCATCATCATCAACGCTCCTCAATTTATTCCCAAAGATCTTCCTTAAACAAATTTATTCCAAAGAGGAAAAAGCGCGATTCACTTCTCGTTTTTATCAGGAGCCACACTTTAGCACAAGCAGTCACACGAGGTTCGGGTGTACACTTTTCTCTCGCTTACAAGGAAAAACGGAGAAAAAAAAATTTGTTTCCAAACCCTCCGACGTGCAAAAAAAAATTTCTTGAAAATTTCTTTCACTTGCGTATTTACAGAACTTCTTATTTCATTCTTTTTATCCAGCGATATATTCTTGTATAATGACTTTTTCTTCTCGTTTCTTTCACAAGCGAACTCCACTGGTTGTGTGTGTTTGCCTTCTCATCTATACTTCAATATAATTTCTTTCTTTCTTTCATTCACATGTGAACGGTTCTCGTGTATCACATCATCAATATATTCAGCTTTTATCTTAATGACCACTTTTTATAACTTTTGCCTTTGCCATTCTCGGCATCACTCACAAAAGAATATCCGTGACGGCGAGTTGATATCGAATGATGAATATATTCGCTAATGACAATGATAAGCACTTTCAATTATCAATTCACTTTGGTGGATCAAATCTATGCTTTGACAAGAATTATTTAACCGCACGAAAATTGATTTGCATCCGTTTGGAGTGGCAGAGCAACGAGAAATGGGAGACGATGTGGAGATTGAAGAATGTTTCAACGTTTAGCGAAGCATTGGAGAGGAGCGAATTGAAGCATAAAACATTCGTGAAATTGAGAGAGCAAGCGCCGGCAGCAACGTGGATGAATGTAAACAGTGTTTGATGTGATAACAAACAAATTTTTCTTCCTGCCTGCCTCGTCTTGAAAGAAGAGAAGCAAGCAAACAATGTAAGGAAGTCTCGAATCTCGCGACGGTGGTGGATTCCCGCGACTGATGATGATGTTAAATGTTTAATACGTGAAAATTCTTCAGGTGCGCAAGGGTGGAAAATGCGATCATATAAAAGGAGAATGTCGGAAAATATGTTGAAGCAATTATCGCTCGTTAATCAGAAAGTTAATTTCTTGCTTTCATCGTCTTGATTATGATTTTAATCTCTACTTCGAGGAAGCGATTAAGCATTTCTTGAACGTCTGCCATGAGACTTTGCTCTTTTGATTCATTAATTTAACTTTTCTCCTTTTTTTTCGCTTTTAACGAATGAAACGGGAAATGACGCGGAAATCGGGTCAAAGTCCGAAATGATTTTTAATTGCGACGTGGAGTGACAGTCAGTGAATTCCACAAATAAGAATCCGGCAACGCTAAGAGTCAAAAACCTTTTTCAAACTTTTCCCTTCTTCGTCTCCTTTGGCTAAATGCAATTAAAAATTCATTTGTGTAACTTTTCCTTTTGCCCTCGTGTCAAACGGAAAGAAAAACTTTAAAGAAACTCAATCTGTTTCGCCTTTTTTTTTCTCCCTTCTCGATTCAAAAGTAAAGCAAACACAGTCTGATGCTTTCGAGAAGTTGACATCGGCAGAGGGCTTTTTATGAAACAATTTAAGTTTTTACGAGTTTGACAACAAACGGCAATCATAACAAAAACAGATAAAAGCAAGGAGTGTGAGCGCGAGAGGACTTCTCTACAGAAAGTCCATCAAAGAGCATAACTGACGACACGCTAAAAGCAAGAACGAAAGGAGCAAATAAAAAACTTTACAACTTTCTTTTTTTTCGTTTCGACTGCAGGAAACTAGCTACTTTCTGACTTCGTCGTCTGCTTAACAGGACGATGATAGATTCAGACATAAAAAAATGTTGTGTAACTGTAAATAAGTCGGTTCAAGAGAAAGAGCTTTTTGCTCATCTGTGTCTCCTTTGAAAATGGTCACAAAACACCTTTCGTCCTCTTCTTGCTATCCAACACGCAAGAAGGATAATGAAGGAAAGGGAGAAAGTCATGACCAGACATTTTGTGATCTGCTTCCATGAGATAAATCTAGTCAGAGTCATGAATACTTAATCACCAAAATCCTTTTTCTTTCTGACGACGACGACGGTTGGGGATGGAATAAAAGTCATTTCAACGTCTACAGGAACTCGTCGTATTCATGGTCTTTCAACGAGCGAATGAATAGAGCGGTTAATAATTAATTTTTCGATTTGCAGTGTCACTGAGATTCCAGGGATTTCGTTTTCAACAAATAAAATTTTATGCTACAAAAAGATTGCTTCGCTTTACAAATTAAACAACAAAGCTCAACTTTTTCTTTCACATAATTGAGCTGATTGAAAATTTCTAAATACTCTTTCAACGAGCGAGCAATTGTTTTTGCTTCTCAAATTGAAAATGTTTTAAATTTCGTTCGCTCACTGAACCGAATAAAAATCAATTAAAACTGCGGGTTTTGGCTTTTCTTTCTCTTTTCGAAAAACTTGAAACTTTTCTCATCTCCTTGGCAGGTTCGAGCTGATACTTTCAGGAACTTCCAGATAGAAAATAAATTGAAGTTTTTTTCTTCTTAAAATCAAGATTCTCTTGAAATGAAAAGTTTCCGCTTCGCTTATGAGATTCTAGTTTTAATCTCAACTCATAAAAATCAAATTTACCTTTCAAAAGAGCTTTCGAAACAAGAAAAACTTTCCAACCCACAGAAGAGAGATTAACCGAAGCAAATGCCATCAAATCGATGTTGGCCTCGTTCTCAACATGAAAATTCTCTTATCAAAGTTTTTCACATTATTTTTACTGGCCCTTCTGGATTTCTTAATGAGCTGAAGGTCAACGGAGACTCATGAAGCTTCATAACATGACATAAATCTTTTTAGCAATGAAAAAACAAAACCGATAGAACAGACAGAGCAGTGAGCAGAACGGACCATTTAACAAGCAACTCGAGGCTATTTGAATGGCGCTTCAAATCGAATCAAGGGAGATGCGGCTTAAAAAAAATGAAAATTTATGACAGCTCGCCATGGGAATTTAGACGTAAAGTCCTCCTCTTTGTTTCCAAGTGTAATCCTATTATTTCATATTATTTGCAATTCGATCTAAAAGCGCTTATCTTCGCTCAATCCGAGAGAACTCGAGCTGTTAGACCGGAGTGGTAATTAATCAGTTTGACGCTATTTATGCGTTTTTTGTTGGCTCGTCTTTTTTTGTTGCGAGATATCTGCTCGGCCTCGCTTCATATGTGCCACGATAACTTCCTAGCGCTTTTCCCTCCCACCCTCGCGTCTAATGGACTGAGATATAAAACAACAAAGCAGAGAATGGCGCGGCGAAGAGAAGTTTATGGCAATCCGTGTGCAGTAAAAACGAGAGATGATGATACTTTTTGAGATCAATTAGATTTCATCGTAGAAGAAGGAAAGAAAACGCCATAAAAATTCTTCACACTCAAATTCTCTTCAATGTTTTTTCTTTGTGGGGAAAGTTCTGAAGTTTTGTTGGTCTTCATTTTCCAAAGTTGAAAATTATTTCCAAGTAAAGTTCGAAGCCATTAACATTCAAACGCTTTGCAAAAAGAAAAATTCAAGACTTCAACCTTTAAAACTTTCCTCAGTCCATTAAAAGCTCTTCAACTTTAAACTCCTCACGAAACTTTCAATCAACTCCCAGCTAGCTCACACTTTTTCGCTTGAAAGATAAGGTGGCGCACATTAATGTTACAGATTCAATAGGGAAAGCGGCAGAGCGACGTGAAAGCGATGGAGGAAAGACGTTTACTACGAGATCGAGGAAGAGGAACAAGGGTTTATCTGTGGAAATGAAAAATTGCAATAATTTATTTGCCAAGTTTTTCTTCTTGTGTCTCTCGATTCTCTCCTTCTTACCAAATGTTTTTGAAAAGAAAAATGCTTGAAAAAATCTTGAAATGGAGCAGAAGCCGATGAGAGGAATGAAAGCAGCTTACTTCATGTAAGACGGAATTTCGGGTTGGAAGATACAAACACTCAATCTACAAAGACTTCTCTCTTTTCTTGCTTTGCATGGTGGCACTTAATTCGTAGTAATGACGTAAGAGATTGCTTGTTTCACTCCGAATAAACATTTTTGCCAATGAAACGAGGAATCTCCTTCTCCTGGGTCTCATGAATATTCACATCTCATTAAAAATATTCCGAAAGAAAACAGGAAATTAAAGTTGAGTTCGTGCTGAGCTGTAAGGGGAAAATTCTCGGAATCTCCTGATGATGTGGTTTATATTATGTGGCAACTTTCGCCCTCAAAAATGTTTCCTAAATCAGTGTGAGAGTGAAATCTCAGTTACTTCTTATGTTTCCTATTAATTTCCATGAAGTTCGGGACGGAGAAGGCTCGACTGGACGGGATGTTAGTATTTATAGTCGCCAATCTATTCTCATTTTGTTTCCACACCATATGTCACTGCTATTATGTGTTCTTCTTATCGTTCGAGCACAATGGAAGAAGAATGCGAGTGAGAGAGAGGAAAAAAAAGTGGGAACAGCCATGATTATCAGTAGAAAGCTTTTATAGATTTTCAACAATTTAGTTTTGGTGTGTTCACCGAAATGGAAACGAGAAGCGACTTGCGATGTGAGTTTTGACAATGATTCGATTTATCCATTCACAAAACGAATTCTCCAGAGAAAAAGATTGATGAAAATATTGAATAATCAACCGAGAATAATTCTCTATCAGATCCAACGATTCCTCTGTTGCTTCGTCGTCTCAATTCTACTTAGAAATATGTTGCAGCATTAAAAAATCATCATTCGCTTCGTAAGAAGGAAGAATCTCTCCCCGGGCTATATTTAAATAATTTAATTCGAGAGGGAGTGAGAGAGAGAGATAGAAACTTATCATACAGCAAGTTGTGCTATATTAAAATCATCCGTACGAGCATATTTGCATTATGAAAGGAAGATAGTTTGATCATCATAGTTTCTTTGGACGGCTCTTCTGCATTTGATATGTCGTTTAGAATATTATCGAGCTTCCTTTCCCTCGTTTCAATGGGAACAAGAGCAGCTCCTCTTTAACTTTCTCGCCAACTTGTCAGACGATAATGAAAAGAACTCATTTTCCGAACTTGTCCTTTGCACGTTTAAATGGAAAATTTATCAACAGAGAATCATCGAACAAAAATTTATAATTGCAACGTCAAAGATAATTACAAAAGCAGTTTGTTATAAAAAAAAACTTACGGGAAGAGGCGAATCAAGAGTTAAAGGAAAATCTTTAATTACTCGTAAAATTTGCAGCAGAAAATTAATGAACGAGAAGAAGGGAAATCTTTAAATTCCGGAGAGTCAAATAGAAAAATGCAAGAAATTTAATAAAATATTTTTGAACTTAACTGACGAAACATCTCCAAGATGAAACTTTAGATGAGTCTGGGTTGAAGCATGGAGTGTGAAATATTATCCATTTTAACCATCAAACGTGCATAATATTCCGCTTCGGCAAAAATGTTTAACTTCCGCCTCGTTTTGCCCTCGAACATTGAGATGCGTTAAATAAAGGACGAAGCCGAAACAATAAGAAAATGGCAATTAATTATGCATGAAAAATGCCTGACTCGCAATGAATGAAGGAAAAATCTGAGAAGGAAAGCATTATTCTTCATTGTTTCATGATCCTTTTCTTCTCTTCTTTATTATTCCCAAGCTGCTCGGAGTCAAGGAGAGCGACAGTGAAAACAAAAGAGAAGACTCAGACTTGGCGTTAACAGTTTTTGTTTAATCTTCTCTTGTTCCGCTAGTGTTAAACGCACAGATCCTTGCCTTCCAAACACTCTCGTCGTTCGCTTATATCCTCAATGCAATTATCGCATGTAAACAGCTTCATAGTGAAAAGTTTCGACGCTCTTTGCGCTCTAAAAGCCTTGGGTTGGAGAATTTGTATTCATACTTGAAGCGTAAAGCTCGAGACACCATTTTATGCTTAGTTCATCGTTGGAGCTGCTCGTAAACTCTCTGAATAATTTAACGAACTCAAGGATGCGTTTTAATTCAATTTGAAACTAAATATTTTACTAAGCCCTTCAGAGACTGTCGAGAAAAGTTTTCCCTTTTCAAACCTTGCTCATGGCTGGATTTCTCGAGTCTCAGAAGCTTTCCGATGAATTAAAAGTCATAAGCAAAGTCTTTTCCCCGGGCTCAACTAAATATCAAATCAAAGTTCATAATGCACTTCGATTTATCTTGTAGAAAGTTTTAAGCTAAGACACTTCGAACAATAATTTTGTTTCTAAAGTTTTCGATTCTCAACAAATTTCTATCGTTAAACTCTTGTTGTTGCCAACCGAGCTAGAAAGACAAATAACTTGAGAGATGCTTAGAGATGTTTTGAATGTTTTAATTATGTTGAGAGTCTCCAAAGAGATTACGACGTACACCGCTGTCATCATAGCGAATTAAGCGCTGCTCAAGTCTGGCAGAGCAAAAGATTCCAAGAAACTTTTCCTTCCAATATCAACATTGAATGTTTTCTGCCTTAAACAAAAGAAAAACCAACGCAAGCGAACGCTCGCGGCATATTAAGTATTTTGTTAAAGATTCTGTAACGAAATTAGGCTGCGGAGTTTGTGTAACTGAGGGAAAATGTTTATTCTCGTTTTCAAGAAGAAAGTAATCGAGTTTGTCGTGAAGAGTTCTCTTTCGAGACGGCGCCGCTAGTCGTGCTTAATGACAAGTGAAAGGAGCCAGAAGAAGAATCTCTTCACGTAACTGAAAGTTTCCTCCATCAACTTGACACCCAATCATCCGTCGTCGTTTGTCTTTTTTGATCAGACAAGTTTGAGGATTGAACGCCCTTCACCTCGAAGTCATTGTCATCAGGTTTATATCTAATCTCTTACTCGTTTGCGCTAGTTTTAAGCGTAGAAAAGTGCAATCTCAACCTCTAAAATAAGACTAACGTTTGATAACAAACTACGTAGTCTGGAGTCACTTGAAAGTGACATACTCAAGACAAGTTTACAGATTCTCTGCTGGAGACGTCCTTGTGCCATTGTTTTCTTATTAAGCCCACTTCAGCTGATTGCTACCGGCAAAAGCGCTCGTCGCAAACAACTGTAAATTATTCTTTCTTAAACTAGTGTAAACGATCTCTTATCTGTTATCATCACATGAATATGCATACATTTCATCATCATCACGCTCTCTCCTCGCTTTATTCTTCTCATTTCATTCGATTTTATCATTTCGCCTCGAGCATCCACGAGTTTGTATCTCGTGAAAACTTTTGACTAATTTAAGAGCAACAGAACTCAGCTCGTCAGTTCCCATGGTTCTCTCTGCTCGCGTGGGTGTTTAATAAAAACTTTTCTTTTTTCTTTTAACAAACAAGATTTCGAAAGAAACAAAAATTTAGTGAAAGTGAAGATGGAGGAAGCAACAGTTAAACTCAGTTTTTCATCAATCGATTATTTTCTTTTCGGTGGAATGATGTTTCTTTCGTTGATGATTGGAGTCTATTATGGATTTATTCGAAAGGAAAAGCAGAACACGACTGCGGAATATTTGCTAGGAAGCAAAGACATGAAAGTTTGGCCAACCGCGATCTCCCTCACGGCGACGTAATGAAATTTTCTTAAATATCCCCGACAGTGAAGTTTGCAAATTTTAAAGTTTTGTTGCGCTGTGAGAAATTTTGAAGCATTTGCTGAGGGGAAAGTGACTTTTAAATCAATCAACAAAAATATTTCCTGCTCCACTTTCAATTACTTTGAATCAAAGTTACTCACAAAAAGCTTTTGTCGCAACTAACACAATATAATCCCCTCATGGACTAATTCATCCATGTCCCAGTATTCGCGTCTGGTAAGCGTAATAATTTATCTTCCTTCTCTCTTTCCTCCGCTAGACATATTTCTGCAACGACTTTGCTGGGGTGAGACTTAAATTAGAGCTAAATGATCCGATACAATTTATTGCATAATTTCTTTTAACGACGTAGCGTTCCTGCAGAGATGTAAGCAGATATGTTCATTGCTTGAGATAAAAGTATTTTTTTTTTCAATCCTGATGACTTTAAGGTATAAACACGGAACTCAGTACTGGGCTTGTGCAATCTCTGGAATAATTGTAACTATGCCATAAATTTTCACGAGAATTAAGGCTCTTCCTCGTACTAATTGCTTTCGACTTTCTCCTTGTCCCGTTTCATTGCAATTTATGCTAACAGGTAACATTAAGCGTTTGCTACGTTTACATGCCAGTTTTTCATGAACTTGGATCAGTCTCGTAAGCTTTATTTTGCCCATTGCACAGCTGGCAGATTTTATTAGCCAATGAATTTCCTCTCTCTCCTGTTAGGTGCTACGCTTACCTCGAGAAACGCTACAATCACCAAATTCGACAGATTGCAAGCTTTTTATTTTTCGTTTATGTGGTTATGATGAGTCCATTGCTCGTTTATACTCCTTCGTTGGCATTCAGTCAAGTTTCGGGAATTAATCTCCATTACATCACTCCCATACTGGTTTTTGTTTGCGTTTTCTACACAACTTTCGGTGGCCTTAGGTAAAGCAATTCATCAAAACCATTTGTAGAATCGGACTTGATTTTGTTTTTTCCGGAAAATTCTAGAGCTGTTGTTTGGACTGACACTTTGCAGTTCACTGCGATGATTATCGCAATTGTTATCGTGATGATTCTGGGGACAAATGAAATTGGTGGAGTTCAAAAAGTGTTTGAAGTTGCTGAAGAAGGAAATCGGATAATTTGGTTTAAGTAAATGAAATTAACCTGAAACTAAATTCTCTCTTTAACTCTCGTCATTCATTCAAGTGTCGATCCAAATCCTTTCCTTCGAAGCACATTTTGGATGGTTTCTGTTGGACTAACGACGATGTGGGTATCAAACGTTGGAATAACGCCAGAATGTGTTCAGAGATTCGTTGCGATACCGAAGTTGAGTGACGCAAAGAAAGCTTGTTGGATTTTCGGCATCGGGCATATTTTTATCAAGATGTTTGCAGTTTATAATGGATTGTTAATCTTTGCCAAGTATTCGCTCGCAAAGTGTGATCCAGTCTTCAACGGAGATGTTGGAAAATACGATCAAATCTTTCCGTATTACGTTATGGACGTTGCACGTGGCCTTCCTGGACTCCCTGGCTTGTTTATTGTTGGCGCTTTGTCAGCTGCACTGTCATCGATGTCGTCATGCCTTAACTCACTTTCAGGAACAGTTTACGAGGATTTTATTCGACCGTACATGCCAAACGCATCAGAAAAACGAGCCAGCTCAATCATGAAAGGATTGACATTCAGCATAGGTGAGTAGAAACGATAAAGTTCTCACTATCAAATCGATTTAAGTCAACAGAAACTATTGCGGAACGGGAAGAAACTTTTTCAATTTCCAATTTTTCGCCGCAGGTTGTGTCTGTTTTGGATTAGTTTTCGTTGTCGAGCAGTTGGGCGGCGTGTTCAGCATTGGTATTGCTCTGAGCGGAATAACTTCCGGAACTCTCTTGGGACTTTTCACGATTGGAATGGTTGGATTCCCTTCTTATGACATAAAATGTTACAAAAACTTTTGCTTCTCCTCAGCTCTCAGAGAAGTTCAATACCAAAGGCGCTTTGTGGGGATCGATTGTGTCGATTCTGGTTGTCTCGGTTATCGCTATTGGCGCTCAAATAAATATTTACGAAGGAAATTTGCGATACGAGACACTTCCGTTTAATATCGAGCAGTGCGATTCATCAAATCGCACTGACTTCACGTGAGTTGGGAAATCATTTTCAAATGCATTCATTAAAGTCATTGAGAATATTTTCAGTTCAATGAACAGTACACTCTACTACATTGAAAACGCCGGTGTAGATAACTCTTCGGTTCCCTGGATATTCCGAATCAACTACATGTATTACAGGTGAGGACATCTCGTTTGTCGAAAATTGAATTCAATTGCCAATTAGTAACTAAAAAAAGTTTCGAGTGGAAATTCATGAAAAATTCAATTCGCTTGTTCTCTATTTTCAGCGTAATTGGAACATTGCTTGTGATCCTAGTTGGATATCCAATTTCAATTTTAACTGGAGGAACTAAAGATCTCGACCCGAAGCTTCTCTCTCCTCTGTGTCGTCGATTCTACAAGAAAAATCTCGAGAAGTCTATTACAGAGCTCACGTTCGTCGTCGGAAGCCCTGAAGAAACAGAAAAACTTCGATTGAAGTCTGAAGAGTGAAAGTTCACGAATCAAACATTTTTTTTTTCATTTAAAGCACGAACCACTTTGTAACTACATTGTAATTGAGAAATTAAAACATTTTCTATTTGATTGGCAAGAAGCCAAACTTTTGTCTCTCTCAGAAAATCACTAAACGGTAAACATGAGAGGAGGAAAAAAAAATTCGAGAGTTTAATGAATTGAATGAATCGAAAATGCAATTGCAAATCAACACGTTGTTTAGCCTCGAAACCTTGTAAATTTAATTTATGCTGCAAAATGTGAATGAAAACTACAGCGAGAAAAGTTTTTGAATCGTTTTGGTGTTGTGCAGTGGCAGGATCGGGTGAAGCAATGAATATTCAACTTGTAAACCACATCGAACGAGTTGTTAAGGATTAAAAGTTTTTTTTTTTGAGAGTTGCAATGGAAGAGCTGATCTCCAAATAGTTCGCTTGAGTAAATTTATTTTTAGACACATCGCTCTAAATTTTCTTGAGAGAATTTTTATTTCTACGGAAAAGTAAAAACTCAATTTCTTCATCGCGTCTGCGATTAGTCGAGATTGTGAAGTTTTTCTCCTCGGTTCACGTAAAAAGTGATTAATTTGAGTTGCGTGGCTTATGATCGCGTGAAATTATGACAAATTGCAAAGTCTGCAAAGTTGAAGCGAAGCTAAAGTGCTCCGGTTGCTGTCTCGTGTTTTACTGCTCGAAGAACTGTCAGATCAATGATTGGCGGAACGGCCATAAAAATCATTGTAAACCTTATGAAGTAAATCGGAAAAAGTTGTTTCAACTTTTCGATAATACAACAAATCGAGTTATTTTTTGCAGGTGAAGCGAAATGACAAATTGGGACGATTCATGGTTGCAGCGAGAGATTTGAAAGCTGGCGAGATTTTATTTCGAGAGTTTGCGGTTGTTCATGGACCGAAAATGCTTTCACATCCAATCTGCCTCGGATGTCATAAAAGTTTGATGCTCAATTCGGCGAAAGCGAATTTTTACAGGTGCTCGAAGTGTGAGTGGCCGTTGTGCTCGAGGAATTGTGAAAATCTCGCTCCTCACACTGAAGAATGCAAACTTATGTCGGCGAAGGGCTTCAGATGTCCCATCAAAACAAACTGCCAAACTATGCAAGCTGATGCCGTGTACTGTCTGATTTTTCCGCTTAGATTCTTGCTACTGAAGCAAAGTCAACCAAAAATGTAAGGAATTTTACAAAATCATGCTTGGAGTGCTCTCATAAACATTTCTCTCCTTCTCTCGTGTGTGGGGACAATGGGAATTTAATTTTAGATTCGAGAAAATACATTCGGAACTGGAGAGTCATGTGGACGAGAGAATCGCCTCAGGCAGCTACGACTCTTTGACTCGGCATCTCGTACCGTTCATCCACAAGCTTTTGAGTCCGAAAGAGTTTCCCGAACGACTAATTCTAACATCAACCGCAATACTGGACAACAATTGCTTTGAGCTTTCTCTGCCGCTTCGTGGTGTGGAGATGGGCGGATTATTCTTGTTGAGTTTAATCCTCTGTCACGACTGTGTGCCCAACACGAAACACTATGTGAACTACATTGACTCAGCCGTCGATACTCAACGATACCAAATGACTTTTCAAACTACAGGTGAACAAAGTGCTTGGAAGGCCGTGACTCGACTCATCCTTTCATGTCTTTTTTCTCTTCAGTTCCGGTTCGGAAAGGAGAACATCTGACAACCACCTACACTGACACTCTTAAAACAACTTTAGAACGAAGACGCCATTTGAAGCAGACGAAAATATTCGATTGTGACTGCAGAAGATGTCAAGATCCTTCAGAACTCTCCACGTTTGGGAGTTCATGGGTGTGCAGAAAATGCAATGGTGCAGTCGTTTCGAAGAATCCATTGGACAATAGTTCAGACTGGCAATGTGAACATTGTAAATCACAGCATAGCCTTGAGGTAAACGAGTTAAACGACTGGGGACCGTGAGGATAATTGAGTTTGAAGACGAGAAATTTAATTTGTTACACTGCAACTTTTTTAAGACTTTTTTTTCGTTAGCCCTTCAGGAAACTCTCCAGAGCCACTTTAACTCATTTTCTCGTCGATTTCATTTTTATCTTCGTCCTTTTACAGGAAATTACATCAAAGCACGGTCGCTTGCAGGAGCAATTAAATAGTTTCATTAAAAAATGTCCGGAGCAGTACGAGGAGTTTATTCAAACGAATTCAAAGTGTACCATTCACGAGAACCACTCTTTGATGGTGGAAGCGAAGTATATGCTGTGTCTGATGTACGGCAACGTTGTAGGATATCAATACAAAGGTTTTTATTAAGTTTCACATCAAACAACTAAACAATCTACGAATACTTTTAGATCTTTCTGAGAATCTCTTGCAAAGGAAAATTGATCTATGTCAAAGCATTTTGAAAGTATATGACGCAATCGATCCGGGCGAGACAAATCAAAGGATGAATGCTTTGTTTGAGCTAAACTGTGCAACAATTGTACAAACCAAACTGAAGCTTCAAAGTGAACAAGTCAAAGGAGATGATGCGATGGTTGGAATTGTTTGCTGCAATTTAGAATTTGTTAACATTTAAAATTTCAGGTTTCAATCAACGAAAGTCTTGCAATAATCAAGCACTGCTATGATGTTTTAGTAATGGAGACAGCAAACAAAAGAATCATGGACTGTCGATTGGAGAAAATAGTTGAAGAGAGCAGCATCGTTTAACATTGCAATGAGGAATTTATTTTCGTGATGTCGCTTGTTTGAACTTTAAAATAAAATGAAATCTTTGTACTTAGCAAAAAAAATGTCTCAACTCAACTTCCTCTGAAGCATCTCCGTTTGAGTTTATTTTCCATGTTCCAATTATGATAATGCAACTTATAGAGCCGTAACGTCGACTCATTCTTTCTGCTCGCAAGCACTCGTGTTAATTTTAATTACAATGACTCTGGAAAATGAAAATTCTTCCTTAACAACACTTTTCCCTTTTGAAGAAAGTTTTCTTACGAATAATCGCGAAAATATTCCATTCGCGACGTGGTAAACTTTCTTTTTTCGGCAAAAAAAGAAAATTTGAAAAGAAAAGTTTTTATTAATGTTTTTCACCTTCTTCATTGAAAATTCCTATAGCCTCGTTGAAACTTTTGGTGAAAGTTGGAAAACGCGTTGATATTTACGCTCAGCTTGTTTTGCGGCGGAACATCGAAGAGCTGGATGACATTTTGAAGTCTCAAGAGGAAAAAAGCTCGAAGGCAAAACAAAAAAGTTTTAAGACAGAAAATTGAAAAGTTTTTGAAAAGTTGTTTCCTATTTTATTAAGAAGAAAAAAAATGTTTAAATGAACCGTGAATTTGAAATCAGGAAAAATTAAACTTTTGTGTTTCATCGAAAAATAAAATCAATCAAAATCCCATGAGAACGATTTTATTTGCGACGGTAGCTGCAATAAATTTTCGTCCTCGGACAGAACAAAGCTTCTTGTCACACTTCACTTGTTTTCCTACTGATCGAATTAACAAGCGAGTAAAGCGAAGGGATTTTTATGGGAATCGAAATGATAATAAAATTCCAATAAAACTATACAAGCTCCTCTAACAAGAGCAATCGTTGCACCATGTGTTCGAGCAGTGCCTGCAAATTGCCACTCGACTACGAAGCAATATTGATGGCATAAATTTTTCCGACGCGCAATGTTTTTCCGATTCAATTTGAGATGTTTTTGTTTTTCGATTCAGGAGAAGTTTTATTATTTTATTTTCTCTCTTCTCAATCATCTCTTGTTACGAAAACAATGCAAATTTTTAAGCCAATTAGTGAAATTCCAACTTAAAGCTCGTTCTAAAGTCATGTTCTCATTGTAACAATGAACAAGTCGCTTTACAAAATATTTACATCAAATATTTTGAGCTCAGATGAAAAGCCTTTTGCCAAATGGAAACAATCAATTCACAATCTATTGTTGAAAACAAAAGCTTTCTCCTCTTTCCCATCCTCCTTCAACAATAACTCGTTTATAACTTATGGCATCGCCATACATCAAGCCTTCATAATTGCTACAAAAAGTCGTTGCTTTTGACAGAATGTCTTTCAATAGCGACTCACAGTGGATGATAAATCACTGCAAATTTATTACAGTAGAAAATTCTGTCGAACGAAAAGGCAAAAGATTTTCTTCCTCCACTTCATTCTCGGTTCGATAAAAATGTTGCTAAAGTGATAGACTTTTTTCTGCGTCTGACAAGATTATTTATAGATTTCTCTTGTTTTTCTTCCAACGATTCTAAGTCTTGTTCTTGTCAATTCCTTTGGGAAGTCTCCCCTTCAAAATTCTCGAGATAAAACTTTAGAATTAATAAATATTTTATTTTTGTGGTTGTTCGAATCTACGTTGAGTGATTTGTCGATTCCCACGAATGACTGGAAATCAAATCAACCTCACAGTTTATTAAATAAATCTCTGACACTCACTCGGTGATTCAATTGATTGCAGATTTTCTTCCTGTTCATTCGGTTTTTCTGTCGTCCTCGTTACAAATCTCACTTTCGTGATAGAGCTGTCAGTCATCGCAAAGCCATTTATTCCATGTGAGTGTCCGAGAGGTCAGTCCTGAGGAAAATCAATCAAGACAAAATGGGACAATGTTGTGAGTGTTTTTTTTTGTGTGAGATAAACGAGGAAAAAGTTGAAGTCGAAAGATCAAAATCAGCAGAAAAAAAATTGTTCAAGTGACAATTCATCAATTAAAGATTCTTCACGACGTTAGTGAAGTTGATGGATTGAAATTAATAAAAGTTGGAGCATCCTGAAGTGTAACGCACGAGCCCAAATCGATTTCCAAGGAAATAACAAGCTCGGTTTGTGCTATCACAACGACAAAAACCGCAGGAGGAAGCCATAAGTTCCGAGTTCATAAATTAGATTTTCTGCTTCGCCCTTAAGCATCGAGAATCATTTCTTGTTTGAGCTCGCCTTCCTTAATTCTCTAAGCTAACAAATTTATCGTTGTTTTATAACCATACCTGTCATCGCCATAAATATCTCGGATAAACTAAACTGTTATTTATCTTCTTGTTGTTTAGCTTCGAACGAGGAATGATTGTATTTAATTACAGTTTCATTGATTTATCGATCGTCTCTCCTTTCTGCCGAAAATTTCCTCGTTAATTTTTCCAAGCCACTGATTCCAAGGAAACTAAAGAGGAAAACTTTTCCCATGCCATGCTGGTGAATTTTCGCTGACAAAAAGATCGAAGCGGGAGAGAAGGAAACTTTTCACTGTAAAATTTCTACTTGAGTAGCTTCCTCTTGTGGTTTTGCGATGGAAGAAAATATGAAAGAATGAAGCTTTAAACTCGAATTTTCGACGACGGAGGGAAAAGGAAGTTGAACAATTTGATTGTGGTTTACACAAGCACGAAATCATATTTCAAGCTCGCATGAAATTTAATGGATCATGTCAATTAGGATCCGTCGAACATTTTTCCGCTTGAAATTAACTGAAATGCAATCACAAGTCTCAACAATCGACATCATCAGCAGCAAACAACAGTTTTTCTCATCGATTCTCCATAATCTTTTATCGCCACCCTTGACGACCCCTACCAAACAAATTGATGTTTGAAAACTTTTATGCTTTGTTTTTCTAGTTTCCTTCGAGAGAAATTTTCTCTCGTTTTCTATTTTTTTATTGATCGTTATAGCAAAGAGTTAGAAATGGAACGAAAAGCGTCGTCCTTCGTTTGTTTAAACTCTTTCGGAAATGTCGTTCGAAGCTGTTTTATGTAAATTGCTTTGATCTTTATGTGAAAGCTCAGCCAAAACATTTTTCATGTTCTACAAGTTCGGAGGTTGAAAACTGTTAAATACTTGAACAATAAATAAGGTTTCTTGTGTCGAGAGTTGCTTAATAAATTCCTAATTGATTTTTAATTGTTACCCAAAGCTTATGAGAATTAAAGCGTGCAATCGTTCCATTAGCAAAGTGAACTTAAAATGGCAGCTGGTTCTTTCAATGAACTTGATTCACTTCCGACTCGTTGCCTCTCGCTTTCTTTCTACTCGACGACATCGAAACCAACTGCGACGCATTTCTCGTCGCTCCTTGACATCTCGATGGTGTCGCTAACGCCGACTTTCAACTGTGGAGATAAAGTGGAATTTAAATTGACTCAACAATACTTCAATGACACTTGTCATCACCTTCCATTTGCCATGATAAGTCGAAGGAATTTCTAGATTGAAGCTCGGCTCACTATCACAAAACTCGATTGTCTGAAACCGAATTCTTAAACAGATTGTTCTCTCAAGATACCTCAATCTCACCCCCAATCCTGGTTTAATTTTCAATTTACTTGCGACAGGCAGATAAGGATCGAAGAGCTCTTCAAACTCAGCGGTTAGGTCTTGCATGTGCTTGTTGATTTCACCTAAACAATGATTTAATTAACTGGAAACGTTTTAATTGTTGCATAACCGTAAATGTGTTTAATTTACCCATATGCCACTTGATTCGATCGTGACGAAACTTTGAAACTTTCACTGTTCTCGAACACTTGAATTCCTTACTGACGAGTCTGCCCCTCGGACAGGAATGCTGGAAAGTTATCCTTAATTAAAACTTTAAATGAGAAAGTTTATTTTTTTTAGAATTATTTTACAGCATGAAACTCGAGATTGGAAAAGTCAACGTAGCCTGAGTGCCAGCAGTCACCAATTTTACGCTTCACAATTGGCAGGTAATGATCACATTCGCAGCAACTTGAAGGAGATAGATTGAAGTGATAAATCAGAATTTAAAACTCGACTTACTCAGGTTTCTGCACTTTTAGTTTCAACATGACGAAGGCTTCAACAAGACTGAACCTCGTTCGCATTTCATCGAGAAACTTGACGTTGCAATAGATGGAAATTTAATCAGTGAGAATCGTTGCACAAGGAAACCGAACGGGAAAACGACAAGGACGTATGCTGATGAAAGCAATTAGGATTCATAATGCTGCTGACCTCCGCTCCAACGCTTTCAAATTATTCAACTCGACGGTCGATCAAGAATATTTGAAATTCAAACGAACGTGCTTCCTTCCTAAAAATAAAAGTATATAAACAACAGTGCAACGATAGCACCTCAATCAAGCAGTTTATCAAAACAATTAGGTTGAAAGCTTCTAAATCCTCTAAGACTATCGTCGTCGCCGTAATTCTTCAAATCAGCAAATTCCTCGGATACATCATCCGGACTCTTCGCCTGCAATTCATTAATTTAAATCTCAGTCTCTTTCTTGTGATGCTTCTCGGCTCCTTAAATCTTAGAATCACATCCATCTTCCGGCGTTCCTCGAGTTAATTGCCCCTATAATCCATTTTTCATGTCGCTTACAGAGAAAATACATTAAAAGAAATTAAAATGAAAATTTCTTTGTGCGAATTTCGAGCACACAAAAAATTGAAAACGAGCGGGGAAATGAATTCTTCTTTCTTCTCACCGCACGCGGAGGGTTGGTTGCATTTGATGAACACATTTATTACCAAAATGTGCCACATAGTTAATGGAACGTTTAAAAACTCGAAGTTATGTGAATTTATTTTCGAAGAAAAAAAAGAAGCGAGAAGTCACTTGTGACACGATAGATTAAGCTCAAGTTTTAAAAGCTTTTCGTCATTAATCGTCAGGAGAGTTTATGAGTAAATACTTCGCTAACCTTACTAACTTACAAGTGAATTAACATTGATGAAGAGTAAAGAAGATTACACTTCGTTTGTTTGATCAAATTTTATTTTCTTCACCGCTCAGGAAATTGAAATTAATTTTTCAGAAAATTTTCCGAATGAAAATTTGAATGAAACTAATTGAAACTTCCGAAGGAAAAAGAGCAAACTGAATTATAAACTTCATTTGCATGACCACACTGTTGACTTGATGGAAATATTTTGAAACACAAAGTTCCAAGGAAAACATAGAATTCACTTAAAAATGTACATAATCTCGTTCTGTTACATTTCATTTCAGGATTTACATTCTCGAGAGATTTCAAAGGACTCAAAAATTCAGCAATTTAAATATTTTAAAGCCACAAAAGTTTAATACAATCCGGAGAATTTAAAGTCTTCACAGTTGATAAATTTTGCAGTTGTTTGTAAAATACGTTGATAACTTTTAACACAACAACGTATCTGACGAGCAAACCCCTCAAAACATTCCCAGCTTTATTTGGAAATCAAATGAATCGCATTTTCATAAAAGAAAAAAACAATCAGCAAACATTTACATTCCTCTCGAGATAGAGTTTAAAATTCCTCAAAGTGTAAACTGCGGTCATCGCAACGAACGGACACGAGTAACATCTTTCACTATTTTTACATTGCAAATAACGAACGACAAACTTTTTCATCAAGCACAAGCATTTTTTCCGCTGGCATTGAGCGAATAAAAAAATGTTGCTTAACAGCAGAAACTTTTACGTCAACAATTTGTTTGTTCGTCCTTAATTAACATGCTCCTCGTTTAAATCCAGTAAAAGTCGTCTTGTATCTCTCTATGTTAGCAAGGGGGAGATTCCATGTTTGCGAAGTAAAAAGTCAATAAAATTCACGAATTGCTTTCAAATTTATTCCAAGCAGAAGAAAGCAAAAAAAAACGAATCGAAAGAGAAACTGCTGCAGCATTAAAAATCAAAATCCCTTTGATGTGCAAACTCGGCTGTAAACTCGTCGTCCGTTTACTTACTCCAAATCATTTTCCCGACTGTATTCATCAGTTGTAGACAAACTCGGCTCGCCTATCAATGAAGACACTGCCGTCGTACTTTCAAACAACGCGTGATAAGAATCCTGATCGGATTCCGATGATACCGCTCGATGGCGTACAGTAAAAAAAATGTTTTATTTACACACATGGAGCAGAAACAAATCATCATGCGATACATCGAATGTGTTTTGGAACTTTACGGAGCTTTCGACAGACGAACGAAAATAAAGAGAAAAGACGAGAATGCTGAGCAGAAAAGTTTCACTAATCTTTTTTCCTCCAATTTGTTATATTGAGTTTTTCCCTCCTTCTTTGCCTTGCTTCCCGATGCCAACAACAATGCGGAATTCTATTGGGAAAATTAATGTTTCGATATTGTTTTCGTATTTTCTAAGATTTTCCAGGGATTGTGGTTCGTTCGTCTCGGCGGTGTTGTCGAGGACGAGAACGAGCCAAAGATGAGATAAAAGTTTTCTTAGTAGGTGAGAGAAAAGTTAATCAAGCAGCATCGCTAGGGGACTATCCGTCAATCACTTGCTCTATTTAAAGTGTTGAGATTTCAATTTTGTTTAGAAGCAAACTCTGAGAAAGTTTTGAATTGAAATTCATTGATGCTTTCTTCAGATAATTTTGTTCGTGACGTTAACATTGAAAAGCTCCTGATGAACTTATTCTCTGCATGTCCACGGCATTTCCCGCAGATTAAACGAAAGAAAATCTTTCTCAATTCCTCGTTTGATGAAGCACAACAAAAATAATTTTCGTCGAAAATGAAATTGCTTCCGATGACTTTCGTTCACGTATCTCTCATTTGAGCTGTAAAAGAAATTATGACAATGAAATAAAAAAAATATTTTCCTTACAATTTTCTTTTATTGTTATCATTGTTTTTCCTTCTTGAAATTTATTTACAACTTTCTCTGTTGTTTCTTTCGTTCCTTATTGTTTACTTGAGTCTCAAATCAACGGAAAAAAGCTTTTAATCAACATGAATAATTCCATCGTTTTGGAAGAAATTGTTATGCCTTTTCTGCTGAATTAAATTTTGCGCAAACTTTACAGAGTTTTTAGAGCGTGGGGACAAGTGTTTTTGCGTTTTTCTTGTTATTCGTCTAAGCGAGGAATATTAGGAGAGGGGGAGAGCTTTGAGATGTAACAATCTAATAAAGAGGAGACATTGTAAATAACGTCACGAACTTTTTTCTCTTGAGAAGCTCCGACGTTATTCACAAAGTTTATTTTTGTGAGGAGCATGAAGCTTCGTGAACTTTAAGTTTCTATTCGTTCTATCTGCTCAACTAAACCATTCACATAAACAGTATAAAAAATAGACATTAAATCAAACCTTTTCACAAATTTCCATGTCAAATGAGTTTGTTATCGTTCGTTTGTATAAAAAAATATTTGCATAAATGACAGAAAAAATATTCTTTTTTTATCCAAACAAGAGGATCGCGCTTGACTTTTATAATAAAACTTTTCCACGTTTGTATAAGTTTATGTACAATTTTCACAAACTGAAAATCAGTTATTGCAATTTACATATCGCGTGTAATCAAATATTTTTACGATTATGAAATAATTTTACTTTCGAGCTGTTGCAAAACTAGTTAATTGGAAAATATTTTGCAATTACATTTTCAATTTGGCTTTTCAGGACAAAATCACTTCTCTCTGCTCATTACGCCTCTAATTGCACAATCCTTCATTTATTCCAACAGAGCTCTCTTTTTTTTCATTTCAATTTGTTCCAATTATTGCTTCAATTTCATGCGAAAACTTAAATGAAAATTTCAACGTTTCCTTTCCTCTCGATCCTGAATGCTTTTTGATTGAGAATGTTTTTATATTTTACTTTCGTTGTGCCTCTGAGTGTTTTGCAATGTTTCGAGTGAATGGGGTGACTAGTAATTTTTTAAAACTTCTAAACATTTTTTTTATTAGCTGTCGGAGGAAATAGTTGTTTAAGAAAGTAGATTTGTGAGCTTTAACTCAAACTGACAATTCTTCAAATCGATCTTGGCTAACATTTTTTTTAAGCGCATCGCTTCCTGAATAAATCTTGGCGCAATACGAAGAAGTTGTTTGCTATTTTTATTTGAGGATTCAAAACGTGCTACTCTAAGCTATTCGTTAAAGTCTGAAAACAACGTCGTTCTCCTTCCTTTCCTTCTCAATCGACTCTTGGACAGTTTTGCATTTCTTCGCTAAACTAGATACACTCGACGTCTCAACTCTTAGCTGTCAATTGCATTGTATAATAATTCATTTGATTCAAAAAATATCTTGGATTTTAATTTGTGTTCGTCAAAATATCGTCATCATAAATATATTCTTTCACTTTGTTGAATTCCTAACACGCTACTTTGAAATATATTCGCTCTCATCTTCGAACTCTACGATTTTTAATTACATTCGCGCTTTTTTTAACTGTGAGCTCTTCGGTCGATCGTTGAAAAGTGAATCATAGATTGACTCAATGAAAAAACACTTCATAATATTTTTTGAAACTATCTCTCAAGGTATTTTGTTTTGTTTTCACTTTTTACAATCTCATTCATTATCAGAATCTTCTCACGAGAGATATTCGTTAACACAGGACAAGGGGACAACACATCTTCTCACATATTTGACTGTCTAAGCTTTAAAATGAATCATCGTTGAATTCTAAATACTTTTCGACAATTATGTTAACAACAATCTTGCGAACTAAAATCAGTCAGTGACTACGTCGTTGTAAACTTTATCCCCTCGACAAACGAAAATAAATTGTTTCTTTTAAAATAAAATCGACGAGAAAAAAAACTTAGATCGAACGAAAAATTAAATTTCTAAAAGTTCATTATTTCTTAATCGCCCCAGCCACGTTCTTCCTCCCCAATGAGATTGCCGTTGAAGTTTTCTTCCTCGTCGTCATTCGAGAGGAATTCTATGTGAGTGAAAGGGAAGAAGCCGACTTTACTTCTAAGCTCACCCTCCCACTGACCGTTTATGTTCATCTTTGTCACTTTAATGATGTCTCCGACTTCAAGCTTTAGCGCTGTCTTGTCGTAAGCGTTTGGCACACGGGCTTGTTTGACTCGAGCGTACGCTGGTAGTTTCCTCTAAAAGAGTTGATAAGAAGTTTTAATTGAAATATCTCATTTCCGGGTCAGTGAACTTACATTGAGATTAGTCTTTTTGAATGTTCCGTCTGATGATGAACGAGCTGTTGTGCTTGGGAAGCCACCGCTTGCACGTGAATTTTCATCGTACTAAAAGAAAAGTTTGTTTATGATTTGATTTATGATTTTGTTTTTGTGAGAGACTTACAACTTCAACGTAAGGAACGGGAATCTGACCAGAGAATGTAAGAAAACGATTAGACATACTTTGATGGATATTTGAAATTCACTGACGTACCTGACCAGACTGTCCGAGAGAGTTCCTCGCTGTCCACCATTGATCTTCATCTTTGCTTATTATGTACAGAATTTCACCTTTCTTGAAAGGTAAGTCGTCTTGATCCTACGAATGCACAAACGCGGAACAAAACATTTAAATCGAGCATGAAAATTGCATGCAAATGCAGAAACTTACGCTTCCATCGAAATCAAACTTTCCAATCACTTTTTCAACTTTCTTTTGCGCTGGACGTCTGAGTGGGGTCGTATCAAGATAATGAAGCTTGTAGAATGCTAGAAGCTCGGGAAGGTCCTGAAACGATTGATCGCCGATTCGGTAAACGATTTGATCGCCCTGCTGAACTTTGTTAATGATGTAGTGGCTGACTTTCGTGTCCTCTCTACGAACAAAGAAGATAACGAGATGATTAATTCGCGGAAACAATCAACAGAAAGATGACTCTTACCTAACGCACAAAACATAATCGCCTAAGATCGTTGTGCTGTCTCTCACAAGGAAAACTCCGCCTTCTCGTTCCTTCATCAGAAGATCCGTCGCTTCTGATCGACTCATCGAGCCAAAGTACCAACTGAAACAAACAAAGTTTATTTCGCTGTTTATTTCTTGATTAGAATGATTTTCCAGAGACACTCAAGTCAAGTCTTCAACCACTTCGATTCAACTGTCTCATTAAAAATGTTTTGCGTTGTTTAGCCTTCAACAACCGTGACCGCCCCAACAATCAATAACAGGAAAAGCGAAAATCTTAGATCGTACCTGCTCTTATCAAAAACATCGAAAGACGCCATCCTCATTAACTCACAGAGAACTCGTCGCGTAAACTATGTTTGGCAACTGTTAATTATTCTCTAGCTTCTTTCCAACTTAATTAATTGTCTCAATTAAGCCAATTAAAGTTGATTCTCAGTTTAGTATTTTTTCTTGAAACTAAACTTTGTCCAATACCAACCCTAATCTGCTTTTTGTTGAAGAGCTACGAGAGAATATTGTGCAAGTGGCTGAATGTCCAAAATGCATTAGATTTGAGTTTTGTCTTTTAGTTTTATTAAAAAATGATTGAATGAGGAATTTGATGAGTTTCCAATGAAGAATTTAATTGAATCATCGTCTAGGATGAGAAATAACTTAAAATAATTAAACTCAAAAGAAGCATGAAGTCTTTTCAGTAATATATCGCAACTTGTTGGTGTCGACGAACATATCCCAAGTCGAAAATCACCCACACACCGAGTTTCACCGGGTTTTAATGTTTTCAAACGAAAATGTTGAAAATATTTTTATGCTTTCGAATTATGAAATTAATGTTAAAATATATTAAGATCAATCGATCCTAAGATTGAATTTAAAACCCAGGAAATTCTTATTTAGGAAATGTAGTTTTGCTATCTTGTGTTGGGTGTCGTTTATTAGAAAATTTGTTAGGAAAATAAATGATTTAATCTATTTTGTTATGATTTCTATCAAAGGCATAAATCTAGAAAAAGCTAATTGAAAATTCTCTTGAACATTTCATTTTTGAGATCGATTCAGTTTGTTCTTCAATTCTGTTTCAAATCATAGTTGAGCTCTAGCTTCTTCAGCTCGAATTGCTGTCGTTGGTATTGATAATCGGTTCGGTCGGGTTTCCAGGCAATCAAACAGTACGATGTCAAGAAAATTGCCAAGATGAAACGATCCAAGCTGAAAAATTAATAAACAAACAATTTAAAAGTCGTTCGTAGTAGGCTGAGACTTTAGTTACCTCATTAAATTGGTGATCCAGAAGAGAGAAGTGAATCCAATGAAGGAAGGATGACGGATTTTCGAAAGCAAACGATTCAAACTTGGAGCCTTGTACAGCATCGGGTCATTCAATCCTTGAATTTCGTAGTAAATTTGCTTGATTCCGAGAAGCTCTGGAAGGTCCATGAGCAAACTTCCCAAAGCAATTATCAGCCACAAAACAGAATGAATCGTCGCTGTAAAGAAAATGAATTATTTTTGACATAAATTTAGAAATCTAATTCAAAACATACTCAAAATCCACCAAATGGAAGAGTAAGGTGTGGCTGAGAAGTTCCACAAGCTCCATTTCTCGACAAAAGACCAACTTTGCACCAATTGCTAAAAATAAATTTGATGAATTGCCATGAAACGCTCTGGGAGAGTTCGAGTTATGCTCACCAACAACATCAACGAGGAAACCAAATTGTAAGCCGAGCGTTCAATAGTTTCCAAGCCAACTTTTCGCCACAAGTTCTTGAAGTTCTCATGTTTCTGCAAACTATGCTGAAGCATAAAAATCACCAAGTAAATCGAATTCCAGAGCAACAGACGAACAGCAACTTTCAGTTCTTGAGGTTTTCCGCCCAAATTTTGTTTTTGTTGTATCGGCGTCGATGTAAACAAAATAAACTTCCCGACCGCATAAAGCGTGACCTGAAATTGTTCAATGAAGGAAACGAAAAAGCGGAAACTAAAGTCTTACCAAGAGAGAAATGCACCCGAAAGCGGCACAGAATGATAGTTTAGCTCGTTTTAAATACATTTTAATTCGAGAGTAATTCTTCCGATTGTTTGTTTTCAAGAGATCTTGTACAAAACTCGAAAATCTATTCCCCATCCGGAAAATTTCAAGTTTGGCTTTCTTACGTAAGATGTCGTTTATTTATAAAAATTAGGAAAAATAAATGTTTTTCTTTCAAAACAATATTTCGACTTCTTTCCTTCTTCAATTAAAAATCTTTCAAGTCAAATTAGTTGCGAAAAAATAATTTGAGAACTCAAAAGTGTGTCGGTTCTCTCAATTTCAATTAAGCCGGTCGTGTTTTGATTAAAACTCAATTATCTACGTCGTACAACTGAGAATACTTAAGTTAATTGTTTATTGATTATTTCCACCAGCGAACATGATATTTCCCATTCCTATTCATCATAAAACAAATGATTCGGCAATTAGTTTTTTTTGTTTATATCTTAAAATCTGAAATTTGACCATCGGCGATTGTGTGAGTTTGATCCACTCTTGGAGCTTACCTCTACTCAAGTGAGAGATAAGCTGTCGTGAAAGTTTAAACCGCTCGCGAGAAATTTGTGAAAACATTTTTTTTACTCAGTCGCGAATCGTTGGTGGCTGAGCAAAGTTGTTATTTTTTATTTCCACATCATCATTTGAGTGAAAGTTGCACTGTCAGTGAATAAGAAAACTAATCCACCAAAATGGAGAATTCTAACGGTGAGTCGCTTGATTGCCAAAAACGAAATAAAAAAACATTCTAACAGTCGTCATACGAGGTTCTCATTGAAAACTTCTCAATGAGTTGTTGTCGACTCTACGTCGGATGATTCTCATGCTCGTGTGTGTTATTTAATTTTTGACGTAATCTCAAGAAGTGTGAAGAAGTTTCACTTGTGTGAACATTAAGATTGCTACTTTGTCGGCGGCTATAAAATCATCTTATCAAATATTTTATTCATAAAAGCGTTTACGAGATGAATTAGTCATTGGTTGTTGAGTGTCTTTCTTGACAAGTCAAACAAACAATTAAACTTCGAATTAAGCGAGTCCCAAACATTTTCTTCTTCTTCGCGAGTATAGCGATTCCCTTTATGAATGCAATGAGCGTCTACAACTACTACAGTCAAACGGCTTCAGCTTCACGTGCTCGATCATCAGTCGCACGCGAAAATTTATTAAAGTTAGTATCATTTTTGAACTCGATCAGATCGCAAGCGTTATTAGAGCAAAGTTAGTTTTTCCATGCTTTCAAATTTTTTTTCGTCACATGGCGAGTTCATTGTTTTGTCAGCAAATTCTTAGAGAATTTATCAGCAAAGATTAGAGCGAAGACGTGAAGTGAATAAAAGAACAATCGCTGCAATTCAGAAGATAATCAAAATACTTGTCGATAACAGGTTTCAGGTAATTAACGACGAAAGCAACAAGTGGGAAAGAAATAAAGAATCGAACGATGACAAGACGGAAAACAATTCACTTCAACCGGCGTTTCGAGATATTTCATTGAGAGAGTTCGCATGTCGTTTCGCGATAAAATTAAAATTGCGATGAACAAAAAGATCGCTTCAAGAAATTTTCCAATTGTTGACTCGCAACACTTCAGACTATTCGCTACAGGTTGTCAAGAGTCATTGCCTCGAAAGTGATGTATTAGCATAAAGTAGTTAATTGATTTATTCGAGTAACTTCTACGACTTTTCTTTCGATTGTTAGTGCAATAAACAACGAACTATTTACCTAAGACACAAAGGTTTCTGAATACGTTTTGTTCATGAGCTGAGTTCCGACCTCAGAGTTCATCTCTTTGCTGTGAGAATTGGAGTGAGGAAGGTCGCAATTTATGAACGAATGCCTTTATCATTTACTTTGTCTATCGCTCATTAATATCTGTGCGATATCGGAATTGATTACTTTTAATAATTTTGAAGTCATGCTATGACGTCAGACGTGGATAATGACCTAGCGATCTTAGGTTTGCGTCAGCAGTTTCGAGACCAATTCAAATTTGTTTGGCAAAGAACAAGAAGTTTCTCTTCTCGTATTTCGTTTTAAAATCTCAGTGACTCAATCTAACTCTTCATGTTCAATCAAGCTTATCTGCATTCTTGTTATTAAAACGTCGTTAGTCTCAAACTTTTAATAAATTGTATCAAATGACATCGACGACAGAGTCGCGAGAATTGAGATCACATTCGCGATCGAGAGAAGTTTAAACGGCACGCGCTTATGTTGGGCGGCAATCGCAATCGATCGCAGCATAAGAAATGCACTCAGAGTGACACATCGCGTGATATTGAGTGCAAAAGTGATTGTCAACTCGATTCATGGTCGTTTCATTTTCACTAATCGTTGGAAATCTTTCACTTTCAGTTTCACACAAAGAGAGCCTCATACAGCAACTGCTGACTGCTACTGAAATGAACAATAAACGTACTCTCGACATTATTCGAGAAGATTTGAGCTCAGTGATGGATAGTGAGGACGGATCAACTTACTGGTCGAACAAGCATCCACACTTGTTTATCGTGATGGGAGCATCCGTAAGATGTTTATTCAAGTTTAATCAGCCGTTTAAATGAAATTAACCTTGCGCACTTCAATTTTAGGGCGACCTTGCAAAGAAGAAAATTTACCCGACGCTTTGGTGGCTATTCCGCGATGGCCTCTTGCCCCCATCGACTACTTTCTTTGGCTATGCCCGAACGAAGATGACTGTTCCAGAACTTCGAGAAAAGTGCGATCAATATATGAAGGTCAAGGACGATGAGAAAGAGACGTACGAACAATTTTGGGAGCTGAATCATTATTTCGCGGGAAGCTACACAGATCGCACTGACTTTGAGAAGTTGAATCAAGAGCTTTCAAAGTCGGACAGCATGTCAACCGCAAATCGGTTGTTCTACTTAGCGTTGCCGCCTTCAGTTTTCGAACCCGTCACCGTTGCCCTTCGCAACTCGTGCATGGCTGTGCAGTAAGTTGACATGCGATTGCGTGATGACGATTCTCGCAATTGTCAATGCTTGGAGCAATGTACTTCATGTGACTAATTGAATCGTTTCACTTTTAGCGGATGGACTCGTGTTATTGTTGAGAAACCATTTGGAAAAGACTCGGCCAGTTCGAAGGTTCTAAGCGATCATCTCAGTTCTCTGTTCACAGAAGATCAACTTTATAGAATTGATCATTACTTGGGAAAGGAAATGGTTCAGAATCTCATGACGATTCGTTTTGGAAATCAATTATTTAATCCGACATGGAATCGTCAGAACATTGCGTCGATTCTGATCACGTTCAAGGAGCCATTTGGGACTCAAGGACGTGGAGGCTATTTCGATGAATTTGGAATCATTCGCGATGTTGCTCAAAACCATTTGCTTCAAATTCTTTCGCTTGTTGCAATGGAGAAGCCAGCAACGGTTGACCCCGATGACATTCGTGACGAAAAAGTAAAAGTACTTAAGTGCATTCAACCGATTACACTCGATGACGTTGTTCTTGGCCAATATATCGGAAATCCCGAAGGTGAAGGTGACGAGAAGATGGGATACTTAGACGACAAAACTGTTCCCGAAGGATCAACGACACCAACGTTCGCAACAATCGTCATGCGAATTAATAATGAGCGATGGGATGGAGTTAACTTTATTCTTCGATGTGGTAAAGCTCTCAACGAGCGAAAGGCTGAAGTGAGAATTCAATATCATGACGTTCCCGGAGATATTTTCGGTGGAAAGGCGAAGAGAAACGAGCTCGTGATTCGAGTCCAACCTGGCGAAGCTCTTTATGTTAAGATGATGACCAAGTCTCCTGGAATCACTTTCGACATGGAAGAGACAGAGCTCGACTTGACCTATCAGAATCGATATCAAGGAGTCGTCCTTCCTGACGCATACGAGCGACTCATTCTCGATGTCTTCTGCGGAAGTCAAATGCACTTCGTTCGATCTGATGAACTATCAGAGGCTTGGCGAATCTTCACTCCTCTCTTGCACGAGATCGAAAGCAAGAAGATTCAACCAATTAAATATGTATACGGAAGTCGCGGGCCGGAAGAAGCTGATAAAAAGAGTGATGATGCCAACTTTAAGTTTTATGGCAGTTACAAATGGCACAAAAGCCATTTCTAAACTAAAAATGTTTAATGCTTTTCGGTGCATTTTGTTATTTCCTTTGATGACACGATTTAACTTTAAGAATTTAATTGAAATTAGGATTCATTCCACGCGGGCAACATTGGGAAGTTATTAGCTCTAAGCTTCTTCGTTATCCTGGATAACTTATCCATTCCAACAGGAATTAAAATATTGCTGAGATCAAACATTTATTATTCTTGGAGATTTTTTTTAAATATTTTTATAAAAAATGAAATAAAGAATTTTTATGCAATTTAATTGCAAAATAAATAAATAAAACCGTTTGGGAATTTAAAAGTTGGAAGCTTTTGATAAGCTCGCAATAAATATTCCTTTCAGTTTCTCACCAGGAATCCATTCTTGTTCAATATGACATAAGTTTCTTATGGAGCTGCAGATGGACATTCTCTTGCCATAATTAAGCGTTCATTGTTATGTCCAGGCAACCAAGTCCCAACAATAATGCAATTGCAAATCTTATCGCCTTCCTTTCAATTTCTTATTTCATTTGAACTTTCTCATGTACCTGAGATCGCTCTAAATCCTTCTATTGTTCAACATTCCTTCGAAAATCTGATCGATTTTTAAGATTCTTTGAAAAGAATTACAATTGTGAAAGAAAGTGCATCAAGAAGATTCGATTCTTTTATGCAATAAGAAGGTGAAGCGAAGAGAAATCCAACAAGGAAAAAGGTTGAGTCATTGCCGGTGATTGTTTATTTTCCTCTTTCTGATCTCCTTTCTACCTTTAAATATTTTCAAATTCGAATGCACGTGTTTAATGGATTTAAGCCCGAGGGCAAGTTGAATCATTGCCAAAGAGGTTTCAGGGATCGAAGAACTCGATACTTTGAAATGAAATGCAGTGAAGGTTAGAACCTCAAAAGCCCTGAGCCATCCAGAAACTGGTTTGTCGAAGGAAAAAGAGATTTTCGATACACGCAAGAAAGGCAAATCAAAGAAGAATCCTAAAAGATTTCGTTCCTCGAGGTTTTTGTAAAATAACGAGACAATTTTGTCTTCTACCGCTCATGATCTTATGAGCCCCGAAATTTTTCGGACGTTAGAGTGAAATGAAACGTCTCTGAGGGGATCATCATGAGTTTGTTGAAAGAATTCACTTGAAATCTATGAAACTCAAACTTAGAAACAATTTTCCCCTCTCCAGATTAAATTGACAAAACATTTTCGGTTGAAATAGTTTTTACCTACTTTTGAATGGATCTCGAGAATTCGGAGATTTTCTTGTTTAGTTGGGATCGTCTATATGACAGGCCATAAAAAGCGAGAAGCCCTTTTAGGACCCCCGCAAATTTAGTCGTTTTCCGTTGAGGAAAGTAAATCCTCGGCACCTTAAAGAATCTCGCAAGGAAAATTCTGAGAAGAACTTTTCTGAGTCAAGGATGAGCTCGTCTTGACTGCATAAATTTGTTGTGAAAACAACCTGATCTCCCAAGTCAATGAGCGATGACAAAGTGTTTGCTGAAAATTTAAATTTGAAGACAAAAATATTTTTGAATTTCATTTTCTTAACAAAACATTTCTTTTATTTTTCAATCTTAAAGCTAATTGGAAGACATGATTGATCTTAAAATCTATTAAAGCCTTTCTCCCGGTCTTTAAACTAAGAGCGTTACCTAGTATCACATTTCAAGCTTAACATAATCGATTAACTGAAGACATGAAAGAGTTTTCACAATTTCTTTCGGTCTCAATACTTAGGCGGTAAAAATGGAAGACACGAATTGAATTTACATGATAATTACAAGTCATTAAAGCTAATGTCCTAAACTAATTTCTTACGCTTGAATCCAGCGATCAAACTGGTTGAGATGAAGGTTTGGCAGTTGATTCTCCATGTAACATTCGCTTTTGTTGTCAAAAGTGGTCCAGAAGAATGTTCCAGCGTTTGTGCGGGCGAAGTGAACGGGCACGAAAGCTTGATTCCTATCAACAGGCACGAGTTGATCTTCGTCGCCGTAAACATAAATAGCTGAGTCGTCATTGCAATCTCTGATCTCGTCGAGAATTCTCGTCTCCAACGTTTCATTTGAATCGTTGTCGCTGATCTCGGTAGCGTAGTCGTAGCTCTCAAACGATGAGCATTTGCAACTATGTTGTTTAGTTTTCTTACTCTTCTGCAGCAGCATCTTCGAGATGGACTTGAAGATCTTTCTCAGACGATACTTTGATGTCTTTGCTTGCTTCTGAGCATTGTAGATGTTGTCGTTGATGCTGTTAACGCTCGACATGCTGTATTCACTTGAGTAGGTTGACATGTTTGATTCACTTTCTTCAAAATTTTTCTTTACGGCACAAAATATTTCTTTAGTTAACATTTAAACTGCGTGGCACGTCTTGACGCTTCAAAAACTCGTTTCGTTCTAGATGCGTCACTGATCCGATCGAAACTTTTATACAAATTCTTTCGTTCTCCACTTCGTTCTTGGTCCTGAAGCGAAGATTCTTTCTTCCCTCTCGTTCTCTTCTTTTGAATTCTGCTTTCTTCTCGTCCTTCGCATAGCTCGGTTGTTGTGATTTTATGCTTCTCGTCTCTTTCGCTCTAGTCGATCGAGTTGAAATACGAATTCCACGATCGTTGAGATGTCCAAAACTTTTGCCGAGATGCAGATTTTCGTTGCAAGCTTCATGCACGTGCAGTGTTTTAAGTAAAATTTAATTAAACTCTGAGATTCCAATGAGAGAGCAGCAACGACTCCCCAAACGCAATTCATCGATGACTTGTGAAATTATTTCTCTTCGGCTCCAGCCAAAATTTAACGGGCGAGTCTGTAAAAAACTCGACAACAATAGTTCCTTTCACTTCACAATGGAAAACCTTAAATAAATCTCTCAAGTTCCTTTCATCCTTTTCTGTCGATCTTCATTGAAAAATGCTTCGTGTCTGAGCATGTCTCGACGAAAAATGCATTGCACAAACGTGTTGGCGATCGAAATCTTAAAGATTCATTAATTCTTCGTTAAATTATTAACTTGTGAACTTGTTGCGACGACGATCACTTCGTCTTGAACCTGTAACGTGAGACCTGCCGTTAAAGCCTTGAAAATATTTCCATAACTTCGTCTCACCCTCATAAAACATAAAACTCGGCAAGGGATCGTCTTAATGCATTGAAACTTAATATTCTAACCCTCCTTAAAGATAGATTTTCAAACATTTTACGATCATCCCCGGCTTTAAACACACAGAGATCGGCTCTGGCTCTCAATATTTTCATTTTAAAACAAACGATCTTTCTGTTTATCTTATCTGGTCCCTGTGTCTGCAGGTTCCATGTCGAGAAACCTCTTTCTTCTGTTTGATGATCAATTATTTATGCTTTGAAGGTTCTACTGTTTCTCGCTTCGGACTAACACGTGCATTATCGCGAGGGGGAATCTTCAAGCTGCGATTAAATAAGAACTTGTTCGATGGAAGCCCAAAACTGAATCATCCATGCTGGTGAACGGTTTAAAAGATATCTACGAATATCAGAGAGAGAAATAAATAAATTAGCGTAACATGCTTTTGATTTGTAGATTCGAGTTCTTTTCTCATTATCTCGTTTAAGGCTTCTGTCTAAACTTCGTTCGAATTACGCAAATTAACGCCAAGCTCGGCTATCGCAACATGTGGAACTGCTGGCGTAGCAGAATATTCCGCGGCAGATTAAATTCGAGAGAGATATATTTAAATTCACTTCTTCAAGTGCTACCAATATGCTACCAAGAGCAGTTGGATAATTGCTGCCAAAAGCACGAAGTCAGAGACAGCGAAATGATTGTGGAGAGAAAAGTGGAAAAGTTTATTTGCGCAATTTAATTTAAAGCATTTCTTGTTAAGAGCTGAACAAACTGCTAGCGAGGCCGATGGACTTCAAACGACAATAAAATAAACTTGATTAAAAAAACTTGAGATATTCAAAAATATTTGTCTCAGTCAGTTCATTCCTCGCGACTCGTCAAGTTATCTTCGCGAATATTTCCATCGAAATGAAGTTTCTTGTTTCATTTCTTTTGATTTGTTCGGTCAAAGCACAAAATCAAATCCAATTGCAGTTCATTGGAGATTCTCTAACTCTCCCGGAAGCGACAGAAAGAGATTTGTGCAAAACAAAATATTGTTTGTTGGATGCAAGTTATTTATTTACCGGAGCAACTCAAAACAAGTCCGTTCGACCTTGCGAAGATTTCCAAGAATTTGCTGTTGGCACTTTCGCAAAGTATCAAAGTGTTAGCGATCGATATGGCAAAGTCGGATTTTTGAGTGACCTTGACAAGTTGACGGCTGAGAGAAGACGAAAATCATTAGCGGCGCCAATCACTGAGAGAGACACGCGAATAACAAAAGGAATGAAACAAATTTTCGCTAAATGTGTGAATTCTAATTACGTCAATGTGAATGGAGTGCGAGATATTCGAGAATATGCTCGATCATTTGGCTTCAGATTCTACCCAGAAACTGATCAATCAGAATTCAATTTGACCAAGTACATTGAACTGCAACCAGCTCGAGCTTTGTCTTCACTCTTTTCCGTTGAACTGATTCGCGATGGAACTGAAAATTTGACGTTGACTCCTGTCCACGCAAATCGACGAAACAATTTTTACATTCCCGCATATCACGTTCATTCTGAGAAGAAATTACTTCAGTTTTACTATGAGACCATGCTCTACGACATGAATAAAGTTTTTCGAAACGCTTCCTATGCTGATGAGTACAAAAGAGAATTTATGGAAATCGCCACAAAGCAAATCGAGTTTTATAAAATGCTCGTAAGTTAAACCTTTGAAAAATGAAGAAAAAACAATTCAAAGAAACTTTTAAGGAAGCATCAGCCGCTGGGATTCGAGATGAAACTAAAATTCTGACAATTGACGAACTCAACAATTTAACTTCAAGTTTAAATGTCAATTGGCTGAATGTAATCAACAACATGTTGACCACAAAAGTTGAATCTGATCAACTCGTTCAAATTTATTATCCAAAAACGATGACAAAGTTTGCTGAATATTTATCGTCGCTCGATGTAAAGTGAGTTGAAGTAAACATTCAAGAACTTTATTAATTAAACGATTTTTAGATCGATCGCAAGTTTCTTGGTTTACGATTTCTTATTCGATCAAACTGAGAAGTTTATTGTCTATCCAACCGATTGGAAACTAGAAAAGATTGAATCAAACAAACCATTCGAGCGATGGCAGCAATGTCTTGCAATGTTCATCTCTTCGATGCATCCAGCGCTTGACTTCGTTTACATGCAAAGGTTTCGCGATGAAAAACTTGAGGAATCGATAAGATCATTTGCACGTGAAACAATCGACTTCAGTTTGAAAAAGTTCGAAGCTGAAGGTCAGCGATGGGGAAAAGAAGTTTTCGAAGATGTGAGCGAACGCTTACGATCAATCAAGATCTGGCTTGGTTACATGAATATCGATGATGCTAAGCTCGAAGAGCTCTACGGCGACCTAAAGTTTGGCGATGAACTCAACTACGCTGAGATAACTGACAACATTATAATAAAAAACAAGAAATTCGGAATCAAACCAAACTCAACTTCACGTGAAACACAAAAAATTATCGACTTGGCGAGTATAAACTATCACGGAATAAAATTCATTCCAGACGACGATAACATTTTGTGTAAATATTGATTTGACAGACGACGCTCGACTTGATTAATTACTTTCCAACTTTCACAGACATACGAAGTCAATATTTGATGTATCCTTTCTATCACTATCAACGTCCACGATTCTTCAACACCGCAACAGTTTCGAATTTGATTTTCCGTGGTTTGCACTTTGGCCTTCGCGATTATCTCGAAAACGTGAGTGAAGTTGAAGTTGATGTTTGTTTTAACAAATTTAAATTTCTTTCAGAAATACAATGTAAAGGATTTTAATGTTTTCGCTGAGCACACTCAAGTCGCCTTCGAGTTCTATGAAGATTGGCTGGAATCAGGTGGAATTGACTTAAACTTAGGAGCAAACCGAATGACGAATCAACAACTTTACTGGATCGCGGCAGCAAGATTCAAGTTCATCAAGAGACAAAACGTTCTCGACGCTAAACTTTCAAATGATTTCCATAAATTATTTGTTAAATTTCCAGGATTTGTCAAAGCTTTCGATTGTGAAAAGCAAGAGCAAGAAAGTTGATTAAAATAAATGACGCGATTACTCAGAAGAATTTGAAATGAAATTTGATTCATCTCCATCGTAGCTTACAAAATAAACTTCTTTTAAGCTTCTGCCACATTTAAACCCGAAACTGCAAATCCTTTACGCTTCAAGAATTCCGCAAACATTTCTGTTAAAAAAGATTCCAACAGTAACATTCTATTAGTCGTTCAATTACATTCGAAGCATCTCGGCCCATTAAAAATCAGTCAACTGAATAAATGCGTCTCCCATTGTCATCGTGACAAGTCTTTACTGAGAGAAATGGGTAAAAGTTATTCAAACCATAAACCATTCGAGGTCCATTGTGAGGGGCCTCGAAAGACAAACTTTAACAGTTTTCTCCGATTCGTCTTTGTTGTCGACTCGAGATTTATATTTGCCAACGAAATTCCTTTCAAGATCCTTTTGTTGTCAACGAGTCCTGTGCTTATCCACAAAATGTTTTTCAAATATTTACATTCTCAAATCCTTCGTTTTCTGATCGTGAACGTGCGATAAGCGATTGAAAATGTTGTTGTGTTTAAAAGGAATGGATCGAGATGTAGCGATAAGGATTTTTGAAAAGGACATTTCGGATTGTTCAAGAAGGTTTTTGCGTTTACATGCATAATACTTTAATGCCGATGTTTTGGTGATTTACTAAAAGGAAACTTGAAGTGATTTCTCGGAATCTTCTTGACAGGCGACGGGGGACTAAATCAAGAGACTGATGGAAAGCTGATGAGAGTTGGAATCGTTATTACTTTGATAAAGTGCTGATAGAGAAGTCAGCAGACTTGATTGATATCAAAGAATGTTAGTTAACTCTTCAATGACTGCCAATCCCACTGAAGAGCTCTCGTAACTTTCTTCTTCAATCATAAGAGATACGATCGAAAGATTCTTATGAAGTGGATGGCTGCAGGTTCCCCCGCAGTTTCATTATGAAAAATACTTAAAGAATATTCAGATTATCGATGGACTTTGCGTTCTCAGAAGAACTCAACGAAAAACTTTTCATTTATTCTTCTAAAAAAGTCAATGAAGTCACAATCTACGTGACTGAAATTTCAAAATTAATTATCTGTTGTCTTTAAGTTTGTCACCAACCCAAGCATCGAATTCCTTTCTTATCCAACTCGCTCGTCTTGCCATTAAATTTATTTAAATTCTTCGGTGACTTTCAACTGGAACGTTATCGTTTCACGATCATGTCGACCATTAATTCTCTTTTCGAAAACCTAATTAAGAAGGCTCTGAGCACGCAGGAAGAGTTTTATCACGTCCTAAACTAATAGCGTTTCTATTTATCTTTCGGGCCTTCTCGAGCCGTCCAATTAGATCGCTATTTTCAGCTCTTGATTATTTTCTGTTAACTCATCTCTCGACTTCTAGCTCCGATGCCTCTTTCTGACCTTTTTCTTCCTTTCTCCATCCACACATAATAAACATTTTTTTTTTCATCCCTCAAAAGATTCTTCAATCGTTTGCTTCGCTCTTTTACTGTAAAACGCATAATTATCGAATCTCTGGTAGACCTTTACAGAAAAGGAAAAGAATTGACCATAAAATAAAGGGAAGGATCGTTAATGTTCTTTCGAACCTCCACAGGAATCACGTTGAGGTCTGAGTTGAGAAGCATTGGAAGCTTCACTTGTTCATTTTTTTAACTTCGTAGTCCGACGAGAATGAACTAAAGAAGGATCGTGACCTAAATCTTGCCGCCGTCAACGTCCAAAAAATGCAACAAAAGATAAAATTTATTTCTTTTTTCTTTTCTGTTGCTTCTCTCGATGCGCTGAGCGATTCCCTTGCACGTGTTCAAATTACTTCTCGTTCCTTCCTTCATTCTCTTCGACGCCGAAGGAGATTTCAACCGACGATTTTGGGGGCATTGAGATGATTAATGGAAAACGAAATGCTGAACATCGCTGCCATTATGATTAAAACTTTGGAAGTGTAAATAATTCTTGAAAAGGCTCTCGATCATTGTCGATCTGTGAAGGACAAAAGGATGCGAGACCCGAGTTATTAAAAGAAAATTATAACAATTCGAGGTTTCTCGTGAGGTCGAGAAGGATTCGTTAGCGCTAACTCGAAAGATTTAACACTTTTTTTCGATTCAGGAAATTCGTCGGTGGATTTCGAAAGAGAATTAAAAAGAAAAGGTTCAGGCTCGGGCTCTGGGATGAAGATTCAATAAATTAGGACTCAAGCACATAAAGCACGGTAAGAATAACAACTTAAGCGATTCGTCGAAGCATTTAAATGGACAGGAAATGCATTCAAACTTAAAGACTCGCCTAGAGAAACGTTTGCAACAATGAAGAGGAAGTTGGCATAATGGAAGTCTCGAATAGCATTCAGTCTCGTCGATATTTTGCAAACAAAAAGGACATTGGATGCCTCCGAGTGAAATTCTATTCCTTCGTGACCGAAGATAATTGAAAGAGTCCAATGAGAATCATGTAAGAAGAAGGAAAGCGCGTTAGTTAGGAGAGCAACAGGCGATCAATCCTTAGATAAAAATTTAAATGGAATAACAAAGCGGCCTAGCGCGAGATAATTATCTTCATCCCTTTATAGTTTCCCCCGTGTTCGTATAAGAATAGAAACCTGCTTGTAATTAGAATTTCGAGCGAGGCCTTTGAAGCCTTTTAAATCCCGTTAATGACTCGACGTAGCGCTCGATCCATAAATTAACATCACACTGTCATCATAATCAAGGAAGAAGGGTAAAGAAACTGGCTCGAAACACTTAAAGTCCAACAGCGATAATAAATTAATTCATTCACAAAAGAGAGAACAGAGAAGCGATTGGAATGTTAATGAAATTTTGATGCAACGGGCTCGAAGGATTTTGAGCCAGTCACGCTTATTCGAAAATGGAGGAGATGTCGACTCAAGTTTCAATCAATCGTTAACAGTTGATGCTTCAAGGCATTCCATCGTCTTCAATAGAAATTGGAACATTTCATCTAATAATCTATCCATCAACCTGCAGATTCAAGCGGCAATCAGAGAACTCGATTTCCTGTCGATTGTTAAAACTTTTCACCCGAAACGAATTTCATTTTCTGCTAATCCCCGAGCGAAGACGCCCACTAGAAAGAAGAGAAACTTTCTTTAAGATGATGCCGAGTTCAGTAGTTTATTCGCATTGCCCTCGACTCCCTTACAACATGTGTTGGGTCCAATCAAGAAGGTAAACTCTAAAAAACTTAATAACGTTCCATTCATTCCTCGTCGATCTCCCTCAAAGAAGTTTTTTTTTGCGGCGAGGCTTAATCGCTTTGTGGATTTTTAACAGATTCTTTGCCGCTTAAGGACCGAAATTAAGCTCTTGTTGGAGTTATTAAGTAATTTTCGGTGTTGCAAAGGAGAAGAGAACACCGCAAAGACACATTTCGCTTTCAAATTAAAAGAGAATTTCAATCATTTGCCGACAGCCGACAATTTTCGAGTCATTAATATTGGATTGGAGGTCGAGGGGATTGCATTGAGATTTGCTAAGAGAGAATGAGATGCCATCCTCTTGATCTTCCTCTGAATGATGTTAATGAGAAAATTGTGTAGAATTATTGAAGTGTTGCTTGGCCATTTCCCACCAAGGAAGATAAGACTTCAAATTCCTCCTACAAACGTCTCGCCGACTAATAATTTCAAATTCTTTCCTAATACGGTTTTAATTTTCACTCTAATGTCTTCCACATGTGGTAAGCGCATCTTTCTAGCGAAAAGGATTCGGTTGAATGGAAATTGTAAAAGTTGTCAAGAGTTTTCAGCTTTCAAGCTGAGTTCCTTCTAATTAGAAACGAGAAATTCTTATCAATTTTATGAGTGGTTAGAAGACATTAAATTTGTGACAGGAAAAATGTGTTTCGTGTCTTTCAGCGATCTACACTTGTTGGCAGCCCTTAAAACATGCCCCATGTCTAGTTCAACAGTTAATCTCATAAAAAATCTTCAAGGAGCTCTGAAATTCGAGACGTTTTCATTTTTTTTTCTTCTTAATATTTTCTTTAGTTTTTAGCCAAACATTGCGCCGTTATGTAAACTTCTCTTTTATGGAACATAAAAGCCATTGATGAAATGGATCGTGTTACACAACAAGTTCAACTTAGCCTCGAGGGTTTCTTTTAATTATTTAATTTTCAGAAATAATTTATTGTCTCTTCCTAACCATTAGACCTTAAGCGAAATCTGAATGGGGATAATGAGAACTTGTTAGGGGTTTACGAGTTTTGACAGCCAAAGATAAAAGGTTTAATGCGTTTCATGTGTGATTGAGACAGAGAAAGAGAGTCGAGTGTCTTTTTGTGGATCAACGCAGGAAGCGCTCAATCAAAATATTTTCCAATCAACGAATTAAAGCGAAAACATTGAACGAGATAATTGAAACTTTCTTCCGTTCAATTCAATAATCAAAGAAGCGAATAAATTTGTCCTACTTTTGTTAGATGATCCCTCAGCCCTCACGATGCCTTAATCAAGAAGCCTTCAGCAGCCCTTTTGTCAAGACTTGCTGGATTGTGCGATGGCTTTCGACAAAAGGCGAAGACGCTTTGAAGCAAATTTTCCTTTTCAAAGCGCTGTCTGCTTCAATAGGAAATCTTTCTAAAAGAATTAATCTGAACAATAATCAAATAAACTAGTAAAAAAATCTTTTGATACTTTTTAACGCAAAAGAGAAAAAGTGAACATAAAAGAGAAACTTCTTCTCGTCTTTCCTTCAGATTCTTCGCTAGATTAGAATGGAAATTAATTTTAAATAGAATTGGTTAGCCTGATATTACACACTAAAGAACCCGAGCGAAAGAAAGATTCAAACAATGCGCTTTGGGATTGTTATTTTGTTTAGGTATCGCCTTCTATGGAAGGTAAGAATGATCGAATCAATTCTTCTCTCTCACAAAACGGCTTCAGATTATTATTACAATTTACCTTGTTTACAAATGTTTTGAATTTATAGAATTTAAGTTTTTGGATTGAGGAATCAGCACGAAGTGAAGTCCAGAGTCGGTTTAGGGGTTGATTTAAGATTTGAGTTAATTTGGAAAGAAGAGATCAACTCTTCGTCTATTGCAAACTGAACCAAGTCCCCTTCTAATTCCATCCCTGTCTCACACGGTCCATAATTTTTGTCTTACTTTAACGCATCACCGAATCAACATAAAAAGCCAACAATTTCTGGTGAAACCTTGGGGATGAAGGGAGAAGTGAAAGGAAATATTTCTATGGCCAATAGACTTCACATTACATCGTGTCATATATCAAACGGATTTATTATTTTACGAAAGCATTGACACATCGATGTCGACAAAGGAGGATTGGAAGAGGCTGAAAAGGGAATGTTGAGTCGTTCATCGGCAGAATCTTGCATTTTGTTGTCGTAGAATTGTTTCTTGTTTTCTGTAAATAATGCGCTCTACCCATGAGAGATCTTTTGTCTAGTGGCAGTTTCTTGGGCTGTGGCGAAAAGAACTAGCGATCACAATGAAGCTTCATTTTTCTCGCATCGCAAGTCACAGCTAGAAACTATTATGTCAATGTAGAAGAGCTTGTTAAAAATTCTGTGGCCATTGTTAATTGGCGATCTCCTGCTTATTGACATAAATATAATCTTTGGAACTTAAACAAACAACGCTCGCTTTCAAACATAGCTGACAGAGAAGTTTACGTAAAAGTACCGAAGAAAACAAGAATTAGTCAAGAAGAATCGCCACAAATTTGGAATCTGAGAAGGAAACATTCTCTAAGAGGCTTAGCGGTTGTTTATGGCTTCAAACGACGATCGTCTAACTCTAAACTTGCGAAACGTGTCTTTAAGCGCTACTGTGATTTTGAGACAATTGTGATCGTATGACTTGAGTTTGTTTGTGTCTCAGCAGAATAATTTCGCTTGGATTGACATAAAAAATAGAAAATCTGCTTCATTTGCTATAGATAATAATAACAATGAACTCAGGGACGAAAGCTTACAAACTTGATCACAATTTTGTTGTCGGACTTTAACTTTTCACAATCAATTTCAAGTCAATTGATTTTTGCGCTTCTAAGCATATTTCATTGATAATGAGAAAAGTATAAAATCAACAGAAATTTGCGTTCATGAATCAAAGTTTTTCTTATTGCTAATTGATAATGAAGTTCGCCGTATTGGTTCTCGCCTTCATTGGATTATTCTGCGCCACTGAAGCTGCTCCTAAGCATCATATTGGCGATGGTTATTATGGTGATAGACCGAATTGTTAATTAATATTTTTCCATGTTTCAATCTTATTCTCTCTGCTCGTAGAATCTCTAATATGTACACCGTCAAAGTTTACAGTTGGAGATTGCTTTGACTATACCCGCTTTTACTACTACAACAGACAAACGAACAAGTGCGAGATGCAAATGAAATATGGATGCACCAAGCTAGTATCTGGTTTTACTTCGCAAGCAGCATGTGAACAAAAATGTGTCAAATAATAATCAAATTTGATGGAAATGCATCGATGACGATAACAATAAACATTTCTCATATTGTTTAAAGTAAAATCTTTTCATTGAACTATTTCACGTGGTCTTTTAAAATGAACTCAAGGACAAAATCATATAAACTTGAGTTTGTTGTAGGACTTTGACTTTCCGCAATCAATTTCCAGTTTTGTTATCAACTTTGTAAGATTTGAATGAAATATTTTTTGATGAAATTTCACTTTCTGATGTGCTGCGCATTATAAAATTCATTGATTAAAAAGTATAAAATCCGCTGCAGTTTAAGTTAATGATTTAAAGTTTCACTACTCGCTCAGTAATAATGAAGTTCCTTTTATTAATTTTCGCATTCGTTGGATTATTCTTCATCAACGGAATCGTCGCTGAAGGTAGGAAATCTTAATTCAATATTTGATAACTTTCAGTTCATGTTTTTCTCATAGATATATGCAAATTGCCTGCAAAACAAGGACCGTGCACCGACCATATTATACGTTACTACCACAATGATAAGAAGCACATTTGCGAGAGATTCGTATTTGGCGGTTGCATGGGAAATGGAAATAATTTCCCGACACAGCAAAGATGTGAAGATGCTTGTCCACATTAAATTACATTGTAATTAATGTTTCGAAATCAATAAACTTTCTAAAGGACATTTCAATCAATGAATTGTTTTAAAATCAGCGATTTTCGTAATAAAATCAACAATTTCAAGATGAACTCAATAAAACTTCATTGAAACTAAATTTTAACATAAAGAATGATTTGTTTTGTTCTACAACTTAGTAATTTCTTTGTAACTGTTCATTAACGAAAGCCAGGGCTTAGTGTTATCATGAAGTACAAGCGACTTTCAGGCAAATAACAAGAATCATATCACTGTCTTTCTTGCAAGATGAGCAGGAAATATTTTATTGATGACTTTATTTTTTATTGATTTGTGCACTTCTAAGCATATTTCATTGATAATGAGAAAAGTATAAAATAAACAGAAGTTTGCGCTATTGCATCAAACTTTAAGTACTCTCTCAGTAATCATGAAGTTCACCGTATTGCTTCTCGCCTTCGTTGGCTTATTCTTCATCAACGGAATCGTCGCTAATAGTAGGAATAACATTTATATTTTTGATGATACATTTCAATTAATTTCTTCTCTATAGATGTATGCAACTTGCCTGCACAAAGAGGACCGTGTCCAGGCTACTTTCCGGCCTACTATTACAATGGGGGAAATCGAATTTGCAAGCCTTTCATATTTGGCGGTTGCATGGGAAATGGAAATAATTTCCCGACAAAGAAAAGATGTGAAAATGCTTGTGCACATTAAATTATTTAAAATGTTTCTCGAAATCAAAACATTTTTTAAGGACATTTTAAATAAAGAATTCTTTTAAAATCAACGATTTTCGTAATCAAATCAACAATTTCAAGATGAACTCAATAAAACTTCATTGAAACTTAGTTTTAACATAAAAAATTATTTGTTTTCTTCTACAACTTAATCACTTCTTTGTAGCCAATCAATAACGAAAGACAGGGCTTAGCGTTATCATGAAGCACAAGCAATTTTCAGGCAAATCAAATCACTGTTAAGATGTGCAGAAAATATTTTATTGATGACTTTATTTTTTATTTGATTTGTGCACTTCTAAGCTTATTTCATTGATAATGAGAAAAGTATAAAACCCGCAGAAGTTTGCGCTAGTGCATCAAACTTTAAGTACACTCTCAGTAATAATGAAGTTAATCTTGTTGCTTCTCGCCTTCGTTGGCTTGTTCTTCATCAACGGAATCGTCGCTGAAAGTAGGAAATAACATTTATATTTTTAATAATAATTTTCAATCAATTTCTTCTCTTAGATGTATGCAACTTGCCCGCTGAAACAGGACCATGTGAAGGCCGTTTTATTAGATACTATTACAATGGGGAAAGGCGGATTTGCGAGCATTTCAAATATGGTGGTTGCGGGGGAAATGGAAATAATTTTTCGACATACAGAAGATGTGAAGATGCTTGTGCACATTAAATCAATTTGAATGTTTCAAAATCAATAAACTTTTATGGACATTTTAATTATAAAATTCTTTTCAAATCAGCGGTTTTTGTAATCAAAATGAGCTTTAATTTGATAAGGCTCATTATTTCATTGCATTATTCTTTGTAAAAAAAATTTCTGCTGCAGATGATAAATGCAACAAGTGTTAACCTTGACCAGCTTGCAACAAAAATCACAATAATTGAAAAACAAATGTGATCAATTTTGCTTTCAATGAAACTAAATTTTAAAACAATGTTTTCTTAATCAAACAAATTATTGTCTTCTTCGACTCAATCACTTCTTTGTAACCAAATATTTACGAGAGCCAGGGCTTGGAGTTATTATTATGAAGAACAGATGACTTACAAGCTGTAAATACAAGTTGCAAATCACTGATTTTGTTGCGAGATGTGCAGGAATTATTTTATTGAGGACTTCATTTTTAAATTGATAACGTTCCCTGATATAAAAAGCTTGAAATCAGCGTTCGTGAATCAAAGTTTTTCGAATAGCTCAGTAAAATGAAGTTTGTTATATTGCTTCTCGCCTTCATTGGATTATTCTGCGCCAAAGGAGTTGCTGCTGACGGTAGGAAATTGTAAATTATTATTTGTTCGCACTTGTAAATTTTATTCTCCATAGATCCTTGTCACTTACCTTTGAGAGCTGGACTTTGCCATGGCTACTTCCCTCTTTACTACTACGACGTGGGCAAGCAAAAGTGCGAAGTTCATTTGTACGTCGGATGCTTAAATAGAGGAAATTATTTCAGTTCTCGTGACGAATGTGAACGAAGATGTTCATAATCAAATTTATTGAAATGTTTCGATAATAATAAACTTTTCGTAACAAAAATTGTTCGAAGAAAAATTGATATTGTCAATTAAAGTTTATCAATGAACTCAAGAACGAATGCTTATCAACTTCATTACAACTTTGTTTCGAGACCTTGACTAAACACAGTTTAATGATAACTTTGAAATTATCACCGCATCCCTCATCATAAACCAAACAGTAAACTTCAATTATCTCAAGTGAAAACAAACAAGAAAATCGAGAGATATCTGCAAAGCGTGAAACGACTCCATGAAAATCAATCTTCAACTTGATATCGAAGCGAAAAATTCACCGAGAAAATCAGGATTTTACGATCTATTATCGTCCCTTTGGACGAAACAATAACAAACTCCGAAGGATTTTTCTACAGCAAACAAACGAGATGGAACGAATCGCGCTCCAAAAGGAATTATTTTTCTGTGAAATATTATCCTGATTCTTCTGGTAAGCAATCTCATTATAGAACTCGACGTCCAACAACTGCTCTTTTCCAAAAATGCTGATGAAGAGTCTATGGAAAGTCTAAGAGCATCACTAATTGCGGAACAGCCGAGTAAGTTAGTTTTATTCATTGGAATTTTGAACGGAAATTTTCTATGCATTTGATCTCCGTGGCGAATACGATTTTGCTCGGTGGTCCCAAAGAAACATTTATTATTTATTTGATTTTGAAAAAGGGAGTCAAGGTGCAAAAAAATATTTCTTTCAATCGTTGATGTCTTTTTATTGAAGAAATTTTTTATTGAAATAATTGAAAATTAAAATTATTTCGATAGAAAATTTAACTAAACTAATTTTAAAATCACTTAAGATTTTAAATACTTTTGATTTTGCCCGCAATTCAACATCGTCACGTGCTGAGTTCAACTTACTCAAGCCCCGACTAAAGACGATCATTGATCAACATGCAAAAGAAGTGACAAATAGATTTGTTCCACATTAATGCAATTGAAAGATCGCACAGAAAATCAAAAGAAACTTAGAATTATTATTGGCACTATAATGACTTTCAAAGTTCTTTGTCGATGATTTTCTTTTCTTCGTGAAAAGATCTTTAGGAGATTTCATACCTTTTTGCCGTTTTAAAGCGAAGACAATGAAATCAAATATCCTTTTCAAATCTACCGTTCAAATGCAGTTCCATTCAACAGAGCATTTAGAAATGTTTCCGCGATTTGCTATGGATTAAAATATTTCAACAATGATCAGTCGCAGTTGTCATTTGTCGTCTTCTTGTTGACTTAGAATTTCACGACGAGACATGCGTGAAATTTAAAAGTTAGAGCGAAACTTCATCGAACGATGTAACAGCACACTTTCATCTTCGTGTCTTCAGAGTTAATTCCTGTTATCCAAAAATGTATTGAGTTTCAAGTTGATTCTCTTGCAAAGCATTTCCTGCCACCCAAAAAATCTTTTCGCAAAATTCTAAGAAAATCTCCAACTAAATTTTCGTGTTTTGCTGACGATACTTTGTGTAAATCTCGTGCGGCATTCAAATTCCTTCGACCCTCTGCTAACTTTTGAAGACCACCTCATGAACAACGTGAACAGTGGCTCAACATGCAATTTACTCGTCTTTGTTACCGCACGTGTAGAGTCACTGCTCACTCTCTGTCAAGTTCTAAGGAGAAACGTGCAGAAAATTGAGAGTTTAATTAAGCTGAATCCCAGAAGACATTTCAATAGAATGATCGCACGTTCTGAATTAATTAAAATGTTGAAAACTTAATTTGTATTCTGAAAGTAAAGTTTTTGTTATTTAAAAGAATTAAAAAGTTAGAGTTAGATAATTTTTAATCTAACTCGGAATCACAACATAATATTAATCTAACTCTAATCCTATTTGATTTTTCTGATTAGAAGACTTAATCCAATTTTTTCCTTTGGTTTCGCCACTCGCTTAAAGAAGTTTTGTAATTTTATTACAAGTTACGACAGTCGCTTAACATCAGTTCTTCATAAATCTCCACCAAAGGAAATAATCTGATGGAACTAATAAATTACTCAGAAATTATTCTAACGAAAGATGCGATGCGCAACGAAATTCTTATAAGCTTCCATGTGTTCATTAAAAACAAAAGTCGAAGCAAAAAATCGACAACGGAAAACACGTGTAGCTTCTCGTAAGATTCCTTCAAGATACTTGGCGCGCAAAGCGTTGTTTACTGTCTTTCAATGAGAAGGCAAACTGGAAATTGCGAGTCAGAGTTTTGTTTTGCAATCTGAGGAAGGAGAATCAACAAGTGAAGAACCTGAAATCAAGATAGGATTGAAAACATTTTGAGATTCATTTCAATATTTCTTATTTTATTTTCATGGAAGACATTCGATTTTCATATTAATTCTATTAAAGCGCTGACCATCACGAGTTATCACAATTTTTCCGTTAAAGTTAATGTTTGAGATCAAAACATGGCACAAGTTGAGTTGAGTTGATGTTGTTGTTTAGGCTTGGACCCATCGGTCAAATGAATCACTTTGTTGAGCTGGATATTGTTTTTCAGTTGAGCAGTTATCTGAGTCGATCAAGTCATCGTCGATGCGTTGAGTTGTGGTCCAGAAGAAAGTTCCTTCTTGTGTTCTTGCGAAGTGAACTGGCACGTAAACCTCGTCGCTATAAACTGGCGTCAAGTTGCAGTTATCTTCATCGTCGTAGACATAAATTGCTGAACTATCATTGCATTGTTGGATTTCATCGATGATTCTTGACTCAAGCTCTTCGTTGAAATGATTGCTGTCGATTTCGGCGCCATAGCTGTAGATGTAATCGTCATCGAATTGTTCTTCCTCGTCTTCGTACGAAATGTTTTTGCATTTGCAAATTGTCTTGGTTGTTGTCAACTTTGTTGTGCCGAGTGACTTTTCGTTGCTGTTCGGCTTACCCATCAGGAACTTGATGAATTTTTTCAAGCGATAGCTTGGCGATCTCTTGAACTTCTGATCATTGATTGTGTTCTCGTTGATGCTGTTGTTGCTCGAGATGATGTACTCGTTGTAATAGATTGACTGATCCATCTTTGTTTCGGAATTTATTTTACGTAAATATTTTTAAAGTTTTTTTTAAAGCAAAAATCACTTGATTTCTCTTACGAAACGGTTTCAGTTCTGAATGCCTTCTCTCCACTTGTCGTGCCTTTTATAGCAATCGACGAGGGTGAAATCTCTCGTCCTCCGTCCCTTTCACACACATGAAGCCTTACCAACGCAAATCTCTTTCGTCTATTTTCCGTTTCACTCTTCACCATGCCGTCGCTCGATGTCGAACAGAAATTTCGGTCGACGAATCGGGAGCGAGAATAGGGGCAGGTGTTGCACAAGAAACTTCGGATCTGTGGGAAAATTCAAAATTTGTGGCTCTCACACAAGATTTCTTTAAAATTCGAGGCAGATGGTTGACGGAGGGTGATTTTTAATATTGCATACATTGCGTTGACTCACATGGCTTACGGGATGAGAATTGGGACGGATAATATGTTTATTATAAGACAGAAAATTATCTCGAACACAAAAAAAAAATGCGATTCCGTTCGTTTCGAATTGGAAAGCTACACTCTGATGTGAAGTTTAATTATTGGATTTATCGCTCGACTCACTTAGAACCTTTTGTTGTCGCAACGCTTCTCTCATCGCACTCGATTCATTAGGGAGAATTAATTGGTTCAGAGATTTTTAGGGGATGACTGGATATTTAATAATCAACGCACTTGTCAGCGAAGATTAAATTAAACGACGACGCAAGTGTTTTCGTTTAACTTGCACTTAGTCACTCACGAGACAAGGGTTGTCTGTGGGAAAAGGTCAGACGAAGAAGTGTAATGCTAATAGGATTTATAGCTCAGCATAATTTATGATCGCTCGTCGTAAAGTGCAGTGCACCTCGTCACTCCGGATCTCCATAAAAATTTGCATTTATTTCACTTGCAAAGCAGGAAGACAAATATTTATGATTCTAAGCTCCGATTGTTTTTGCATAGATTAACCTGCACCGAGCACAGAGAGTGCAAAGTGTGGGAATGTCTCGATTGAAACGATCGAGGGGAGATTTGTTTGGTTTACACAATTTACCTGTTTACGATTTTTCAGTGTGAGAACTTGGTACCTGTTGATGCTCGTTACGTTCGATTTATGTTCATAATAAGGATTCGTCTCTTCTCGCCCCTTTGTTTAAACCTGTTGTCGTCCGAGAGTCGGGGGTTGATTCCCACACTTTTTTTGATTCCTTTAATTCTTCTCTGGACGAAGGAGATTTCTAAGGATTCATGTCGAGAAGAACCATAAATTTGTATGACACAAAAAGGCAATTTCTTTGGTGCAATCGTGAGATAATTTTCTCTAAACTGTTGGAGATTGATTTTGATATGTTTGGTGAATGAGTCATTTGAAGAGTCGTTAAAGGAAGATGTGGGAAAGGAGGGAAATGTGGCATAACATTGAGATGAGTTCTTGTTGATCTTTTGTTGCCTCAATCGTTTCGTTCACAAAACCAAAAAGCGGGAATTTAATTTGAGAGGCTCACGTTGAGTTGATTAAAGAAATTAAATCTTCTTCGTCATCTTCTCAAGAGGATTTGAAGTTGAATTAAATTATTTCTCAGTGGAAACCTCAAAGTTATGACTTCAAATATTTTTATAAGAAAAAAATATTTTTCTTCTCAACTTTTTTTCTTCTTTTATTTCTCTTCCAAGTAAATCATTCATTGACATCCTAATAAAGGTCAATTAACGTTCCTTGCAAAAAGGACATTTGCCCAAAATCTTTCGGTCGATAATTTGATATTTTCTTTCATGCTCGAGACTAACTCGGATGAATTATCCTTGAGAAAATTAAACATCGAGTAAAAAACTCGTAAAAATCACGTTTCATGAGCAAACTGTCTTCAATGGCAATGGTCGAGAGAAATAAACAGGAAGTCTATTTATTGATGTTGGAAATTATTCAATTGTGCCATAAAGAGGATTAGACAATCTTTTCTTTGCGTCCAAAGACGTGAAAAATTAAATAAATACGAGACCGGGACGCATTCCTTCAAGAAACGAAAATAAAAGACTTAAATGCGTGTTCGATGAAAGGACAGGAAATTGCCCGACGCACTTAGCAAACATTCTCCTTCGTCTCCTTTGCTTAGCTTATCTCGAAGAGATCTGATAAGGATAGCAATTTTTGTTTGGAGACATTGCAATCTTTGTTTTGTTAAGTGTCTCAGATTTTTTCCGGCTTAAGGAATTTTTATCCTGATCAACAAGGATTTGTGCAATCGTCAGACGAGAATTATTCAAATCCAGTTCAAGTAAGTTTGACACGTTCCCAAGCGGCGAAGAAATTCTTTACTCGATTAAGAAACCGCAAATGCTGACCGCGCATTTTTCCCAAAGAATTTCATGAGAACGACGTTTCCCTCGTCGCTCCGAAGAATTTAAATTCCCCAGAAAGAATGCAAAACAACATGAGGGTCATCATAAAAGTTAGTTGTGCATTCTTTCATGAGCACGTTGCATAATAATTTCCTTAAGGTCGTTTGCCGAACTCGTGGCGTCGTTAAGAGAAGAATTCAAATAATTTCCCCCATCGCTATCTCTCATGCGTCATCAATGAATTCCATCATGTCATGCGATCCAGTGCGGAATGAACAATTGATCGTCATAATATTCACACACTTTCAACACACGAATTTATTCAGTGAGCGGAGCGCATGTTGTCGAGTTGATTATCGACCTAAAGTCAAACCCGACGTCTGTGCCATATGCTCGTGAATCATTCTCTTCTCTACCGGAATGTTCTTTAAACATCTTTCGAATTTTCCCATGGTCCCGCTTCCTCACCCGGGCTTCTCTCTTTTCAATTACAATTAATTTCGGAACGATCGACAACACAATAATATTCCGGTGTGTTGTGAAAAGGGGCGAAGCGAGAAGAAGAAGAAACGAAGCCCTTAACATCGAAAAGCAGGGCTCAGCCGCAGTCGTAATCTTTTGACAAACATCTTCTTATTGTTGTTGGCCTTTTCCATTAAATGTATTAAGAATAAAAAAATGCGACGACGTTCGAACAAATCCATGGGAACTTTTAGCATGTGTTCACGAAACTCTCAGAAAAAAATGTTTTACTTTTTCTTCTTGATTGGTCGTGAAGATTTTTGAAGTTTTGTGAGTTGCTCGATTCTCCGTCTTCGTTCCCATGGCTCGTTCTCGACAGCAGCAACACGACGTATCGTGCGATGTGTTTGTTATTCCATTCAATTTATCCATTCATTTATGTCTGCTTGTGTACGGCTTTCTTTAGCTTTTAGTTCGTGCTGTACACACTTTGGATTGCCTTTAATGCTTTTTACTGTCTTCGCGCTAAGATGCAGAGCTTCTCGATCTTTGATAATTAGCAGGAATTATTTAGGATTGTCGAGAGATCGTGGAGTGCTGAGTGAGAGCAAGAAATTAAAGGTCAAGCTCTTCAGACTTTGAGCAGCACTGAATTAACTTTTACAACTTTTTTTTTTGATTTTTCAACGCCGTCATTTATTTTGGAATTTATCCGCTTGTCATTCGAGATCATTGCAACAAAGTTTCGTCTGCGAAACGAAAACAAAAAAACTTGTTCGCGACGTAAGTGCAATTAAAGTTCGCACTTGAGATGATGCTCTTAATGACTCGACAACAAAGTTTAAAAGCCGATTTCCGTTCCACTTAAGTGAAATCTCAGCGCGATCTTATCTTTCGTCGCCAAATGTTTCCTTTCTCATAGTTTCCGATTTCATGTCGAAAAGAATTAGCCGCGCAAAGAATCAAAAATGTCAATTAAAAAATTGCGAGATCAATTTGCGCAATTCCGGTCTCTTAGTCATGTGGTTTTAGCTTTGGCTACCATAACAAAAAAAAAAGAGATTTTCTTGCTCATAAAACTCTTAAAGCACATTCTTGTCTGCTCCGGGATCATCATCATCATCACATGTGCTGCTTCTCCTTTTTCGACGAAAACAAGAAGAAAGAAGAAGACAACGACGCTCGGATCGTGGGAAAGCCATCGAGAATCGTTACGCATTCAGTACATGCGACGATGAAAAGAAGATTCTTCTTCTCTCTTGTTCCACTGGTGCTCTTTGAAACTTATTTCTTTTCGCTTTGTTGTTATATTTCGTTATACTTGAATAACATTGAAGTATTTTGTAAGGAGAGACGAGAAGCGCAAAAAAGGCGATCAAGAAGACCTAGAAAGAAGAACGAAGACGGAATGGTTAAGTGGAAGTGAATGGGTTTTATGTTTCCATCCTGTCCTTTGCTTCTCGACTCGAGATTTCTTTTCGCTCCCTTTCGCTTGACATCGCGCATGTCGCTTCGCCGTCATTATTAGTTTATGGAGTAAGGTCTCGAATTAATTTATAATCCAAAGATCTTGCACGATCTTACTTACGACACACGGTTCGCTGTTTAATGAGATGTTAAAGTTTAACTGAAACTAGTCCGCGATTTGAAGATTTAATCGAAGCTGTTGATTCGATTAGTTCGAGACCTTCTTCCCATCAATAATTTTTTTTCATGACGTCCTGAGGCATCGAATAAATCAAATTGCAAGTCGATTATTGCGAAAACGAAATCAGTGAACTTAAAAAAATGTTTCAACACGAAAACAAATTTGATTCGATCATAAAACAGGAAGCATAAGTCAACGTATTGAGGTCGAGTCTGAGTGAGAAATGTCATCAACCTCGCATCGCCCTCTCTTCATCCATAATCACTCGAAAATCTATTCAGAAGAAGTCAGCCGCAGTTTCATTCAATAAAAGTCCCGCGCGACTGATAAAAGTCATTAATTCACATCAAACATAATCTTCGACTTCCTTTTCAGCGCTCGCAACGAATCAATCAAGTTTTGCCACTTGAATTGGTTATTGCCCTCTGAAGCGCTCTGCATAATTAGCCAATTAACATAACAGCGAAAAAAATATCGTCGCGTTAATCATGCATCGGCATTTTATGCAAATGTTTTCACAGAACAAATGTCAAATATCAAGCAGCGCCCGAGGTATTTTAGTCGAAGCGTCGACTTCGATTTCAATAAATTAATAACAATTTCCATTACGAGTAGCGTCGCACACGCCGAGCCATGCGCTCACAAGACCGTGTGCGCTATTCAAAAAGCTTTTTTTTCTAGTTCAACGATGTATGTTTACATCCCAAACGAGCTTGCCACTCGTCGTCGTCGAGAGTAGAAAAAAAAACAAGCAGCAGCAACAGAAGATGAAAAAATTACGATACACAAGCCAGCGCACGATCCGCTCACTCGCCCAACGTCCATTAAGCTCGAGCCGGGGATGGGGAGAGAGATAAATTAACACTTTACCATTCATCAACAAACAAGCTCTGGCCGACAGCGAAGCGGAGCGACTGAGATATTTTTAATGAAATTGATGTGAACACAAAATATCCAACGACGCGATATGAAATCTTTATTATTAAACTGGAAATTTACTATGCGCGCAATTCTCGCGCTAAGCCCGCAATCAGTTTCTTCTCTTCGCTTTCTCGTCCCGCGAGCATCGTGTCGTCATTTATTTCTTTTTAAAGCCATTATAAGAAAATATATCTCTACTTATTATTATTCTTTCAACTTAAGCATTATGAAAACGGCAGCTGCTCAGTTTCTTTTTTCTCTTCAGCACGTGTACTATAAGCAGTCGATCCCAGCGAGTGACTACTAGTTGAAGTTTTAGTAAAATCTAATTTGCAAACTTTAATTTTCAATTTAAAGAGTCGAAGTGCACTCGAGAAATTAAAATCCCTTAGCACAAGCCAAAAACAGCAGCTGCTTATCGCCTGGGTGCGCCCGTCTTTTATTCAAGAATTCGTTTCTTGAGAATGGTTCGGTTTGGAGTTTCCCACGGTTTGAAGCTTCACATGTATAGTCATCAACGTCGAACATGGTGTTTGTTCAGTTTTTTTTTCTTCTTCGCCCTGTTTCTGTGTAAATACATTGGGTCGCGTCGCATTCGCTTGTGCTATGCCCATACACAACAATAAATAATCCCCTCATATTACTCTCGACGGCGAGTGTGATACGGAGAGGAGGAAAGGAATAAAAAATGTTGCTTTTTATTCAATTTAAATAGTTTGTAGCTGTTTTTATGATGATCGCGTTTTTGCTCTTTGGTTCGCGATAATGACGAGCGGAAATGGCGAGCTGATAATATGAATGAAAAAACATTTTTTTTTATCTTACTCAACGACTCAGTCACATAATTTTGCGCAGAGGCATCGATCGCAATTATCCAATCGCTTGAAGGCCGTGCTTGGACATCAATTATTGACGATTTTTCGTTCATCTCACTTCGTTCATTGATTCCTTGCCGTGAGGGTTTATCGCGGTTGACTTTACTTTCGACATTTAGCGTCGATCATTTCATCGCTAATTTGACGTTATTTTGCGCAATGATTCATCGCAATTCCGATTTTTTCGATTGCGAAGCACAGGTTGGAGAAAACAAAAGCGACGGCAGTTTCCACTCTCGTGTCGAGTCGAGAGACGAAAGTGTGACCGTCAATGAGTCACATTATAATATCTTTCTTCATTTCCCATGAACATGCGACCCCTTTCGATTCCCTTGTTGTTCATGGCATATTATCACAGAAGAATCTCCACGATCAAATAATGATCGAGTCGCCCGAGAGGAAGCGAACATAATAAGTTGAAATGAGATACAAGAAAGCGTTCGTTTCTCTTCGTTCGTTTCACGAGATCCCTTTGGAAAGAAACGTTCAGACTGAGGGTTCGTTCGTTGAGTCGCTTCGCATCCGTTAGCACGACAGAGAGGGGAAGACTTAATAACAGCTGCCACTAAAAAAAACAGGTGGTTGTGAGTTCTGTGTGGGAAAATAATTTTCTCACACTCGCATCGGCATCGCTCTCAACCAAATTGAAGTATAAAAGAAAATGTGAAATAACGAGAACATTCATTCTATCGTGAGCTCTCGAACAGTAAAGTAGAAACTTCTGTGAAAGATTCAAAAAGAGAGAAAATAAAAATTATCAGAACTTGAAAAATAAAAATTCTCGAAAAAGAATTTTGTGCAAGAAAATATTTTCGAAAGTGAAAGAAAAAAATAAAATAAATCAAAATGAATAACACAATGTGCTACGAGTCCGCTTATCAAATCGGAGAGAATATCGCAATGAAATCAACGGTGAAAAGTGCAGTGATGACAACAGCGACTGAGCCGGTCAGCCGCACTTATCAATACCGTAAAGTGATGAAGCCAATGCTTGAACGCAAACGTCGTGCTCGCATCAATCGTTGCTTGGATGAGTTGAAAGAATTAATGGTCACAGCTTTGCAATCAGAAGGTGAAAATGTTTCCAAATTGGAGAAAGCTGACATCCTCGAATTGACTGTCAGACATTTGCATAAATTGAGACGTCAACAGCGCCTTCAAAATGCAAATCCCGTCATTCAAGAAGATCGTTTCCGCGCTGGATTCACACACGCAGCTAATGAAGTGTCTCGCGTCTTAGCTTCAATTCCTGGAGTCGACATCACACTCGGAACAAAACTCATGACACATTTGGGAATGAGCCTCAACTCAATGGATAAGAGCAAACCTTTGTCAATCCAAACACAACAAAGCAACATCTTCACAACTCCACCAATCTCGCCAACATCATCACTCTCATCAGGCTACAGCAGCAGCCGCGAAAACGCAGTCAGTGTCATCAAACAAACTGCACTTCGCACACCAACTCCCACACACGACAACTACGAACCTTTGACTCCAATGTCATCGCGTTGCAGTCAATCATCGTCACCACAACCAATTGACTACCGTTCATCGCCAGTACCAACAACAACTGACTTTGGCTTGTTGAAAGTTATCAACTTTGTGCCACAGCAACAAACAAACACGCAATGCAAGTCATCAGTCTGGAGACCATTCTAAATTAAATCATCGAGAAGAACGATCAACCGTGGAAAAGCTTTAATATCAAATTAATTTAGAATTAAGAAAAAATATCTCCCCGTAAATGCATTTGAACCAAGTGAACCAAAAACGACATTTCGATCTCAAAGTTTTTTTTGTTTGTTAAAATAATTTCACGCTTGTCGAAAGGTTTAGATTTTTGTTTTCGCGCAATGAAGCTTTAATTAATTAGGGAAAAAGACTTTTAAATGTTTAGTTCTCCCCAGTTTGTTTGTGATATCAAATGTTTCTGTCAAATAGGAAATTGAAAGTATCATGACTTTTTGCCCCTGTGATACAATTTAAAAGTAAATGACAATCTTAGCACTTAAGAATGAGAAATAAATCAAATCAAATTGATAAATTTCAAAAATTAAATCTTTGTGACTTTTTATTTATTCTTCTTCATCATCATCTTCTTCTTTCACCTTTTCAGCTTCTTAAAGAAACTGTGAGAAACTTTTACGAACAAAAATGTTCTCGGTTTTCTTTTGTTCGTGCCTTCTTTTGAATTTCTTTTCTTCGAAAGAGCTTCATGACCGATCAAACGAGAGAAGGATTTGTAAGCAATCGCCAATAAGACTTTCTTGAGTTTGCTTTGATTGCATCTTCGTCCTGGAAGATTTGTTGTTCAACGGAAGACTTGCGCGCAATGAAGAATTTTTCATTTTCTTGTTAGATTAAATTTTAATCTAACTCTAATATTTTTAATCCAGATTAAAACTAAACTAACTCTGTAAATTAAATTCAAACAAAATCAAAATATTTTCTATTGTTATCGTTTTTATTTCCAGAATATAATTGCGAAGAATATTCAAGTACATGATCGTGGTATTAAAACTTGTAAAATTATTTCTCATCTCTTCATAAAAGCCATAAAAATATTTTTATTCTTAAGTTTCTCAAGTGCACTTTAATTTCAAAGGCTTTTCGTTTAGAAAACATTTATTTTCTTGTGTTGATAATTCTGCGTTGCATAGATAATTCAATAAAAATCAAGGAATCTTTTGATTCTTCACAAAAAGTTTCGTCAATTTTAAATTTAATGAAATGAAAATTTAATACTTTGTCGGAATCATAATTAACATCTAATCATAAAAGTTTAAAGAATATATTAGAACATCTCGACTCCTGTTTCAAAGTCTTCGTTGGAAAAAAAAATCAGAAATGAAATTAAATAAACTCTCTCGAATAATGCGTTTAAATGCATGAAGCGATTCATATTGTTAAGTTCTTAAAAAGTTATCTTGTTAGTCATAACAGGAAAAAGTGATGTTTGATGAAAAAAAAATCGACAAAGCTTAGAATTGGCTTTCTTTTCTGGTAATTGTGGTCGTAGTTGATTTCTCGGACTCGCCATTCGTTGCTCCAGCGCCGTGTGAGATCGTCGTGATAACAGACTTCACAATAACAGAATTTTGATGCGTTTCGTTGGTCTCTCCAACGACATCTTTAAGTGTCTTCACGTCGAGAATTTCTTTCGGATGGAGACTGGTCGATGTGTTGTTTGTTGTCGTGCTTAAGACAGATAAGCGACCGATGACTTCCTCTGTCGTTTGTGAGCACAATGTGGTCACCGTCGAGTTCAAATGATCGCGAACTGAATCGATTGTAATGTCTCCGACTGATCCAATCGAACTTGTGATTGTTTCATTTGCGTAATTGTTGTTCGGAGAAGTTTCAACGCCATTTGTGAGTCCTGAGTAGGAAGAATCTAATAAGTTGAGGTAATAAAGAAAGTTATGAGATCCTAACCTTTCTTGTTTACAGCTAAGTCGCTATTTGCCGCACTAATTGGAGTCGTTGCCTCAACTGTTGTGTTTTCATCGCCATCCTCTGTCTTCTGATCATCAATTTTCTCACTGCTCTCATCATCTTCCCATTCTTCTAGATCAATCGATCCATTCGGAGAAACAATCTTCTTGCCCGATAAAGTAATTCTCTGAATTTCTGACGATGACATCATGTACAGTGCTTCTCCATGATTTGTGAAGCAAAGCGATGAAATTCCACTAAAAATAAAAGTTTAATAAAATTCAAACTAAGAAAGAATTGATTTTCTCACTTGATGTCTTCTCGACGAATCGCAGCTGCGTTAATTTGACGTTTAAGCTCTGGAATCGACAAGACCAGACAATCGCCAAGGTTTGTCAAACACAATAGCGCGTATTCCTTATAAAGCTCAACTTCTCCGGTACTATCAGTTGAATCGGTAGCTGGCTGAGGTGGCGGCGCAGCGAGAGGCGAAGCAGGTCGCTGATTTTTGCCTGGACTTGCCTGTATTGGCTCTGGAAGTTTCGCACAAGTGAAAACACCAAATTGCATTCGTCGAACACTAGAACAATAATTTTCTTTAGTAAAATGTTTTCGCTTTAAATCAGAAAATGTTTACCGAGCTCCTTCATGTGCCGTTAACTTGTACTTGCTGATTGGCTTCAACTGCGGTAGCGAGAAGAGTTTGAACTGTTCCTCTGATGCAATTACAACTTTGTGCGGTCCAACACCTGGACCATCTTGGAAATCTAATGGAACGTTGTGCTAGAAAGAGAAAGATTTAATTCGACTTATCAAGAATCTTTCTCAAATTAAACTTACAGCATCGAAGAGTGCGATTGAAATGACAGGAGCTCGATGTTTGATTTGAATCTCTTTCGCAAGTTGACCGATGATTGGTTTAGGAGTATCATCGGGTACATTGCCCGCGCTGTGTGGAATGTGGAGAACGAAGATGGAGACAAGCGAAGCGTTTGTGCCCGACCACAAAGTGGGAATCGTTGCGTGAACTAAAATGCGATTAATCTGATTAGACAATCATCATTAAATTTTAATAGTTTCATTCTCACCATTAGTAATATAAGTTTGTGCGAATGTTAGACATCTGATCATTGAACCCATTCCGTCGTCAACAGCTCTTGCTTCAATCTGTCGCTCGACTGGTCTTGCTTCAGCTGCAATCGTTGGTTGATTGTTTCGGGTTGATCTTCCTTTCCGCAAACGTCTGAAAGACTCGCGAAGAGACTTCTTGAATGACTTGCGACGTGAAATTGGTTCTCCGGCTCCACTTAACTCATTGGCGTTGAGTGTACATTTGTGTAGAACAGGTCGGTTGTTCTTGAAATCGTAGAGAACGAGACCGTGAGCAGTTCCAGCTGAAAGCAATCCCCATTTCGTTTGGAGAGCCAAGCAGGTAATCGCTGCTGGTGGTTTCACTTGTAGAACTCCAATGATCTCGACTCCTTCCGTTAAAGGTTGACTCTTCTCCGCGAGTTGCTGTTTCACTTTGAGTGGGTCATGGCCTTTCCATACGAATCCTAAATGTTCCCCAACTAAATCCATTGTAGTTGTCTTGACTCCCTCGGAATCAGAAACAGGCAATTCGTCAAGTGTTGCCACTACGATATTTCCAGCAGTTCCAGCGATAACGAGCACGCCAGTCTTAGGACACAATGCGATTTTCTTTACAGCCAATCGCGGATCATCAGAGTAAGGATCGAATTGTCCAGCTTTACGGAAAGGTGGCTCTGAATCATCAAGTGGTTCGTCATCTTCTCTTGGATGATCGAAGTCTTCACTATTTCCGAACAATTGCGAGGTTTTCACATGAAGCATTGGAGTCAAGCAAACACCCGAACAATCCCAGAACTTCACTGACCCGTCTTCATGACCAGTCAGCAAAATGTCGTACTCAGTAACACCTGAGTCATTCTCATGTTCAGGAACATCACCTCCATTGATGGGCCAAGCTATATCACTGTACTTCGAGTACTGGTGAATTCCAGCTTGAGCGATTTTGTCGTACACCTCAGCGGTGACTTGCGAAACGAGTTGATTGCATGTGACTGCTGATGCATGAAGTGAATGAAGATAAGGCGCGTTAACAGCTGGAAGTGTCTTCTCTGTTAAGTCGTAAGCAACTAACTCTTCCTCAAGCAAAACAATAAGGACTTCGGCCTGTGCTTTCTCCTCTAATTCACTAGACGACTCGTATACAACGAAAAAGTCAATGACCTTTGATGTGAAATCAAAAGCAACCTTTGTTCCGTCTTTGCAATGGACTGACACACACTGATGATCACCGTAAGCTGATCTTGGCATTCCACCAGAGAAAACAACAATCTCATCATTTCCTCGGAATCCTCGCACAAGTCTATCAATCGCTTTGCATGGATCAGGGCCATAAGGAACATATTTCTGGTTCTCTGGTTCGTCGCTGCTGCTAACTTTCCATGTTGCGTATGATCCATCCGCGTGATACCAAGTGAATGTCTCTCCATCTGAACTCACATCGATTCCAACGCTCATGCCATGACCTGGCGACACATACGAACGAACAACATCGTTCTCGTCCAAATCATAAAGAACTGTCAGACCGCGATTGTATGCGATAAGAAGTTGATGAGGTTTGTTTGGGAGCTGCTTGACTGATTCAATCGCTCCAGGGTTAAGCTTATAGCTTGTCGGCAACTTGTCAAAGACAGTGTCATGATAAATCGTTGAATCTTTGATTTGGAATGTCTTCAAGTCAAATTGATAGACGTTGCCGCCTTCGGTTCCAATCCACAAAAGATCTTTCTGGAACGAACAGCAAAGCGTCGAGACTTTCTTGAATTTCTCCAAAGCAAGCGTTTTGATTGCAACGAGCATTGTTCCCGCTGGCTCCCATAATGTTAGTTGATTGTTCGATGTAAGCGAAAGTAGTCGACCATTTCCAGGAATAAATTCCAATATTTGCACTAAGCAATCGGTTGGTGTTGGATTAATTGACGTGATAATTGGCGTCGTTTGTCCATAGAACTCGACACCAGGCTGACCAAAGACTTTGATAACTCCGGTGGTCGTTCCGATTGCCATCAATTTCAGCACGGGATCGTAAGCCAATGATGAGGGCTTGTGTGGGAATCCATGTTGAACGGTCTAAAATGAATATGAAATCAAAATTCCGATTAGTCATCAAGTTTCGTGACGTGACTCATGGAAAATGTAGATTTGAAGTTTATGAAGACCTTGATTTAAGTTTGTAAGACTTCCCTTCGATCGTATTGACTTTTAAGTAATCGATCTCAAGTATTAGGTTACGCATTTATAATGAAACCGCGTTCGCGAGTCTAATTCCCCGTCTCGAGTGCATTGACATCTGGCGTTTCTTCTCTCGGATTTGCTCCAGAGAGCACCTTCGTGTCTTGGCATCGCACCAAAATAAATATTTTGTGTTATTAGTCAGTTTATGACACAAGTTTTCTGTTTAATCAAGGCGTAGTCTACACAAACTTTACGATAAATCTTATCAGTTATAACTGATTTCGAAATTTCACGAAGAACCGGATTGCTGGTTAATGAATCTTCAAGTGACAAGTTACAAAATCCCTTTAAAAATTGTACTTCACACATCCAACGAATGTTACAGTCAACAAAAATTTTTATGAAGACATAAAGTTTCTACAAATGCTGCGCGAGAGATAAGAGAAATGACAGGATCGATAAATTTATCGCCCGATTACTAAAACATTTCGCGTTTGTTTACTCAAGCTCATTCGCCGGCCGTGAGACTCATCGATCGATATGTTGAGCTTTTCAGACCGGGCAAGGTGTTTCATCTATCATGTCGCAAACACCATAAAATAAAATCTTATCTGAAGTTTCTTTTTTTTCTACGAACAACGAAAAAAAGTTGACAAGAAAACTCATTCGCCCGAAAATAATTTAATTTGTTGCAGGCACACCTCAAGTTGTTTAATTGAAGGGAAAAAAAACTTCATTCTGTGTTTTCTACTGATAAGAAAAGTGTTTCGTATAAATAGTCAAACATTTTGTAATGCAAACGTGTAAACTATTTTTGATGTCGCGTTTTTCGTTTTAAATAAATGGAATGTGTGGTCTTACCTTTCTAAATGCATAGAGCTCCTTTTGAAGCTTTTGTCTTTCAGCGGTCGGTTGCTGATTCCCCTTCGATCTTATGAACTTTAACATGATGATTAACTCAACTCACAACACAAAAAATCTTGATAATCAATCAACGTTGGTTGGTTTTAATTCATTGCCGCGTTCAATTGAGTTAGGGCGCAGAGTGTTCTGTAAATGATAGAGAAACAATAAAAACTCATTAAGTCATATGTGTGAAGCATGGTAGTGCGGCCAGAAAATGTTATGCATGCTTGCACAATCATCGTGACATTATAGAAGTTGCGGTTTGTTGGTTTGTCTGTTCTCAAAGCCAGTGCAGCGACTCGCAAAGCATGAGAACGAAATCTAACGAAGGGTGGTCGAAACTAGTTTGTGCAGTATGCCAAATCGTGAGAAAGTTCGAATGCGACGACCTTCGAGTGCGTGAAAATATGCTTTTGTTATTATTTCGATAAACACGTACAAATTGTAGGGGAAGGAAGAAGGCGAAGGCTCAATGAGCAAGAAGTTGAACTAGGTTTGACAATTTTCCTTCCCGAAATTTATGAATAAATCTTGAAGCAGATTTTGCAAGAAGAAATTCAAACGCTCTTTACCTGTTCTTTCTGCCTTCATCTCTTTCGCACAAACATTTCGTGAACGATTCATTTCGAAGGTGGAGGAGAAGGCAAAGAAGAAGAGAACCGAGTCTTGTTGGATGAAAGTTCACATTAATCCAGAGCAGCGAGAGAAAACTTATTTTAATACGGAAATTTATGCAATCAAATGTACACTCCGAGAATATTCTTCTGACTTTAAAAGGGGCGAGATGGAAAAAGAAATCAACAGGTGTGACAAATGCCGTGATTTTTGGCATGCGAGACCTCCACGAATTACGGTTCATAGTTGAGAGCATAAAACTTTTTATTCGCTATTTAAATACTCGGCGGGCTTTCGATGTAGTTGAGCAACAGAAGCAAAACGAGAAAAATTCCACAAAAATATGATCGCGCTTACCTCGGAAAATAATTTATCCAATTGTTCGGGATCAATAAGTTTGTACTCTTATCGCGTTGAATGGAAAAGTTTAACTGATAACAACAAGGTGGAAAATGTAATAATTGTAGAACGAGCCAAACAAGAAATTAACCACTCCCAAAACAAATTTCGCTCTAAATCTATTGAACTTCACTCTTTACTCACTTCGGCTTGCGTTTTAATGGTTCTCGATCAATCTGTGAATGCACCGCGAATAAGTTCACTAATTATTTATGTTTCTAAACCGATAAATTAAATTAAATACAAAGAGCGACGTGAATTAGTTTTTTGAACAGCGATCGACATAGGAAGTTCCCTCGGCGTAGCTTCTGCAATAATTTAAATATTTCCGTTGGATAAAATTGTCAACAAAAAAAAATTATTTCACCACAAAAATCTTTTTTAAATCGCGAAATAAAATGAAAACGGTGGATGAAATAAGGTCAGTAGTCAAAGCAATAATTCAATCGTCACCGTTTGATAAAACACTATTGTCTCGAGTCGAAAGAGACGTTTTCAATCAAGAAGGAATCGATCTAAAGAAATTTGCACGCGTCTTTGGATTTCCGAATGTGATAGAAATGATTGAAAGCTGGAAACCAGATATTTTGGTTGTCGGAAGTGGACTCAACACTTCGTTGCGAGTTGAAACTCAAGATAATATCGCAAAAATGAATTTGTTTACAAAGTAAATTATTAAATTTCTCTGGACAATTGAAGGAAATTTTAAAGAAAAAATAATTTTAGGGCAACAGACCTCAAGAAGAAATATATGGGATTTAACGATATCATTAAATCTCTAGAGAGCCCCCAAATTAAAACAGATTCTTATGGATTTCTTGCCAATTCCAGCTCCTCTTCGTCATTTTCTCAAGTAGCCAGCAATCTTATTACATCGACTTCGATCGGCAACATGAATCAGAGTGTCATCACAGACATCAACAAGAAAATTGCAGAAAGCCGTTCACTTGATATCACAAAACCAATTGTCATTCGACTTCTCGATGGAATCAATCCATTTCGATTTTGGTTTATTGCTGCTGATGATTATGTGCAGCTCAACAAATTGATGACAAATATGACGGACTTTTACAACAAGGACAATGAACTCACAATCAATCCAACGCATTTGAAGAAAGGACTTTATGTGGCAGTTCGATATGCAAAGTTGTGGCATCGCGGTTTGATTCTTGAAGTTTTCTCAGAAGAAAATGTTCGAGTTTTGTGCGTCGACTTTGGATCCGTTGAAACCGTGGAAGCAAATCAAACTCGATATTTGCTCAAGAAATATTTTGATGTTCCTTGTTTGGCTCAACGAGGAACTATTTCACATGTTCAACCAACGAATGGAAAGTGGAGTGACAAGTCCATTTTGTTCTTCAAAGAATCGCTCCACCGTCGATTGATCGATGCAAAGGTTTTCAAGAAGATTCCTGAAGATTCTTCTTATCAAATGGCAATTAAAGTCAACATCGGCGAAAGCAAAGAAAAGATTTTGTTAACTGAAGCAATGATTGAGAAGGGCGAATGGTGCGAGTTTGATCCTGAATTCCTCGAGAAAGATTCATTGAGTTCAGAGAAGTTTTCGTTCGTTGATTACGAAGCTGGTAAGCACTTACCTCAACCGATTATCGAAGAAGAAAACTGGCTCCCAAAATCCAAAACAAGTTCACAACTCGACAACAAATTAGTCAAATCGAGTGAAGTTATGAAAACAATTTTCGAGTCAAACAACTCAGGACCTTTAACGCATCGACGCCGAAAGATCGAAATCGCAGATGCAAAACGCAAAACCATTGTTGATCAATCGTTGAATGAACTGAAAGTTGGTTCAGTTCATAAAGTTTATGTACACGTCGTTCGTGGAACTGACGAGTTCTATTTCTTTTTGATGTCGGAGTTTGAAAAAGTGCGGAATTTTTTGTCTGGATTCAAGTAAGTGAATGAAGTTTTAAAGGATTATAGAAATTATTTATTTTCTAATAATCATTGTTAGCGAAATGTACTTTGCAACGAGAAGCGCAAATGATGATTTCTCTGTCGGAACTGACGTCGTGACTTATGCTGACCAGAACTATTGTCGCTGTCGAATCGTCAAAGTCTTAGAAGATGATTCCTTCGAGGTTTGCATAGAAATCATAATTTATTTCGCAATTCGAATTTATTTCTTTTTCAGCTCCTTCTTCTTGACTTCGGATTGTTCGTTCAAAGACCAAAAGAAGAAATATTCAAACTCTACGATGAGTTCAAGGATCGTCAAGCTGCTGTCTTCAGAGGAAAACTTTCGAACGTTCCTGAACACTTTTTCTTGAAGACTCGCGAAGATTTATTGGCAAAAGTACGCAATCGAGTTATTGAAATCAAAGTCAAACAAGTTCATGACAACGTTTGCTCTCTTCTTCTCATTAATCCATGAGAACTCAACAAGTGTCGAAATAAAATTTTTCCCATGACATTTCCATGAAAACACTTTTTCGTCTTTTCAATTTTTATTTTTCAGTTGATTTCACTCAAGTGCTTTGCTCCTTTGAAGAGTGAAAATAATCCTTTAACAAGAGTTATTGAGACAGCTTCACAAATCGCGTTTAGCAAGTGGACGGTTCTATCGAATCGAGTTAAGCAATCTTCTTTCACAATCTCCTGGCCAGTCAACCTGTTGAATGGAGAAGACTTTTTTGTTTGTTTGCTTGTTTCAGCTTAAGTTTTGAGACTTACGTGGTTTTGTTTAATAGATCAACAGGATGTGAATCGATTAATGATAGAAGACTAAAGCAAATGAATGCAATCAAAATGTGGAGAGGCTTCATTTTAATTTGCTTGTAATTCACTTTGTATTTGCTTAATTAAAAGTATTCTCAAGTGATTTCACTTTGAGGTCGAAGAACTTGAGCTGAGAACAATTTTTTGTTATTATTTCCACAATCAAATGAAAAGAAACTTTGTTTCTCTTATCAACCACTCACCTCATGTTTCAAAATTTCTATTTGAAGATTGTTCAAAGTTAAAAGCTTTTAGAGAGCTTTTTCAAAGTTATGAGCTTTCAAGTGAACTTGAAATCAATCAAGGAATTACACTAATACTATTAATCTTATCGTCACAAAACATTTTTCTTCGCATTATCGCCAAACCAAAAGAATCTCAAGCCAACACTGACTAAACGCTTTTTAATTGCACAACTGTTATCACACTTTTCAGCACGAAATTATCTGATGAACCGATAATTGAGGGAACTCCGTCGCAACACGAAAATTGTTTGTTTTTGTTTCTGCAGACAGAAAGTGAGTCACTACGAATATGAACGATGTATTCGAGTGGTTTCGCAATCGAGACACTTACGAATGTGGTTGAGAAATGAGAATGATGACCGACAACCGAATATTAATGAATTTAAAGAAAAATAAAAGTCACTGCGCTATTCTACTTGATTATCTCTGTCTATTTCCAATTTGTCATTTGCATTTCAGCAAACACAAGTTGTATGCGAGGCAGAGAGATAAAATATTGTTTATAAAGTGAGCATCTCTCTGTTCTCAACGGCCAATTGGAACTTAAAGAAACTCTTGCTCGTTTTACTACTGACGTCATCGGTTCAGTTGCATTTGGACTTGATTGCAACTCTCTTGAAGATCGGAACTCAAATTCCTTCGTCAATCTTTAAAAGAGTAAAGCGACAGATCTTTAAAGATTTAGGACGAAAACTTAAATAAAAGAAAAACTGAATAATGTAACCCGAGCTGATGGGAAAACAGTTGATAAACTTTGAAATAATCCACAACACGGTTAAAATATTGTACAATTTTCATCTTTCCCGTTGTAAGTCGCTAACCAAACTGATTGTCATCGGAAAATTCATTTTCCTTCATAAAGTTTTCGCCGTTGTGTTGTTCGGCTCAATTAAAAAGTTGAACTAGAAGCTACAAGTGTATTTAATATTCCACGATTGCATTTGTCGATGAATTTGTCATTTACTCATGCAGTGAATGGCAACACGTCATATTGGAACCCTCTCCTGAAATAATTAACGACTTGCTTTTGATTTTATATTCAGTTTGAAGATAATTAAAAATTCTTAGCTTTGTAAGAAATAAAATATTTAACATTATTTTAGCCCAGTTGAAATCTGAACAATATTTAATCACATTCCGATCGCGTGTATAATTTTAATTTTCATCATGGAAATATTTTTTTTCGACTGCAAGATCAAAGAGGGATTTTTGATCTAAAGATTGAATTCGAGCTTTGTCATTGGGAAATTTCACCAACGAAACTTTCGTCGCTTCGTTGCATGGTATCAACTCATCGTTTATTAACATGCGTTTAGTAACAACTGTTTTCGTTCCCAGATTGCATTCGTCGATGACAATTATTCCCTTCACGAAACGACAATAAATTAATTGGCCACGTCATAACAAAGCTTTCCTTTGAATTATTTACAGACTTGCTATTGATTTTGCGTAGCAATGATTCTCGTTCGGGTGACAAGATTTAGCGATTTGGTATTGGTGAAAGCTGAATTTAGATGCAATTAAAAAGACTTACCTGTTGTATTGACTTCAATAAGATCAATTTGCATTGGGAGGTTCCTCATTAGAGATGTAGTATTATTGATTTATTTATGCATACAGAAGGACTTTTCCCTCCGTATTGTGAGTTGTATTGAATCCTCTCTGGTCCACTCCTGATTTTGTCTAACCGGAGCAGCTGTAGGGACGTGGTCGTAACCTCTGGTGATGCCTAAGAAGTCTTGGAAAGCTATCACCTGCAATGACCTAATTGCGATGTACGTCTAGCCGGCCCGACCATGCCACTCGCTTCTTACAATGAATGTAAATAAGAAGGAGTGGGATAGGTAACGTTTAGGAAGAATATGTTAAGACTAATTATCAAGAATTTAAGAAAGATCATAATCTTTGATCACAGTCAAATATTGTCGTGTAAACTTTCATAAAGAAAATCTTTTTTTTTATCTGCAAGACCAAAGAAGGAACAAAACATGAGCTTATTGAGTGCTAGAGCCAAAGATCTTAAGAAATTTTATTGTGTCTTAAATCAATAATTAACAAGGATAAAAATTTAGTTTCTTAATTTTTTTAAAGACTATTTAACATTTAATGTGTTTTATGATTTTTCTCTGCTCATAATAGGTGCGATCTATTCTTTTATAATAATATTTTGCAACATTTCTTTTTGTGAGTTGTGTGACTGCATTCCAACACGTACAATTTCGTTTATGCTGGTAAGTTAATTGAACTCATGAACATCATGTACGAGTAAGCAAATTCCACAATCTGTGAAATATTTTTCAGTAAGTCTTTAATTTCTTCAAAGTTTTTACCTTTTGGAAAGTTTCCATGTTGACTTCGTGAAATATTCCGTTGTATCCTCGGATGTTCTGCGACATCATCAACAATATCTGCAAACTTTTCCTGTCGGTGGGTGCAAACTTGTACCATTTCAAGTCATAAATGGCAGCAGAGAGAGCGTCGATTCTGATGATTACGCGACTTCCGAGCCAGCAGACAATGAAAGCTTGCGCGAATAGAACACAGATTATTGAGAAAATTGTAACATTGCCGGGAGGATCAAACAGAATGGCATAGAAGCTTGTGCACAAACTTATCGACAAAGTGGAAATCTCAGCGAAGAAGACAAACTTCAAAAGCCTTTGGGCCTCATTCATGTAGCCAAGAACTCCATAACTTCGTTTCACAACAGATTTAATTAACTCAGATGCGTTGTCCTCACTTTCATTGTCATTCCAATCAGTCAAGAGCAAAATCGTCTGATCGATCTCCCAGCATGAATGATTCATTAGAAGAAAGATCAGAGGATAGACAGTTATGTAACCCAATGCAGCAATCAGCGTCATAGTCACTTGAATAATGTAATTAATTGTCCATTCAACTCCAGCTGATTTCAGTGTCAAAAGTGGCAGTCGATAGTTAAAAATCAGGTTATTCTCATTCACTTTAAAGAAGAAAACGCAGACCGCCATGCAACAGAATAGAAGAACCGGTGAGATGACGTAAATTGAAACTCCAATGAATTCTTCCTTTCCATGCTTGAAAGTGAGTTGTTTTTTTTTTGCTTTTCTAATTTTTAAAAATTGTAAATTAAGGATATTTTTTTATAATAGAAATTCAAGGATTTTTTCTGCTCACTTTTCCATTATTATTCGCTGCACCAACAGTGAGATGTCGTTGAAAACCAGAGCGATGTAAATTAAATAAAAAACCAGTCTGAGCACACTCGCTGGAAAAAAATTATTTTAAGAACAAATCAAATTTAAATTTTAAGGAAATTTTACTCAAGATTCCAACATTCTCCGAAAAGCTCGTGAAACTCAATGACTGAAATTCGTTAACCGTATACAAAAGCATGAAAACACTAATTCCTGTCGAGCATGCAAGCACAGCAACGAAACTGATAAGAAATATTTTTTATTGAATGTAACGATAATAGGAGAAAAAAAGCTTTACAGTCTTGAAATCCTTTTCTCTCCGTCGCGGAATTTTGTTGGAGACAAAATCTTCAGACTGAGCAACAGAAACCTTGACACTAGGTCGAAGAAGACCTCTTCGTTCTTGAAATAATCCACAACACGTTTAAAATATTTTACAATTTTCATCTTTCCCGTTGTAAGTCGCGAACAGAACTGATTTTCATCGGAAAATTCATTTTCCTTTACGAAGTTTTTGTCGCTGAGTTGTTCGGCTCAATTAAAAAGTTAACTAGAAGCTACAAGTGTATTCGCTATTCCACGAATGCATTTGTGAATGAATTTGTCATTTACTCATGCAGTGAATGGCAACACGTCATATTGGAACCCTCTCCTTAAATAATTAACAACTCGCTTTTGATTTTACATTCAGTTTGAAGATAATTAAAAATTCTTAGCTTAGTGATAAGCAAAATCTTCGACATCATCTTAGCCCAATTGAAATCTGAACAATAAATGATCACATCCCGATCGCGTGTGAACATTCATCTTGGAATCTTGGAAATATTTTATTTCAACTGCAAGACCAAAGGAGACTTGTTGATTTAAAGATCGATTGAATTCGAGCTTTGTCATCGGGAAATTTCACTAACGAAACTTTCGCCGCTGCGTTGTATGGTATCAACTCATCGTTTATTAACATGCGTTTAGTAACAACTGTTTTCGTTCCCAGATTGCATTCGTCGATGACAATTATTCCCTTCACGAACGACAATAAATTAATTGGCCAAATTCATTTTTGTTTGGATGATTCTCGTTCTTACTTGATAAATCGCGAACGCGATTCACCAGTCGATAGAGAATATTAATACAAAAAACAACTTCACTGCGCTATTCTACTTGATTATCTCTGTCTATTTCCAATTTGTCATTTGCATTTCAGCAAACACAAGTTGTATGCGAGGCAGAGAGATAAAAGATTGTTTATAAAGTGAGCATCTCTCGGTTGCATTCTCTGTTAAATCTTTTCGTTGATTCTGAATTGTTAAGAGTAAAAGCAGAACTTTGAAATAATATTTGATAAGATAAACGAACGATGGATGTTTATTTTGCACTCATGTTTGTCATCGTGACAACGATTCTTGTATCAATTAAAAGAACATTTCATTATTGGAAAGGCTCAAGAAAATTTTAAGGCATAGCTCACTTCAGTGAAATTTACACTTACATCCGATCTGTGCTGCTTATCGCTGACTTGGTAAAGATTAGTAAAGACGATTTTTGTTAAGGATTTTAGCGTCTTTCTTTTGATAAGCTTTTGTCAGTCGTTGAGAAACAAGTTGAGTCATCCGGCCAATTGGAACTTAAAGTCACTCTTGCTCGTGTAAATACCTACGTAATCGGTTCAGTTGCATTTAGACTTGATTGCAACTCCCTCGAAGATCTTTACATTAAAAGAGTAATGCGACAGGTCTTTACGTTTTGCTACAGTAATCAACCCCTCTGCTCTGAATCATTCGTATTTTTTACCTGAAATATTATTTGGTCATTCTTTCAAGACTAAAGTTTCCAATGGAATATTTTATGGTATTCCTCGTGTTTAATTTTATTCTCTTCTTTGACAGGATCTTCGTCAGTCAGTTTACAGCATTCGTTGAACTAAGACGTCATTTTATCTGAAACACCTCATCAGGAATCTTCAAAGGTAAATTCATTGTAATTCACTTGATCTCATTAATTACACATTTAAATTTTTTAGATGAAAAGAATCAATTGTTTAGATTTGCCAGAAAAAAATTGGGTACAAATATTTGATTATTTAGACTTTAAGAGCCTTTTGAACGTTACTGAGACTTGTTCAAAATTCGCTGGAATATTTGCTGACACAGAAAGTTTAAACGACAAAGTGAGAATGATCCTAACTACATCTAATGATTTAACAGCGACACTAGCTACCCTGGAGCAATCTAAACGCAAATACAGGAACTTGAAAGTCACGGGATATACGGGTGAAAGGTCGTTTGCAGAATCTCACCCCAATTTAGGCATCAGCACAAGCATTGCGATAAAAATTGGCGAAACCTTCGGTTACTCAGTTGTTGATTTAATTTTGGGACACTGCACAAATAACTTCGATCTCGAGACTTTGTTGGCGCCATTCGATAAGTTAAAGAGTTGTGCTTTTAGTTTACTCTCAGCTCGCTCAGAAAGTGATCAATACTTTTTCGAGCAGCTTTACACTGAAGAACAACAAGAAAAATTAATTCAGATTGCAAATCCTTCTGTGAACATTGAGAGAATTAATTTCGATGAATCTGCTGTCGTTTGCATTCGCATTTTTCGAAACGCAGCAAACGTGAGAGCTCTAGCGTTCAAGTACTTGACTGAAAAAGGGACGGAAATATCAGAAAAGTTTGTCATGAAACAGAAGGATCTTAAGGAACTTCATTTTTACAATTGCAAGCCATTGTTCAAGACAAATCTGATCAGTGAAATCCCGTTTCAACTTGAGAAGTTCTCACTTATTAAAGGAAGATGGAAAAACAATGAGAGTACAAGTGATTTCTTCCTCAGTCAAAAAAATTTAAAATCAATTGAGTTAAGTTTTAGAGAGTACGACGAGGAATTTTTATTCAATTTAATCTTCAAATTAATATTGCCTTCCAATAAAAGTTTGAACTCCATTTCCATTTCAACTGTCCTCCCAAAGGAAATGGAAGGCTTCGGTTCAAGATGGCCTATCGTTGATGACGATATTCTGCTGAACAAAATCAGATCCTGCAACGGCATTTACTCACCGAATGTTACTGAACTCAAGTACGAGAAAGGACGAGAAGAAAAACAAATGCTTTTATGCAAAGCTTTGTCGAGATCTTTCCAAACTTGAGAATTTTATGTCTCGATTATTGCTTGAACAATGAAGAACTTCGATTAATATCTTCGTTCAAGCATTTGGAATCATTTTCATTTGAATCGAAAACTTCAGACTTAAAAGAACTTCAAGTAACATCGAAGAATCTGACTTCGATGACATATCGAAGCAAAGAGAGGCCATGTTCTGAAATGGATGAACTCATAAAGATTGAAAAATATCACTGCCGTTGGAATATCACGTATAGTGAAAGATTGAAAAACCATCTTTTAAATTATAGTCAAGAAGAATCTTTAACAAATTTTGAGTGCCTTAAAAATTTCCTATGTCAACATAAAACAATCCGTCATCTTTCACTCGATGCCCCACGAATCTCCGAGTTGAGCTTTTTTCCTGTCGCTGAAATACTAGCCGAATATGTCCCAAATCTTGAAAGCTTCAGCGATAAATACACACTTTTTGATCCAACCACACTTAAAAGTATTTTACTTAAACTTAGAATGATTCGATCTTTGCACATAAGAGTTAACGACGATAATCAAAAAGAAGTTCAAGAAATTTGTATTTCGCAAAATGTTGAACTAAAATTTCAAGAAGTTCGAAATACTTACAAACGAAGAGACATACGAGTAAAGTGTGATGAGAGATATCCAGGTTATCGTTCGCATCATAGCATACCAACTACTTTAGTCGGTAATGTCGTTGATTTAAACTAAATTATGATTTAAATTAGACAAATTGAAGAATAGAATAAGTTTACTTTTGCTACATAATTTGTAACAATAATTTTGATAAACATTAAATAAAAAAAATAAAAGCCTTGTAACGATTTGTTTTTTCATTCGATATCAACTTCAATTCGATATTTCATGGCGTATTAAAATGATGAGCTAGCGATTAATAAAATATGATTTGGGTAGAGAATGTTTTGGAAATTTTTTCTATTACGATTTTAAATAAAACTAAGAAAATATTCCAGCGGGGTTCTTTCAAACGTCTGAGTCATTCGTCTTTTTTACCTGAAATATTATTTTGTTATTCTTTCAAGATTAAACTTTTCCATGGAATATTTTATGGTTTCCCTCGGGATTTATGTTGTTCTCTTCTTTGACAAGGTCTTCGTCACCAAATTCAGTTTCGTTAAAGTAACCTAGAAAGTAAGACCTCGAAAACATTTCAACATAAAAACGTGAAAAGTAAATTTATTGAAATCACTTTATTTATTCCATATCTGATTTAATAACTGTGGATTTAATTTTAGATGACTCAAATGAATTGGATTAACATGCCGGAGCATATTTTGGCTAACATATTTGGTTATTTAGACTTCATGAGTCTTCTGAGTGCTACCGCATCTTGTTCTAAATTCGCTGAAGTATTTGCTGGTTCAATGAAGTTAAATGACAAAGTGAAAATTGTTCTGAGCCAATCAAACGATTTAACACCGATAATGACTATGGAGCAGCCTAAACGCCAGTTCAGAAACTTGGAAGTTACAGACGAAGGTTCATCACAAACTCAATTCATCACAACAAGCCAAGTGATCAAAATCGGAGAGATTTTCGGCGATTCAGTCGTTAATTTGATTTTAAGGCACAATATTAACATCTTCGATCTTGAAACTTTGTTGGTGTCATTCGATAAATTGAAGAGTTTCACGATCAATAAGAGATTTTATGAAAGTTTCACAGCTTTTAATCATTTCTATAGTAAAGTACAACAAGAAAAGTTTTTTAAGGTAGCAAGTCCGTCAGTAAATATTGAAAGACTTGAACTCGATCAATCAGCTTTCGTTTGTTTCTACGTTTTTCGAAACGCAACTAACGTGAGAACTCTGGTCATAAACAACTTAACTGGTGAAATTGAGGGAGCGTTGGAAAAGTTCTTGATGGACCAGAAGAATCTTAAGGAACTTGAGTTTAATTATTGCACTAGTTCGTTCAACGCTAAGATTATGGAAAATATCCCGTTTCAACTTGAGAAGTTTTCACTTATTAAAGGAAGATGGAAAAACAATGAGAGTACAAGTGATTTCTTCCTCAGTCAAAAAAATTTAAAATCAATTGAGTTAAGTTTTAGAGAGTACGACGAGGAATTTTTATTCAATTTAATCTTCAAATTAATATTGCCTTCCAATAAAAGTTTGAACTCCATTTCCATTTCAACCGTCCTCCCAAAGGAAATGGAAGGCTTCGGTTCAAGATGGCCTATCGTTGATGACGATATTCTGCTGAACAAAATCAGATCCTGCAACGGCATTTACTCACCGAATGTTACTGACCTCAAGTACGAGAAAGGACGAGAAGAAAAAACAAATGCTTTTATGCAAAGCTTTGTCGAGATCTTTCCAAACTTGAGAATTTTATGTCTCGATTATTGCTTGAACAATGAAGAACTTCGATTAATATCTTCGTTCAAGCATTTGGAATCATTTTCATTTGAATCGAAAACTTCAGACTTAAAAGAACTTCAAGTAACATCGAAGAATCTGACTTCGATGACATATCGAAGCAAAGAGAGGCCATGTTCTGAAATGGATGAACTCATAAAGATTGAAAAATATCACTGCCGTTGGAATATCACGAATAGTGAAAGATTGAAAAACCATCTTTTAAATTATAGTCAAGAAGAATCTTTAACAAATTTTGAGTGCCTTAAAAATTTCCTATGTCAACATAAAACAATCCGTCATCTTTCACTCGATGCCCCACGAATCTCCGAGTTGAGCTTTTTTCCTGTCGCTGAAATACTAGCCGAATATGTCCCAAATCTTGAAAGCTTCAGCGATAAATACACACTTTTTGATCCAACCACACTTAAAAGTATTTTACTTAAACTTAGAATGATTCGATCTTTGCACATAAGAGTTAACGACGATAATCAAAAAGAAGTTCAAGAAATTTGTATTTCGCAAAATGTTGAACTAAAATTTCAAGAAGTTCGAAATACTTACAAACGAAGAGACATACGAGTAAAGTGTGATGAGAGATATCCAGGTTATCGTTCGCATCATAGCATACCAACTACTTTAGTCGGTAATGTCGTTGATTTAAACTAAATTATGATTTAAATTAGACAAATTGAAGAATAGAATAAGTTTACTTTTGCTACATAATTTGTAACAATAATTTTGATAAACATTAAATAAAAAAAATAAAAGCCTTGTAACGATTTGTTTTTTCATTCGATATCAACTTCAATTCGATATTTCATGGCGTATTAAAATGATGAGCTAGCGATTAATAAAATATGATTTGGGCAGAGAATTTTTTGGAAATTTTTTCCATTACGATTTTAAATAAAACTAAGAAAATATTCCAGCGGGGTTCTTTCAAACGTCTGAGTCATTCGTCTTTTTTACCTGAAATATTATTTTGTTATTCTTTCAAGATTAAACTTTTCCATGGAATATTTTATGGTTTCCCTCGGGATTTATGTTGTTCTCTTCTTTGACATGATCTTCGTCACCAAATTCAGTTTCGTTAAAGTAACCTTGAAAGTAAGACCTCGAAAACATTTCAACATAAAAACGTGAAAAGTAAATTTATTGAAATCACTTTATTTATTCCATATCTGATTTAATAACTGTGGATTTAATTTTAGATGACTCAAATGAATTGGATTAACATGCCGGAGCATATTTTGGCTAAAATATTTGGTTATTTAGACTTTATGAGTCTTCTGAGTGCTACCGCATCTTGTTCTAAATTCGCTGAAGTATTTGCTGGTTCAATGAAGTTAAATGACAAAGTGAAAATTGTTCTGAGCCAATCAAACGATTTAACACCGATAATGACTATGGAGCAGCCTAAACGCCAGTTCAGAAACTTGGAAGTTACAGACGAAGGTTCATCACAAACTCAATTCATCACAACAAGCCAAGTGATCAAAATCGGAGAGATTTTCGGCGATTCAGTCGTTAATTTGATTTTAAGGCACAATATTAACATCTTCGATCTTGAAACTTTGTTGGTGTCATTCGATAAATTGAAGAGTTTCACGATCAATAAGAGATTTTATGAAAGTTTCACAGCTTTTAATCATTTCTATAGTAAAGTACAACAGGAAAAGTTTTTTAAGGTAGCAAGTCCGTCAGTAAATATTGAAAGACTTGAACTCGATCAATCAGCTTTCGTTTGCTTCTACGTTTTTCGAAACGCAACTAACGTGAGAACTCTGGTCATAAACAACTTAACTGGTGGAATTGAGGGAGCATTGGAAAACTTCTTGATGGACCAGAAGAATCTTAAGGAACTTGAGTTTAATAATTGCACTAGTTCGTTCAACGCTAAGATTATGGAAAATATCCCGTTTCAACTTGAGAAGTTTTCACTTAAAAATGGAAATTGGAAAAACCATGAAAAAACAAGAAATTTCTTTCTCAGTCAAAAAAAATTGAAATCAATTGAGTTAAGTTTTGAGGACTATGACGATGAATATTTATTTAATTTAATCTTCAAGCAAATATTGCAATCCAATAAAACTGTGCGATCAATCTCCATTTCAACCAAAAAAGGAGATTTCACAAAAAAAGAACCTTTAACCGAGAGATTGATAACAAGAATCAGATCGTGCAAAGATATTTTCTCACCGAATGTTACTGAGCTCAAGTACGAGAAAGGACCAAATGATCAAACAAATGCATTTATTCAGTGCTTTGCCGAGAATTTTCCGAACTTAAGAATTTTGTGTCTCGACTACCCTTTGTATAGGAACGAGCTTCAATTGATTTCATCTTTTAAACATCTTGAATCACTTTCATTTGAGCCGTGTTTTTTTTATTTAAGAGAAGCTCAAGTGACATCGAAAAACCTGTCAACGTTGGAAATTCGTAGTAAATATAAAACCGAAAATGAAAATGAATACCTAAAAGACTTCTTTGCTCGCCATCCCACAATTCACCATCTTACACTCGATGTTCAGCGTTTTTCGCAAAGTTTTGATTCTATCGAACAAATACTAGCCGAATATGTTCCAAATCTTAAAAGCTTCAGCGATAAATTCACATTTTTCGATCCAGCCACACTTAAAAATATTTTATGTAAACTTCAAATGATTCGATCTTTGCACATAAAAGTTAAAGAAGATAATCAAAAAGAAATTCAAGAAATTTGTGAATTGAAAGATATTAAACTTAAGTTTCACACCTGAATGTTAAAAGAATTTTCCAGTTTGTAATTAATTGTTGAGATCACAACTTGTGAAGCCAATTGAAAACTTAATAAATCTACTTGATTATCTCCCTTTATCAACAATGTCACTTACATTTCGGCAAGCACTTGTTGTGTGATAAGCTGAGAGATAAAACTGTTTATAAACTGAGCGTCTCTCAGTTGCTTCCTCAGTCAAATCTTTACTTTGATTGTGAATTGTTAGAGCAGAACTTTAAAATAATTTTTGATAAGATAAACGAGCGAACAATGGAAGTTTATTTTGCGTTTTTGATTGTCATTACGACAGCGCTTCTTTTGTTAATTAAAAGAACATTTAATTACTGGAAAGGCTTGGGAGTCCAGCAATTCCCATTGCAGATTCCTCAAGGAAATATTAAGGATGTCGGCAAAACTCGGCACATCAGTGACTTTACGATTGAATATTATCAAAAAACAAAGAAAGTCGGTGCTCGCTTCAGTGGAATTTACATGTACATTCGACCTGTGTTGCTTATTGCTGACTTGGAACTAGTGAAGACGATTTTGGTTAAGGATTTCAGCGTCTTTCCCAATCGTGGACTTTACTTTAATGAAAAGGACGATCCAATCAGTGCTCACCTGATAAATATAGAGAACGATCCTTGGAGGAACTTGAGGCAAAAGCTTTCGCCAACATTCACAAGCGGAAAGTTGAAAATGATGTTCGAAACAATTAATGAAGTTGCTGATAAGCTTTTGTCAGTCGTTGAGAAACAAGTTGAGTCATCCAGCCAATTGGAACTTAAAGACACTCTTGCTCGTTTCTCAACTGACGTCATCGGTTCAGTTGCATTTGGACTTGATTGCAACTCTCTTGAAGATCGGAACTCAAAATTCTACGAAATGGGAACGAAAATCTTTACGATTCCTTCGTCATTCTTCAAAAGAGCAATGCAACAGGCCTTTAAAGATTTAGCACGAAAACTTCACGTCACAGTGACTCCTCAAGAAATTAGTGACTTCTATCTTGGAATCACAAGATCAACTGTTGATTATCGTGAGAAAAATCCACAAGTCAATCGACAAGATTTCATGAATCTTCTCGTTCAAATGAAAAAGTCTGGTGACATCACCGTCGAGCAGATCGCTGCACAATCTTTTGTTTTTTTTGTCGCTGGCTTTGAAACCAGCTCAAGTACAATGACTTATTGCATGTACGAGCTTTCTGTGAATCCAGAGATTCAGGAGAAAGCAAGACAATCAGCGAAGGAAGCTCTGGAGAAACATGGAAGTTTGACTTACGATTCTGTCCATGATATGGAATATCTCGAGAACTGCGTGAGCGAGGCGTTAAGGAAATATCCTGTTATCCCTCTCTTAAACAGAGTTTCACTAAGAAATTATAACATTCCCGATTCTGATGTTGTTATTAGCAAAGGGCAAACTGTTTGGATTCCTGTTCATGCCATTCATCATGATCCAGAGATTTATCCTAATCCAGAAAAGTTTAATCCTGATCGTTTCACACCAGAAGAGACAGCTAAGCGACATCCTTACGCTTACCTTCCTTTCGGAGAAGGTCCAAGAATTTGCATTGGAATGAGGTGAGATTTAGTTATTTTCTAAAAAATGCTTCATTCTAAAAATATTTTATCAACAGATTTGCCATCGTTGAGATGAAACTCGGTCTCGCTAAACTGCTCTTGAAATATAAATTCTCACTCGACCATTCGAAGACTACTTCGCCTCTGATAATTGCACCAAAGCAATTCGTGTTGACTCCAGAAGAACAAATTTTCCTGAATGTTGAAAGAATCCAGTGAACAAAAAAAAAATTTTTAGTGAACTAGAATATTTCTCTGTACTTAAATCTTTGGAATATTTGAATATATTCCATCTAAGAAATTTATGAACAAATTAGAAAGTTTCCACTCAACTGCAACCTATTTGCTCACATTTCTCATTCTTTTGCTTTCTTTAAATTACAAATTATTGCCACGAACCTTGAATAGAAAACCTTCTTAGAAACTAAAATAATAAATTTTTAAAAAATTGAGATAAAAATTTTTGGGTCCAAAAAGGAATAAACTATCGACCTTTGCTTTAATGGGCTAATCTTTAGAATCTGCGGGTTGCAGATTGCGACGATTCATTTTAAACACATTTATTTGGTGAAACATTTGCAAAGCGTTTAATGTCCAGCAACACACTGCACTCGGAAAAAAGCTCGAAAAATGTATTTGGACACGGTGTAATCTTTTAAAGTGATCAACCATTCCAATGAGAATGCGAAAAGTATGAAAGTTAAGCTTGATGACCAGATAACAAATCCAGGCTCAAGCATGTGCATGGTTAACACTCGCGGTTCTTTAATTATCGAATGTTTCAAGCTTTGCTTTCGTATTTCTCCCTTCCATTTTTCATATGTCTCATGTTGGATGATTCCAGCTGTGACGAGCTGCTGAGACTTTAAATCAAAGACTCCAAAAAAATAATCGTGAGCTTCAAACTTCATCCCGCACATTTTAAAGGAGATTTCTTCCTTTCTCAATCGCTCAGCAAATCTTCCTTGCGTCTTGTTTGCCATTTCTGCTTCGTAGGTGAGATTCGATTGCAAAACTCCTTTGAAACCAGGTTCAAAGATTTTGCTCTCGATGAAGTTTTTTGATGTTTCTGTATATGAAATGACGACTTTTCCCCTAAAATTGAAAAAAAATTGTATTTGTTCAACAATAGAAAATATTTTTCAACCTTTTTGCTATTTCAGTTTCCGGATTATTGTACTCAAAAGTATATTCCATGTAGAATGTGTAGCCCTGCTCGATCATCTCCTCGACAGTTTGAACTTCTGGTTTTGCGATATCCTTCTGCATAAACTCATACATTTTGCTTTGCCATGCAGTTCGAATGATTAAGCAGAACAAGATGAATAACATTGTCAGATATCTCGCAAAGTTTCTTCTCGGTAAAGTTGCTTGTGAGATCCCGAAAAAGATCTGAACGACGTTTAGCGAAGGTGACGTAACATTTGAGCCAATGATGAAATCTCTGATCGATCGTTTAACGAAATACAAAATCAGAATCACCAGGAATGAGGCCACAAACGTTGCTGCGATCAAAGCCCAAGTGTAGTAGTCGAAAGGCATCATAAGCTTTTCATATTCTGAATAAAGTCCGCCTGGAGGAGCTGCCAATCTCTGAGGCAAATACAGAATAGGATAAGTTGTAAAACGTTGAAAAAAGCTGCCCCAAGCTTGCTTTGCCCTAAAATGAATAATTGTGAGTTAAACAGATAATGGATAAAGGTTCGTTGTGTACATTTTCCATTGATCTCTTAGGAATTCTTCCAATCCGTCGTAACAAGCTCTTTCCATAACGACATTTGATATGGACTTAAGTTTTGAGCTCTCGCGATAGTTAAGATGAGAACTCAATATTTTTGGAATTTCGTCCCATTCATCTGTTTTGAACCCAATTTCGCAATTGTGCAAATTTTCAAGTTTTTGCAAAACAAACTTATCATTTTCCCATTTCTTTGTGAGTTTACTGAATTTGTTGACTTCTGTTAAATGCAATTCATCACACTTTCCAGGTGAATACCAAAGAAATGTCAAAAGCTTGACGGATGTCGCTTCATCGACCATAAAGTATTCGTATTGGATGATGTCCTTTAAGTCCTTTCGTCTGTAACAATCTTCATCGGGTTTAAAATCCGGTCCGCACTCTGGTCTATATTTGTTGAAATGCCTTTTTGAAACATCTTTTGCCAAAGAGTTGATTTCTTCAACTGTTGCTTTTTGATAGTATATGAAAAGTTGGATCGGTTTGTAGAATTCGTTTGTCAGAGCCAGTTTCGTGTTGAACTTTCGGAGCTTTTCAAAAGAGTCAAAGATCACAAAAGCTGAAGAGTCGAAAATAATTTTCTCAATTTCTAAAAAGTCGGACATAGGATCCGTAACAACTTGTAGATTCTGCAGCTTGAATGGCATTCCCTTCTTGTTCAAGTTTTCAAGCAAAAGCCACGTCAACGTATTTGAGTCGAAGCCATAATTGTTGATGAACATTCGTGTCTCCAATTGAAATAAATGTTTCGTGATGTTCTCAAAAGCCAAAGTCGTTGCTTTCCCGTTCTCGCTGATTTCTTCGATTGGAAAATTGCAAACAGCACTTGCAATCCAAAATATCAAAACAAAATTTTTCATTTACACTTTTTCTTTCAGCTCTTCACACAGAACTAAAGATTTTCTCAATTATTTCGATTTTCCTTGAGTCATGTGTAACGATTTTCGAGAAAACATTTGGAACGGGGATTTCTCATTGTTCGACAGACATCACGAAAATTGTTCAACTACTTAATCTTTATGTGAACCAGTTTATGAACATGTTTGTAATTAATTGTTGAGATCACAACTTGTGACTCACAAGTGAACCCAATTGAAAACTTAATAAAATCGATTGAAATATTATTACCACAAATGAAAAGAAAAATGCAAGTCACTCAGCTCTACTTGATTATCTCCGTCTATCGACAATGTCACTTACATTTCAGCAGGCACTTGTTGTGTGTGATAGGCTGAGAGATAAAACTGTTTATAAACTGAGCGTCTCTCAGTTGCTTCCTCAGTCAAATCTTTACTTTGATTGTGAATTGTTGTAGGAGCAGAACTTTAAAATAATATTTGATAAGATAAACGAGCGAACAATGGAAGTTTATTTTGCGCTTTTGATTGTCATCATGACAGCGATTCTTTTACTAATTAAAAGAACATTTTATTACTGGAAAGGCCTGGGAGTCCATCAATTCCCATTGCAGATTCCTCAAGGAAATATTAAGGATGTCGGCAAAACTCGGCACATCAGTGACTTTACGATTGAATATTATCAAAAAACAAAGAAAACTGGTGCTCGCTTCAGTGGAATTTACACTTACATTCGACCTGTGTTGCTTATCGCTGACTTGGAACTAGTGAAGACGATTTTTGTTAAGGATTTCAGCGTCTTTCCCAATCGTGGACTTTACTTTAATGAAAAGGACGATCCAATCAGTGCTCACCTGTTTAATTTAGAGAACGATCCTTGGAGGAACTTGAGGCAAAAGCTTTCGCCAACATTCACAAGCGGAAAGTTAAAAATGATGTTCGAAACAATTAATGAAGTTGCTGATAAGCTTCTGTCAGTCGTTGAGAAACAAGTTGAGTCATCCGGCCAATTGGAACTTAAAGACACTCTTGCTCGTTTCACAACTGACGTCATTGGTTCAGTTGCATTTGGACTTGATTGCAACTCTCTTGAAGATCGGAACTCAAAATTCTACGAAATGGGAACGAAAATCTTTACGATTCCTTCGTCAATTTTTAAAAGAGTAATGCGACAGGTCTTTACAGATATAGCACGAAAACTTCACGTCACACTGATTCCTCAAGAAATTAGTGACTTCTATCTTGGAATCACAAGATCAACTGTTGATTACCGAGAGAAGAATCCACAAGTCAATCGACAAGATTTCATGAATCTTCTCGTTCAAATGAAAAAGTCTGGTGACATCACCGTCGAGCAGATCGCTGCGCAATCTTTCATATTCTTCCTCGCTGGCTATGAGACCAGCTCAAGTACAATGACTTACTGCATGTACGAGCTTTCTGTGAATCCAGAGATTCAGGAGAAAGCAAGACAATCAGCGAAGGAAGCTTTGGAGAAACATGGAAGTTTGACTTACGATGCTGTCCACGATATGGAATATCTCGAGAACTGCGTAAGCGAGGCGTTAAGGAAATATCCTGTAGTCCCTATCTTAAACAGAGTTCCGCTAAGAAATTATAACATTCCCGATTCTGATGTAGTGATTAGCAAAGGTCAAACTGTTTGGATTCCTGTTCATGCTATTCATCATGATCCAGAGATTTATCCTGATCCTGAAAAATTCAATCCTGATCGCTTCACACCAGAAGAGACAGCTAAGCGACATCCTTACGCTTACCTTCCTTTTGGAGAAGGTCCAAGGATTTGCATTGGGATGAGGTGAGATTTAATTATTTCTTAAAGAATTTTCTAAAAAATATTTCATTTACAGATTTGCCATCGTTGAGATGAAACTCGGTCTCGCTAAATTGCTCTTGAAATATAAATTCTCACTCGACCATTCGAAGACTACTTCGCCTCTGATAATTGCACCAAAGCAATTCGTTTTGACTCCAACAGAACAAATTTTCCTGAATGTTGAAAGAATCCAGTGAACGAGAAAAATATTTTTAATGAACTAGATTATTTCTCTGTACTTAAATCCTTGAAACATTTGAATAGATTCGATCTAAAAATTTTATAAACAAATAAAAGAAATTTTTTCACTAAAAAGTTTTTAGTCAATACGAAAATGAAAATTCTAGCAAAAGAATTGATTTTTCAATTCGTTGATCGCACCGAAATGTTTTTTTTTTTACAAATCTTCGTTTCTTCTCATGATTTCGATTTTATAATAAACTCAGATCAAAACAAATTTCCCCTTACCACCAAATATCGGCTTATTATGAGTTATTGATAGTTTTTGCATATTCTCCTCTTATCGTTTTGCGCTCGGGTTGACTTTGTCATGATAAAGAAACTCCGTCGTTTCCGAAACTCCGAAATTTGTTTCTGCAGACAGAGAATGAATCATTAAGAATATGAACGACGTAGCCGAGTGGTTTTGCAATCGAGACACTTACAATTTGAGACACTTGCGAATGTAGGTGAGATATGAGAATCATGACTGACAACAAAATATTATTGAATTTAAAGAAAAATGAAAGTCACTGTGTTCAATTTAATTATCAGTCAATTCCCAATACCAATTGCACTTTGATGATCATTTCTCGTTGTATGTGACAGATTAAGAGATAAAAGATTGTTTATGAACTGAGCATCTCTCGGCTGCTTCCTCAGTTGAATCTTTGCTTTAATTGTGAATAGTCGAAAGAGCAAAACTTTTAAATAAAAAAACAATTTGTGTTGACTCCAGCAGAGCAAATTTTCCTGAATGTTGAAAAAATCCAGTGAACAAGTATCAAAGAAATATTTTTGCTCAACGCCATCTTCGAGATTCATCGTACAGAGAGAATTCAAATCGTTGAAGTTTGCTAAACTTTTTCCTCGAGCTTGTGAATTCCTGGAAATTACTCAACATAAACAAAAGCTTAAATGAATGCATCAACAAGAAAATTCTCTTTATCTGATATCCAAAATTAAAAATTATTCTAGCTGAATGCAAAAGAATGCTCGGAGCTCGAGATAAAACAATTTAGATTTCAAAATTTAATTTTCTTTAATATAAATATTTTCATTTCAATTTAAAGCAATGCTTTAGGCACTCTCTCGATTTGTCCATTTAGATTTAGAATTATAATTCGTTTAGTGAAAGGTTACAAGCTGTGACAATAAAATCATGAAGCAACATAATTGACTTTTCAATTAACTTGACAAATTGTTTCACAATGAAAGGCGACATTAACATTTGTGATACGTCAGTCAAACTTTGAGCTATTAAAGGCTAATCATGATTTAAATCCAATTAAAGTTTCATTCAAATCTCCTAAACCTTATCAACCTCCGCAATCTCTTTCTGCTCGAGTCTTACGATGATAAACCTTCGAGATGAAACGCTCAAAGGCAAGGAAACTGAGCTGCGAAGTAAAATTTTCTTTCCTTTAATGACAGGTCGATTTAATTGTTAATTAATGTCCTCTTCATGTTCATGGATGTAAAACAAAAGAAATTAAAATCTCGCTTCGCACCAGCGACAGAGAAATCTCGATGAGACAACGCAGAGGATCAAAAGGAAAGAAATGATTTTTTAATGCGAAACTTTTCAGCTTTTCCCACGTTACGGGGTTTTCTCTCTTAAATTGCTATCCCTCGAAAAGTTGTTAAATTAATGGTCGTGAAAATTACCTTGCGCCATTGCGCATCACAGGTAACGACAGTAAAAGTAATTAATTTATGCAAATTTTTTGTTTCGTTTTTCCTGACTTTTCTTCCAATTTGAGGGATTTTTCTGCGTAGGTTCCGAGTTAGCGGTCAGGTCGGCGGAGTTCGAAATTAGATCACCAAGCACGAGGCAATCGTTTCTGTTTAAAGAATCCAAATCATCCACGAAGTGTCTCAATTTTCGGAGAAGTCCCGCAATTTACTCGGCCACGAGCTGCTCTTCCTTCTTGTTATTCTTTTTTTTTTGATAAAATACACGCGCGGGAGTAATTTCTTTGACAAACGAAGCTGAAAATAATCTTTGGTGGACTGTTTTTATTTTTCTTTCGGCAGTGGATCGAGTGGTGGTTGAAGCTCATGAATTTATGCCCTTGGATGTAACGAGAATTAAAGTAAATTTTGAATTAAATATCCCAGAGTCTACCTTTCGAGAGCTTCGTTGAATAAATTGGAATTTTTTGGGATTAATGTCGGTGTGGAGAAGCTTTAGCTTCGTGACATTTCAATCAGTGAAGTCTTCTCACTAGATTGTTAAGAATGAAGTCGACGAACTTTTATTTAAATTCAGAAGAAAAAAATTCCAGTTTCGCGATTTTCTTTGATTAAACGACATCAACAGCTGCTGCGAACGATTTCATCTGTAATAACTGAAATGATTGATTTACAATAGTCGATCGAGAGTCTTTATGATTAATTTCAATTCAAAGTACTCGACAGCTTCGTTTCGTCTGGGCTTCATCAACCCGTGAAAAAGAAAGAAAAAGGAATCCTTTTAAGCCTCTGTTCTGATTAGTCTCTCTGTTAAATTCTTTTCTACTTTTATACTCCAATGAGGTTTCTTAGCTCATGACGCGATAAACGAAACGATTCCGATAAATTATTCCACGAAATAAATTTTCTTTTTCTCTCGCAACCTTTTTCGATTACGTAAGATGAAAATCCTTTTTGCTCCTCGACTTTCTTTTCCGCAGTTTGATGAAGGAAAAGCGAGGAATTGAATCAGCATCAATTCCGTTGTAAGACAATCCAGTTCGTTCGGTTTAATTCAGTTTGAAATCAGATAAAAATTTAATTACTTTTACTGTAGCTCGACGAACTTTCTCGTCTTTCTTGAATAGGGACGAGGAAGTTCTTGTCAATTACGATTGCATCTGAGTTTGTGTTCTTACAATGAATGCGAAGTTTTGATGCTTCGAATGGAATCCCAACAAGAAAATTACGATTTGTTACTCTGAATTGCAAATCTTCAAACAAGCCTGGGGCTTCCCGAAAGCCGAGTAGTGATGGAAACGAATATTTGTCGAGAAATTGCATTTGCCAAAAGTCAACAAGCCATGAAAATCTTTATGATCAACAGAAAGCTTGCATGCGAAGCTTTTCAGTTTGTGTACTTAATTCGGCTTTGATGCTTTGTAATCAGATTACGAGATGATGCAGAAAGTGTCGGGAACTAGGGCACGGTTTTAAGTTTGCCACAGCATCAGAGAGAATATGGAAAGTTAATCCTCTTGAAGATAAAAAAGATTTTTTCTCAGTTCAGATCCTTCAATTCGCAATTGCCAAACTAATCAATAAACGACAGTTGACTGATCAAACCACAAAGCTCACCAACGATGCGAAAATCTTATTATTTTCCTCTCATTTCCGCCTACTCGTATCATCCTCGTCTTGAGCACGGCAGATCACGTTTCTCTGATGAACATTTATTTCGCAGTTCGATGTCTTATCTGAAAGGAACAAATTGAAGAAGAATTAATCACGTACCGTTCACTTGATGATTTCTAAAATTGTTTTATTGCAGCAATTTTCGATCATAAATAAATCCAAGTTTTCTCTCATAATTTCTATCATCGAATCGCTTTAAAGTGTTAGAGCAAATCGCAGGCACGTGTTGAACAAAACTGCAGAAACTAAAACTTTCCTAAAAAGATTCTTTTTAATAATTGAGGATGTTAGTCAAGCAAAATTAGTCGAACGTCGCGTACACGTTTGTCATCTCTACGTGTTCGCTTTATTCAATTATTTTGTTGGTGCCACGAAACCACTACAAATATAAATTAGTAAAAAAACTCCTACGCAACGTGATAAGAATGTAAGAATTAACTTCAACTTTTTTCAATGAGTTTTTAAGAGAACACTCAAGCATTTCTTGTGAAATGATTATAAAAGCTTTTAAAATGCATTTAAAAATAAATGCGCGAGTCTTCACTTGATATCATGATGGAAATGAGATTGCTACGAGGATGTAATTCATTCATTTGTTTCGCGAACAGTCGTCGCGTTGAAATTCAGTTTCCATTTGTCGCAGCATAACTTTCATTCTTTCTTTCGTTGCACTCAAGCAAATGCTTTCAATTCATAAAAATATTCTGTCACAGCTTTCATCACTGAGCATTCACAATTTGCTTGTCGCATCATCAAAAGTTGGACTTTAATTTATGACGAAGTCATTGAAGAATCATATTTTACATTTTATCTCTTCACGAACACTTGACTTGCAGGATAGAGGAGCGACAAAGAGAGAGAGAAGGGAGATTTATGTGCTGTGTTTAGCACCGTGATGTTGCCACCGATAAAAACTTACCCTCAAAAAAAAATTATTCTACGAGCGGATTTAATAACACCTTATAAATCTTTCTTCTGCATTCTCCGCGCTGCCTTTTCGAGATATTTTTGCGTAATTTATATTTCATTCTCACGGATCATTCCTTGAAGCCCCCGAGGAAATTAATCATGCGATGATGCTCATTTTTCATTTCTTCTCTTGAAGAAAGCGCGACTGTCTCACTCCAAATTAAAAAATGAAAAGTTTGAATCACTTGGGATGAGCGCGACGTCCTTTAGCTTCTTCGTTGGTTTGCTGATGCACTTCACATCCTTTCAACCTCAGTTCACATTCAAATTTGCATTCGAATTGTTTCTGAGATTCCGTTCGTGAAAGAAAGATAAGACATGATTGATTCATGGAGTTCGCTTGGAATTTTTTTTTGAAGTGAGACACTTTGCTAAATCAGAAACCTTCTCAAGCATTTGAGGGTTCGTTCGTTAGTTATGTTGAGACATAATTCACTTCCTCTTTCAATTCAAGAAAATCGTAACTTCAGAACAAAAACTTAAGACATTGCTCGTCCATTCAAACTTTTATCTTTTGTCGAGATACCGTTTGAAGCAAGACGCGGGCAAATTGTTCAACTCAACTCTAAAAAAAATGGAAAAACTTTCAAAGATAATAAATTCACTCAGTGCATTTTGCACCTTAAGGCGAATCTCCAATTATTTCTTTTCGAGTTCACGCTTTTACGCATTCAGTCTTCCCCGAAATTTAATTTATCGCGATTCTCCTCAACACGAATAGTCGTTATTTAAACATATTTTCAACCAATTTATAACCTGTTGTTATCACATTTTTCGTGTTGGAATGTCGAGAGCGAGAGGTGCGAAAAGAAGTTCAACACATAAATCTAATAAAATCATTTCGGTGCAGTTTTAATGAAAGAATTTCGGTCGATGAGTTAATTTTTGAATTGCAAACTTTGTTTTGTGGTTGAATCAAAGAAGAAATAATTTTCAAAGTGAGCAACATAACTCTCTCGGATATCCAAAAGAGAGAAGTTCGAACGTAACGTAACGAAACTCATCAAGAATCAAAATCAGTTTGTTCAATGCTCCGCATTCAGTTTAGTCACTCGCCTCGACATGGGTGGGTTTGTTTGAGAAGCAATTTAAATACAAAGCCAAACTCGCTCGTATAAGTTTTATGACTCATAACCGGCAGTGAAATATTAAATTTGATCCGATAAGCCGCACGAGAGGTGATGAGAGGAACAGAGTGAAAAATTCGAAATTGATAAATAAAACACGGATTAAGGCGATCCAATATGTTTTGTTCAGTTTTGACTGAAATATCTTCAACCAAAAAAAAATGGAACGAATTCGATGTTGAATAATTTTCCTTCTAATATTATTCAGAATTTCGTTTTTTTTTACAAATCCCTCGGTTCCCTCACTCTCTACATTGTACACAGAATGCAAATGATTTTTCGGCGGCTAACAACGGACAAAATAAAAATCCTCCTTCGTAAATATTTCCTCAGGAGCTTTCTCCACTCCTGTAGAACTTTTTTTCTTCAAGCAGCAGCAGCTCTTGTATTGTGACACAGCGACAACGAGAACTATAATTTTCTCATTTTCCTTTTGTCATGATTATGCAATTACAGCTGAATGGGTTGTTGTCATTTCACATTGTGTGACACAATAATGAATGAAATAACGTAATTTATGTACTCTCGACTGCATGAAACCCTTCATTTTATTATTCGCAAGGCGCTGAGCGTTCGAGGAATGAAAATTCTATTACAGAGCAAATATGTTTACATTACGCGGCAGTCATAAAGATTGCTATCGGCGAGGTAGGAACTTCGACGTTCTACATAATTTGGAATGCGATGAATGCTGTTCAGCAAGGAAAAGCTGTAATTTAGTGGTGTCTGCGTTGAGCCGCTCTCAGCGGTACTTCGAACATCATATTTTAGCATAATTTAGGAAACTTTGTCATCGATTCTCTATAAAAAAAAGGACTCGAAGAGAGAGAGAGAGAGCTACGTGGTTAAGCCTGACAAGGTAACAAAGTTTCGTTGTGGTTTCATCATCATCATCAGCGTTCACACTTTTCTCATGAAGAAAGAGCTTTCGGATCTAATTGAATTCATGTTAAACATTTGAGACCTTTCACTGAATAACTTGATTAAAATCTTCCCATGCTCATAACATTAAAGCTAATGTATTCTGTCTGCGCTATCAAAGGCTCCTTAATAAGCTTTAAGGGTTTTTTATGCGAAAGATAAATTTGGTTTCTCAAGTGACACTTCATAACATCGACGAACAGCTCGCCCTTCATAAATTCACTTCACCGAATGGTGTGACACTTGCTTTGTGTGGCGACTGCTGTGAAAAACCTTCCCAAAAGGGTAAAGAGGCACGAAAATGAGTTATGAAACCAGAACGCTAATGATATACAAATAAGTAGAAGTAACGGTTGAGTTTCCTGGGAAAGGGGCTCGTATTTGGAGAGAGGTTCGTGATTGAAGTTCATGACTGTGCAAAACAATTTTTTCTCCTTCTTTGTTGTCATTGCTAACGATGCTTTACTTATGAAATATTTGTGATAATCATCCGTCTACGAAAAAAATGTTTCCCCAAATGAAAAGAATCAAACAGGTCCGTTGACAGTTTGATTGATCGCATTGCTAGAGTGCTTCGGTCAGAATTTTCGCCAAAGATTCAATCGGATCAACGAGTTTATTTGATTTACTAGAGGAAGGTTGGGCATTTCTTGTTAACATTTTCGCGTAGACTGAAAGAAAAACATTTCCTGAAAGTTCTTGTTTAATTTCACCTTCTTGCCTAAAGAAACTTCAAGTAAAAGAGAAACTCTGAACAAAAGCATGAACAATACAAGAATAGTTCCAAGTTTATTGTTGGAGAAGCTAACAGAAGACAATTAGCGCAGCTTCGCAGTGAAAGGAAGTCGTAATGCAAGAAAATGCAAACAGAACAATTTGCGAAAGGCGAAAGCAAATTTTCTTGTTTCTTGATTCTGCAAATTTGATTTGAGAACTGCAGTTGAATTTGATCGATATTCCTTCCCCTTCTCCTTTTGACCTAAGGAAAAACACTTCGTTCCACACGAAAAAAAAGACAATTTTCTGTTTTACACTCTCTCATAAAACCCGCGCTTATCAATTGAAATAAATCTACACTTACAAGTGATAGCTGCAAAATGAACGAAATAAGTTGAATTTATGCAGAGAAATATTTTATGTTTGGAATTTACATTTACTTTATAGGTCATTGGTGTGCGAACACAGAAAGGATCTTCATCGTTCCGACTCTGAAATGAATGCAAAGCATATTCTTAAAGTCGTGAAGAAGCAGACGCTCGAATGCAAAGAACTTTCTTCATCTTCTTCCGCTGACAGCTAAAAGCGGATCAAGAAAATCTCTTCTCGTCTCATTTGCATTTTATTCAAGAAGAAAAGAAAATCGTAAAAATATCCAATAAAAAATATTCCACAACGAACAGAGCGAGAGAGCCAAAGCCCGCAAAGTTATTCAACAAGCTTTCGCCACTTGAGCATCGCTATTGAGTCAATTTTAATAATTCGAAATGTTAATGACTTTGCATAATAAACTAATGCAATGAATTTTTCATTGGGAAACGCTGGGAAATTAAAAGCAAGAAAATAATCTTGTTGACTCAATTTTAAAAGAAAATTTTCTAAGATCGTTTCAACCATAAAATCGAAATCTGCCATTTCGAGTGGATAGTAAACATTTAATAAAATGTCTTGCTTTCATCCTTTTGCCATTTCATTGACCAGTCGTTGTTAGTAAAATAAATATTTGAAGACTTCTCGGACTAAACCTTTTCGTAAATAAATGCACTTCGAGTAGAAACAGAGGAGAATTTTACAGCCAAGACTTTTACGATGCATTACGTTTTATGCTCATTGATGATCTTGTCATAATTTCGTCCTCGTCTAAGGATCGTCAACATCGCAATAGACTCACACGAATTTTATGAACATTTCCTTGCGTAATAAAAATTGAAAGAACTTTCTTTACCACCCCAACCAATAAATCAAAGGAATTTCTATATTTATGCTTACGGGATTAGCAAATAGCTTGATGATAATGAAACCATCGTAAAAGAGAAAGGAACGTAAAACGTGGAGAATATTATCCAATCGAGTTCATAAAAAGAATGAACAAGGGGAGTGCTGATAACCGAAGCAACAAAAATCTTTTGGTCTCATTTGCTGATCTTCCCTTTAAGGCTTTCATGAAGAGCAAAACCATCGTAAGATGTTGATAAAGATTTAAGCTGATTTGAAAGTAAGACGAGACTTCTTAGAAGACTCTCTTCTTGGAATATAGAGATTGATTGAGAAATTTCCTTCGCATTTTAATCAGTGACTGAGTTCGCTTTGAATAAGAATCGTTTTCATTTACTGCAAACTTGACATTCATTGAGCGTCGTGGTTCATTGCGCGTCGTGGTTCATTGCGCTTCAATCTACTCTACAGATTAAACGATTTACTTCCAAAGTTTTCAATTGCAATTAAGATACTCGTCGAGTGTTTCAAGCCAGGTGCTAAATGAGATGTCGTTTCGAATGCTCTAGGGTGAAAGCAGAGAATTTCTAATGATGAAGTTTCACATTAAACCGCCACAATTGGATGTACGAGGTGTTAAAACATTATTCAGAGAGATCAGGATAGCCAATAATTTATTTCGACACAACAGAGTTGAGTAACTAATTGATTTCTCAATGAAGTTCTCTGAAAATTAATCAGAGATAACTTAGATTAGAAATAAACTTTCAGCAAATTGAGCTTGAATTGTTAAAGAATGCAATTTTGAATGAAATCGAGAAACTAAAAGATTTGCATCTTAATTTGTAAATTTACATTCATTGTCGTCATCGTCGTTCTACGAGCAACGTGACGAGTTCTAAACATTTCACTTAAATTAGTTTTTTTTTCTGAAGGGACCGAAATCAGTTTCAACTTTATTGCAAACTCACATTTAAGTTCTTCTTTCAAGAGCTTACACTTATCTTAAAATTCCTTAACAGAAACTTTCGTAATGTCGCAAGAATTTCAATAAATTTTGGGAGCTGAGAGTAGGCGAGGACATTGTAAACATGCTATGAGACTGGAGGGCAATTTTATTTTAATTTATGACGGCAATAACGTTTTCAAAACAAGTGGACAGTAAAATTCTTCATACACTTCCATGCTTTACGGGTTCGGCTTTTATGATGCTCCACTTTCTAATGTTTTGCTTCTCATTTCTTATCAACGCAACGCTGGAGCGGTTTATGGACGGTCTTTTTTATATTAAATGCACTCACAAGCTTTATGGCTCTCTCTTTTATCGTCGAACGATGATTAAGAAGATAAAAAACGTTTTGGAAAATGATAACAGAATTTTCATTGAGGATTGATCCAAGGCGATGAAGTTTAATGATGACGAGAGCGAGAAAGAGATCTCTTAATTAAATCGAAATCATGTCCGAAGATGTTTTCGTTCCATTTCACTTTCTGTTTTTATTTCGATGAAGCAGATGCCGAAATGGAAACCAAACTTTTCTCATCATCCTTGAAACCTAATTTCGATTTTTCGACTAGTGAACATCTTTTCAAAGACAAATAGCAACCTCGGGATGAATTCGAAGCATCAGGAAAAAGGGCTCAAAGTCAACGAAGTGAAAAATTGAGAGAATCTTCCGGTAACAGTCAAGGCGTGATGCTCCGTATCCCTTCATCGTCACCGAGAACGACGCCCCTTGTCTCTTCTTCCTTTTGAGTCTCAACTAAACTTGAAGTTTCCTTAATTGATGACTTGATCAGGAGACTCGGAAGCGTCACAATCTGCTACGGAAATCCTTGTGCAATAATTAATCGCTCTCAATTTTTCATCCGTCAATCCAATCGACTCGATAGGAAATTTTTGTGTTCGCAACTCTCTCAGGTGAATGCATTTAGGATTTTGATTGAAATATTTTTTTATCGTGTTTTAGATAAAATCGGGAAATGTGTGAAAATATGCAATTAATCAAAATTCGCCTTCTGCCAACATTGCATATGACGTCGAACGAGTTTTTCTTCCACAACCGGGCAATTTATAATTTTTAATGACTTTCCATGGTCTCGACAATTTTTTGTTTTATTTTGTTTTTCATGAAAACATGTTTTCCATTAATTTACATCAGATTGCGAACAGATGTGAGTTGTGATGTTATCAGAGGAGAACCCTCAACCGTCGACGACAAGCCTCAGCTAAAGCTCTAAAGAAAATTCATTCGATAACTCATTCGAGAGTCTCCTTTGTGAGCGAGAACAATTTGCAGGATGAAAGAAGGAACGAAGCAATAATTTAATTCATAAATCACGAGGCTGCGCTTAACTTTTGTTCAAATCGATTTGTGTGTGCTTTTGAAACTTCTCACGACGAAAACTTTTACCTTTCGCTTCAAATTTTCTTTCACGAGCTTCATTCAACTTATAATTGTGCAATTAAAACTTCTTATTCGAGGATTTAACTAAGATTTATGTTCAGACATTTGTTAAAAGGAAACTCTCTCCGATGGATTATCGTTTTGCAAAACCTTGAAGATTCATTCAATGATGATTGATAGAAGGAAATTGGAAGTTTGTGAGGAATATTTGCCATTCAAAGCCGATTCAGAAATTAAGTTTACTCACAAGATTGACTGAGCATCTTCTTCCTCTTCCTCTCCTTCAAGTTGACCTGAATAAAACCGAAGAACAACATTCTCCAAGTTTCAATTTCGATAAAAAAGAAACTTTCTCAGGATGTCCGATTGAGCGTTTTGTTGTTTTTGAATCAATTTCTTCATCTCAATTCTGTTTGCTTCTCTTCCTCTCCAACGTAAGTTGTACTCGGAAAACGGAGAAATGTTTTTTTTTATTATTTCAAGGATATCTCGGAAGATCATGAAGCAAAGTCAACGAAGCAATAATTCAGTTTCGTGTAATAACGAGCTTTAATAAGAAGAGAATCGTGAATCCTCATTTATTGAACAAGAACCGAAATGCGTTGTCAATCGAAGTTAAGCGCTATAAGGCAATTCCTGAGCATGACAGAATGAGAAATGATGATTTGACATTTTATGTCATGAAACGAAAATTGGACGGATTTAGTCGATGAGAGCTTCTGATTGAATCTGATTAAAGCCATCAAGTTTTTATATTTTTTTGATGTCTTTCACTTTTTCATTGCATAAGCTTCGACTATAAAAATTACACAATTTGTTTAACGTCCACTTAGTTAGTTGACATTGGGGAATGAATTAAAACGAGAAGTTCTTGTTTACCGCAGAGTTTCCAGTTTCCGTTCCTTTGATCTTATCTTCTTCTCAATGTTTATCTCAAACTCATTAAATTTCAATTCTCATTGCAGTCTTAAGAACTTACTCTGTTTATTGAAACAAGTCTGAAGGGAAATATCATTGTCAACTCGGACCAAACATAATCGCAGACAAGACGAGGGAATAATTTCGTAAAGAGTTTCTCGGAAAAAAAAGGAGAATTCTAGATTAATCCTTCGTGTGCTCTATAAAAGTTGTATGTAGCTCACAGCATTAACAAAATTAATGGACCTAATGTACTTACTTACTCACTCAGACGATTCTGAAACGTGACGGCATTAGACAAATTTGCAATCGATTTTCATGACATAATCCAGTTTATTGCAGAGCTTTAGTTGAGAGATTTTATGTCGCAATATTTTATAGTTGCGGATAAAAAAGTGAATGACTCCGGGAGCTTGGAGTTGGAGCAAAACAAAAGGCAATGGCGTGACTCTGTTGTCTAATGGAATAAAATTCCCTTAAGTCGACTTGAGCGAGAAGTTTTGACTACATTAAGCTGTGTGAAATAATTTTGTGGTTTAATTACGCTAAATGACGTGAGCTGATAAAATCATTGAATATGTTGGCAGCGATAGAGTGCTAAACTCAATTATAGTGCTGTTGGGGATTAGAATCATTACAATTTGTACTCAATTAATGTAAACGCTAAAGCTACAAAGCAGAAAAGGTCTTCCGATGGTTTTATTTTATTTTATTTAGAGCATTTTCACACTGAAGCGATTTACATGTAAATCTTTATTTGCTTACAATAAAAATCTCACACAAGATTAAAAGGCTTTTTTCGTGAAAGAATTATTCTTTGATAGAATTTTTCTAATGTCTTTCCTATTTCTCAATCAACCGACAAACGACGCAAAGAGAGAATAAACTTAATCAGCTTTTGAAATAGCGAATAAAGCCTTCATAATTTTATTATGTTAAACGATTTCCGAATGATGATGTGTAGGAGCAAATGAATTGATCGAAGATTGACAAGACTTTTTGGGAATTCACTAAAACACGTTTTTACCTTAAGATATGCATAAAATTTGCTTTGAGCGTCAAAGCGAACGCTCAAGTCTCATCTTTATTCGACCTCCATTAATGGATTCAACATTCGTGCAATAAAGTTGACTCTTAATCGCGAACATTAATTTTCAAATGTTTTTTTGCTCTTCGGGCTAAGCCAACAAAGATAAAGATGTTGTCTTGAGCGACTTCGCAGCTTTGAGACTGCTTTAAAGCATAATTAATTATATTTTGTGTCAAGCAATAAGCTGCGACCTGAATTAAGACTTTTAATTTGCGTTAATCGTGACTTGGTTTAGGGACGAGACATTCGAATAGAAAAACTTGTTCACTCGCTGCTTATTAAATGTTCTCTTATCTTAAGGTGGATTCAAGCAGCTTGGCTTCTCCTAGAGAATGAAAAGAAAGACACGAAGACGAGAGAATGTGACAAAAATAAACTTCGAGACGCTGTGACCCAAATCGAATCTCTAGCACTTCAGTAAGAAAACACGTAGCACAAGTTAAGAAAAAATATTGAAATCCTAAGAATAAAACCGAAGAAAATATTTAGATGCTTCTGTTCATCTTCAAACAATTTGTCAGATCTTGAAATTCCTTACAAAGACTCTCGGACTATCGAGACATTAAAATTGAGCTGAACATTCTTTTTTCTTATAGATCTTGAAGTTTTGTCAACATTTCTCTTTCTGATTTATTTTGACAGATAAAGTGCAAACAAGAATCTCACCCACTCCATCTCGACGAAACAGGAAGACGTTGTGTCATCAACATTGCAGTTCGAACTCGTTTTTCTTTTTATTGTCACATAGTTCACAACTCTTGATTGACATTTATTGTTTGAGACCTCGTCACATTTGCCGCCTAAGACCAATCGATTGTCATTGATTTTATGTCTTTCTTTGTTCTCGGATGAAGATTCTTCTTAAGACGAAATCAAAACACAGTCTCACTCATTAATCTTGCGCGTCAATCCAGTCTTCTTCTTCTTGTTTGTCTTCTTGAAATTCTTGCTTACTCGTTCTGTCTAATTTATCGATTTGTTTCGGTTTCTTTCGTTCTTCTACCACACCACAAGCTTTACCACCCCCAAGATGAACTTAATTGAGAGCAGAGAAGGTAAAGATTTATGGACTGTTTTAGGAGTTTCTCTTGATTGTTTCGCTCGCTACACTCACACACACACACCAACATTATCACACAATATCCATTAATTAGCAAAACACAGAAACCTCGGCAAAGCATGGAGAACTTCCGTCTTTTATATTTCCTAATGATTTGGGGTTGGTTTCCTCGACGGTGGCAAGTTTCGTTAATAACCTAAAGCAAAAGTACATAAACTATATGAGAAAGCTTTAGAGAGAGCGATGTTTATATGGGGCATGCAACTTTTATGGCGAAACCATAAACAACACGTTTTCATTACTCTCAGAATGTTCACGATCCTGTGAAAGTTGCGCGTTTGTTTTAGCATAACTAATCGATATGTTAAATCTGAAACTGGGATTTCCAGTTGACTTGCGACTCTCAAGTTGAGAGCAGAGTAAGAAAAAAACGTTAAGTCGTTAACTGGGGGGAGAACTTGTTAAATATCTCGACGAATTGTAAACCAAATCATTTGTCAAAAGATATTTTATTTACATTCGAGAGAAAAAGTCAAAACAAGTTCTTTTAAATTCGTCCGCCTGAGTTATTTATTTCTCGGTGCCAGTGAAACTTTTCAGCTTTATTTACGTTCACTCTGAGCCAGGGCATTTCGTCCACATGTTTAGTCTACATGAAAGCAAATAAATAAATCTCAGAATGATAAAAGTTATGTTTGTTTATTTTGCTCCATGGCATTACGGCTGAGACAAAATGCAAACAAAACGAAAGCTGAATAAATAAATAATTATTATGCTTAACAAGAACACACATAAAAGGAGGTTTCATACTAGGAATCGGAAGCGAGTTCGCAGTTGCTACGGAAATAATTTTATTCTCTTAAGAGAGCGAACAAGAAAAATTCCGGGAAATGTTTTTGTAAAACGTGGAAAATCTTCGTGAATCGTGAGCACTACAATGCAACTTGATATTTTTCTAGTTAACTTTGTAATTAAAGGTTAAACAAACTTTAATCGCTGGAGCTTCTCTTCAACAGATCGAAAAACGATACTTTTCTCGTTGCTTCAACTTCAGCGTAAGCTCATTTTAAATTTAAAAAGGTCAAAGCCACTTCAAGACTTTCTCATTAAATAAATCTTCCTCCTAGACCGAACCCATCATTCAATGAGATCAACTTTCGTATTGACTTAATGACTGAAAGCGTTTAAGAGAAAAAGAACTTGGCTCATTTCATTTTCAAACATCATTTTTCATGATAAGAGAAAGCCTTCTCAGTTCCCATATAAAAGCAAGCATTTATTCGCTTGAAATGAGGCAAACAAAAAAATAAGCAATTTAAAAACTTTTTCCTCCGCTTTCATCCAAAATGTTCTTTTCTCATGTCTAATGATAAAAGTTTCAACAGAAATAACATCCTAGTTCTAGGAAAATGCCTGTAAGCTTTGAAATTGAAAAACCATTTAAAATGGAAAGAAGTTTGATCGAAATTGAAATGGCTTTATGCAAACTTGAAAATTGTAAACGCTTCACAATTAAATGGAAGAAACAGTCGTCGAACTTCTGTTCTGTTGAAAGGAACGACAACTCAGAAAATTCATGACGTTCGATTGAAATTAATTGAACAGTCATCTCGCTCGGTGATCGATTGAAGTTAACGCTTTCTCATCGTCTGCGGGAACGTGATTTATAAATTAAATTCTGACTTGCACTTTGCCACGAAATTTATTCTCAAAGCAAAACACAAAACATCGCTCGAGTTCTTTTACTTGAAATATAATAAGAAACAGAATATTTAAGCACCAACCAGGAAAAAATGACCGAAAAAGGAAAAGAGTAAATGAAAATCATGTTGTTTAATGAAGTTATTAACATAATATTGTTGAGGATTTGCTGTCGCGTGTTACATTGAAGTTTCCTCGACTTAATTTATTCGAGTTAATTAAATGATTTGGAAACTAACCTCGGAAGTGCTTAGCTTATTGAATAATGTTATAGCATTTCTAAGATTTGAAGAAGCTTTCGAAAAGTTTCCTTATTTTGTGGTGAACCGAAAACTTTTTCGTGCTTGACCTTCTCAATTTTCCTTTTCTTGGTGAACAACAAAAATTTTCTTTTATTGTCAATTGACTTACTCGACTTCAGTTCCCTAACAGACTCAAATTGATGACAAAACATTTTTCTTTCTGAAAGCAATTTCAAAGAATGATTGGTCACTGCTGCATTTATCGAATGTGAGTAACGAAATTGATTTATTTTCAATTCAACAAATAAGCTTTAAAGGATAACAAAGAATCTTCACATCCCAGAGAACTTTGATAACAATTTTAGTTCACAGCTTTCAATGAATAACAACCGAAATATTTCCAATTTTAAAATGCTTTTACACCCGCTGGCTATTTCCGCTGGACGGTCAATTCATCTGGCGAACATCGCAGCTTCACACCAGCGATTCGCATTGGTAACGACTACATTACGCGCCTGCCTCTGATCTTGACTACGGGACGATATCGTGTTGGGCCAAAAATATCATCGGAGCTCAGAAAACGCCTTGCGTGTTTCAGATTGTTGCTGCAGGTGAATAAATCCTTTCATTTCAATTTGAATTTGTCAATTTTTATTGCTCACTTTTTGTCAGTGGCGAAACAATCTGAACTTTTAATTCAATTTCAATTTCGATTCGCATTTCTCTCTTCTCGTTGCCAGGTCGACCGTTTGCTTTGCAAAACTGCTCGGTGTCAAATCAATCGATAGAAACGATTCATGTTGAATGCATCGAGGGATTTGACGGTGGCTTACCACAAATGTTTTTATTGGAGATGGTTGAAATACCCACATTAAAATTAGTCAGGAACCTGACACTTTATGTGAGTATGCGATTGGTTTTCCTCTCATTTGGAAAATCCCTTTTCGGTATCGATACCGTCAGAATTGACGCGACGAGTGGCTGAGGCTGCCACTGCAACTTTCGGATTTATTTTGTCATTTTTATTTACCGAAAGCTCGAAACAATTTATTTGGACAGCTCACTATTTGTGTGTGTGTGTGTGTTTGGATTGAAAATTGTTTAATCGAGTTTTCAAATTCATTCTACGAACCCTCGCAAAATAAATTTCGTTTGCCGCAGAAATTGTTTCAAATAAATTTATTCATCGAAATCCATTTATCAAACTTGAAATTCATTTAAACTTTTCTTCCGACTTTCATTTCGCTCTCAATGCAGAGACCACCTGTATCGTTCGTCCTGGACAATGTTGAGTCGAGTAGTTCCTATCGACTCATTCTCTTCGCTGTGAACGCGAAAGGACGATCAGAGCCTGTGATAATCGATGACATTACATTCAAAGGCGTTGCCAAATTCACAGGTGAGTGAGAGAGTTATTTCCTTGATTTTCTCGTGTTCGCGTGATTAGTTTTCTGTCTGACCTGGCGAATTCTTTAGCTGCTTGACTCAAAGAATCAAAAAGCTTTCATGTCGTTTATCATTTCTATCAGCAAATATTAATTTATGCGCTTTCATAATCCAGAAATTTTCATCTCAGAAATATCTGCTCCCCACACAATTTCTCGTTCTCATGACTTTATTTCCGTAACAAGCTAGCGCTGATATTAAAACTCACTTTAATTTATTTCATTCCTTTGATAACTCATGAATTTGTTTTTCTCTATTTGAATTGCAAAAATAAAGTGAAATGAGAATTCTTTGAACTTTCCTCCACTTTGCATCAAACTCTGAGCAAATTACTTTCCCTATTGCCTCGCAGTTCCTCTTGACCTAACCAAACATTCATTTCGCCAGCCAAAAAAAAATCTCTCGCAACCTTTGAGAGTTCTCAGGTTCGAGCAAGAGTGAAATGAAATTTTTAGTTTCTTTCAACAAACTTTGGAAAATCGATGAAAAATATTTTTCTTTTTATTCCAGGAGTGTCAAATGTGATGAATGTTCCCGTCTCTCCAGTTCTCGCCGCACTCGTTTTGACTGCAGCAATTCTCTTCGCAATAGTTTGCATTGTTCTAGCGACAATTTATCGGAAGCATTCGCATAAGTAGGTTAATAAATTTCTCAAACCCGACGATTCGATTTGCATAGACAAAACAAACTTTTCCAGACTTTTTGCCGAGATTGGCACTTTCGTTTTGTCTATGAAACGAATCGTTCTCCATGTCAACAGTAAATCATAGTAAAATGCAATATTTTCAACTAACAAATGGAATTTTCTATTTCTCTCTTCACTTTTCATTCACATCAAACAAAAAAATTTCAATCGAGAAGAAGCAACGTCGAAAAAATGAAAAATGCAAAAAACGTCGACATTTCTGGAAAATCAAAGGACTTTCAATTGCAATCGATGTCACAGGCGAGAGAAAACGGAATTTTAACGTCGCTTGTTGATAGAAGTTTAATGAGATGCATTCCGCAATTGATTGGCGAACCTACTGACATGAACGAGAAGTAAGTTTCTCTTTTATGAAAATTTGTCTCATTAACATTTGTTCGCAGATCATAAAGTTTAATCTTGACATGCAGCGCTTTATCGTCTCTTGATTGGAACACTTCTCATCTCTTCCTTTGCGTTGATTAACATCAAAAACATTTAGTCTAACGAACTTTGCTTTCAACTTTTCTTATGGATGCAATTAATCATAATTTAATCAGCGATTTTCTCATGGATTAAAAAAGTTTGAAAAAAAAATTTGCCAGCCAATTAAAAACGCAAACAGTTTTTAATAAAATATCAAAACTTCAGCAACGTAAAATATTTTCTCTCATTCCATGAACTGACGGAAACATTAAGCTTGAATATTCTTCTCGAACCCACAAGAGAACTTAGCACATTTAAATGTCACATTATTCAAATGCTTATGAAGCAAGTGCAAAAATTACAAATGAATTATTTCCTTCCCTTATGAGCAGCTTCATTAGTCAGCAATTGCATTCTGTCTTCTCGAGATTTGTCATTCGTGGCATTCTTTGAAGCTCTGAAAGATAGAGAGAGTGTAATGCTTAATGCATGAAGATGAAATGCTCTTGAGAATTTTCCGGGAATGTTTCATGAAATTAAATTCACAAATTTATTCGTTAAAGTTATGAACTTAATGAAATTCTGCTTTGGTGATCACTCAAAAGTTTTCAATTAATCAATGCTTTGTTCTCCATTGAAGAGACTCATAAAGTGAATTGAAGAAGACAAAGTTCTGAGGAGCTCTACAAAGGAACTCTGCGCACTAAAGTTCTTCTCTCCGCAGTCAATTATCATAATTTAAAATGCTAATGATATGGAAAGGGGAGTGAAGGGGAATAAAGAAATTTTACTTTCACGTTATTTTCAATTCTCTAAGCTAAAAAGAAATCAGCTTCGCTTTAAAGCTTGCTGGAGATAAATTTCGTTTATCCTGTTGAGTTTCGAGAAATAACATTCTCCTTCTCCCATTCGAAATATATCAGACTTTGCGTCGTGTATGAGAATCGTAAATAACGCTCAAGCCCATTAAGAGCACATGGGACTTCTGTAAAATGCATGAATATTCTGAGTCGAAATTAAATCGGAAGCAAACATCAAATGCTAAAGGAAAAAAAGAAATTTTCCAAGTCCGAGTTGGAGTTAGGGTCATGCTGTGCAAAGAAACTTTCTGTAGATTGAAAAATCAAATCACGTTCTTTGAAAATAAATATTTAAGAAAACATTTGACTTACATTCATTTTTTTCTCGAGGCAATCTTCTTGAATTGGCTTCGAGTTGCGTAATGATTGATAATAAATCTCAACCATCGATGAGTAGGCAATAAAAATAAATTGTGTTTGAAGATTTTTGTTTCACGTTTTGGTTCGAACATTAGATCAGATTTATAGAAATTGTAATAACTCAACAAAACGAGTTGCTCTGGATTTTCTCTCGAACTCAGGAAATTCACATTTTCTAAGACTTCAATGCCAATTATTTTTGTTTCTCGACATGAAATGTCAACTCGACGTTTTTGAGGTTTCTTTTCCGGAGAAATTGGTTAGAGAAAGAGCAATTTGGTGATGAAAGAGGGGAAACCTCTTCATGTTAAGTCTCAATACATTTTAAAGATAACTTATGATTCTTTTTATTAAAGCTCGTTAATACACGAAACTGAATTATTGCTTCGTTGACTTTGCTTCATGATCTTCCGAGATATCCTTGAAATAATAAAAAAAAACATTTCTCCGTTTTCCGAGTACAACTTACGTTGGAGAGGAAGAGAAGCAAACAGAATTGAGATGAAGAAATTGATTCAAAAACAACAAAACGCTCAATCGGACATCCTGAGAAAGTTTCTTTTTTATCGAAATTGAAACTTGGAGAATGTTGTTCTTCGGTTTTATTCAGGTCAACTTGAAGGAGAGGAAGAGGAAGAAGATGCTCAGTCAATCTTGTGAGTAAACTTAATTTCTGAATCGGCTTTTTACTCATTGAATGGCAAATATTTCTCACAAACTTCCAATTTCCTTCTATCAATCATCATTGAATGAATCTTCAAGGTTTTGCAAAACGATAATCCATCGGAGAGAGTTTCCTTTTAACAAATGTCTGAACATAAATCTTAGTTAAATCCTCGAATAAGAAGTTTTAATTGCACAATTATAAGTTGAATGAAGCTCGTGAAAGAAAATTTGAAGCGAAAGGTAAAAGTTTTCGTCGTGAGAAGTTTCAAAAGCACACACAAATCGATTTGAACAAAAGTTAAGCGCAGCCTCGTGATTTATGAATTAAATTATTGCTTCGTTCCTTCTTTCATCCTGCAAATTGTTCTCGCTCACAAAGGAGACTCTCGAATGAGTTATCGAATGAATTTTCTTTAGAGCTTTAGCTGAGGCTTGTCGTCGACGGTTGAGGGTTCTCCTCTGATAACATCACAACTCACATCTGTTCGCAATCTGATGTAAATTAATGGAAAACATGTTTTCATGAAAAACAAAATAAAACAAAAAATTGTCGAGACCATGGAAAGTCATTAAAAATTATAAATTGCCCGGTTGTGGAAGAAAAACTCGTTCGGCGTCATGTGCAATGTTGGCAGAAGGCGAATTTTGATTAATTGCATATTTTCACACATTTCCCGATTTTATCTAAAACACGATAAAAAAAATATTTCAATCAAAATCCTAAATGCATTCACCTGAGAGAGTTGCGAACACAAAAACTTTCCAGTCGAGTCGATTGGATTGACGGATGAAAAATTGAGAGCGATTAATTATTGCACAAGGATTTCCGTAGCAGATTGTGACGCTTCCGAGTCTCCTGATCAAGTCATCAATTAAGGAAACTTCAAGTTTAGTTGAGACTCAAAAGGAAGAAGAGACAAGGGGCGTCGTTCTCGGTGACGATGAAGGGATACGGAGCATCACGCCTTGACTGTTACCGGAAGATTCTCTCAATTTTTCACTTCGTTGACTTTGAGCCCTTTTTCCTGATGCTTCGAATTCATCCCGAGGTTGCTATTTGTCTTTGGAAAGATGTTCACTAGTCGAAAAATCGAAATTAGGTTTCAAGGATGATGAGAAAAGTTTGGTTTCCATTTCGGCATCTGCTTCATCGAAATAAAAACAGAAAGTGAAATGGAACGAAAACATCTTCGGACATGATTTCGATTTAATTAAGAGATCTCTTTCTCGCTCTCGTCATCATTAAACTTCATCGCCTTGGATCAATCCTCAATGAAAATTCTGTTATCATTTTCCAAAACGTTTTTTATCTTCTTAATCATCGTTCGACGATAAAAGAGAGAGCCATAAAGCTTGTGAGTGCATTTAATATAAAAAAGACCGTCCATAAACCGCTCCAGCGTTGCGTTGATAAGAAATGAGAAGCAAAACATTAGAAAGTGGAGCATCATAAAAGCCGAACCCGTAAAGCATGGAAGTGTATGAAGAATTTTACTGTCCACTTGTTTTGAAAACGTTATTGCCGTCATAAATTAAAATAAAATTGCCCTCCAGTCTCAGAGCATGTTTATGCTGTCCTCGCCTAAGCTTGGTCCCTTAAATTTATTAAAATTTTGGAGAAACTTTCGGCAACAAAGCTGAAGATAAAATATAAGCCCGCAATAAAGAAAGTGTTTACTTTTAATTAAATTATCATTTTCTATTTGCCAAGCTCTTAACCAAGATATTTTAAAATCAATTTTAACGATGGATTCGTCATCCCGTAAATATAAATATAGAAATTCCTTTGATTTATTGGTTGGGGTGGTAAAGAAAGTTCTTTCAAATTTTATTACGCAAGGAAATGTTCATAAAATTCGTGTGAGTCTATTGCGATGTTGACGATCCTTAGACGAGGACGAAATTATGACAAGATCATCAATGAGCATAAAACGTAATGCATCGTAAAAGTCTTGGCTGTAAAATTCTCCTCTGTTTCTACTCGAAGTGCATTTATTTACGAAAAGGTTTAGTCCGAGAAGTCTTCAAATATTTATTTTACTAACAACGACTGGTCAATGAAATGGCAAAAGGATGAAAGCAAGACATTTTATTAAATGTTTACTATCCACTCGAAATGGCAGATTTCAATTTTATGGTTGAAACGATCTTAGAAAATTTTCTTTTAAAATTGAGTCAACAAGATTATTTTCTTGCTTTTAATTTCCCAGCGTTTCCCAATGAAAAATTCATTGCATTAGTTTATTATGCAAAGTCATTAACATTTCGAATTATTAAAATTGACTCAATAGCGATGCTCAAGTGGCGAAAGCTTGTTGAATAACTTTGCGGGCTTTGGCTCTCTCGCTCTGTTCGTTGTGGAATATTTTTTATTGGATATTTTTACGATTTTCTTTTCTTCTTGAATAAAATGCAAATGCGATGAGAAGAGATTTTCTTGATCCGCTTTTGGCGGGCAGAAGGGAGAACTTCTTTGCATTGGAGCGTCTGCTTCTTCACGACTTTAAGAATATGCTTCGCATTCATTTGGAAGTCGTTGCGATGATAAAAACTCTCAGATCTGTGTTTGCGCTCCAATGACCCATAAAGTAAATGAAAACTGTTGGATACTTCTGAATTTATTAAAAAAGAAACGAAATATTTCTCAATGTTTCTCGTTTCATGAAAATGTCATCGCAATTTTTTAATAAAAATAAATTCTTTTCATTTCATTCGTGAAGTTCCTTTCTTGATGATTAATTAAGTCGGATTCGTGAAGCTCTGTTATAAAATTCTTTATTCATTGTCAACATTACGCATCGTGGAAAGCTTTCTGTTCTCGAGTTTAGCTTTCGTTGTTGAGCTCTTCACTTTCAAATATTTCAACTCAAAATCATTTGCAAAAAAATGAGCATCATCGCATGATTAATCTCTTTGGGGGCTTCAAGGAATGATCCGTGAGAATGAAATATAAATTACGCAAAAATATCTCGAAAAGGCAGCGCGGAGAATGCAGAAGAAAGATTTATAAGGTGTTATTAAATCCGCTCGTAGAATAATTTTTTTTGAGGGTAAGTTTTTATCGGTGGCAACATCACGGTGCTAAACACAGCACATAAATCTCCCTCTCTCTCTCTCTTTGTCGCTCCTCTATCCTGCAAGTCAAGTGTTCGTGAAGAGATAAAATGTAAAATATGATTCTTCAATGACTTCGTCATAAATTAAAGTCCAACTTTTGATGATGCGACAAGCAAATTGTGAATGCTCAGTGATGAAAGCTGTGACAGAATATTTTTATGAATTGAAAGCATTTGCTTGAGTGCAACGAAAAAATGGAAGCGACAAGTGGAAACTGAATTTCAAATGACGACTGTTCGCGAAACAAATGAATGAATTACATCCTCCTCGTGAACTTTTTCAGTCGTGATTCTAAGTAAAGGGGTAAACAATGTTTTGTTATAAATTTACTAGTAATGCATCACTACAGCTTTGGGAATTGAGTTCTCTTTGTACGATTCGCAATTAAAATAATTGAAAAGCAACACATCGACAAAAACTTTTGAAAGCTTTTTATTTTCAAACATAAATTTCAATAATCTTTTTTTTTTCGATAAGATAGGAACAGTTTTTTAAAGAAAAAATATTTAAAATCATTTAGTCTCTGAATAGCTCTTGATGTGAGCAGTTAGTTCAATTTTAGAAATGAGAGTTTTAAATGTAAATCTTTTCAAAAGAAATTTGTTTATTTCGCTGCGAGAAGTTCGAAAGTTTGTTTGCTTGATCTTTTTACTTAAAATTTTCTTCTAAAACATTTCCCTTAAAGATTCTCTTCCATTCGGAAAGAAGAAGATTCAAACGTGAGTTATCTCCATCAGCAAAGCAACGAACCATTCAAGTTCTTGAATATAGGGCAAGTCCTTAAAATAACAGCAACGAAGCATCCCGAGAGAGAAGCTATTGTGTCGTGCCACGAAAATATTCGTTTAACATTCGCCGAAACACTTCACAAGGTAAACGTCAACGAGATAACGTCAACAAGTTCAAGGCTTATTCAAAATTTATTTTAGGCCGATAAACTCGCTGCTGGCTTGTTGAACTTGGGGCTATCAAGAGGAGATCGCGTCGCTATCTGGTCACCGAACTATGAATTTTGGATTATTGTGATTTTAGCCATAGCCCGAGCTGGATTAGTTTGCGTAATTGATAAATCAAATACCTCAACAAATTGAACATTAATTATTCAATTTTCGCAGGTTCCACTTAATCCTGCGTATCAACTTCCCGAGTTAGATTATTGTTTAAAAAAGGTTAAGGTCAAGGCCATCGTTGCGCCGGAAACATTCCGAAAGCAAAAACATTATCAAATGTTGACAAGTCTTGTTCCCGACGTTAATGACAACACGACGAATTCTCTGAGGAAAATTATCATCGCGTCTGATAAGACTTTACCGTAAAGCGACTCGAATTATCTGTTTTTGTTTATAAACAAGAAAAAAAAATTTGTTTCTTTAGAAACGCTGTTCGCCTTCAAGATGTTTTGAATTCATCAAGTGAAACTGAGATGGCCGCAATCGAAAGCTTACAGTCATCGATTCCACCAGACTCATGCTACAATATTCAATTTACTTCAGGCAAGCACAAGTTACTCTCTCTCTCTCTCTCTCTCTTACAAATCTGATTTAATGATCCCGTAACAGGAACGACAGGCAAACCCAAAGCTGCTCGATTGAGTCATTTTAGTTTGGTAAACTGCGGCTACGATATGGGTAAATTAATCTTCCAACAGTCGTCGTTAATGGCTACAGAGCTCGTTGAATGAACTCACATTTCTCACTCACTAGGGAAACGACAAGAGCTCGACAAAAGCCATAGTCGCATTGCCGTGAATAATCCGCTGTTTCATGGATACGGTGAGCTCTCTCTCTGTCTTTCTCTTGCTGAATATTTCATTGACGATGACTTCTAGGAATAAATATTACGATCATGAATTGTTTGAATCATGGAACTACAATGGTGCTCCCCTCCGCTCACTTCAACGCTGAGGATTCTCTTCAAGCTATTGTGAACGAAAAGTGTGACATTGTATATGGAACTCCGACTAGTAAGTGATTAATAATCTGCTAAAAGGTCAAAAAGGCGTGATCATAGATGAAGCCTATGCAGATGACTAAGCTCAATCGAAGAAAATCCCATTGGGTGTGCTCGTTTGGCTTTATTGTGTTTTCTATGGCATGATCCTTGTGTTTTTCTCTCTCTTCAGTGTTTGTGGACTTAATATCGAAACAAAAGGAAGTGAAAGCTAATCTCCATAGAATTAACATTGCTAACACTGCTGGCGCAATTTGCACCCCAAATCTCGTGAAAGACATTCAGAAGCACCTGAATGTCAAAAATGTTCGTAGCATTTATGGAGCTACCGAAACGACTGCAGCAGTTTTCCAGTCGTTGCCAAATGACAGCAATGAATCGCTTGAGAACTCCGTTGGATATATCAGTGATCATACGGAAGTAAAAGTAATTGATGGAAATGGAAATGCTGTTAAGTTTGGGCAACCCGGTGAGTTCTCTCTCTTTCTTTCTCTGTCCAAATGTTTGAATGTGATTTGACGATGCCTTACAGGCGAGCTTTGCGTTCGGGGTTATATGACACTTATGGATTATTATGATGATGTCGAGAAGACAAACGAAGCTATCGGACTCGACCGCTGGTTCAAAACAGGAGATCAATTTGTGCTTCATGCGAATGGTTATGCAAATATTGTCGGAAGACTAAAAGAGATGATAATTCGAGGTGGAGAGAATATCTATCCAAGGGAAATTGAGGATTTCTTGAACACAAATCCAAAAATTAAAGAGTCTCATGTGATTGGTAATTTGAGAATTGAAAGGATTTTTTTTTCTCGGAGATTCATCGTTTTCTTTCTCGTTAGGAATTCCTGACGAACGAATGGGTGAAGAGGTTGGAGCTTTTGTGAGGCTTAACGAAGGATTTGAAAGCTTGACGCAAGAGGAGATAAGAAAGTTCTGCGAAGGAAGGATTGCTCATTTCAAAATACCCAGATTTGTCGTTATTGTCGATGAGTTTCCAAGAACGTTATCAGGAAAAATTCAAAAGTTTAAGTTCCTTCAAGTCTTTGCTGATAAACTGAAAGCAGCAATAAAGTCGTGAGAAATGATCGAAGTGATTAGAGTTTAAGCTCATTTTATGAATATTCCAACAAATTAATGAGAAACTTTCTTGGCTTCGATTCGAAAACAACAAAATCTTTTATCAAACTTTTCCCCGCAAGGTTCTCCGAAATATTTGCATAAGCTCCAGTCAAACTTTGCCAATAACAAAGTGTCCATTGGAGTATTAATATTTAAATGGTGCTCGACGTAACAGTCTTTGCATTTTAACAACCTTGTTAGGAACCAGAAACTTGACTCACTCCTGAAATCTGTTGAGCTAACAATTTTCACTTTCGGTTAGAGTTTCATTGCCGAAAAGAGAATTTAATGAAATAACATAAACACTTTGTCCAACTTTCGACTTAGGATATGTAGGCGTTAAATCGTTTCGTCACGTTTCAGAAACATGAGCAGAATAGAAAATCTAGGACAAACGTTTTTTTTATTTTCATGAAGTTGAATGGCTGTCGTCGTGAAAAGTTAAAACTTTTAATTAACGAAATGAGTCATTTGACTGCCGATTCTCGTAATAATGGAAAGTAGAGCATGTCCTTAAGCTAAACGAGATGTTGTCATTGCAGATCAGCCACCTAAAGCTCCGGACTTTCTTTGATCTCTTTTATTTGCAAGGTATCAAAGCAAAGCTTTCACAAAAAAGAACGAGAAAGGTGTTTTCATGTTGATTCATAAAGATTTTTCATGCTTTACGAGAAATGCAATATTTCCTTCCGTCAAACGACTTTTGGAAAAGCTTCAGGCTTGTTTGAGGATTTGGCTATATCCAGTCAAAGTATCAATTCGCCGAGGAAGTATGGAAATTGGTTTTTAAACCAAACGAACATCAAACTGTTTGTTCTCCAATGCGAACTGTAATTGAAGTTGAACGACAAGCTACAGAAAAGTAATTAAATTTTAATCTTGAAAAGGAATTGACGTCGATTCAATTCGTCGCTTTTTTCTTCACGAAACTGAGCAAAAGAAAAACGAAGAGTTTAGATCTTCATCTTCAATTCTCATTCAAGATTGCGAATAAGAATTTATTTCGTGGAATAATTTATCGGAATCGTTTAGTTTGTCGCGTTCAAAGCTTTGTATAGTCAGATGCAATAAAACCAAAGTGCTTACAAAAAGAAACAGTTTGAGGACAGTTTCAATTACTCTACAAGATGAACGATTGGAAAGCATTTATCAGAAACAGTTCTTTCCGATTCTTTCGAGAGATTATTGAGAAGCGAACGATTGTATTGTTATCCAGCTTTGAGAAACGATTCGAAAAATATCAAGAGAATCAGCAATCTGTTGATTGCACTAGAGAATCGAATCGTTTTGATGTCAACTATCTGCACGGATTGTCGTGAAAGTAGAGAACTTTATTGTCGTCTCGAGTGCTTCAAAGTGAATATGAAACAATTTCCTTTGTCAAAGCCGCAATTTGAGAATGAAAAATGATTCTGGAATTTTTCTTTCTTAGTTCAAGGGCTGACAGATGAGGCAGCTACAAGAAAACGTTTTCTGTTAACATTTCCATTAAGAAAAAATATTCAAATCACAATGAAATATCAATTTGTTATGTTGTCACTTCGAACAATTGTTTTTATTAACAAAACGTGTCTGTCAGTTTGGAAAAGGAGACAGAAACAAAATAATCTCAGACGACGAGAGAAACTTTCAACGCATCTGAGGTTTTTGGTTCTCAATTATTTGTGAAGATGTTTGAGGTGCTGCCAGCAGAGTTTTAATTCGAATCTTCACTTCCAATCATCATCAAAAAGTTGAATTTTTTTTCCGGGAAAACTAATTTGCGCTCGTCGCTTCTACTTCTTATTCTTGTAGCAAATTGAAAGCGAGTAGAGACGAATCTTCTTGATTACTTTTCTTTCTTGGACGACGACAAATCTCTGAAGATTTTCAGAGATTCAAAGTATAACGTGACCGCACTAGATAACCTGCAACAACTTAATATTTAACGACGAAGAGGAACAGACTTCGTCTTCAATTAAAAATGCAGTGAAATGTTGACAAAGTTTTGTAAGGCGTTGATGAAATATTTATCAACGAACATGAGTTTTAGTTTTCACATTAAAAATTGAAGCAAACGAACAGGAAAACATTGAAACGCCGCAAGCAAAATCAAACTTTTCTCGTTGTCAATGAAGCAGTTTTTTCTGTCCAAACTTTCTCATGTTCTCAGCACATGCCAATGCTCACACATTATTGTTAAGCTCGAGGACAGAAGCTTTCATGACACAATTATTTAATGTGAGAAGAGATTTCTTTTTTTGCTTCATGAAAATTGAGTCATTCCGATCGAAATCTGTGACTTTCCCTCCTACAAAATCTGTGAACATCCCTTAATTGGATATTTTCAAATCACACTGTAATACAACAAAGTAAATTAACGAGCTATTTTCTTTCACTCTAGAATTAGTCGACTAATAATAGAAACCTCAGTAAAGCTTCTTATGCAAACAAAGATAGAAATTCTCACACCCCCCAACCCTCTTCCAAAGATTGTGAACGATCTTTAATCAATCTGAGTGTTTTCTACTCGAAATTTACTTATGCTAATTCTAGTTTCCCAATCAGCTATAAAGCGAACCTAAAAGTCATCGTGGTAATGAACTCATTTACATAGAAATGCCAACAGCTCATACCTTAAGTCTATCGCTTCGCAAAATGCGACAAGGAATATTCAAATTAATTAGAAAGAACACGACGAGAACATGACAACTAAAAAGGAAACGTCAAAAGGAAACACAACTAAATTAATCAATGTTTTAATGATGTACAATTAGAAACATTTCCAGAGCTTGCAATCACAACCTTGGACGAGAAAAATTCGAATCGTTCTCCGACATAATTTGAGACATTATCACCTTTATTTCCTAATTTACTCGTTTGCTCGTTCATGAACTTCTTGAGGAGGAATTTCGCCTTCGTTCGCCGGCAACGCTTTGAATGGGAATAAAAATATGTTTTATGTTCGTGTCGAATGGTTTTTATTGGCGCGTGACAAGAATCATAAAGAGATATTTCGGTGAGACCTAACTTAATACCTCGACGACTGTTGAATTATGACATTTTTTCACACTGATAGCCATGATAGCGAAATATGTATTGAATTTATGTCGTCGCTGAGACATTTCTGGAACTTTTCGTGAATGGAAACAGTTGACGTATTGCTTCGTTACGTTGCTCAGTGCGCCTGAAGCGTTGGGAACGTACGTTTGGAACCATCAGAGAAATTAAAGTGAGAGCCGATATTTCTTTTTTTATATTCCAATTTCAAGTCAAAAGTCAAGTGCATTGGATTGCTACAAGATTTCCTCTCGATATTGATTGCATTGCCTTCTGAAATTTCTCTCAATCTTTGTTCCCTGAGGTCTCGAATGTTTTGACAATGAAAGACGAGCGAACACTTTTCGATTAAAAAATAACAAGCAAACATAAATTTCCACTCGGAAACTTTCGCAAGTTTCTCGTTTGCACGGAGAGTGAGATTTTCCCCTTGAAAATTGTGAATAAAATCACATGCCTCGATTCGAGCGGATTAACGACTGAAATAAACAACGAACACAGAAGCATGAATGAGGATTAAAGCATGTTTTTTCAGCCGCTCCGCTACCGTAGTTTTCTATCGCATTTGCATAGAGATGCTCCGTTTTCAGCTGAGATCATACAATTATTTCCGGAAGAGCTGCTGTCATTTTAATATTCATTTCGTGTAACATAATGATGAAGGAAAACGTTCAAAGTGGAAAGGAAATTCAGATTTCATTTGGAAATAAATGAATAATGATCGAGTGATTATTTTAGTTTCATTTGTTGACTGAGAGTCTCCGAAAAAATCTTCCTAATGAATAGAACAAACTTTATGCATTGAAGATCACAAATATTTGTTCCCATAAAAGCCATTAACTTCGAATTAGTTCCTCAATTGTTTCTGTAATTATTGAAACAATTGGAAGTCATTCGTGTCTCATTCAATGTCAAACAAAGAGTATCAAAAACACAAAACCCACGAAGCATGTGTCAGCTTATGAAAGAACAGCTCAATGTAATTAAATATCGAGTTTGACGATATGAACTTAACAGAGTCCCTCAGTGCTTCATGCGATGATATGTAATTAAGAAATACATGTCATTAAATAATACTCTCAGCTCAAAGTGTGCTCGTTGGTGCTGCATTATGTCATCACTTCAGTTGAAAATAGAAATTATTCTAATTTTCATTCCAGAAAATTTCAAGCACGAGCTGCAAACAAGAACCGAACATGTCATCGAGTCGGTTAATGTCTGATTAAAGAATCTCGCTTGTTTACATTGGCTGCATTTCCTTGTACGTATCTCGTCGACGAATTGTCAGAAGACGAAACAAAAATAACATAAATAATCGAATTGATGACAAGCGCAACATAAAACATTCAAGACGAAATCTTTTTTTGTGTTGGCGGAGAAGACGAAGTGAAGAAAACTTTTATGTTTGAGCTGCACATTAGCACCGCGGTAAAAATTTATTCTAATTGGCGTATTAAAACATTTATTTGTCTTCTCTCGGTGATCACGATGACGCTAAACAGAAATGACAATAAAAGAAAAATGAAATGTTTCTTCATCTTTCGTATTAACGCCGTTCGTGCCTTATCGGCGGAAATTAAAGTTGAAGGAAATTTCGGTGAAGACGATAATGATCTGAATGTCTTTGCGTTCCATGGATTCATGGATTTTAATTATTTAATTTGCGTCTCTAAATTTCGACAATCAAGTCGAGACATCAACAGTTGAAACAAACTAACATTCCGTTAGACCCTTTCCGAGGCCGAATGCGACTAAGAGAGCAGAGCGACTGAGAGAGATATCAAATTAATTATTTTTCATTTAAATTTCGAACGAGAAACGTTTTCTGTGTGAAACGTGTTTGTTAAAGGAAAACGAGACTACCCGGAATTTAATCTGAAGCAGCTAAGACAAAACGAGACGCCAATAAAATCTTTTATTTATTAATTCTTTCTTTTCCATTCTTCGAGTAACTTTTATTGTGTTGCGAGTTGTGAGTGAAAAAAAGTTTGAGATTCTTTTTAATTTGAGACTTCCGAGTGAATAAAACCGAACTCTGTTCGCTCAATAAAACCCGACACCAATAATCCAAAGCCAAGACGCGTAATAACTCATCAATTAATCGCCAATAAAAAGTTTAATTCTCCTTTGAGTTTCTCAACTTTCACGATTTTCTCACTTCATCCACAAGGCAATTTTGTTTTGATGTTTAATGTAAACATTTCCCATTGCAGTCTCGATCGGAGATATTTGTAATTACATGGTCGGCTTTAGAATAAACTATTTTCGCCTTCAAAGTAAACATTTGTCGAGTTTCAATGTTGAACTCGAATGCAAGAGCTGCAAACAGTTTTCGTGAGGCTTCATCGGGGGAGTTACAAGTCTTTCCAGGATTTTCAACAAAACAACATTACCCGTAAGTGCATGCATCGGAACGCCTGCGACTCCATGCGAAAACGAAGAAAGCGGTGAAGTGAGAAGGCAAAGAATGGAAAAGCATAAAATTACTTTTATCTGCAGTTAAGTTTATATGTTTTCGGTTCGTTTTATTTCAACTACTTATCATCGTTTCTTTCTTTTCGAAGGCATTTAATGCACAACAAATTACACAGTTGCCGCTAAGACGAACATTTACTTTACTTTCTTTAAAGGTTTTAAAGAGCCGCCTCAGCTGCAATGGAAGGGGTCAAACCATTCGAAGGTCAAAGCAGAAACTTCTTCCTAACGTTTATTTTGAACTCTTGGAGAAATTTTCAGAAACATCTGCTGGCGATTATGCTTCTAAGCGATATTACACTGTCTCAGTGGTTTGTGGTTTAAGGAATGCGACGGTTAGACGCTTTAAAGGTAACGACTGTACGTTTGTCGAGTTCGTAACAAAACAAATCGACGATGCAAGCCAATAATTTTCGAATTAGTTTCAACCCGAAACTAATGAAAGCTGCCGCATTAAATTTCCATTTCTGATGGCAGATATTAACTTTTTAAAAACGTTAATTACTTTAACTCTTTTAAATCGCGTTTCATTCAATTTTCATCGCTTCAAGCAATTATTTTCTGATATTTCATCGTTTTAATCTTCGATGTTCGGGACAGGCAGTTCTGACAAGTTAAGTTATGGTCATCAGCAGTTGCCTTTGGCAGTCGTGTGTTCTTAAAGCTTAACTTCATCGTCGTCGTCGACAAGCTAAACGGTGAGGGCATGTACAGATGTCGCGTCGATTTCCGCCATGAACTTACAGGGAAACCTGAAGAAATATGCTCGAAGAGAGTTAATCAATAAAGTTTCCAGCCTTTTCTGTCCACAAAGCAATTGGCAGCAAAGAAATGTTTTGCTCGTTTCTGCTCCACCTGCAAAGGATCTGTGATATGTGATGCGAAAAGAAGAGACCGAAAACATTAATTGAAGCGTATAATGAGAGCAGTGATGTGACATTGATTTAGGAATATTTCTCTGATCTTCTTCTAATTGAAACCCTTTTAAAGCTTTTGAGAAATCAGAGATTACAGATCTCAAACTCAATGGATCGTATCGATGTCTATCTCTGTCTCTATCTAGAGTTGTTATTGCGCAATTTTATTGATCACTAGGACACGAGTTTTCTTAATCAAAAGATTCCAGCAGCATCGTCTGGATGATATAACGATGTCGAACTTGGTCCTGTTGCTCCTGGCTATGCCACTGATACTTGAGCTTTATTATGCAAATGATACTCGTTAAACAAAAGAAACTTTTCCTCGAGCTCCGAGGATAATAAAGGAAGATTCTCATTTCAACTTATTTATGAAAATGTTTTTTTCTCTTTTGTTTTCACTTTGTATCAAGATATGTTTCAATAAAACAAAGGCGAGGAGACCCAGGACTTGGCTGGAACTTTTTCAATTGTTTTCTTTCGATAGAAAACTTTCGTCTTCCCTGCCAGCGGAATTCGAAGCTATCGCAATCGGAGCTGATCTGAAAAGTTGAAACAGTACAAAACTTTGATTGTTTTTGTCAAACTGATAAAAAGGAAGGAAATCAGGGAAGTTCCTGACAATATAAAAGGTTAGAAACCCAATAAAAGCCGGCTTGTACCTTCTTGATATGAATTTTTACAATTTTTAAAACAAACAAAGACTTTTCTTTTATTTTTCGACAAAATTTTTACAGATAAACTTATTGATTTCATTGTAATACTGTAGTCAAGAAACAGAATCCTCTCTAAGCTAACAATCTTATCCGCGATGGCCTTCACCATGAAAGAACAAAATATCTTCTCTTTCGATCCCTTGAATTTCTTGGAACGAAGTTATTAAAAAAATACCGAAAATCAAAAGAGAATGCTCAGATTTGCTTTTCATCAAGCGAATCATTCACTCAACCTCCGCAACACATTTTGCATTGGTTAAAAAATTCATTTCCATTTCTTTCATCTCAAATATTTCGTTTTGAAGAGAAAAATAAAACGAAGATTATGCAAATTCTTCGCGATATGATAAGTTGACGTCACAAATGCCTTGAGGCCGTTGAAACATCTTCATCTTGTGATTGAAGCTCGTTTCAATCTTGGCATTTCAGTGAAATGATTTTAGCAAAGTGGCTTGAGAAATATTAAATAAGATTGCTCAAATAAATTTGTTTTATGGTGACGTTCTGCGGGCTTAAAACATTCAGCACCAAATTGCGGAAATTAACAAGTTCGAGATGAAAACAATATAAAATCATAAACCTTTACTGGTTAGGGGATGTTCATCAATCACGTTCTCATCAAAGGAACAACGAAGGGAGCAATAAATATTTAAAATTTAAATTTTCAACCAAATTTTTTATTTCTTTCCAGATAAGTGAACAAATTCTCTTAAATCAATTTATTTTTATGAGTTGTTCACCAACTACATATTCAAATTTATTTTATAACAACACAAAGTCTCTAAAAGACATTCAATCTGTAAATATTTCCTTCAATAAAAGCGGCAACAGAATTTAAAGGAAATCGTTTGTTTGTGCTAAACGGTTTATTGATTTAAGCGAATAAATTAAAAATTTCTTGTTTCGTCTCGAACTTCTTGCGTCAACAAACATTCTTCTTTAATTAAAAGTTAAAATTTCTTGAATTTCTTGTTCTGGATTGCGAATAAACAAGGCAATAATTTAAATTTCTCAACTTTGTTTGCAACTAAAGCTCGCGCATTACTCAAAGTTATGCGAGAAGCACATTTTTCTTTTTCTCTAGGCTTTCGATTCTAAATTCTTATTAATGCTCACACGCACACGGAAATTACGGTTCTTACACTCTAAAGTCTAATAGAAGAATCATCTTATTCTCTGATATAAAATTATTCTTACCGCTTAAACAGAGAAGCATACTATTCCGCTAAAGATTTTATCCAGTCTTTTATAGCCTTAACATTACTTAATGGATATGGCTCGTCCCTTGAATGTTATAAAGAACAGAAAATCTCTGTAATCAACTGCAAGATTGCCAATAAAATAAACACACAAAGATACAGCGTCCTAATGTGTTTGTTCTCTAGCGATCACTTTAAAATAAATTTTCTTTCCTTTCCGTCAACCTTAAAGTTTTTCCTTCCTTCTCATGAGCAAGCTAATCTACACAGCAATCGTTCGTTCAACAGCTTCTTATATACAACTCTCCTGCAGTCGATTAGAGTTCGCCAGTAGCTCAGGTCGAAATCGAAATTCGTTAAGTGTTGATGTAACAATTGATTGATTGGGGCTGATGAGGCCGACACTCATCGGATGCGAGATATTTACAGATGGCCCGCCCAGTTGCTGATTTATTGGACTACCTAAAGGTGATGAAGTGTACATGGACGATGAGGTTGCTGTACACGTTGTTATACTATTTTTGTTATTACGACCTAATGTTGCATAACTCTGTCGGTGGTGTCGATGAGTAAAATGAGAGAGAGAAAAAGACGCAATAGAGCAAGAAATAATTAATATCTTCGTTCAGGAGAATTCTCATGAGTGAACACTAAATGGAGCGTTGGAGAATTTATCGATATAATTTGTTTATGCTTCTCCTCTTGTGTTGTGAAATGTATCTGAGAGCTTTTTGGGGAATAGATTTGCAATTTATTGTAAGTGTTAAGTAACACTCAACAACGAGAAATATTTTTCGTTAGCTTAAAAGCGCAAACAAGTCAACAACGAGATAGAGAGAAGGGAGAGTGAGATAAATTTAAATTTATGTTTATCTTGGACTTTTCTAACGCGAGCGGCAAAGAAAGCAGCGGAAATTCCTCATAATTAAGTTATGATTAATTGCAATCTTAATGAATCTCGAAAGCGAAGTTCATGAAAATGAATGCTTTTGATGATAATGAATATAACGAGAAGCTCCAAGATATGAACAGAGTTGCAATCAGACGAGGATTATCGTGTTCAACAGAGAATCTCAGAGATAGGGAGGGAGAGGGTTGAAGAAAACTCACAATTTGTTTGTTGGGCATAAATGAATAATGGAGAGCTTCATTATGCGACCCCTCTAATGAGGATGTTAAATTTAATCCATCAACGGAACGTCCTCGATCATCCTCCATCATATCCTTATGATTCAAACGTGACGATGGACTTCGAAACAGAGGAATCGGCATCGTTGCTTTCAAAGGACGACGTTCTGAAAAGGAAAAGGAAGAGAGAACATGACAGAGAAGAAAGATAACCACTCAAAGAGGACAACAACAACAGGATCTTCCTCAACACGAGATTTCGATCTATCGAGTGCTTTTAGGGAAATGATAAATAAAACAAGAGAGGGAGAGGTCGAAGCAAACGTCGATGTTAGCGTCTCACAAGACAACTGGGAGCTATGAGCCGAATCGTATCCTTGTTCAAATTAATTGAAAACCGGAAAGCTATCAATTAATTTTCTTTGAGCATCGGAGAAGCAATTTAATCACACTCCAAACTGAAGAACATAAATTGAATAGAAAATGAAGAGACAATAATGCGAACAGAAGATGAAGATAAATTGAATCATGAGTTCAATGTTTTGCTTAGTAATCATCTTATGGCATTCTACTTAATAATGAATGTTCAATTCAGTCGAATAGAAATAGCCAGAAGAGGGGACCTCTTTAAGAAGCTCGAGGCTTTGCTTGTTAAATAAATGATATCATATCTGCTTCAATAATCATAATCAAGGATCTTGTTTCAAACTGTTTTTGAAGTTTGATGAAGCGGAAAGTTTCCAAAATGATTCGATGACTTTTGTCATGAAACTGAAAGTTCAAATAATATTCTGATCAAATAAAAGAAAAAACAAAAAGCAAATTTCGAAATTAAAATTTAATTTATTAGTTGAGCAGCTCAACTTGAGCCAAGTCAAACAAAAGCTTACAAATCAATAATTTCATTCATTAATCATTAATTAACAGAAAAAGTTGTTAAAAGGTCTCGCGACGGTTGTGAATTAATTAAATACTTCGGTTACGTCAATTGAATGTTCGGTCGCATCGAAAACTTTATTTTACAGCGATGATCACAACAAAAATATTTTAATCCGATTAAACTTCTTCTTCCTTTAAACGACAAATCGCGACGTTAAAAACTAATGACTGACCTCTGGGCAAACTTAAAATTTAATTAAAATTTTATCTAAGCGTCGTTGTTAACATTCATTCAAACGATTTGTAATAGCTGACAATGAAGCCTAAGGAATGTTTTCGGTTGAAAAATATAAATCTCCAATTGCATTGCATCACTCACCGTATTGATTGGGAATAACATCTGGATCGGTATCGTCCGTGTCAGGCGGTTCACCCATCAATTGCGGACTATGTCTCATTAAACTACTATCAACAAGCGGCGTTGAAATTCCGTTTTCTCTCGCCTGTGACATCGATTGCAATTGAAAGTCCTTTGATTTTCCAGAAATGTCGACATTTTTTGCATTTTTCATTTTTTCGACGTTGCTTCTTCTCGATTGAAATTTTTTTGTTTGATGTGAATGAAAAGTGAAGAGAGAAATAGAAAATTCCATTTGTTAGTTGAAAATATTGCATTTTACTATGATTTACTGTTGACATGGAGAACGATTCGTTTCATAGACAAAACGAAAGTGCCAATCTCGGCAAAAAGTCTGGAAAAGTTTGTTTTGTCTATGCAAATCGAATCGTCGGGTTTGAGAAATTTATTAACCTACTTATGCGAATGCTTCCGATAAATTGTCGCTAGAACAATGCAAACTATTGCGAAGAGAATTGCTGCAGTCAAAACGAGTGCGGCGAGAACTGGAGAGACGGGAACATTCATCACATTTGACACTCCTGGAATAAAAAGAAAAATATTTTTCATCGATTTTCAAAGTTTGTTGAAAGAAAACTAAAAATTTCATTTCACTCTTGCTGTGCACCTGAGAACTCTCAAAGGTTGCGAGAGATTTTTTTGGCTGGCGAAATGAATGTTTGGTTAGGTCAAGAGGAACTGCGAGGCAATAGGGAAAGTAATTTGTTCAGAGTTTGATGCAAAGTGGAGGAAAGTTCAAAGAATTCTCATTTCACTTTATTTTATATTTTTGCAATTCAAATAGAGAAAAACAAATTCATGAGTTATCAAAGGAATGAAATAAATTAAAGTGAGTTTTAATCTCAGCGCTAGCTTGTTACGGAAATAAAGTCATGAGAACGAGAAATTGTGTGGGGAGCAGATATTTCTGAGATGAAAATTGCTGGATTATGAAAGCGCATAAATTAATATTTGCTGATAGAAATGATAAACGACATGAAAGCTTTTTGATTCTTTGAGTCAAGCAGCTAAAGAATTCGCCAGGTCAGACAGAAAACTAATCACGCGAACACGAGAAAATCAAGGAAATAACTCTCTCACTCACCTGTGAATTTGGCAACGCCTTTGAATGTAATGTCATCGATTATCACAGGCTCTGATCGTCCTTTCGCGTTCACAGCGAAGAGAATGAGTCGATAGGAACTACTCGACTCAACATTGTCCAGGACGAACGATACAGGTGGTCTCTGCATTGAGAGCGAAATGAAAGTCGGAAGAAAAGTTTAAATGAATTTCAAGTTTGATAAATGGATTTCGATGAATAAATTTATTTGAAACAATTTCTGCGGCAAACGAAATTTATTTTGCGAGGGTTCGTAGAATGAATTTGAAAACTCGATTAAACAATTTTCAATCCAAACACACACACACACAAATAGTGAGCTGTCCAAATAAATTGTTTCGAGCTTTCGGTAAATAAAAATGACAAAATAAATCCGAAAGTTGCAGTGGCAGCCTCAGCCACTCGTCGCGTCAATTCTGACGGTATCGATACCGAAAAGGGATTTTTCAAATGAGAGGAAAACCAATCGCATACTCACATAAAGTGTCAGGTTCCTGACTAATTTTAATGTGGGTATTTCAACCATCTCCAATAAAAACATTTGTGGTAAGCCACCGTCAAATCCCTCGATGCATTCAACATGAATCGTTTCTATCGATTGATTTGACACCGAGCAGTTTTGCAAAGCAAACGGTCGACCTGGCAACGAGAAGAGAGAAATGCGAATCGAAATTGAAATTGAATTAAAAGTTCGGATTGTTTCGCCACTGACAAAAAGTGAGCAATAAAAATTTGACAAATTCAAATTGAAATGAAAGGATTTATTCACCTGCAGCAACAATCTGAAACACGCAAGGCGTTTTCTGAGCTCCGATGATATTTTTGGCCCAACACGATATCGTCCCGTAGTCAAGATCAGAGGCAGGCGTGTAATTTAATCGTGACCAACCCGAGTCGCTGGTGTGAAGCTGCGATGTGAGCTCAGTCTGTTCGCCAGATGAATTGAATGTCCAGTGGAACGATTCAGCGGGTGGTGATGATTCAACTTCACATTTTAATTGCAAAGTTTCGTGTTTCAAAGCTCCCAAAAGCTCTTCTCTGTCGCTCGCGCAAACTGGAGCAACTGTGAAAGCAAATTGAAACCAAATAAACGGTGAACACAAACATTTATCAGCGTTCAACAACATTATGAATTCAGGCGAATGAACGAGAAAAATGAAAGGCAAAGCAGCATCAAAATCCATTTCAAATTAATGAGTTTAATTTGTGAGCTCGCTTTTCATATAAAAGAGCGTGGAAGGAAGCGAACGTGAAGCTCTCTTTAGCTTATCATTTTTCATTTTGATAATGAAGGTTCTTCTCTCAGACACGGAACAGGAAGGAACTTTCGGAAATGTTTTCACATGAAATCGTAGGATCAATTGCTTCCAACCCCTTTTCCTTAGGAAGAGAAAGAAAGTCGCTCACGCATCCATCGACTTCTTGTGCGTCTTAACATTTCAATTTCAATTGAAATACCTTTCCCGGAAGAAGATGTCAATTGATAAGGGGATTAGAAGTGTGCAGAGCGACTAAAGAAGTTAAGCGAATACTCACATCGAACACGCAACGTTACTGGATTGCTTGTGCCACGGCCTTCGGTGTTCGCAGCTAAACAAGTATAATCGCCAGCTAAACTCTTTGTTACGCTCTGTAATACCAATGATTGATCTGATAAAATAATCCCTGCTGTGACATTGTGATGAAGCTCAACTCCCTGCGGGAAATCGTTTCAGTCGAGGCGCGAAAAAGATACAAGAGCGGAGAGAGAAGACGGGAAAGAAGAGAAGAAATTAAAATAAATTACATTTTGAATAATTTAACACACAAAATACCATTCGCGAGCTTTTGAATATATTAAATATATAATTTATTAAATTCCCGCTTTGCACTCAAAAAAGCGGCGGGCGAAAGGAAAAGAAAACTTTTCATCGTGAAAATTGAAAATTCAATTCTCGACAAAGACAAAAACTTTCGAATTGCATGAACGGCCAACTTACGTTGTGATACCAAGACATTTTGTATGGCTTCGGATTCGACATAATCAAACATTCGAAATAAACGTCAGCACCTTCTTTAATGTCATCGGGGTTGAGTGATGATCCCATCTTTAGAGTCACAACTGGCATATCTGGTGTACAAAGTGAAAAGAAAAACATTTTTTTTTGCATGAAAAGAATTCACTTTGACGAACAAAGGCTTCGAAATTAAAAGAGAAACATTTTATCTCGCTTTCCAAGCGGAATCGTTTATGCATCAAAATGGCTTCATTATATGAAAAAAAGTCATCAGACAGATTGAAGTCAGTGAGTGACAAAACGAGAGAAGCGTGAAGTTTAGTGAATGACTTACAATGAACGACGAGTCTCCATTTATCTTCAATTGCACTATCAGGGATAAATGGATTCTCCGAGCGACACGTCAGATACTTTCCGTCATCATCCACAACGGGAATGAATGTCAAAACGCTCAATGATTGATTACCATTCTCGGAAAACTGTGGAAATGAAAGAGAAATGATTTAAACATTAAAGAAAAAAGTTTTCATCGTTTCTGTCAAAATTAAGAATCTGATAGCAAGTTTGACGCTTTTCAATCATCACAACGCGCGAGATCGAATGAGCCACTGGAAATTTGCATGGAAATATGAAATTTCCGCTAAACCATAATTGCTGTTGACTCATCATTCAGGCATCGTCGAGCAAACATCATTAAAATTACAACAAACAGATTCCGTTCTGATGAAGCAATATCGAATATCTCATTGCTCAGCACGATGAGGAGACCACAGCCACACTCACATTTTTGGCCATCCTTTTGATTTGCCTCGATCCCTTCCACCAAGTTAAAACAGCCTCAGGCCGCGAACCCGAGCTCTTGCATTCAACATCGTAGCGCTTCTCAGCCGAGACGAACTTTTCCCTCGTCGTGATATGAACTGCGATAGGTTTCACTGTGAAGAGAAAGGAGAAATTAAAGTCAAATAGTTGCAGAACGAGAGCGAACGAAGGAAGAAACTTTTTGTTCCGTAAAATGAAATTTTAAAATTTAAAAACTTTTCTTTGTTTTCCCAGAAGTTCCTTGAGCGATCTTCTTACGAATTCGTCCAACAATTTTAATGAAAGACTCGAAAATTTAAATCAGAAAAGTTTTCTTCCCTTAAAAACGCATCAATCATCATTTTCACGAAAGGAAGAGTTGCGATTCGATTATTGCAACTGAGAAACTTTTCTTTTCTCTCTTCGATTGCAATTTGATTTGAAATCTTAGACGACATCTAAGTGTAAAACTTTTCCCTTTTTCTTCCTCATTTCGATCGTTCCCTGTGGGAATGACAAAAGCTCCAAAGAACTTTTTTCTGGTTTCTCTCTCTCTCGTCTTGTGTGACATGAACGATTGTCTTGAACAAATTGAAAAATAATTTATCAAAAAGCGATGAAAAGAAAGCAGAGATGGGTTAGAAAAAGGTTAAACTCAGTTTTATCTTCTTCCCACACCGAACGACCGAATCATATGTCACCAAGCGGGGACTTACAACCAGCCAGTCTTCGTTTGAATGAGACTTTTCTTTTTTTATTTTGCGGTTTTCCATTTCTCGCATGCGACGAACTTTTATTTGTGTTATCGTGGAAACAAAAGGGCTGAACAATCATTAATCACTGAATCGGAACAGAAAAGCTCTGAGGTTCGGAGAGACAAAAAAGGGATGAGACACGATGAACAACTTTTCACTTACAGTTTACATCCAAAATTACTGCTTTATTGTTCGGTGGTGTCAAGTTTGTGTTGCTAGCCACACACACGAGGCGTGCATTCAAATGCTGTCTACCAATGTTTGGATATGACAAATGATTCACTGTAATTCCATCTTTCCGTGTTTCGAATGACTCATCAATTACTGTGTTCTCCAAATACCAGGTAACATTCGGACGTGGTCGACCTATAAAATAAATTACGGAACGGGCATGATTAAAGTTGAATTAAAGTTCTTTCGTTGCACAAAAGCTTTTCATCGTTTTTTTTCGCTCTCCTTCGTGCTGCGAGGTAAAAATTATATGGACGAGGAACTTTTGTGCTGCTCATGAAAAATTCCACTCGTAAATTCTTGAAAGTTTCAATCTTTTTAATTTTAAAATTATTTTTGTAGTGAAATTTTTTTGTGCAGCGGAATTATTAAAAATTTATTTTATTTAACGGAGAGCAAAAGCTTGTTGAAAAATCGCTGGGAGGAAATCGACTTTCCATTCACGGTTGCCAGTTGATTTAAATTAAGTGGAGCCTCGTTAGGGCGTCGCTTACAATCTACAAGAGCAACGCTTGGTGGTAAATAATTAATTTCTTGCTACGTTGTTTACGAATGAAGCCTTAAGGCAAAACAACAAAACTCTTGGAAGGAGTGAGGATCCATCAATTATGTTTAAGAGCTTTAGAAATAAGAAGAGAAAACTCGACCAACCTCCCGTGACTTCACAAATCAGTGTCACATCACTGCCCTCATTATACGGTTCAATTAATTTTGTTCGGTCTCTCCTTCTCGCATCATATATCACAGGCTTTTGAGGTGGAACTGAAACGAGCCAAACATGAATTCAGGATTAAACATTTTTTTTTCGATTCTGCTGGCAATTGGCTTCGCTCACTAGTTGTGAACGGGGAAAATTTTATTGATTAACAGTTTAAGGCTCTCCACTCTACTCACCGATAACAGTAAAATTAATTTTCAGATTTCTCGTCGGTGAGTTGCGGAAGTCGACGCGACATCTGTACATGCCCTCGTCTTCGAGTGAGATTTTGTCAACGACAAGTTGAGCTGGATGTGATACCGTTCGAAAGTACGCACGACTGCCAAAGGCATCTGGCGATGACCATAACTTTGCTTGTCCAAATTGCCTACCACGAACATCGAAGCTGGAAAAAAATATGAAATTAATTGCACTCAGAGATCAAAATTGAATGAAACGAGATTTAAAAAAGAGTTAATAGTAATTAACCGTTTTAAGAATTATCATTAAATGATTTCAGCTTTTCATAAATGGAAATTTAATACGCTAGCTCGAGCTCAGCTTACATTAGCTTCGGGTTGAAACTAATTCGTTAATTATTGACTTACGTCAACGTGTAGTTCGTCGCTACAAACTCAGCTTACCTATATAGTGGCTCACCGTCGCCTTCTTTAAACCACAAAACCATGTAGACAGCATCATCTCGCTCCAACGGTGTTATATCACATGGAAGCATCGCCTGTTGGCTCAAAACACCCGCCACAGATGTTATTGGAACTGAAAGTAGATAAAGGAAATTTTTGAATGAAATTTTTGGTTGAATGAAAGAGAGAGAGACAATGAGAGGCGTTGGAGGTGTGTGGTTAACCTCGGAAATATCTTTTGACATTCCACAGACTCGTCCCATAATTAGATGTGCGAAAGCCACACAAATTAATGTATCAACCTTTTGCTACCACCTGAGCAATATTTCGATGACAAATTGCTCGCACCTATCAATTAAAATTCCATTTCCATCAAGCGAATGACTCAGAATTTGTCCACGAATTAGCTTAGTCTTGGGCTTTGCTTTGTTATTCGATGATGCGAACAAAATACTCAGGTTCAGCGTTGTATAAATTTATCAATAAATCAACGGAAATTTATTAAAAGCAGACAACCAAAAGAAGTCAAAACAAGTTTATCAAAACGATTGAAATAAGATACAAGAGATAAACTCAGTCCGAGGAATATTCAAATCTTTACAGTTTTCGAATAGTTTTCGGTAGCTTTTCTTCTCTCTCGCTTGCACTTTCCTCTCCAATCGACGAATCTATCCAAAGCTGATCTCATCTCTTTCTTGGATTAAGTTTCCGATCAAAAAGAATTTGAGTTTTAGGTTTCTTTTATACAAAAAGTTCACAAGAAGATTAAGATGTTGATACGATGAGTAAAGTTTGTCGTAATCTTCGTCTCTGTCTCGTGTTAAAGCGGCGATGATATTTATCTTTGGTCGTCTTGATACTTCAGGTGTTTGAGCAAACATTTCACACAAAATAAATAAATTGCGAACCCAAACTTTGCAGACTCGTCCGAGATGTTTTTTTAAGGGAGAAACTTTTTATTTCTGTCCTGGGGCTCAATCGTCAGTTGAACTGACAATTCACACACTTCGAAATCGATTATCTTGGAACTATCGTAACATTCACTTCGACACGTTTAGAGAATAATTCATTTCTCCTGCTATGTTAATTGATCAATCAGAAATACATTTTCCGAATGTGTTTCCATTCTATTATTCAAATAGCTCAAACATACGAGAAATGGAGAAAGTTTGTAAGGAATCGTCGCAGTGCAGAATTAAATTGCTTGCCTCTCTCAATTGATCTCATAAAAGTTTGATTAGATGTATGTTCGATTATAATTGATTGAATTAATTTGTTATGAGCTGTTTTGTATTTATTTTCGATCTAATCTCTCAAATAAACTTAAAGCTTTTAATTGATGTTTGTCTTCTTCGTTAAGGTTGAGAGACTACCTCAATTCTGTAGGAAATGTTTAATAGACAAAAAGAGTTTCATTGTTGAATTCATGATTTGGATTTCTCAAGCTCAACATGACATTCGGTGTGAGTTGCGAACACAAACAGCAACATCATCATTAAAGTTTCAGTCTTTCTGCATGAGAATTCTTAATGAAATTGCTCGCTCATTCACAGGGCAAAGTTGAACATAAATTCAATTATGCTGATGCGATCTTTTTAATATTCAATAACAGAGAAACTTCTCGAGATAGAAAACTTAAAATTGCTTGTACGAAGGCAGCCGCAACATGACTTGCGAGAAACATGTTTTCTTGAACAAAAAAAAAAGTTTTTTTTTCACTCCGCAAACATCGAATGCTCAGTTGAATAATTCAAAAGTTCTTTCCTCTGCTCATTGCCGAGAAAGATCTCGAATATTTCAATTAAGAGATTGCTTTTCGAAAAAGAATTTCTCGTCGATTTTCATACATGAAGAACTTTTATCAAAAATATTATAGCGAGACTCGCTATACTCTTCAGTCTCATGAATATCCAAAATATAATTTCTACGATAAAGTTTCGTTGCAATTTGCATTTGATCTTTTGCTGTTTTTATTTCGTTGAAAAAATAAATTTCTGCTCGCTTTAAACTTCTTCCTCAGTGCGATTCCGAGCAGAAATGCATTTTGCTAATGCCACGGGTGGAGGGAAAATTTTAATCTCAGTCTGTAATTTGTTGTCTACAGCTTTTTGAAACATGCAAAAGAATATCCAATATGCTCGAGCAATAAAACTAAAAGATGATAAGTAGTTGCCATAAAAGCCAGCATGAGAACACAGAACAGGCAGTTTAGTGATAAACTCTGCATTATTCATTTTATCTCTTGCTTGCTGCTTTCGCAGAGAGTTCTAACGCCGTTTAAAAGTTTTCTTTCATCAACACAGTTGCTTTCGTTTGGGAATTCCAGGAGAAGCATATGCAGTGAGTCTCAGAACATCTCTGACGAAAACAGTTTGCAGCTCTTGCATTCAACATTGAAACTCGACAAATGTTTACTTTGAAGGCGAAAATAGTTTATTCTAAAGCCGACCATGTAATTACAAATATCTCCGATCGAGACTGCAATGGGAAATGTTTACATTAAACATCAAAACAAAATTGCCTTGTGGATGAAGTGAGAAAATCGTGAAAGTTGAGAAACTCAAAGGAGAATTAAACTTTTTATTGGCGATTAATTGATGAGTTATTACGCGTCTTGGCTTTGGATTATTGGTGTCGGGTTTTATTGAGCGAACAGAGTTCGGTTTTATTCACTCGGAAGTCTCAAATTAAAAAGAATCTCAAACTTTTTTTCACTCACAACTCGCAACACAATAAAAGTTACTCGAAGAATGGAAAAGAAAGAATTAATAAATAAAAGATTTTATTGGCGTCTCGTTTTGTCTTAGCTGCTTCAGATTAAATTCCGGGTAGTCTCGTTTTCCTTTAACAAACACGTTTCACACAGAAAACGTTTCTCGTTCGAAATTTAAATGAAAAATAATTAATTTGATATCTCTCTCAGTCGCTCTGCTCTCTTAGTCGCATTCGGCCTCGGAAAGGGTCTAACGGAATGTTAGTTTGTTTCAACTGTTGATGTCTCGACTTGATTGTCGAAATTTAGAGACGCAAATTAAATAATTAAAATCCATGAATCCATGGAACGCAAAGACATTCAGATCATTATCGTCTTCACCGAAATTTCCTTCAACTTTAATTTCCGCCGATAAGGCACGAACGGCGTTAATACGAAAGATGAAGAAACATTTCATTTTTCTTTTATTGTCATTTCTGTTTAGCGTCATCGTGATCACCGAGAGAAGACAAATAAATGTTTTAATACGCCAATTAGAATAAATTTTTACCGCGGTGCTAATGTGCAGCTCAAACATAAAAGTTTTCTTCACTTCGTCTTCTCCGCCAACACAAAAAAAGATTTCGTCTTGAATGTTTTATGTTGCGCTTGTCATCAATTCGATTATTTATGTTATTTTTGTTTCGTCTTCTGACAATTCGTCGACGAGATACGTACAAGGAAATGCAGCCAATGTAAACAAGCGAGATTCTTTAATCAGACATTAACCGACTCGATGACATGTTCGGTTCTTGTTTGCAGCTCGTGTTTATTATTGAGGCATCCATTGAAGACGAAAATAAAATTCGAGTGAAGTGACGACATAATGCAGCCCTCAGAATGTTGATGGACGTTTAATGGATTGGTTTAATTACGAATATTCGCTTACGATGATGAAATTTTCTTAATCTTGTACTCACTCGGCCTATCCAGTTCATTAATGAGATCATCGGCTTCGGCATAAGCTCCGCTCGTTACATTCAGTCCATTAAGAAAGCAGCAACAGCCGAGTATCCACAACGCTATCGAATCACATTTTCTGCGTCTCTTAGCAATCCTCCATGGTGCATTTATCGACATTTTTGTAATTGAAACTTTTCGTTTTTTTTTCTGTTTTAATTTAAGGTCTTTCGAGAAATGATTTTAATCACTTTCCGGTTGCACAAGAACATTCTTTGACCCTCCACTCGAAACTAACACAGTAGGTTTGTTTGCACAACACTTGTTGTTCTGTTGGATGAATAATTTCTTTCCTTTCTCTTCTAAAGCATCTCGAGATTCTTTCACAAAATTTTTCTTCTCACTTGTTTGCATTGTCGTTCATTTATTATTTTTCATCTCTCGAGACGTCTTGAGATTACATTTTTTTTTCTCCTTCTACTGTCCTCTCCGTTCCAATCATTTCTTTACACTTTTTTCATCACTTTTTTATCGTCATAGCTACGAGGAAACAGTAGGAGAGACTGTCGAGATGACTGCAGTGGACTTGAATGTCGATGGAAATTCCTTCACTGGCTGTCGACTCAAGTATCGACGGTTGTCTCTTGAGCGGAACGGTAAGAGTTTTCTAGTGAACACTTGAGGAACTAAGTTGTTTGCTACTTTATATCTTCACATTTGAGCAATGATTTGTCATCGACGTGTCGATAGTTTGTCTTGCTGTTTATAGTCACGTTTTTATTATTTTCTCTTGACGCTAGCACGTGTTCGCTGAAGATTCATGAGCGCAAGAAAGACTAAACAATAAAAAAAGAAGAATGAAACATGAATAAATTGTGATAAACTTTGTCTTCTTATTCACATGAAGGATGAAACAATTAACACTTCACTCCCATAAATTTCTCAACAAGCCAAGTAGGAATTGCTTGTTTCACATAATTTTCATTGTGTTTGCCGTGGAAATTGTTTTGTTGTTCTCTCGAAAAACGAAGAAAAGTTCTTTTCACTTGTCACCGGCAGGGAAAGCTTCACACTTGCCGAGCAAACGTGTGACAAAAGATAACACAACCACTCGACATTGTTGTCGTGGAGGAAGGAGTTTTAAGTCGTTCTAGTTGTCCCGAGTGGCGAAACTTCTCCCGGGAGAAAGCCAATGCTTTGAAAAGGGTAAATTTGAATATCTTTCAAGCATTTCACTTGACATCACGATTGAATATTCATGTTGATTCAACATTCCGTTTCAGTTCGGAGAATGAAGAAGTAGATTTTATAATTTACAACAGAGAAAAAAAATTCAAATTAATTTGAGGAAAATAAATTAAGTCAGCTCGATAACGAACTGGCTCAAAGTGAGTGAGTGAGTGAGAGAGAAACAGGTTGACCACAGTTATTTATTTGAATAATCGCCATTAATCATCATAAAAGCACATTTCGTTTTTCATTCTTCAACGAGACATTTTCTTTATTTATTTTATTCCTCGCGGTAAATAAGAAACTAAGACAAGTTAACCGCGCGCTTCTAGTAATTACATTAATGCTTATTTTTCAAGCTCCATTACCGAAGGAAAGCGCTTCGACGAGGCTTCTGGCATTCAACTTTAATTAATTAGTGTCTTCTCATAGTGTTTTGTTTGAGAAACGCAGATGTTTGTTTCATTGGCTTCATTATGTCTGACAAACGACGTCAAACAATCGGAACGATTTGCCACCCAACTCTGTGAATGCTTTTAAAGTCTAATGAAATCTTTCAACTTAGAAATCACCGAAACGAATCTCTCGACATACGCAGAAGGATTAAAACTTTCGGAGTTTGGACGAGTCTCAGCTCTTGAGTTAATTAATGCGATTAGACCCGATTTTTATTATACTTTACGACAATTATGTAAACGACAACGTTCGTTCCCTTGAAAATCGGTTTTGTCTATCCAGTTTCATCAAACTCTTGTGGAAATGTAATCGACGAGTTATTTTGCATAAATTTTGTGTTTTTTCGAAACAAGTTTCTGCGGTTTTGTCAGTGGAGAAGAGAGAGAGAGAGAGAAAAGCAACAAAAACAGTTCCGACATTCGCGGTAGACTTAGAGAACTTTGAGGACTGTTGCATCATTAAAAAAAAGTGAAACCCTAACCGCTGCTCTCTCTCGGCTTACCACCAAAAGAAAACTTTGTGCAGAATCATTAACGAACGTAATCTCTGTGGACTTCTGGTCTAAGCCTTTAACACTTCATTTCCATCATAATTTCATGTCGCTCATCATAAAGTTCTTGCTCTTCCCTCTGGTCCCTCGGAAATTGTGATTTAATGATGTCTATCCGGAATATATTTTTTTTTCGCCCGTAATTACGACAGTCACAAAAAGCCGAGAGATCCGTAATTCAATTTATAGCAAACAAAGAGAATAAACTTCTCATCTGTCTCGACTATGTCCCGAGCCATCAACAAACAGAGAACAATAAAATTATCGCCAAAAGCGTTTTGTTGTAATTGTGTAAAGATATTTCGCTTCTTGTGCCTCTTTGATTGGATAAATTATAGCTCGGGAAAAGCGATATTCGCCAGCCTTTGTTGTTGCGTACGCTTGAGTAAGAGAGAATTATGAGGAAAGTTTACGGCGCGCTAATCTCACTAAATTAATTATCGTCAATTTGATGTTTTTCGTCGAGGCCGCAGAAATTCCGCTAAATCATTAATCCAAATTAATTTGCGTCCGCTCTAGAACTTTTTTCTCTCTCTCTCACTCACTCAGGCAGCACTATTAATTCCAACATGAGCTAGCTTGAAGCTTCATCACGCTCGAAACTTATCAATGCGAATTGCTTTTGTATTTCAGTGGATTAGTCAATCGATTTCATTTGTATTTTTAATCGCTCTCTGTGTTTTCGCATTAAGGAGTTTAAGCGGAGAATCGTTTAACTTCAATCCTTTCAACTCAATGAAGCATCCTGTTTGACACAAGTGCCTCAATGTGCCAGGTCATGTGTGAGAGAGATTCCCTCATTCACATTTTCCTGATAAAAATCTTTATTACTCGCGCAATGTAAACACATTTCCGCTTTTTCCTCTTTTTTTTTGCCAGTCCCACAATTCATGCGACTCTTCATTTGTGTGTTGAGAATGGAAAAATCCTTCGGTGTAACTTTTTTTTTCATTCATCATTATGTCACACGCGAATTAAAGAAACGTGAAATGAAAATGACAACAGCTCTTTCGGAACTAATTGTATAATCACAGCATAGCTATGCAAATATGGAAACTTCCACGGTGGCTCACGCTGCTTTCCGACTTTAATGCTCGCGTTCGGTTTTTGCTGTTTTATTTGTTTCACTTGTTTATTCACGTAGAACCATTTGAAATTAAGGCTCGTGTTTTTTTGGTCGACAATAACTTGCTCGAGAACAGAAAAAGCTTTCATTACATAATCCGCCAACCATAAACCGATTGCGAATAAATCGTGTAAAGTCTCTTGTTGTTTGGCTTTGGACGGGAAAAATCCTTTTTATTCGTTTCAGTAATCACTAAATATTGAATGTGAATCAAGTGCTTGCGATCGGTTTCAAGGGGTTAATTTCACACGGCAAACTGATAATGATTACTCAGGGAAACAAATAAATCCATCATTCACACACATTTCGGAGTTTTTCACATGCGACGTATAATCATCCTCGGTCGGTCTCCTTTTAATCGGATTTCGCAACGAATTCCTTACGCTTTTTCTCGTTTTCAATTTTCTTATCTCATCAAATAATTCTCACTTTGTGGATTTTTGCACTTTTATTCCTTCGCGACGCAAAAATAAAGAGAACAGAAATCAGATAACCGGATCAAGTTTTTTTTTCTGCTTATCCACTCCTGGCTATGTTTCAGAAAACAGAGTTTATATGCGGGTTGGTTTCTTTCTTTTTATATTTTTTTTTGTTCAATCACCAATAAACACGACTCATCCTCATGAATACCGCGGCCAAACTGAACTGAAAGAGACTGAAAAAGATTGTTGTGCCGATGAACGCGTTGCCTTTTCTTCTCACAAAGTTTCCTCAACGTCTCTTACGTTTTGCGTTGCGTCGCAAGCATTTTCGAAGCGCCAAAGCATTTTTTGGTGAATGAAACGCTCTCTGGTTGCAGCATAAACATCGACAAGACATTAATACGCATGTCTGTGTTCTCCGCCACGTTAAAACTGCATGAGAACTGTGAATGAGAGTGAGCAGCTCTCGTGACCGTGAGAAATCGATTTTTACGGATTCGTTGTTGTTCTCTTTACTGCCGCATAGTTTTTTTTAGGCTTTAATGAGATGAAACAAAATAAAGATTTTGATGGCTTAAAAATGAGTTCGAAGGGTTTGTTGAAACTCACTCGGGCCATAAAAATCTGTCATAAAAGTTCTCGAGAAACTATGAAATATTTAACAACTCTGACGAGGAAGTTTTCTTTTTCATTTTGATTTCCTTTGAGTCATTGCCTCGCTGGGCTCTGTAATGACGAGCTGGGATACTTCAATCAAAAATTTCCGTATTCTTATTCTCGTCGCGTACATCGAGATAATGAAAGGAGCGAAGCTATGTTAACACCTTTAACGAGACAAAATCAAAGTATAATAAGTGATAACAACAGGTTTGAAGACATTTCTTTTCGTTATCGATCGCAGATTCTTCTTCAAACGTTATGAAGGTGATATTTTTATTGCAAGCCTTCGGCAAACGACGCTTTAATCAGCGTTAAGAAAGTGTTCAAAATGATGCTGAACACGGCACAAAACGTCTCGTTGATTTATGTTTTTTTCAGCGGCAGTTATGAGTCGTCATTGGCAACATGCACAACATTTTTCCTGCTTTGACATAAATTGCGGAAGATTCTGTTTTATTTTTTTGTTTTTTGTTTTACTGCTCTCAACCATCGCAAAAACGTGTTTCGGTAACTCGATCCGGATCGCATCTTTGTTCTGTGTAACAGATTTCTCTGCTTCAATGACACTCCGCTCGTATTTTATTCGTTCGGAAATGCATAACGAACGTGAAATTGATGACAAATGAAAATTGAGTTGTATTTTATAGCACACATGTCATCTCGAGAGGAAGGAGAAAGGAAGTGCATGCTGATGAAGATATTCCTGCTCTATCTCTATCTTCCCCGGTTCACTAGATATTGCTGTTTATGAAAATAAAAGGAATATTGCTCGAGGAATAAGAAGTTTCGAATTTCATGGGTGAATGTGCAAGAAAATTGATTTCGAAGAGGTTTCACTTAAGAAAATGCTTTTGCTTTGTTCACGAACTACCTTCTCTTGAGTAGAGACAAGGAAATGTTTCTTCTAAACGTAATTTACGATCGAGAGCTCCTCTGAATAAATTATAAGCAAACTCTCATCTACAATCTCTTTACTTCAAATATTTTTATTAAGCTCCGCTGCGTGACAAGAAACTTTTCCTTTCGCGCATTGGAAAATCTTTTACTTTCTCTTTGTTAAAATTAAGAATCTTTGAGATTCGAATTAATTATTCATGTTGATTCAATAATCGTTAGCTTGAAAGAAAATCTAATGGAAAATGTTTGTTGGGAAAGTCTTTTACCTAAGAGCGCAGATGCCTCGACTGTTACAATGTAAATTTAAAGTCGAGAAAGGAAAAGTTCTTTTCACTTTCAAAGTTTGTTTAGACGTCTGATCGAGAAGCGACAGAAAGTCGACGCTCAAGGATGTCGCGAGACGAAAGCAATAAACATTTTTAAGATTAATTTCCTAAGAATGTGACTCTCTCTCCCGATCGTCTTGATATTCAAAGCGTGTTTTGATGCAAACATTTCTTGAGAAAGACATTAACTTTATTTATGGACAGAAGTGCACTCATGGGTGAAATTTTTAGTGAATTTATGTGAGAGAGAGAGTCGTAAGAAATTAGAAAATGAGTTTGCTTCTTTGGGAGACATAAAGCGAATGAAGAGTTGCTGCACCAGAGCGATCGGGGCGTCAAGCACATAAAATTTGAAACCTCAAAAGTTTGAAAATGTTTGCGTCAAGAACGAAACCAAAATCAGAACTCAAAACTTTCAGACAGTTCATAGAGACGTTAGAAGTCTGTCAGAGTTGTCAGGCTGAATGAAATTTAAACTCAGCGAAACTTTTATTTGCGTGTATTCCAGAGAGAGAGAGAGAAAGAGTTGAGTTTGGCAAGTAAAGTAACGCTGAATAATTTTTATTTCTAGTTCTCAAATGAGGAAGTTAATTTACTCAGTGAGTTAAGCAAGTTACTACGAAACTTTAGCTGAGTCGTGAGAATATTCCATCCGGGATATTTCTTTTCTTCCCTAGGACGAGGATTTGAAGAACTTTCATGCTGCATTAAAGATTAAATAAATTAAATGATTAAAACATTTAGACGAAACTTGAGGGAAACTTCATCCGGCAAGATGAAACACAACGCAGGAAATTTTGAGTGCAAAATCCGAACTAAGTTTTCGGAATAGTTTTCTGGTGAAAAAACTTTCTCATTGCAGAACGAAAATGTTTCTTTCGTAAGTGACGTGACGAAATCTGATCAGTGACTTTGTTAAGAGAGAAGTCATCAACATCATCGAGCAATGCTGTCAAGATTTTGGCGAAGGAACTTTGTTCTCAAGCTTCACAATGTTGGCCATGGAGCATTCATCTTCACTTACTCGACGAGTGGAAGCGTTAAAAATGTACAGAAGCTGATGGAAGGCGTTCACATAAAGAAACTTTATTATTTTCTTTCCACCCAGCATTTTTCCCAACTTGTCTCATGTTCAATATTTTCAATCACGCAATCTAACAGTTATTGAGTTATTGAACAAAAAGAGAAGGAAATTTCCATCAGTAAAGTTTTATTAGACACGCCATTAAGCGTGTTTATTTTACTGTTGCCAACTGTATTTCTTTTTCATGGCAGCGAGGAGCGAAATTTATGATTTTGCAGCTGTTGAGGTGTGAAATAGTTTTTTTGCACGTTCATTCCCTGAGAACTTTTCACGATTGTTCCGACACTTCCTCCGCTCAATGAAAAACTTTTCCATCTCTCTCCCTTTTGCCTTTATCCATCCACAAAAATCGTACGATGAAGCGAAATTAAAATGTTTCGCAAAAAAGCTGAAAATCAACAAACTGAATTTCAAAAGTCGAAACGATTTGCATGATTGTAGAGCTAACTGACAGCTTCAATTAATGATAAAGGGAAAACTTCATTCAGGAAAAGATTTTTAATGCAGAAAGTTCGGTGCGAAATTGCAAAAGTTATTTTTTTGATTTTATTTCCCATAGAAAGTTGAAGTCATCGTTGTGCAGTTCGCAGCTTTTTAAAACGAATGCACAAAATGCAATCTTCAATTTACTCGATCAACTGCGGGAAATTCGAATTGAACCTTCAATCAATATCAAAATAATCTCAAATTGAATATTTTTTATTTCAATATTTGACTAAACAAAACTCATCTCGAATTTTCAAATTTTCGACATTTTCTGAAAGCTCAGCTTTTCCGCAATAAATCGCAAATGCAAATAAAAATATAAGTTTAATACATAAATTCCAGCGTGGGCTTAAGAAGGAAAGCTCTTTTCCGATAAAAATGAAATTGGTAAATCGAGTGGAAAGCCTTCGATAAATTTATACTGTCTGACAATCGGGGAAAGTCTCCTCTCTCTCTTTTCTTTCTTGCCGCCTTTATTATCTGTCTTTTTCAATTGAATTCATTTTCGATGTTGGCGAGTGCGCCGCAAAGAGTCGGAAAATTTAGCTGTGTAGATGGAAACGGCAGAGAGATTTAGAGGATGTTGAGGCAATTATTTTTAAATAAATCTCTTTAATCTTGAGAAGACTTGACGCGAGAGATAAAGAGAAAGAAATCGATTCGGAAGAAATTCTTTCGCAAGTTCAGCATTTGATGAAATGCATGAGCATCAACTCACCTACACGTTTGATTAATGTTTAATAGCAATAAATCGATGTGATCCTAATAAATATTCCGCCAGGTATACGAGACATCTTAAGAAAGATGATTTATTTATGAGCGATGATAATGAAAATTGTCGGCAATAAAACAACTTGAAACTCGTCAGAAATCAGGCCTGAAAGCTACGTGATTTATTTCTCTTCCTCCTCGCATCTCCTGGCTGCCTTAACTCTCGTCGATGGAAGACTGATAGACTGAGACGTCGATGGCAAGCATGAAATAAATGTTTCATCATTGCGACGTGCTCGGAAAGTGGTGATGATGAAAATTCATGACATCTTGTAGCTCTAAACACAAAAGCGTGTTGCCATTGATAGGAAAGATATTAATCGTTTATATTTTTTTACACAGCCGTTTACACGATGCTAAAGATTATTGAACAAACGAGAAGAGGAGTCGATGGCTTCGTGTCAGAAGAGCGTTATGGCAAGAGCGTGTTTCATGCTTTTATTCATAGCAATTAGCATGAATTCATCGAATAATTGCCTAGAGATTATGAATTAGGCGTTTTATTGTGAGATCGATAGTTTGTTTAGGAGCTCGTCGTATTCTTCTTCCTCCTTTGGAGAGTTCAGCAATTAAACTTAAATATCTCTTCATCATTCCGATTCAAGTTGTTAGTTTCACAAAAGGTGAGATTCGCTTGAGTTGTTATCATATTCATCGCTAGTCTCTTATCAATTGAGATTCGTTCGGAGAATACGTCGAACATGGAATAAATATTTTGAAATCTTTATTTACATAATTAACTCAAATGATCCGATTTCTGAAAAGATTTCAATCGGAAACCTCCCAACTGACCTCAACGTAGTTTATGAACAAAATGGGGAAAAGCATTTTCGATTTAACGCTCTTCGAGCTATGAGAAAAGGGAAAAACCTTTGAGCATCAAAGCGAGAAGCTCTAAATTGAAAATTTCAAATGTTTCTGTTAGAGTTCACTTTCTAGTTTTATATAATGAAAAAATTCTCTATTCAGATCGACGATTTGAAACTCATCCGGAATGTCCTTTATGTCGCTTGATGAGTTTTAAATCGAAGCGAGACTTAAACCGAGAAATCCTTTTCAAACAAAAACGAAGTCAAATCTCGAAAAATGTTCTTGAGATTTCAATTGAAAGCTTCTCGATTTCATTTTCAGGCACACCAAGTTTTTCATGTCCTCATTCCGGTTAATTGAAGCCAGACTGCTAATTGATATTTGCTTGGATTCTTTGTAATAACGTAAATCTTTGTTTGTGTTTTAAACAGTTCTACAAACAAAGAGTTATACGAAGATTCGCTTGCTCGAAGCGCTTCGTTATTTACCGAACGAGTAAAGTAAAGCTGCGGTGGAGTCTTATTCGCTTAAAAATTTATTGTTTAATTTTGTGAAGAGTTAAGCATAAACATAATGCGGAGCATACATTTTATATTGCGCTAGCAGAACATGTAACAGGACGAGAAATTTGCTTTAGCCTCATGCGGCAAAATTTCAGATTCCAAGCAAAATTACTCCCATAACTCAACATCATCTCATAATTCAAACTTTCAATTAATCAGCGTTCCCTTGGTTACTAAGTGTATTTCAAATATTCGTCAGAAATCATGAAGGAAATATAATTTTAAATACTTCAGTTTTGAGCAATGTTGAGATCTAAATATTTCTTGAAATTTCGGTTGAAGTTAGTGAACTATGAAATTTATTTAAATCGTTATTGAATTTACCCGACAATTGCTGAGCAAGATCCTTTCAGATATCAGTTGGAAGCTCGCAGCAGTGCAAATTGCTCATCACGTTCAAAGGACGTGGTGCGAGTTTCAATGAAATTAAACTTTTATGTGTTTATGTTTGCCCGGAAATTACTCTCGAATCATTCTTTGCTTGTGCTTAACATTATCTTCCATCCACAAAACAAATGTCGATGGAAGGATTCCCGCCGTTCCGTCTGACTCCGACATGACTACGATTTACCTTTTGCAGCTGTGCTCACCTTTAAACTGATTGAGTTGTTGAACATTGTGAAGCTTTAATTGCTTAATTAAAATCAGACTTCGCTGAGTCTGGGATCGGAAAGTTCGTTAGCGTGTTAAGCGTTAATAATCTTTAGAATGAAACGCAATAAAAAAAATATTACAAATATTTTAAAAGCAAAGAGCGAGAACACTTTTAAATGCTCGACTCTTATCATGACGCAGTAAAAGGAAAGCAATAAAGTTCAAGGCAATAAAATCATTTTACAATCTGATTATTACTTCTGCAACTATAAAAGGTGTGATCAATCACTCGAAAGCTTTTTTTTTTCGTTCAAAGCAGAAAAACTTGTGCAGTTTCATTCCACGAATGAAATCGAAAATAAATATTTACAGCAATTTAATTACATTTCCTTCGTTCTCTTTGCGATTTGAGGTGTTTCCAGTTTGTAATAAGCTTCAACACGAAATGAAAACCTTTTATTTGAAACAGAAGAAAAGTGAAATAAAAACTTTTATTAATAACCAATTGTAAGTTGTTTCTGTCATTAAGGGTTTGTTCACAAATTGTGTAGACTTCTTCCCTAAATTTTCCTTCTCTTTCTCTCTCAGCAAAATACGTGAACTCAACTTTCCTTTGCCTTCAACAAAAAATGCTTGTCAAGTAATTAGTTTCAATTGCAAGAGGAGAACATTCAAAGTTTGCTGGAATGAAAACAGGTGCAGTTAAGCTTATGACTGTTTTCATGATAAAGCTAATGAGCATTCTGCTTCATCCTCATATGTTCCACGAATTATTAAATTTAATTATCAACAGCTTAAAAGTCATTAGCAGTTATTGCAAGCGTCGCTATCAAAAAGAGTTGATAATATCCAAACATAAATGTTCGCGGGCGTTGGATACAGATTGCTATCGATTCGTTAAGCGTTTATTCGTTTTCAACAATTCCGCTGACACTTTTCGAAGTGCTTTTCCAACAACTTTTCTCAACAAGTTATAATCGAAATTCTTTAAAAGCATTTAATTAAATTTTTATCAACTTTCCTTAAGTCTCTCATTCAATTTCTCTTGTTCTCATTAAAAGGGTGGAGAAAGGTTTTTTTTAGGGGTTGAAAATGGAAGAAGGTTGCATTCGATGAATAATTTATGGCAAGCACTTTGAGAAGGAGTCGACAAAGCAAAGATGTTAATGACTGGACGAAGCTCTCACTCCAACCTTGTCTTCATCGTAATCAGAAGTTAATCAAAAACATGAAATATTCAAGCAGAATGACAATTCGGATCAGATTACATTCCAACAGACAACTCTTGAACCTTCTGTTCCAGAGATAATTTTAACAACTTTCTAATAATTACAAATCATTCCTTAACGACAACATTAAACTGAGCGAACTTCTCGCTACAAGGCAAACAGAATCTCATCGAATGTGTAGTCACGTTTGTTCCTGAATATTTATTTTCACCTGATTGCCTTCATTATCCACCCGCAAGTATCAGAAGAAAACAAATCACGTATTGATGAATTGATGATTTTTTACGGCGCCATTATTTGAAACTCTAACACACACGCTTCAATCGAGTTAATAGCTCTGATTTGCAAATCATACCAGCTGCCTCTTATCTCTAAGTGCCTCATTAATTTTAGTACCTAAGCAACAAATTGTCTCTCTCTCTCTTCTTTTTATAATATTATTAATGAAGCTTTCGCTTCAAGGTACGGTGGAGAGTCATGACATCAAATCCCCCAAAGTCGGGTAATCAGGAGACTGCGATGTGAGGGAGCAAAAAGCAACGAGCAGAAAAAATTATCACAATAGCTAATTAATGTTGTAACAATTCTGCTTTTTTTTGTTTCAACGGAAAGTGGCGGAAATCACAATCCAGAAAAAAAAGCAGAAGCAGCAAGAGGAAAATTAATGTTGAATGAATTAAACAAAGCACCGACAAGTTTTTAAATTCATTGTTTCACAAGTGGGAAAAAAGAGAATCAAGTTGGATTTTTTGCAGATCAAAAGCTGATCCTCTATTCAAGTTATTAAATTTCCAATAATCTCTCAATTGAACAGATTTTCAACTCCTCGTCAGCTTCCCTTTCAGTGCACAACACTTCGTGGTCGTATATTTCCAGATTGAAGCGGGTTTGTAAAAAGTTTTTGATTAATTTAAGTGGAAAAACCAGCATTAATTACAGTTTGTTATCAAGCTTATCATGGAGCTCTGAACTAAATTGTCGCAGTGGTGATTTGTTTTCGGATGAAACTTTTCATCCATGCACGAAGGAAGACAAATAATGGGATGGTCGGTTGCAAGCGTTCCGCGCAAATGAATGAAACTTATCAGATATGATACAAACTTTGAATAATTAATTAAAATTTATTTTATCCACGGAGTAAAATTCAATATTCAAACATGAAATTGAATTTCCCTGACTACGTGCGAAAGTTTGCCCTGCACATTGAGTTATGGCTTCGCTAAAAGCTTTTTAATTACCATTAAAAATTGCGATATTTCATATCCGACATTTGCACGAGTGAGAGAGTGAGAGAGCGTGGGAGTGAAAGAGTTGAATAAATCTGCAAAAATGGAATATCAATTTTATTTAATTAAATAACAAATTGATCGGAAAAGAGATTTTTATAGGCAAATTGCGTGCTTATCAATCGTTAATCCCCGTGATGAAATGTATAAATGGTTTCGTGACAATGTAGCGCGTGGGCGTTTTTCAACAAAGCCTAAGAAGTGATTTGCGGTTGAAAAATCTTTAAATCTTTTAGAATCTGTTCGAAAAGAGATTACAGCTTGTCACTCTGAAATTGTCAACCTCTTCCCATGGTGTCATTGTTCTGATGAACCTCTTGATCGCTCAATAACACATAAGGAAAGCCCCAACAATGTTTGAAATATCTCATTTTAAGCTGTATCAAGAGGTGTTCCGAGCACGTCGTAAAAATGGGAATGAAAGCTTTGTCACTGCTTTTTTTTTTGTGAAAAATGATGCAGCAGGAAAAAAATGTTTAAAGTTTTTGTGAGTTGTCGCCTCCATCGAGCCTCCATTGAAAAATGAGACGAGAGCAGATTGAGTGGCAAGAAAAAGCACAAAACCCTCCGAATTATTCGGTTTTTGTTGATGTTAACAATTTTATTTTAAATTAAGGAATTTCTCGTTTTACATAAGCAAGCATCTGAAATGACAATTTGTTTCTGTCACCATCAAACAACGCTTTTGCCTTCTCTGTTTCTTTTTGCTAAACGAAACATGTCAGATCTGACATTGAGGCCTTGAAAGACAAAAGACATTAATTTGAAAGCGTTTAGCAAATTGTTTGTCAATTAATTGGGCATTGCCGAAGCGACGGCGATGAGATGCTTGAATGATTTCTTGAAAATCGCCGTCGATTGAAAATTGTTAGACAAATTATTGACGGAACGAATTTGAGTTTTGTAAAAGCAACGAAGAGCAATTTTAAGAGCACAAGGTGAAGAGAGATATTAAAGCAAGTCATCCTCAAGAGCCCAACCTTGAGTTGAAGTACGTTCCATTCTTTCCTGATCGACTGAGAACTGACAGCATCATCAATTTGATTCGGTACATTAGACAAAGTGGAGGCATTGGAGTTACGACGATATTACGATAGGCACGCGCTTCTTTCAAAAGGAAGTCGTTTATCAAAAAAACGTTCATCGGACGACAGAGTTTAAACTTGTGAGCACTCAACTGAGGAAAATTTGACACCGTCATCCGATAAAGTTGTTACTTCTGATGTAAATTTGCGAGTGAAAAGTTGTTTGCTCTCAATTCTTTTGTTGTGCTTAGTTGCTCCAGGAGGTGGAACCGCAGAGCTGCTCCGATTCAGTGATTAATGATTGTTCAGCCCTTTTGTTTCCACGATAACACAAATAAAAGTTCGTCGCATGCGAGAAATGGAAAACCGCAAAATAAAAAAGAAAAGTCTCATTCAAACGAAGACTGGCTGGTTGTAAGTCCCCGCTTGGTGACATATGATTCGGTCGTTCGGTGTGGGAAGAAGATAAAACTGAGTTTAACCTTTTTCTAACCCATCTCTGCTTTCTTTTCATCGCTTTTTGATAAATTATTTTTCAATTTGTTCAAGACAATCGTTCATGTCACACAAGACGAGAGAGAGAAACCAGAAAAAGTTCTTTGGAGCTTTTGTCATTCCCACAGGGAACGATCGAAATGAGGAAGAAAAAGGGAAAAGTTTTACACTTAGATGTCGTCTAAGATTTCAAATCAAATTGCAATCGAAGAGAGAAAAGAAAAGTTTCTCAGTTGCAATAATCGAATCGCAACTCTTCCTTTCGTGAAAATGATGATTGATGCGTTTTTAAGGGAAGAAAACTTTTCTGATTTAAATTTTCGAGTCTTTCATTAAAATTGTTGGACGAATTCGTAAGAAGATCGCTCAAGGAACTTCTGGGAAAACAAAGAAAAGTTTTTAAATTTTAAAATTTCATTTTACGGAACAAAAAGTTTCTTCCTTCGTTCGCTCTCGTTCTGCAACTATTTGACTTTAATTTCTCCTTTCTCTTCACAGTGAAACCTATCGCAGTTCATATCACGACGAGGGAAAAGTTCGTCTCGGCTGAGAAGCGCTACGATGTTGAATGCAAGAGCTCGGGTTCGCGGCCTGAGGCTGTTTTAACTTGGTGGAAGGGATCGAGGCAAATCAAAAGGATGGCCAAAAATGTGAGTGTGGCTGTGGTCTCCTCATCGTGCTGAGCAATGAGATATTCGATATTGCTTCATCAGAACGGAATCTGTTTGTTGTAATTTTAATGATGTTTGCTCGACGATGCCTGAATGATGAGTCAACAGCAATTATGGTTTAGCGGAAATTTCATATTTCCATGCAAATTTCCAGTGGCTCATTCGATCTCGCGCGTTGTGATGATTGAAAAGCGTCAAACTTGCTATCAGATTCTTAATTTTGACAGAAACGATGAAAACTTTTTTCTTTAATGTTTAAATCATTTCTCTTTCATTTCCACAGTTTTCCGAGAATGGTAATCAATCATTGAGCGTTTTGACATTCATTCCCGTTGTGGATGATGACGGAAAGTATCTGACGTGTCGCTCGGAGAATCCATTTATCCCTGATAGTGCAATTGAAGATAAATGGAGACTCGTCGTTCATTGTAAGTCATTCACTAAACTTCACGCTTCCTCTCGTTTTGTCACTCACTGACTTCAATCTGTCTGATGACTTTTTTTCATAATGAAGCCATTTTGATGCATAAACGATTCCGCTTGGAAAGCGAGATAAAATGTTTCTCTTTTAATTTCGAAGCCTTTGTTCGTCAAAGTGAATTCTTTTCATGCAAAAAAATGTTTTTCTTTTCACTTTGTGCACCAGATATGCCAGTTGTGACTCTAAAGATGGGATCATCACTCAACCCCGATGACATTAAAGAAGGTGCTGACGTTTATTTCGAATGTTTGATTATGTCGAATCCGAAGCCATACAAAATGTCTTGGTATCACAACGTAAGTTGGCCGTTCATGCAATTCGCAAGTTTTTGTCTTTGCCGAGAATTCAATTTTCAATTTTCACGATGAAAAGTTTTCTTTTCCTTTCGCCCGCCGCTTTTTGAGTGCAAAGCGGGAATTTAATAAATTATATATTTAATATATTCAAAAGCTCGCGAATGGTATTTTGTGTGTTAAATTATTCAAAATGTAATTTATTTTAATTTCTTCTCTTCTTTCCCGTCTTCTCTCTCCGCTCTTGTATCTTTTTCGCGCCTCGACTGAAACGATTTCCCGCAGGGAGTTGAGCTTCATCACAATGTCACAGCAGGGATTATTTTATCAGATCAATCATTGGTATTACAGAGCGTAACAAAGAGTTTAGCTGGCGATTATACTTGTTTAGCTGCGAACACCGAAGGCCGTGGCACAAGCAATCCAGTAACGTTGCGTGTTCGATGTGAGTATTCGCTTAACTTCTTTAGTCGCTCTGCACACTCCTAATCCCCTTATCAATTGACATCTTCTTCCGGGAAAGGTATTTCAATTGAAATTGAAATGTTAAGACGCACAAGAAGTCGATGGATGCGTGAGCGACTTTCTTTCTCTTCCTAAGGAAAAGGGGTTGGAAGCAATTGATCCTACGATTTCATGTGAAAACATTTCCGAAAGTTCTTTCCTGTTCCGTGTCTGAGAGAAGAACCTTCATTATCAAAATGAAAAATGATAAGCTAAAGAGAGCTTCACGTTCGCTTCCTTCCACGCTCTTTTATATGAAAAGCGAGCTCACAAATTAAACTCATTAATTTGAAATGGATTTTGATGCTGCTTTTAGACTCGACCCACGCGGTATCCATTGACATTTCTATTGACGTGACAACTTTCGATTGAATGAGATCAAGCGACTCCTAAAGCATTTCCAATAAGACGGAAAGATAGTTCCTAATAAAATTTTCTCATTTAATATTAGCTTCCTAACAAATGCAGACTTATGGGGTTAAGAAGCACAATCCGACTACGCTCCAGCATCAAATTCAATCAACATGAGCAATAAATTTTAATGCTTTCTTCTAAATAAACGCTGAGACATGGAAACACATTAGTCTTGATTCAATGTCTGACGCAAAAGCGCATTCAATTTAATAATAATTTTCTAGTTCATTCTTATTTATTGGCAATTTGCGAAACTTGTTTTGCTGTTGCATGAACGAAATAATTTGAAGATTGAAGTCTTAGGTTGAAGTTTCGTCGTGTTTTTATTAGAAAACTCCATCAATCTTCTCAACAACTTTTGTTTAACCTGAAGGCTTATCATTCGTGTTGATTTATTTATAAAGAAATGAGCTCATTTTCTGCTTGGCAACATCGCTCACTCTCTCATTCTTCAACTTTTCTGTGTCATCGGAAATCGTTAAGCAACACACAAAAGAAAATTTTCATGAAAAGCTTCTCAATAAATTTTCATTCGATCGGATACCTTTGAAGCATCGATTATTGTGGTGACAAATGTGGTTTTCACGTTTCTTTGAATTTCGTGAATGAGTTTGAAATTCCGCTTCGATAATCAGACGCTGATTGAGCAATCAAATAATCATTTTCCTGTTAAGCCTCATTATTAAGAATTCATCGCTCTATTGTGCATGCTGCCGTTTGTGTTTAAACAAACGCTTCGTGTGCTGTTAAATATTCATAAAAGAGCGAGAGGATTTTTTAGTTAGATCATTCGCGAAAATTATGTGTTGATGAATAATTTAATGCAGTGTTTATATCAGTCGTGATTTCTATGCAAACTCAAACGAGATTTAGTTGATTAGCGATAGACTCACGTGGAGTTTGAGCCTTTTGCGAGGAAACAAATTTTATTACGTGAGGGATATTCGAATATTACGTTGCGGGGGATCTCATTGATGAGGAATTATTTATTTGGGAGAATAATATTCTGAGAATATCTCTTCGACAATATTTACCTGATTTTCAAATACTTGGAACTTTCAAACTCCTCAAGGCAAACACAAACCTTAACTCATTTCTCGTCTGTGATGTAACGACAAATCATGGGAACTCACTCGAGAGGCAATTTCGATTCATTTGCCTCAAATTGAACAATAAACTGTTCTTGCGTCGCAATATTTCATGTCTGATCTATTCTTAGATTGAAATTGTAATTCAGTTTCACCTTTTCTCTTTTTCGTTTATCTGCTTCGTGTCTTTCTTTCTCATCGGCAAAAGAGCTCTCGAATGTTACAGTCTCTAAGGATGAGAAACAGCTTCGAGGAGTAAAAAGCTTAAAACGAAGAAAACGTCAGCCAAACAATTTAAATCTGCCTAACTTGCGAAAATTCTAAACTGCGAGAGGGAATCGGAGATTTCCTTGTCTCACCTCACGGCTTTCTCCTTCTTCATCGCTTTTCTATTCACTCTTTAACGTAAAAGATAACGTTTGATTATTCCGGAGTAAAATATTGCCATTGTTTCTTGAGCTCAACGAAAACTTTATTTTTACAACCGATTCGGGTGCTTTAGATGAAACTGAAATGGAATTGAATACGTAATTTCCCAAAGCTTTACCGATTTGTTATCATCGTTTTGCTAAAATATACAGTTTTTTATTTTCCATTGTCGTTTTGTTTTATTTTCGAAGCATCAACAGTCGTAAGAAGTTTTAATCTTTCATCTTACGCCGAGAGAGTTTCTGTTTCCTTCCCGGAATGGGATTCCGAGACTTTTAATCTTTAAAGAAGAACTCGGCTTTGCTTCTCGGCTATTTTCTCAACATTTTTGTATTTTTAAGAGAATTAAACTTTTCTTTTTTTCTTTTTCACTGTCAAGTGACTTTGATTTCGATTTATGGCAACACTTAAAGTGAAAAGTTGAAAAAGCTTTCGAGTCTGCTGGGAGCGAAAAAGAAAAAAGTCTGAAGATTTAAAATTCATCGCAAAAGCTGTGCTAAACCTCAATCAATTTTTTAAGACTCAACTTGGAATTCTTGTTTTTTTCTCGGTTGATTGAAATTTGAAACGAAACAAATTTACAATCTTGTTACTAAATTCTTTAGGAGCTTTCATAAATTTATGGAGAATTGAATTATACATAAACCACCCCCGCCCCGACTCTCTTATCCTAAGTAGATCGTAAACCTCTCTTACATACCTCAATTCACGAGCAATTAAACAACAGAATTTGAAATGCTCTACCTTTTGTCCTTCTCCGCAAAAAATATTTTTTGTGGACCCAAAAAGAATTGAAATGTTTTTGAAATCCTCCGGAGACGATAACACGTTGCAAACCATTTCCAACTCGGGAATTTGTTTTTCTCGTCCATTAGACTTTACTCGGAGAGGCCAAAAAAAAGAGCTCGAGAAAAAGTATTTTGTGAATAAATAATATAATTGGCCCATTTGTTATTTGCGGAAGGATTACCAAGCTCATTTTTCTCTGATGTTACCGGGAGCCCACGAAGCGTGTTCTATTTCTATCGGCCCCACTGTAAAATGCTTTATCTTTAAACCATATTTAATACATCACAAATACCACACATTTCCAAGATAATCTTGCCGGCTACAAATTTAGGAAAAAGCTCTGGGAAAAAAAGTGAAAAATTATTTTCACCCTTTCCACCTTGCGGGGGCTTGAAGTTCTATCTGTCGCTTCTGAATTAAGTTAGTTGTGAAAAATTGAGCATGGGGTTTTATAAAAAGCGATAATTAATTGCATCATTTCCTTATCTGACTTTTATTTGAGCCGTCCGACAGAAATTCCGGTGATTTTTTCGGTGAAAAATCGTTGGGAAATGTGAGAGTTTGGTGAACGATTTATTTTCATGTTCGCAATCAATTGAATGGACTACAAAACGAATCATTTATTGTTGAAACGTGTTGAAAATTGAGGAGAAGAATCTTTCAATTGATCAGGATTGGCTAAAAAAGTGGAATCGATTTTCTTACCAAGGACAGCTCAGCCTACCTCAAACTGACTGATCATTATTTTTTTGAAGTCGTTCATCAATTACGTTGATAGATTTGTTCACAAACTACGTTGAGACGTTGACTCATTAATCTTTTAACTCAAAATTGATTCGTAAAAGTTACTTCCTCCGAATTAAGTGACTGACAGAAGAGAAAACAATTTTCTTTGTTTGTTAACCTCCAAAAATAAATTTGAGACATTCTTTAGTCAGTTTCTCACAGAAAGTCGTAATAATAAATGAGCCAGTGGGCGATGGAGTCCGAGAAACCTAATCAATTGCAAGGAAAAAGGAAAACTCTTGTTGATTGCTCTAATTTGCTTGTTGATAAATTATTCCATTTACTTCGTTTAATGACGAAACGCAGCCACACCAGATTGAGTGATAACTTTAGGTTCTTAGTGGTAGAAATGAGAAAACTTTCGCATCTAAAATCCACCCGCTGAGAGTTGCGAGAGGTAAGAAGGCGATGCTCGTCTTTCAACATTACCATAACGTAATTTATTGCGCAATCTTACGAGTAATCAAGCCTTAAAAAATGTTAAAAATGTTTCCGCGGGTAAATTTACCCTTCATTATCTTTTTATGTATTTTTTTCCTTCTTCACTCTCCTTTCCCTTCACTCTCCGTTTACCTTTCGCAAATGTCTTGTTCATGGCCCATGAAGGAGACGAGAAAAAAACCTGAACTTTTCACAAGACTATGATTAATCTTTAATTAAGTTGGAAGAGCATAAAAGATGAAATTTATTTGAAGACGTGCTCGAAAGGGGAGAAATCCTTCTCGCTCGAGCGTTCTCATTACGTGATAAATGACGCAAATAAATTATTCAGCGACATTCTGTTTCACTCTTGCTTAGGCCACCATACAAGTTGAAAGGAAACCTCTTCTCGTGAGATGCTTTCCATGATAATTATCTTCTCTCTCCTTGCGTAATTGAGTTTCCTGGCGAATTAAAAAAACATCAATCGTGATGAAAAATTCAAATCCTTCTTAAGTTAATCGGCTTTAGCATTTTTCATTAATAGATTAGTGAAGGAAAAGAGCTTGTTGAGAATGTAAACGAATTTGATTGCTTAAGAATAACGTCGGCCGACATCCTGTCTCTCAAAAACATTGAGCTTTGCTCCGCTCAGTTCGGCTCAAAAGCCATAAACAAATAATCTTAATTGAATCATAAATTATGATAAATTTAATTTGCTCGGTGTCTCGTGAAATTAAAACTATCAATTATCTGTCAGATTTTGAAAGCTCGAAGATCTATGGCCTCCGGTCATTCGAAATAGCAAAACTTTCAACATTAATTCAATTATTTCCTCCTCTTCATTCTCGTTAAATTAAACATTGAAGAAATCGAATGAAGCTTTCTTATCTGGCTTCTCGAGAATTCTCTTCTCTTTCCTTCAATTAGAAATAATGACTCGTTGCTATTTCAAAGCGGAAAACAGTTTAAAAAACATGTTGTTCTCCTTGAAAAGAAAATTGTCGATTGTAGCGCTTCACGAAAGCTCGCAATCTCACAAGCTCGTCTCTCCTCTATTTCGCTTTAAACTTTTATTTCGAGTTGAATGAGCTTGAAAAGTTTGCTGTCATATTCGTTGTTGTTTACCATTCAACGACAAACTTTCAGAAAACTTCGTAATTACGTAAATTTTATTACGAAAACACCTAAAAGTGAAGTCGTTATGGCGAGTGGGAATGCACGAAGAGAAACTTTTAGCACTCTCTCTCGGCTTTCTTTTATTCTTTTTTGTTTCGATGCGACGACTAAAGAAAAAATCGCCTCCGGATGTGAAAAATTGAATTATAAGAATGTCCACGACATCGAACGAGAAAGAGGCGTAAATTTGCGTCACGTTTAAATTTCAAGGACTGAATACTAATTTTTTTTCCGGGGATACTCAAGGCACTTCCAAAGGAAAGAAAAGGAAAAGTTGATATTAGTGAAGGGTGGCACAGCGGGCGAGAGGGGGTCAAAACTTGTTAATTTAATAGCGAGTGTCGGTCGTTGATTGGAAATGAACTAACTATAACTAATCGAATAAATTGAGCGGAAGAATAGCAAGCAAAGCTTATTTAAAAAGAAATTAAGAAACTTTCAGTTTTTCAAGGAAATAGGTTGCTCTCGTTTTCGATCAGTCGTTGGCATCGTCAGGCAGCACGAGAGAGGAGAGAACATGAATAAATTTACACGACTAACAATGTCCGAGGTCCTCTTGTTCAAGTCGAGGACATCAAGGCGTAAATTCACTCGTCACGTTTTAGGGAACACGAAATGAATACAGAATGAGAAAGCCAGCGAAGGCCGCCTTATGCGATGAACATTCCGAGGAGTTAGAGAGAGAAAAGTTGTTTTATCTTGTTCAATGATTGAGAAAAGAAAGAAAAAAAAGTTTTAATTCAATTGCTTTTAATTTCGTGATAATCGAAAACATTAAATAGAAAGTTTAGAAAAAGCTCGAGTCCGTTTCGTGAAGGAAGTTACTAAACAGCCGAAGATTGTATCAAAGAGTGGAGAGAGTGAACTGTTCGAGCTTTATTGATGGCGATGGACATCAACTGATAATCTTTGCTGACAATGAAGTGTGAACTGGATAACAAATGACTTTATCTTCGACCACGCCATTCATTGACTTTCCTTTCCTGTCCCACGTCACTGACGTACAGTTAGTGCTCTATTAAGCCATTTACTCGTCCAGAACTTTCTGCTTTCTTTCCTTCCAATTCCCGCCTTAACATAAAAACGAAAACGAATAAATCTTTGCGTGCTCAATGGTGTGGATGTGAGCTCTATCACCGATTAATCTATTTTCAATAGGTTAATAACTGAAGCGTTGCGTGCTCTGAAAAATAAAACACCATGAAAATTAAAACGAGATTAGGGACCGTTCAATGTGTCGGCACGGTACGCAGAAGGATCGCAAGGCCACTCAGAAGCTTTTCTTTTTTTTTGTTGGAGAGTCTTCCCTTCCCTTCGCAGAAACAAAAATGTCTGAAGTGAAAATACTCTGAGGGATTACGCTTTTGTGTGCAAGCATTCTCGACTCTTCGAGCTCATTTGTCTAGAGCAATTTAAATTGAAGTACATCCATAAAGATTTCCAAAGCCTGATAGCGAAATTTCCTTAACAAACGCTCTCAATTTCCTGCAAACGACATCACAAAAGGAGTAAGAAGTTCTTATAATTCACGTCGCTATTAAACTTAATGCGGTACTAAGCTCATTTTGAGGGAGAAAGAATGAAAATAATCCAAATTGATTAGGTTGCCTTTCTTAAGAAGAGAGAAAACTCTTCACATCAAACATGTCTCGAAACCTTTATTATTGAGTGATTGAGGATTTTTCTTTCCTTTCGACAGAGGCACCGATTAATTCCTTTCGAACAGAAACCTTTTTCAAATGTCAATGAAGATACTTACGACTCCCACAGCAAATGAAACCGATCCATTCATTTAACTGCTTTTCAATCACTTCATATTATTTTTCTTTGGAAGGCAGTGAGAGAGAGAGAGACTGATGGCATTTCACCCTCGAACATTTTTTGACACGTGCCAATTATTAGTCTCGATCTCCGGAGCAATACATCACATAGTTGTTGGGCCGAACACAGCCCAACATTCACTCGTTAATGTGAAGTAAACTTGCAAAGTTTGCAAGAAAGAAGCTTCAAGACTTGAGCGTCTAATTTCCCGCATCACTTCTTAAGCTTCTTTTATGCTCCTCGCATTATTAGGTCATGGCAAAGCATTACTAAAGAATAACAAGATTAAGAAACATTCTCTACATGTTGAAAATGCGAATACTTCAGCTTAAGATAAAGAAACTCTTCTTCTAACGCCTCGTCTTTCTTTTCGCTGTATGTGAAGGGAAGCTCTTTACCTTACTTGTCAACGAACCCTTTTCTGTCTCGAGATTTCACTGGATTTCGTTATCTTTTAATCAGATTACGTTCATGAAGTGCAAAGGCGAAACAAAATGAACAAAGTTGGATGTGAAAACCAGTTTCCTTGTAAAGGAAATTCGTTCGTTTATCTAAGACGAGCGTAATTTCGAAAAGAATCTCGTCAATGCTTGAGAAATGTATTTAGCTAGAAAATAAAGAGATCGATGTGTTCGAGGAAGAAACTGAAAGAAGGAAATTAATTCTGCGTCGTAGAAATTGTTTCAACCAAAAAACGAGAGAGAAGAGCTCGAGATATTTCAAAAAACTTTAAGCTTTGCGGGTTGTTCGCTTCATTACTTCATGAGAAAGACATTGCAATTAAAAGTTATTTTCAAAGCTTTAAAATTGAATTCTGTAGAATTTTCAAATCATCACAAAATATTCAGTGGCTTCTCATTGAAATCATCGAAGCCACAAAACAAATTCGAACTCGTAATCCTGATTGTTAATGAATGCAAATGAAGTCGATTCATCACGATTGTGGATGATTATCGATTTCCCTTATGCATTACAAACTAATTGGAGCTTTTAATGAATTAACTTTAAACAGAAAACTTGAGTTGGCTATTGACTCGAGGGCTTAATATGTGGAACTAGTTATAAACAAAAGCTTTTGAGAATTAAAATTATTTCACTAATTATTTCAGCAAAATTTTTGAGCGTTTGTTTCATTTCACTGCTCGCTTTGTTCGCTCTCCATGCTTCTCCTCATGTGAAGTTGTTCATTAAGGGAAATTAAATTGAAACTTCTACAGCGAATTTTTTTATTTTCAGAAAATAATTTTCTATTCGTGATCCCACCCAGAGCGCAGTTTGATTAAGTGGCTGTTTATACATAATCAAGCAAAGCTCTCGTGTTCTTAATTTAGTCAAACGAGCTTTACTCGTGGGAGTCGTGTTTGTTGTAAGAGAAAACAATTGTTTTAATGAGAATCTCGTATATCTTAAAAGCTGATTGCATCGATTGCTGAACGTTTCAAGTTTCTCTCTAATTATTATCAAGGGAAACTCTCACTCATAGTTTCATGTTTGATGGACTCAAAGCTTCATCTAAAGCCCCCACTTGCACCAAACGTACAATTCCACTTTCAAATAATTCAATTGAAACGCTTCCAAGTCTTCACTCGTAAAAGAGAATTAATTATTTTAAAACACAACCTGGCACACTTTCGAAAATTTGTTCTTGACGTTCAATTAAATCGGTTTATGATATTACGAGTCATAATTTATGAAAAGGTAAATATGCATGAATATTTTGATGCATTTTAATCGTTTTAGAATATTTAATTTCCTTTTGTGCGAATGAATGTTGAACTCGGAGCGCTTCATTTATTTTTCATGGCGTGCCATGAAAGTTTGAACTTTTCGGAAAAGCGATGAAAATGGATCGTGACATATTAGAGGGAAATATTCGGAAAACGTGAAATGTCGCAGAGATTTAAAATTGTCGAGCCAATCAATTCGCAAAGCCTTCTCAAGGATCCGTCTTACTTCATCACTTTGCATCGAATTTGCCGATTCGATGGGATTGAATGAAAATATATCATTTATCAATGCAGAGTCGAATCATTATTTTTTCTCCATTTATTCGAAGGATTTGCTCAATTTTTCAGTCGAATAATCTTGAAGAGCTCCCATAATGATCGGAATATATGGAGAGCCTTTTAACCTTTATAATATTTTCAAGCTTCTCTTTTTTTGGGGCTGCCGATAAAAACTGGTTGACAAACTCTTCCTTCTGCACCAAAAGAGTTTTGCTCTTTTCTCTGCGAGCATGAGAGTCCAGTCTCAAGTTTCTCATTATGTAAATGATATTCTGATGAAATGAAGTTATGCGAATGCAGCGGTTGAATTGTAAAGTGGATTTCTGAGCTTTAAGTCGTGGGATGGAGGACAGATTGAAATTTAAATTCTGCTAATTGGAAAACCAAACATGGCGCTGAATTTTAAATTAAATGAAATTAGAATTATTCAACTGAAAGAATCTAATTAATGATTAAAACTAAGCAATGTAGTCGAGCGGATATTATCTTTGAATAATCTTCTTGTTATTCTTTGGAAAGAAAAAAACTTTCCACGTTTCTCATGAAATGCAAATGAGAACGAAAAGTTTTTCTTCTTCGAAAGGAAAAACGAATTGAGGCAACGAATGTCCAATCCAAATTCCACTTCTTTATGTAGATATCTGCAGCATATGTTTCAGCAGTAGATCGATATATTCCGAGATATTATCATGATTGCTCGCCAATGACCTGTAAAAAGGTTTGTCCAAAATTTAGGCCAACCGCAAGCATCAGCAATCAATTTGTGACGGCTTACATCTTCGACCCTTGGCATGAGAAATCTTGTTTAAAGCCTTCTCCGCTCAACTCAAATTATGCAAACCGAATGTACATAACTTCAGATGGAACTCCTTGAACGTTTTCATCTTATCAGAAGCTTTTATGGTTTTGTAAACAAGCTCTCTACGTTTGATGCAGTGGCGCTCACGAACTTCGTCTCACATTTGTTTCACGAGTAATTTAATAAATCTCACCCCTCCCTGTGTCGACTTCATTAACAATCTTCATCGTTTCAACTTTTGTTGAGAATACAACTCGTAATGCGTCCCTTGATGTTTATTCACGTTAAACTTTCCAGACAATCTTCAATAAAACTTCTTACATATCAAATTAAAACGCCTCGACATTAATTAAATTAATTAATTTGTGCGAAAACAATGGAATGTACTTTTAAAATACAACACGATACTCGTCGTCAACATTATCCATGGGAACTGTTGTTGGGATGGATGAAGATGAAAGATATTACGAAAACGAGTATAAATTAATTTTGTTTTGCGTCGTGATGCGATAAGTAATTGAATTATAAAGATGGGAGAGGAGGCACAAGTAAAAACACGAAACGGAGGAGATAGATCCGACATGGCAGAAAAGAAATAATTTAATAGAAGCGACAAGACAAAATAATAAATCCATTGTCAGAAGATGCTTTCTTTTTTGTTGTTTGTGCGAGATGGAGAACGAATTTGTCTCAATACAAAGAAATTTTACGGCATGTCAGTTTGAGTTTGTAAATGCAGTAAATAGGACGTCGTGAGTCGTCTTAAGCGGTTTGTAAAGCTTTCATCCTTCGTCTTGTTCGAGCGAATTGCTCTGCTCTTGCGAGGGATGCAATAAGACACTTGGCGTAGAGCGAAACAACTTCACTCCAAGCAATTTTCTTAGCAATTGTCTCGCAAGACTGAAACACAATGAATTTCCTTTCGTACGTGTGACGGTGAAGAATTTGAATTGCTGAGAAACTTTCAAAGGATTGTTCGTAAATTACGTTCAACTTAGAGAGATTTCTCGAGGGAGAATGACTCTTCACGTAGCTTTCAAACATTTCCCCAACCGACATTTGTACAATCTGCAAAGCTTCTTCGCTTTTCTGATTTATTCTCGTGTCTCATGAAATCAAAGAATTTTCGGAAAAACTTCTTCTTTTCCCTCATCAAACTGCTGTAACAGAAACTTCATGAGTCAACTCAACTTTTGAACATAAAAAACTTTGATTTTCCCTAAACCAATGATTTCCCTTCATCGTCGAGGCAAAAGTGTTTCGTTGAATTCTTCATTCAAAGTAATTTCTTCCACTCGCATGGAGAACTTTCCCTTCGAGTTCATTTCAAACCGCAAAACGGCATGAATAGTTTTAGTTTGTTGTTTTCTTTTCCCTCAGTTGAGAATTTATGACTTTTCATAAACATCCAATAGAAAGTAAACTTGTGCGAACTTTGTTTAACTAAAGTGAGCAAGATAGGAGCAAAGCGAACTCACTGAGTGGGAGCAACAGAATTTCAACAATTTCCCAACTTTTTATTTTCGCTTTTTCAGGAAGAAAGAAAACTTTTAAATAGATTGTGTTTATTAGATAACGAGTGTAATCTCCAAAGAGTTGTTTAATTAAGTTTAACACTTTCTCATCTATTCCGGTGTCGTGGTTGCTTCCCGAGCTTGATCTGAGAGACGGCCCATCCGATAACGCAATTATAAGTTAAGAAACTCCTTGAAACGACTTGGAGCGTTGCCTAAGACGCGAAGCGATGGAGAAAATGATTTGATTTATGAACAAACATTTTTATTAGCTAATAAAACAATGAAACTGTCGCCTAGAGCCGTAAATGGCTGTGAAAGAAATTAATTCTCCGATAGCTGCTAAAGTTATCAGTTTTTTTCCTCAGCATCATTAATTATCCATGTTAATGCGACAATCAAAGCCGTTACCTTTCTTCATAAAAATCCTCACGTCCCACGTCTCGTGTGATTCTCGCAGCAGATTCAATCTTCAAATGGAACGTACTATCGAGAACATTGACACACGACGTCTTTGAATTATTAACTGGAAAAGGAGGATCTCATGTATGTAGGTCGGATGATTGCTAGTGACTGCAGACAGAAATATGATACAAACACTCATGCCATGCACGCTCGCAATCCCAAGCTACACTTGCTCGTTCGTCATTGTCTCTGCAATCAGATCACATTTCCTCGACTCGAGCGAAACTCAACTCGATTCACTTCAATTTTTCTCACGTTTCCGCAAAATTTCGGTATTTTTTTTTCAGCTGACATCAAGTCTGATAAAAGTCGGAGGGAGTAACGATCCTTTTGTATGACGTGCTTGCTTTGTAGCAATGAAGATTCTCTCTCTCTTTTCTTGCGTTTCCTACGTTGACTTACATTGAACGTTCGTACGCAGCGCAAACTTAACTCTCTTCATCATTCTGAGCAACAAACTCGCGAGCGAGCAAAATGAAAGTTTTCCTCGGCCCATTATCACGATGGTACGTTCTTGATTGTGTTGATTCGAGATATTTGTTAACACCTTTGACGAAGCAACTCCAAAATAAAACAGGAGATAACAACAGGTTGTAAACATATTTTGCAAAAACGATGAGGCTTCAAAATCGATTTTCTCGCACACCGGACGGTAATTTAACAGCATCCTCGGGCGAAATTTCATCTTCGGTAAAAAGATTATTGATCAAGCGAGAATAAATTGCTGAGAAATATTCAATGAACTGAAATTAAGTTTTTTCAATCGTGTTTTATCATCAACGACAATTTGTTGTCAAGTATCGAAGAGGACTTTTAAAGAAATAGTCGTCGTGTCTTATCTTCGTCGACTGCAAGTCATCATCTAGAGAAGTTGTTAAACACTTGATTCGTGTTGATCAAGAGTAGTCTTAGGAAGGTTCAAATTTAATTCCCTTCAATGTGAAACAATAATGTCATAATCAAGTTTGAGAACATGAATATTCTGAAGAAGAATAATTTTCAGCTTCTTCTGACAACGTCGAGACTTGAGAAAATATTATTTCTCAACGATGTTTGTCTTTGAGCTTCTCTCGAACGACTCTTCGAGGGTTCTTAGTTAGCTTGCGGTGAGTTTGGTCGAGTAATCAAAAACCCCTCCACGCTTTAAGATTTTAAATTCAAAATCGAAGCTTCATCCGGAAAATTGAAAAGACTCGTCTCGAGATATTTTTCCCTTCGCTTTAATTTCTCTGCTTCCATACTCACGAGCTCGAAAATTTAAATTTTCATTATGGAAATGTTTTTGTACGCTTGAGCTATCGCATCGTCTTAAATCACGTTCGTAGTCTACGTATGGCTGTAGATAAAAAGAGGAACCCTCTCTTTCTGAATTGCCGACGAAATCATTTCATCATAAGGGTAAATGAAAAATGCATGCACGGAAGAAACTTCTGAGTAATGAGATAAAGTTTGCTCCGTTGTTGAAGTCTTAATTGAAAAAAGGAAGTTTTGTCTTCTCGTCGTCATCGACGTCGAAAGGCTGAAATCAATGTTTTCCACTGGCTCGTCTCGAAAATGTCGTGAGAACAATTTCGTTATTCACATCACGCGTCTTGCGGAAAATTGCGCAAGAGTTCAGTGCTTAATTTATTGTTTGTTCCGGTAAACAAGAGGGGAGAGAAGGAAAACATTAAAACAAACACAAAGTTTCATATTTAACTTGTCGAACTTGACATTCAAGAGACTTCACAAGCTTTCTCTTCCTTCTGCTTCCTCCGCTGCGGTGAAAATTGTCGTTGAACGTTTCCACATAAATCCTTCCTTTGGAAGCTCGTTATGATCTGTGTGTCGCATCTTGATGTAAATTCCTCTCCTTTCTCATCAATAAATCATTTCTCCGTTGAGAATTTTCTATCATAGTGCAATAAATCACTGGTGCGTAGGATATCGATGAATAAATCGGCTGCTTAAGTGGAACTAAGTATTCCACGCGATAAAAAACGAGAGAATTGTGAAATCGACTGTATCACCGCCGATAAATTTTTTATTTCGACAGCTTCTTCAGCTTCCGTTTGTGTTTACTTTCTTTCCCACTTGGTTCGTTTGTTCTGTCGAGTCGACACAGAAGCTTCCTCGTCGATGGATTTCCAATCGATCTTATCGAGTTCTGTGTTGACTGAAGAGATTCGAGGATGTGACGACTGAAGCAACAAATATTCTATTTTTCGCCAGAACAATTAAAATTCTTACTCGTTTTGCTTCGAATTTTATGCGGCGGAATAATTAATGTCTCGAATAATTCATGAAGTCGTTTCGCTAAGGAAATGTGCGTTGAAGGCTTTCGCCTTGACATACCGAACAACGAAAAACAACTAAAAATTCTCAAACAAACTTTTTGCCTTCAATTTCCACTCCCACCTCATTTATTATTAATCAGCGTCATAATTAAGAAACGACTAAAGCTAAAATGAGTGAGACGATGCTTCCCCTCGAAAACAAAGTGAAAAACTTTTCAAATTGCAGATAAAAAACTTTCGGTTTTGTTGGAAGATTTTATGAAAGGTAAAATCAGCTTCAAAAGTTAACCGTGAGATTTTCCACGACTCGTTAAAATATCCTCTGCACCACTTGAGTGATAGAAGTGCCCACGGTATATCATGTCTCATTAAATGAGAGCTATTTATTAAATAACCAAACCGCATTTCATTCGAGTAACTTCGTCGTTGTAACTTCGACTCGTTAACGAAGGTAAATTTGCTGTTCGCTGTCAATATTTCAAGACGAACCTTGTTGTTTAGAAATCCGCTTGAATATTTCAAGAAGCTTCATCAATCTTTAATTAAACGCGGAGTGGAAGAAAGGTAGGAAGACTTCACGTACTCGGAGCGAGGAAGACGTGATAAAATGTTTTTAAATTACGTTTGTCCGCGAAACAACTTAGCAGCAATGTGGTGAGATATAAAAATAAACCACAATTGCTTTTAATTTCACTGAGTGTTTGAGTCAGCGGCGAAGGCAAAAAGCGCGCCAGCATCGTGCACTGCGAAATATTTTTTTACGCTCGAATGTTTAGGTTTTCAATGAAAAAAAGAAGCAAACATCCGAGAGCGGAAGAAAAATGTTTCGTTTCAAATTTTTCGGTGCAGAACAAAATGCGGAAAACGTTTTTCATTTCGAATGAATTTATTGTTTAAAATTTGTTTGGTTGAGCAGAAAAATGCACAGACTGTTGAAATGGAGCTCTTGCTCTTGCGAGAAGTTCCTGAACGACTTTCAATGGTAATAATGCAAACTGAATGGTTTACTGTTTAAACAAATCGACAACTGTTAGATAAACAAGAAACGCCTGTGAAAAAGATTCACTTGCTTATTCGGCAAATTCGTTCAGTTCTATCCTTCATAGAAAACTTTTTCGAATGTCAAATCATCTTCAGTCTTCTCTCTCTTCTTTTTTTACTCTGCTAAGCTCTTGAGGAAAAAAGTTTCATAATGAAATTAATTTTCGCCGATTACAATCACAATAAATCAAGATTCTTCCCATACACATCTCGGTTAGCGTCGAGCATCCTTCTAATTCATCAGAATTAATCATCCGCAGATGTTTTTCCGTAAATCAGTGCGCACACTTGCTATTAATCAAAAGTTAGTGTCAAAGTTACGAGATAACTTTTTCATTCATCTGTGACGTAGATTTGATCAGACTTGAAGAGAATTCGAAGAGAATGCAACTAATTTCAAGTCAATATTGAAAGAAGAGTCTTCCTTCCCAACCATCAATAAATATTTATCATTGATGGGCAATTTCTGCAATGTTAGTTCGCCAAACTCTTGATTTATCGCAAAGGGCCAATTTGCGGCCGGCATTGTAAATCATTCGCCGCTCGGAACTTAAAATGCTGCGAAAATATTGATGCTTCCGATGAAGCAAAGAAAAAAAGGAAACCTCAAAGTGGAAACGAAGAAAAACATCGATTGGAAAAATATTTATCAACATTTTGCCTTCGGAAAACTGAGAAGGAAAAAAAACCAGAGAAATGCTAATGAATTCAGGAATAATTTATGACGAAAAATGTTTTTATTGGCCGACGAAGGCAATTTAATACGTCACAGATGACAAAAGAAATGGTTCAAGGGAAAATTTAAATTGCAAATCATAAAAAAATTGTCAGCGAAAGGAAGGAAAAACTTGTCAATCGACTGAAAGCAACAGCATTAAGGAAATTAACTTAATCGGATTTCAAACTTACCCCATTTCCCTTTTCAAGCAGAGAGAGCTTGCTCAATTTTATTGTCGAAGAAGAATTGGCTTAAGCCATTGTTAAGAAAGAATTTCAAGGATTTTATTCTTCAGAGGAAGAAGAAAATTTCGCACTCAAAGCGACTTATTCAAATCATCTCATTGTGTAAAAAAAATGATGCATTATGGTAAATTCTTTTCCATTCTCTCGAAGAGTCCTTCTGATAACTTTTGCATTCTTCACAAGAAAAAGTTTGGAAAAGTTTCTCCTTAGACTGATTGAAGTGATAAGAATTCTTCGAGAGCTCGTCACAAAGAGGAGAAACTTTTAATTCAGTTGAATTGGATCGAGACAAGGGAAAGTTTTCGTTGCATTTCTCGACGAATCTGTAAAGTATTTGGTAATAGCTTCGAACCAAACCAGCTACGAAGCAATTCAATCAAGATAATCAGACGCAACATAATCCCCAAAAAAGGGATTTTAAAAGTTGTAATGAGATTTCTGTTTAAAATGTATTTCATAGTAAATTTGTTTCTTTTTAATTCGTAATGAGTTTCAAAGCTTTGTTAACATTACTGGAACAAGTTTCAATTCAAATTAAATATTTTTCATGTTTGAGTTTAATTTTTTTTTGTCGTGTTTGAAGATCCGCGTAATCCAAAATCGGGATTTGCGATTCTCGCGATCGTTTCTCCCACGGAAATATAAATGAAATTATTCAATTATATTGCTTCACGCGGAATTGAAATTGGACTCAATCCCATTGTGTATAATTATAATCAAAGAGCCATTTCATCGCTAAAAGCTTTTTAATTATTCTTGTTCAACTGTGAATTTTTTTCTGCATCCGGTGAATTGCATGTTCAGAACAATCCGATAATTAAATTTATTTTTGTTCAATTGCTTGAACATTGTTAATAGCACGAGAGTGATTTCTCGACAAATGGCGTGATATTTGAATGTTAATCTTGTCGAAACATTATGACAACATATGCTCAACAACTGCCAATGATTTGCAGCTTAAAAAAAGCTTAAAAATATTCCTCTCTTCTATTTATGTAAATTCTTAAAGCTTTTAGGTCAACAACAACATTTGTCAAAAGCTCACAAGTAAATTGGCTGAACAAAATGACATTTTCACATAGAGAAGTCAAAGAGTTTTCCCAATCCATCGGAATATTTTACAAATAGTTTAAGAGTTCTCTTAACATTTCCTCGACATTCGCAATAAGAAGAGTTAAACTTTTCTATTTTATTTTCTATCTCAATCTCGAAAATGCCGAATAGGGAGAATTTTAATATGTCAAGGAGAAGCTTAGCATCGTTTATCATTTTTATCTGCAAATCTCCTTGTGAAATTATACATTCATAAATCGGAGGAAAATTCCTTCTCATCTGAAAAAGCCATTATCTATAGTTCTACATTTAAAGGATGAGAGACTACCGAATGAATGTTATAGTCGAATGAATACAAATGGCTTTAGGATAACATGGCAACGGCAGAGAGAAAACAAATTCCAACTTTTTATTTATCTTTCGATTTTAAAATTCATGAATTTGTTTTTTCTTTAGCTCTATTAAGAGCGTTGCATCTTTCCTTAGGCAACGATGTTCATCAGTTGTGCAAGATGCGTTGAATATTTTGACTTTATTTGAACTTTGCCTTTGTATAAACAATTTTAACAAGTCGTTCCTCGAGGAGCTTTACCTCAAATTGGCTTATTCAGTTCTCTATTGAATTTACATGAACGTTAAACTTTCATTCTCCACTCATGAGAAAGGCTTGTTATTTTTTTTTGTGCTCAGTCTATACGAAAATTCCTACAAATTTTCAATTAAACTCAACATGAAATTTATATTCACTTTATTTACTCAGCATGTTTGCACTGAAATATTTCACGTCGACACACATATGCGCTAAACGCTAGAATGTTTTAATTTATGAACGTTTATATTACTTCTGACTGGTACTGATTCGCATCTGCAGCGTTGTTGGCTTAGCAAATTCCAATTTTTTGTTTTGTATTTTTGAAAAATGTTCAAGGATTTCTGACAAAAAAAAATATGTCAAATGAATTATTGGAGCGTTATCTGTTCTTTCCCTTGCTTATTTGAAGTGGATACCCAGCACATGGGGATTTCGTTGAGTTTTTAGAAAAATTGAGGTTGAAGTTCACTGTTATGAGCAAATTCGTCGTCCTTTCATTTTGCGATGGATTTGCAATGGCAGAAAAACAAATTCACTGATGAAAACACAAAACTCTGAGGAGAAAAGCTTCTCTCTTATTCAATTCAATGATATTACGCCTCGAATCGTTCAGAAGGGATTCGAGCTTCGAAAAGGGCCTAAAGATTTACAGTCAACTAATTAACTATTGTGTACGATAATGTAATAATGTTTATTGTTGGAGAAATAATCAAGAAAGTCCCACAAGAGGGAAACGAGAGTCCCATAAATCTCTCGTCGTCGTAGTTTCGTTCGACTTTCAATTGAGCTTACCTTTTTGTGAGAGACGGAAAGGAAATCAGAAGCCTTAGTAAAAGGTACATAAAGAAAATATTCTCGGTTGCCTAAGTGGGGCTCATTAATTAGTTTCGGGTTTCACTTAACTTTCGAAGTAATCATCTGTTGAGTGTTCTTTGAGTAACATCATTAACTGACGCGAGATAGTTTTCCTGAAGTAAAAATTATGGGAAACTTTCCCTTCACCCTTTCAGTTTCAATTTTCATCTTAAAAAATTTTCAATTTATTTTGCGGGAAGTTTGATGAGGGTTAAAAGAGAGGGAGATGAGGACTCCGGTTTCAGGTTTCAAAAAGTTCTATTTACCTCCGTCGAATCAAAACATCATCTTGATATTCTTGTTTTAAATGTGATCCAATTAAAAAGTCAATTAAGAGCTTTATGTCTGAGTTTAACTCAGGAAATATTATTATTCTCAATTGATCTTGAGATTGATTAAAAGATTTTTCAATTGAAGAGGAATGAAAGGATTTTGGTTTTGGGTTCAGTGTTTAAACAGAACGAGGCCTCATAAATAGAAATACTTTTAATATTTCATAAATCTAACCTAAGCAAATATTCCAAACATGACAAAATTTGCAAAATAAATAAACATTCGTAATTAAAGTTTTAATAATTCAACGAAGCGCGAAAATGCGTCCGCTTGCTGTTACTTTGAATTCGATTTTTGGTAAAAGGTTTGAATCAGAAAATTCGAGAGGAAATATTTAACTGAAGCTTTTCTTTTAAAAAGGAAAACTCGAAAATATTTGAGAATCTCAGAAACTTCTGATAAGCTTTCATCAAGGACTCAAAAGCTTAAAATAAAAGCTTCCAAATAAAGCTTTCAGTATAAGCTTTCAAATAAAGCTTTCAGTACTAGATTGCAAAGAAAAAATCGAAAGCTCACTAAGCAACAGGTCCTTGAAGCTTGAAGAAGATTTACTTCAAAGAAAATTTCTTGTCATCTCCAGAGTAAAATCAAAATTTAAAAATTTTCCTGAAAAGTCAACTTTCTCATTAAAAGTCATGAAAATATGTTTTTCTCATTTTTATTCCTTATCACATTGAGCGCTGAAAAGCATATGTATACATTCATTTTTATTTTAGTTCCTCTTTTCAACTATAATCATGATTATGAAGGGAAACTTTGGAAGAGTCAACGAATATTCTTTTGACAAGTGGCTAAGGACGAAATCAAATGTTGTTGAACAGCAATAGAAATCTTTTTAAAATATTCGGCCAGTAAGAAAATTGTTCAGCTTTCGTTTATGATTTGATTCATCTAACAACAATTATTCGTAGCTCATAGTAAGCTGCTTATCCTTTACATACAAAAAATTATAATCAACTCTACAAAAACAAAATGCTTTCAAAGTTGTTCGATTAACAAGTGATTCGATGTTGATTTAAATGATATTTACAGTTGTTGTTTGTCGATTCTCATGACTTAACATTTAAAGAAAATTTCTATTTACAAGACTAATTACGAATCAAATGAAAATCAATTTCATTCTCGTGACGTCACTTCTCAGACATTGAAGAGATTTTTTGTACTGGGGCTCTCTTCAAATGACATCAAAGTGACGTCAAAATGCTTCCACTAAATTATCTATTTATGTATTGTCTACGTAAATATGCTAATGGCTTATTGTGATATAGTGTCGCAAAACTTTAACTTTACTGTACACGATTGATTTACATTTATTTATCTTCTTCGTCTTCCTGTGACTTTCAGTAGAAAATATTGCTAAGCTGAAGTTTTTACGGCCACAGAACAGTAAACTTATCGACTAACGGCTTAGGATATGTCACTGGAGGGGTGGAAATTTGCTTTCTCATCGTTCACTTGAAAATTAGCTAAAGTTTAAAACCTAGGAAATGTCTTAATGTTTATAAAGTCTTTTGATTTTTTTTCATTCGAGCTTCGAATTGATAAGAATTTTTTTAAATTGTCGATGAAAGTTGCGCAAGTGATGGTCGACTTAGTCAACCACTTACATAACCAAAACGATTGAAAGCTTGAAACTTAAACACAACTCTCAGGTCCGGGGAGGTTTTCGGTTAAAATGTGATTTCTATTACGACTTCGATTGAGCGTAGAATTAATGTTCGAGATCGTATTTGCGATTTGATTCGCCAAATTCTTATAATCCATTGAGTCGTTGGCGTAATCCGCCGTTGAATAACGCTCATTGTTGGCATTAGGAACGTTTGCATTCATAAACTCATATTGTTCACTGCCATTATTTACACTCCCGCCTAATCTATTGTCAAGAACAGCTCTTTCAAACTCTAAAAAGTTTTCGGAACTCTCAAGTATTTCATTCTTCAAATGACTATTTACTGCCGCTGCTGCCGTTGAACTCGTGCCATTGAAGAGATTATTGAGATTATTGTAATCGGGTGAGACCTTGCGGTAGCTAGTGCCCGCATTCGACGTGCCAGATGTTGAGTTGTAGTTGACGGTGTAATTTAGAGGCGCTTCATAATCATTCATCATAGCGGGAGCATGCGAATATGGCGGCGGCTGTGCATTGTAATTGCCTGCCTGACTATGGTTGAGTGTCATGTAGCTCTTGTTGCCATTATCATTATACTTTAATGTGCTTTGATGACTTGGCGGAGTTGAATTTTGTTGATCGTTAGCCTTCGATGTTGATGAAGACGATGAGGTAAAAAGGGCATCGGGTCGAATGGCAGCTGGAGAGCCCATCTTTTGAACTGAGTCAACTGAATCTGTTGACTTTTGAGCATTAAGAATATCTGGTTGCTTTCCACTTCCCTTTAAAGTATATGCGACAACATATTTTTGTTGACCAACGTTCATTTCAAGAGGTGTCGTGACTGTGATGTCCATACCTGGAAAAATAAAAGTTTTAGACATCTCAATTGAGATTGAGAGTTTAAACAAACCTATGTGCTTCTCTTTCATTCCATTCTCTGTTGGCTGATGCTGCTCATTATTCTTTTTTATTCCCAATAAAATGATGAGAACAACCGCAACTCCTATTGTGAGAAGAGCTCCCGTTAGCAACGCCGCCAATGGAAATCCTCCATCGTCCACGCCATCTACGCAAAAGTAGAAAAGGAAAAGTCGAATGTAATTTTTCATCTTGTCATGCTGCTTTGAGTTAGCGGCTCTTTATACATTTTTTTTATAAAACGTGAAATGAAATTATGGTGTGAATAACTGAGAAATAATGCTAGAAAGATAACATCAAGCCTTCCTCTCCCCTTTTTCGTGTGTGTAACCTCACCCAGATTAAGCTTTTGTATATTTCGAGTAATTTTTCAGCGGCAGGAAAAAAAATTCTTTTTTTTGTTGTCGGCTTACGATTCTCGAAAGTATAAGCACACAGCTGAAAAAGGGCTCGCAAATATCGAAGAATTATACTGCGGGCATAAATTTGCTTATTGTTGTTTAAACTTCAAATAAATTTAGTTCACATTTCCATACGCGATTTCGAATGATTATTTTCAGCGAAGCGATCAGGATGTTTTGAAGAGCTTCATTTGAAAATAAAAATTGTGGAAATTTTGTATTTTTTTTTGTTACCGGAAAATAATTTATAATATTTTCAGCAACAACGCAAACAAATCGCAAAGCCAAACATTCAACGGTCGGTATCATCACTTTATAATTAAATCGAGCGGCGGAGAACTGTTTGCGCAAAAGTTTTAAATTATTTTTTTTTTCTAGTGTTCTTCTCGCCGATGGGAGCGGAGCTGATTTATTGATTTCACTTATCAAATAAAGATCTCAACGCGAGGCAAAGCCGAAACGGAAACGAGAGAACGATCCACTCTCCATGCAAATTATACAAATCGTTTTCGGTTAAAGCAAAGTAATTGGTTTTAAATGTTCATTCGATAAACTCTGCTTAACCCTTTTATTTGCATTTTTTATATTCTCCGGAGAATGTCGGAGTGAGTCGGGGGTGGCTGAGAGAGAGAGTGAAAAATCCGCACACAATAAACGTTTCTTCTTACCCAAGCAACCAGCATCCCATTGATTTCGAGCACACTCAAATTAATTGAGATTAAACCGTAAACCGCTATATTTCGACTGTAAATTTATCCTTTCGCCGCTTTTTTCTCCTCAACGTAAAAAGCTCTCACAACAATTGATCTCATTTACTCAAATGCTATTAATCGTTGATCATGTGCGCACTTACAGTTAAATATTTCTCATCAATTTGATTGTCGAGTATCGGGAGGAGGGAGGAGATATCTCATGTAACAAAGCAAAGAGGAAGGAGACGACGAGATTACACTTCGTTTCTTCCAGGAGGAAAATAATACAAAGCGAGTCGATTAATAAATTTTATCGATCAACATTTTTGTTTTCTTGCCTTTGTCTTGTTTGATCATCGTGTGTTCATTAAAGTAGAAAAATGGAAATCAAGGAATTTTCTCATCCAATTCATTCTTGGTCGAGATATTTATTTTGTTGAAGAGAAGAAAAGTTTCTTCTCCCACTTTTCGCCCATTGATCGAGAAAGCTTTCGCTCCCTCCAACCTCTCACCCGCTCATTTTGTTTTCCTTTCTTCTTTTGCTGAATTATAAGTAAATATATGTTATGAGTAGATAGATACACGAGCAGACTAACGAAATCGAAGGGAACTTTATGCTCCAAATAGGTTAACAATTTAATAACAACAATATGTAATTTATTGGAAATTTATTTGTTGGGAGTTAAGGAAATTAAATTGCCTGTGGAAATGAAATAAAGCATCGAAGCTTACTCGAACCCCTGAAGTTGTTTCATTCGCTTCAAGATTTTTTAGAATCAGGGACATGTTGTTCGAGTTCTCAACCTAAACGACTTTCTATCGATAATTGAACAAGATACACAAAACTACCGAAAAGTTTCTTTTGATTTATCGAGTAAGCTTCTGTTTAAATTATTCAAATCGTTTCCATATTTGCTTTTTAATTTGTTGATTGGAAGTAAATCTTTATCGATTGTTTGTTCAAACAGAAAATATTACAAATCAGAGTTCAAACAAATGCCCAAAGGTGAAGTAGACCTTCCAAGAAGAATACTTCTTAGTGGGAAAACTCTTCGTGTTCCTCATAATTTGTGAAGAGCTTTCTCACTTGCTTCTCGAGATACCTCGATAACTGAAAGTGTCGCGCACTTTTCTTAATTTATGACATCTGACGTTCCAAAAACATAATCAGTGAATGTCTTTTGGGAGTTTCCGAGGGGAGAATGTGGAAATGATAATTCAGAGGGTGTTAAATTTACATTTAATGTAACACCGTGTAACGCCGTGTAAAGATCTAGTTTGGCGCAATATATTTTCTCGCTCTTATGCCTTACATTGAATGCTTTGCGGGTTCAATGCTGGCGAAGGGGAGGAAGGGAATTTTTTCTTCACTTTTACAACCTTTTATGTAAATTGTTAAAGTTTCTCTCTCAGGTCTAGCACAATTTCACTTGCTATCGAGCGAACCCCCGGGCGAACTTAATGGCATAACATCCCATGAAAAGCGATTTTGGGGAAAATTGTATTGGTTGGTTATCGGCGGGACGGGATATTGGATATTAGGTATTTCAATTGTTTTAAAAGTAATTCAAGGGAATTCTCTTCAGGAGTAAAAGTCTCGACAACCGCCCACTTGGACCCCTTAAAACAAAAAAGATCTCCTTGATTACTTAACCACAGCAGTTAGAATCGAGAAGAGTGAGTAGAGGAAACATAAATTTCCATCCGTTCGAAAAACAATTAAAAATTATTCTTCACTTGGAAAAGTTTTCCTTTTGCGATGCAGAACCAGCAGTAGCTCCAACTGAAGATGGTGGCGGATGGGAAATGCAAAATTTTAATGAATTTCGGGCAGGAAATTTTCGCAAACTTTGCTCTCTTCTCACTCTCTCCTTCATTTGCGAATAAATGTTCACAGTAGGGAACATCAGATGGTTTTCATGTGCAGATAGATAAATTTTCATCAGTTTGCATAAATTACGTTTCTCTTTCTTTTTGGAGAGATGCTGAGAAGAAGAGGGAGAAGGAGGAAGGAGGGCAAACTTATTTTTCTGCTCAACGAAGCTCTTCCAAAAAGGGGAAAACTTTTGCAATCTTTGTTTCCACATCGGTCACACCACACCGTATTAGGTTCCTGTAGTTAGTGTTATGCCTCTGCACAACAAAGAAGAAAAACTTTCGCTTTTTTTTGGAACAAGCGCATTCACAATAATGTTCTGGGATTATTTAGATATCACGTTGTGAAATGTTTGGTCATAAAAATAATTCAAAAGTCTCAACGTAGTTTATGAACGGCTCCTAACATTTTGTCTTCTCTCCAGAGCTTTCCGCATGCAGACGGAAAATCGTTGCAAATTTTGGTTGCTGTTTGATAAATGCGAGATATTTTTGTTTAAAGTTTCTTGCTCAGCGTGCCTTGTTCTTTAGATCTCTGCAGTGGAGAAAACTTTCTGCATCGCCGATCGGGATTGAAAAAGAGAGAAAAGTTGCAAGTTGTAGGAAAAATAAAAACAAGAAACATGAAGCGAGTCAACGATGCTGCTGAAGTCGAAATCTCTGTTTATTTTATCTTCGATCTTCGTGTTGAAGTTGAGGAGGGAAAAGATTGCTGAAGTTTTGAGAAAGAAAAAAAAAGGTTGAACGTTCAGATATCTTCATAAAATAATGCTCCTCGGGGACACTTTAGAATTCAAAGCGAGCAAGAAAGGAAAGAATGAAAATAGAAAAATAGTAGCATCACCGGATCGACGGAGATTCACAACTTCCTTTATGTATTCATTGTCTATTCCAGTGCAAAATTGATGGGAAAAATACAATTTGCTTCGAAAAGTCTTTGAAAGAATAAATTGACTGAAATGCTTTCAGTTTTTAATTTAAAAAGTATTCGACGATGAAGCGAAGGAAAAACCTTTTGTCCTATAAAAGGCGAAGAGCGAAGAGAGGAAGCTTTGAGATCCAATAACCCGTTCGCGTTTATGTGTTTCTGGTTTCAATTTTTTCCGGGATGACAATGAAATTGAAGAAAATAATTGTGCAGCAGGAAATTGCAGATTCGACTGTTAACAGCTAAAGCCTTTCAATATTTTAACTTCAGCAAAAACACTTTGTCGGTTTAAGACTTTTCACAGTCGAGAAGCTCACTCAAATCATTTTCAACATTGAAAGTTTATGATCAAAGGAAAACTTTGTGAGTTGATGTAAAGCCAACAAAAGTTCTTATACTCAGAATCAAAGACTCAAGTTGCAGCAAAATTTGTTGGATCGTATCGAGAAAAAGTTTCTCGAGATTTCTCAAAACAATTTTCCTTTGCTTTATTCGCTCAGTCGCACTCACTGAACTTTCAAGTTTTTTAACACAAAAATATTTTGCACATTTGAGATTAACACGAACATTTAATTAATCACAGTTTGTAGAGACAAGAAATATTTCTTAACTCAAAGCTCATTACAAGTAGGCGTTAGCGCTCTAGTGTTGATAATTAAAGATCACTCAACGTTCTACCTTTACATTAAACACCATTTTTCATCCATCCATTACATGAGAGTCAAGTTATCTTTTGTGCACTAAATCAACCAACCGAAGGCATCCATAAATTGCATCAAAGGAATTTTTTATAGCTTAACTTCTTCAACATTTAATTTTTTTTTTCCTTCTTCTATATTTTTCTCAGCGAAGTATTATTTTTTCTTTCGCTCGCCTTTATCATTATTGAGACACATACACAAGCAAAATGTCTATATGAGTCTTCTTGACGGCGAGTGTGATATAAAATATGGGACAACGGGTCCATTTATAAATGGAGACTTCAATTACTCTGACTGTTCTCTTCATTCTTCTCCCCTTTTTTTATCTGTTTTTTCGAGCTTTTTTTTCGCTGCTTCTCTCAGCTTTGATATTTTATTTTCTACCAAACAAGCATAAAATTTTCAAAGGAGGAAAATGGAGAAGTAGCACTGCAACTCATATTCGATAAAGGGATTTTTTTTAAATGAAAACTCAGACCCACCAAAGCAAAGCTTCTAATCAAAATCTTTTCCTCTTCGAATGAAAGTCCCTAAAAAAATATTTTTTTCGCATATCAAAAAAGTAACGAAGGGAAATGGCATGAAAGTTCCGTAAAATATTACACACAGTTGAAGCAAAAAGCGAATGAAAATAAATCACATTTTATTACATGAAACGAGAGAAGGCGAAGAAAAAAAAATTTGAACTTTAAATAACATTTAATTTGAATTCTGATCTAGAAAATTGGTTAAATGTGCTTCATGCCATTACAATAATTCTCTCGCTTAGTTCGCTGACGCTTGAAATTCACGGGGTGTAAAAGAAGGAAAGTTTTTCATGTGGAAAAACGTTCGTGAAGGTGAGAGATCGTGGCAATAACTGCAGCGTCATTGAGGCGAGGAGCGAGCAATCATAATGACCCGATTTTATAGAGATCCGAACGAGCGATGGTGTTGACTTTGTCTTTTTGAAATTCGGGAATTGGTTTCACTAGCTCATGCAAACAGCTTTAGAATGAACCACCCTCGAGTGCTCACAGATGTTAAAATGAGTCAAAATAAACAGCTAATTCAAAACGTCATTTTATCTGTTATTCATTAGGATCACTTAATTGCCATCGCATCCAGCAGCGAACAAATAAATGTTATGATGAATGCTTTGCTTGGTTTTGCTTACACATGTGAAAATGAAATGGCTTTTTTACAGACATCCAAACATCACTCGCTCGCTCTCACTCATTTTCCCGCCCTGAAGACTTCCACTCTTCTCCTCCCCTTTAACACATGTTGTTTAATCTTCTTAATGCTATGTTGATGTAGATAAATACGTTTATCTCCCAACAACTCTCTCTCTCTCACGCTGCCACCCACTCGACTAAATACATGGAAAATGATTTATTTTCTCATCTAGGTGAAATATATCTGTTTACTTCTGCCATACATCAAATAATTGTTTATTTAAAAATAGATAGAATTCATCTTCCCTCTCTCTAGTTAATCTCTTTCCCTGCCGTTATCTTCTCGCTAGAATCTCATTCGTCTCGGACAAAAGAGAGAAGGAGCTAATTAGTTATTTATTTAAGGCGATGTGTGCAGAGATATTGAAGCGTTGGGGAGCATAAATGTTGGATTAAGGAATTGGAGAGAAAAATGAGTCACTTAGGCAATATTAAGAGACATCGATGAGCTTATATTGAATCTTTGAAGTGTCTAATGATGTAGCTAAATCATCATTCATTGCCTTATTGTCCCAGAGAGGCAGAGAATGTGAATGAAAGGAATTTGCTTTTGGCCATTCCTCATAAAACTAAAACAATACGAAATGCTTGAGATAAAAGAAAAATACTTTCCCAAAGTTTCTCCATTACTACTTAATCTGAATATCATGCCCACATCATTTGCAAACACATTCACAGATCAAATAAGAGGAAAAAAGAAGAAAAGTCTCGGAAAATCTTTTATGTACGAAGAGAAATGATTTTAATGCAAAATAAACATTTGAAATTAACTGAAATGCACGAATGGGAGGGAGAGAAGGAAGGTCGTTAAGAAATGAATTCGTTTTCATTTTTAAAGATTTATGATTGAAGCGAAAATGTATGATTGAAAGCGAGGTTACCACTCACTCGACATATACGCGAGGAGGAACACATTAATTCGCTTTTTTGCTCTTTTGCTTGATTAAAAATAAATAATGGTAATTTCTCCTTTCTTTTGCCGCTGATGTTTTTTGTTCAGCGAAGCTTCGAGGGAAGTAAAGGGAGGAAGGGAAACTCTCGCTTTTCCGTTTTCGCTTTCGAATTGCTTTGGCAAAATGTGAACGTAATAAGATCTCTTCTAAGGAAATGTTTGATTTAATTTTATCTTCTCTTGCTAACTTATCAATTGTTCGACTCAATCCATGTCTTTCTCACCGGATTTTGCAATTCGCCTTACAGTTCATTAAACATTCAGTAAAGACTGAAGCTTTTTGCATACAAATCGTGCTCTTTATAAGGGTTCGAGAGCGCTCTTACTTATTGGTTTGTGATTGACGTGCGTGAACGTTCCTTGTCTGTCTCTCTCAGCATCCCTGCTTGATTACAAGAAGGCGATTTTACGCTTCCCTGCCTGTCACACTTTTTTTAACATCCAAACTCTTTTTATTTCGCAAGAGAGAAAGAAGGATACGGTTGTGCGCCCAACTCTGTCGAAAGCCTTTTTTTCCAATAGCTATTTAAATATCATTAACGTTTCCTTTTGCTTAGCAAGCTCGATCCCGGTTGCCGGTGCTTTCTTTTTTTGCCAAATCATATATTTTTAATCGTAATTTAGTCAGAACGTTTTACTTAAAGGTACAACCTAGAGGCAGAGTTTGAAAAAGGAGGTTTCAGAAGCAGTCAAGGAATGAAGTGAGCCTGGTTCATCTTTGTTTGTGAAAGTCGTCGAGAGACAGAGCAAAGAAAGAAAGAAAAAAATTAGAACTTCTGGGCAACGTTTGCAGCAGACTCGCTTCACAGGTTTCGAGGTGGAAAAGCTCAAGAGTATATACACATCAAACGGTGTTATAATTAATATTTCATCTCATTACATCTTGCGCTTGAGATAAAACTCCTTGAGGCTAATTGGGAGAAGGAATGTTGCAGGCGAGGAACGAACCTTTTCTTCTTGAGCTCTGATTTCCATTGTCGAGAGAAATCTTTTTTTACTTTTCCCTTCTCAGAATGCTTGAGAATAAAGAAGCAAAAAAAAAAGTTACAAAAGTTGATTTTTCTTTTGTGATGCTTAGTACAATGCAAATACACGCACCAATCTCTTTTTATTGACTCTCGTTAACATTTCGCTCGTTGCTTATGCTACGCAATGTCAGGCATCCTCAGATTCTTCTTTTATTTACACTCGCCTTGACTTCTGATTGTTTTATATTGCATAACATGGGCGCTTAGTTTTAATTTTCACCTGCTTTACACTAAATAATGAAACGGACAAGGCGAATGTGAGACTTCTCTTCTTTTTGTTTCGAGGTAAAACAGCATAAGCAACAAGGAGAGAAGCTTCAACAACAAGAGAAAAGACGAAGGGAGACTCAAAAGGAAAATCGTTTGAGATAAAATCAAAATTAACATTTAGAATAAAATTGTGTTATCCTCCTAATTTACATTTCTTCTCGAATAACACCGAAGAGCGGGAAAAGAGAAAGAATCGAGCAGATAAAAGTAAACTGCGTATTCCACCTTGTCGAGGGTGACCAGGTCAATTCATTAAAAAAAAAACTTTTGATTTTTTACATTCCCTTGAAATCTTAAAGAAACTTGTCACCCGGTGTTCCCTCACAAACCAGTAAACAGAAACTCTCCTTCTTTTACATTTAGACTCATAATCATAAAGAATAGAAAAACTTTTCCTTCTCCATAGAATTTCACAACATTTCGTTTGTCTGCTCCTTCGTTTGGTGTATTCAGTCGAGTCAACGAGCGAAAACATTCAACCGACACTGAGAGAGTGTGTGAAACTTCTTTTTTTTTTGTTTGAGGATTTTCCTTTCAAATACTTCATGTTTGCTATATCTCTCTTTTACTTTACTTCTCTTGTTTTTCTACGGGCGCCTTTCAGTGCAAGAGTCTTTCGACGGTTTTTATTCAAAGTCTTCCGGTAGAAAGTTCTGTAAGCTTTCAGATGCAAAGTGGAGGGAAATAAAAAGTAAAGTGCCGACGATTTTATATTCGCAATACATGCGAAGTCTTCAAGTAGAGCTTCGATGCAGTAGACACTTTGGAATTTATGTGTGAAGTGATGTGAGTATCCAACAAGCGAGAGCATCGTGATTTGGACACAAAAAGTTTCATGCTCAAAGAAAATATCTCGTTCGTACCTGTTCTCTTTTCCGCTTCATTTATCGCAATGTCTTCGAGTACAGTTGGCTCGGAGCGACCTTTTTGATTTACACTATACGCGACCAAGTGTAGCGTGGGCGTGAAGGAATCCGATGGCAGTAAATCTAATTTGAAAGAAGAGAGAGAAATGAGTTTATTGTTTATAAATGTTGTAAGTTCGCTTCGTTGCTGCATCCTTCAATCACTTCATCTTTCAATTTAAAATAATCAAATCAGGAGCGATTGAAATAAATTTTCTTCTTGGAAAATTCCTAAATTTCACTTCATTCTCAACGTCGCTCTAAAACACAAAACTCGACATAATCCTCCACTTATTTCAAATATAATTTCACGCTCATCAAAGGAATATAAATGCCTTAAATGAATTTTAAAGAGAGTAATACGAATCTTGTGCCAGAGCAAGAGGAGAAAAGCACATCTAATTAATAATCATCAAGAGCGATGCTAAGGAGACGAGTGACAACGAGAGAAGCTCCTCTACCATTTAATATTGTCAGTAGCGCAGTCAACGTGAACCTCCTCAGGGGAAAGAAAAGTGAAGAGAATTTAAGCATCGTTGACTCAGCCACTGACGATAAAGTGTGCTGCTTCTAAATACCTGCTAAATCAATTCGGAATAATGGTACGTCATTAAGAGCACTTGTTATGTTTAATCGCAGTTTCCTGGTTCGTGAGTCATAAGCCTCGAGAAAGAAGTATTGCGGTAAGCCGCCATCATAGCCAGCGATACACTCCAATTCCATTAGAGTCGGCTGCTCAACTGTCTCGGTGTGAACTGTGTTCGCATACGGATTATTAATATTATTGCTATTATGATTATTGAAACTATTCGAGTTGATTGCGGATGGCATGTGATATTTTGATACAGTCGTCGATGAACGCAAGTAGGCGAACGTCGGCTGCTTCGCTGAATATTGATTTTTCTCTGGCGATGCTCCTGCCATTCGCTTATTAAAATTTACGTGTTTCGTGTCGTTTACGGAAGACTTTGCTTCACGTACACTCTCATTTCGCGTCGCGTGACGCTTGAGACTTTTTAAATTTGATTTATATCGATCGTTGCTTTTATTATCACTAAAGTTTATGATGTTCGTATTGTTCTTGTGCTGAAGATGCTGCTGCTGCTGTTGGTTTTCGGAACGTAGATTCGATAAGCTCATATTTTTTCCATTATAGAAATTTCTCTCCTGCTGATGATGCTGGTGGGTGTTGGTTGATGGTTGCTGTTTCTTCCTTCCATCATTCAATAGATTTTTATCTTTCACGTATTCTGTTGTAATGTAATTTAATTCCTTTAAATGTTGGCCCCCGTTTCCTCCAATTTGATTACTTCCATAGTGTGAGTACGACGGAGGTGCGCTGAGAGTACCGTTCGATTGAAATGCTGTTGTTGCTATCGAAGAGGGCGAAGCATAAGGACGAAGGGTACAATTGCGTAAAGGGGCTGGTTTCGCTATTGAAAGGAGGATGAGAAGAGTATTTCGTTTTAAAAGCATTTTCATTAGAAATTGGATTTGATCAACGAGGAAGCGAGAGAGTGAGAGAGAGAGACAATGAGATTTTATTTTTCTTATTTCAAATTTGAGGCTCCTGGAAACGAATCTCTTTTTCATCATTGCATAACCAACAAATTAGATACCACCCCGCGAAAACTCAACGAGATGGAAATATTAATTTAAATTTACTTTGATTTTTCTTCCACACACCAATTGAGACGAATGTCGATTTCATAGCAACTCATCGACTTCCTTCGCAATTAAATTCCCTTCGAGACAAAGTTTATCGGAATTAAATTTGGAAGCCACATCAAAAGTGTTTTCGAACAAAATTCTATTACATGCCTTCGATATCTCAAGAGAGCGAGACAGAGAGGTCTCTGACAGAAATTAAATTGTATCAAAACTTATGCGGGAGCAAGAGTGTGGGGGAGTGGTGTTAGATCAAGCAGAAGTGAAAATGCTTTATGTATATTAATTTATGTAAAAGTTCCCATAAAGCCTCCTCCTCTGAGAGTCTTCTTCAATAATCTAATCAAAATCAAAGTAAATTTAATTAACTGGAAATCTCTCTTCCCAGCGAATCTTATGCTCCCGTTCGCTCGTTGATGCCACCCGGAAACTTAACGATAACATTTGGATTAGTGCCCGATGATGTAAGAGAAAGATTCGAATACATACCAGCAGGAACAACTTGAAACAAACATGGCTCCATTTGCTTCCCGATGGAGTTGCTTCCCCAGCACGCTAGCGTTCCATAATCTCGCTCACCTTTTGGTGTATAAATCAATTCGTTCACTGTTTCCATTATCAGACCTTTAAGTAGAAGAAAATCGCAGAGAGTGTGAGAGAGACGAAAAAGAAAAAAAAACGGCAACAACAATGAGCTTTTGGCGTACAATAAAAACAAAAATAAATTGCAACGATTAAGCTCGTGAAGAAGATTAATGCTTATGGTTTATAGATGGGTGAAGTGAAAGAGAGAAAAAAAATGTGTGAGACGAGCAAGCGAAGGAAAGAATTAAAGTACCATTTCCATTAGTCCCGTTTTCATCAGCGTCAAGATAAATGTGATCTGTGTCGGAGTCGGTGTGAGTCGTTCTATAATGTCCCGAAGGCACTTCGTAACGTTCTCCACTGTTTGAGAACGTCCACTCAAATGATACTTTCGGTGGGTCGGCACTAATTCGACATGGAATTGCAACTGACTCGTCTATGGAAGCGCCAACGATTGTCACTGACGATGAGATACAAACGGGAGCGTCTGAAATGAAACGAGAAGAAGAAATAGAAGGATGAGAAGAAGTTGGCACAAACGCAAACTGTAATGAATGAATAATTGAAACAGAACATGAATAAACTTAAAGTCACGAAAGTTCTAATGTATGGAAAACGCAAAGCTTACAGCTGCCGTTGACTCCTAAAATACCTAATTAAGTATTTGCCAGAATAACTCGTTTGCGATCAACAAATCCAACGTTTTTACAAAGAGAGCTCTCAGACTCTAAATGAAACTCAAATTCAAAGAGCCTCGCTGTTGCCGTAATTCAATATTTGAATTAAAAAGGCAGCAACAGGAAAGCAAGAAACGTTTCCGTTCATTTTGACAACTCTGTTTTATAATTAGAATGTGTTTACAGAACAAGAAAATATTTCATTAACTCGTTGTGATAAAAGAGGGAACTTCGAGGCAAGAGAAAATTGTTTGGAAATTTATTTTGTTCAATGTCACAAAGCGAAATGCCTCCCATCGTAGATTCAAGAAAACTTTTCTCGTTCAATCCATTTCGCGACGACTCGACTCTGGAGCACTCCGAAAGCAGAAGAAGAAGTTAATGATTGTTTACGTGTATCTCAGAGAGTAATTTAGGATGTCGGAAAAGCGCATTTTTAATTAAAATTTAGCTCGAATGGATGAGAAATGAGCTGCAAGTTGTTAATTTGGCGCGAGGGTCGATTTGATTAAAATGTTAATTGCTCAACTCATCGCATCGTAGTCGAAAGCCAAGTGCATCCAAATTGAATCGTCAAAAGAGATTTCTTTTTTCGCATTTTAATATTGTCCGGGGAAATCCACAATTTTTGCTGTTGTGCTGAATACACTTGGCGTTTTGCTGGCAAGCGGAGAGCTTTTTTGCTTTAAACAAACATTTCCTTTCTCTGTCACGCTCTTTGGATTCATGCAGAGCCTTTCATGTGCAAAAAATCAATATTTGAAGGCGCGCATATATACGAATGCCGATACAAAGTCATGCAGGAATGAATAAATTTATAATTAAAATTTAATGAATTGTTAGTTGAGTGTTATGGTTTTATTTCAAAATATTGACACGGATTTATTAGATTTCTTTTTGATAGAAAAAAATTGATCAAAACACTTTTTTCTCGAGGATTAGCAATTAATATTGTGAATCTGCTGTGACGCTTCCGCTTTATGCCGCCAACAAATGAAACGTCGCAGCTGAAATTTGTCGACATGTACCGTACATATTAAACTATCATTTAATTAAGTTTTAAATCTTGCTCCGAGAGGTCACATTTGACACAAATGAGAAACACATGAAACGAAAAGGGAGGAAGGTGAAAGAGTTAAAGAGAAAGAGGGAGTAAGGCAAACGGCTTGAAACATGCATGACATTTGCCTTACGGTAGAGCAGCGACAAATTTTGAGAACGAAATTCGCACTCGTCGTTTGCTAATAAGCAAAGAAAATTGAAAAGATTCCAAAAAGAGACGACAACCAAACTCGTAGAATCTCCATTTCGTATCAAATATTTGATTATATTTCCTCGTAGCAAATTGTCAAATAACCAGTGCTGGTGTGAAACTATTTCTCTATCGCCTTCTGCTGCTGCTCCTAAAACCTCGTCGAAAGCTCCCATCATCGCATATGTGTTTAACCTCATTTTTACGATGCCTAGAGAAGAGGCAGAGCGAGAAAGAGAACTGAACTGTCCTGAAAATGACAACTCTAAACGAATATTTAATTTCAACTTAAGAATTTGAATATTTTAATATTAACATTCTCGAGGAGGAGTGAGTGAGACCATAAAAAACATATGCAAGCGGCTTTATGAATGGTTTTTGTAACTTAATTTCCTTCTTTGTTGTCAACGGGTTGAGCTCCAGCCCAAAAAGAAATTCTGGGAATTCAAGGCGTCGTATCAGAGCAATTGAGAGAGCATCCAATTATAAGAGGATTTGTCTCTAAGTTCATGCTTATTATGTGCTTATGTAGACAGCAAATTAAAATTGTGAAATTCTCTCGTTTAACGAACACAACAAATATTTTCACAAACAATTTGCCTTTTTTTTCTGAGACGATTCTCGGTTTGCCTCGTTCAAATCGAGGACTTTTCTGCCACAAGTGATGGCGAAAAATTATTTTCCATGTGAACTAACGGAACAAGCTTTCGTCGTTACATTTCTATAAGAAGAAGAGCGTTTCCTGTTGAGTTTAAAAAGGGCTTTTCTCAATGCTCTGTCAATTCTTTTGGTAAGCTCTGATTTAAGTTTCGATCTGAGAGAAAATCCTGAAAGGACGAAATTAGGGTTCGAGTAGTCAGCAACCACCCTCAGGGCCTTCTCAACGCCATAAAATAACTTTAAAATAATCTTTTAATGACGTTTACTCAACACAAACTTTTTCTTAGTTTCAAGCGCGCGCTGAAAAGTTTTCCTCTCTCTCTCTTGACATGTGACTTGCCTTTCATGATATCTCGTAATTAAAATGAAAGCAAACAAAGTTATGAAGCTTATACTTACAGTGTATCCTCAATGATACCAATGAGCTTTGTGTTTCGCCACGGTCATTCGCTGCTGAGCACGCATACATTCCCGAATGGTTTCGTCCAACTCTCTGTAGCACTAAGGATCTCGTTGATATAATAACTCCCCATGAAACATTCTGTGTCACTGGCAAACCCTTTAATTGAAAGAAAAGAGCGTTAAAATGACAAAATCAATTTTAAAACCCGTCCGACTTTCGTAATCTCCTTAAAGCGGAGAAAAGGGAAGGAAGGGCGGATCAGATAAGAGAATTCGTTAACATGTGACCATTAACATCTTTAACTGAAAGTGTCACTTGATGGCGCAGCGAGTTAATTGAATATAACGAGTGGATTGAATGTTATGAAAAATAAGTTTATTGGTGGAGAGAGGGCGCGGAGGAATATAACGAGTTTGTCTCATTAAATGTTCAGTTCGCTTTCCGTTTCACTTAATTTATTGGAGAGAAACTAAAATGTTTTTGCTTTCCCCTCACCAGTCTCCGTCGATGCGAAACCTTTTCCCTCCATGGTTTGCCTTTCACGAAATATCAAAATTTTAATCAAAGAAAATTTCGTTTCTACCTTTTCCATCTTGCTCTCGAGTTAATTAAGTTTTTCAACAAAGGGGGAATATTTCTTCTTCTTATTCTATAAATGCCAAAGTTATAAAATTCTCCTCGAACTTCTCTCGTTACCGTAAGTTGAAGTTAAAAACATTGTAAAACAATTTTGTTTCGCCCAACGAGAGTTTTCATCAGAGAAGAAAGTTTTCTTACGCTACAAGACGACAAACTTTTAAGCTGCTGAAGCGACAAGACGAACAAAATAAAAACGAAAGAAAGTTGATAGTCGAGTAAATATTTTTCCGCTATAAACTTGTTGGTAGATATTGTTGACTTGAAAATCCGTTATGATCCAATTTAATAAATATCAAAGGCACAAAGATCCTTGCCATTCTTTCCTTTGACCGCAAATCCCTTTCAACTTGAAGCATCGAGTGGAGTGATATTTTATCATAGAAATATCTCCTTCAATTCTTCTACAGTCTTCATTGACAAACTTAAAGTTGAATCTTACAAATCGAAAAGTTTTTTTTAATCAAAATAAAAAATCTCAACATTTGTAAATGAAATCTGTTCAGTCACCTCACAGAAACAAAGTTAAGTGAATTGAATGAGACGGGAAATAAAATTTATTTTCTCATATTTTTCTTTCGCTTCAAATAGCTAACAACACCCCAAACTCCTCTCTCTCTCTCACATCTTTTGTGAGTTTTTGGAGTAGAGCTGTAAAATATGAAATGATAAAATTATCTAAAAAAACCAGACATTCTTAAAATAAAAACAGCAAGTTTATGATGATTTCAAAAGACTCTGTTGTGGAGAGCGAAGGAACAAAATGAAATGGTAAATTCCTCAGCTTCTCCCGCTGGTCTCCCGCGCTAACTGTAACGAAGGGCGTCTGTCATAAAAAGAAAACCCGCGAAACGGAACTTGAAGCGTTTATCAGAAAATTCCTTCAACGCCAACAAAAAGAAAAGCAATATAACGTACGGTAAGTGGTAAATTTCTTTAAATTAAATATTTTTTTGCTCGTTTCTCTCATTCTACATTGCCTTGCGTTCTGTTGTGTCGACAAAGAATACGAAATATTCATTGGTGTTATTTGAATAAATTTTCCAAGTCTTTCATCTCCCTCCGCTCAAGCTTCCCCTCATTCTCTCTCTCTCACGCTTTATTATCTTTATTTGCATATTATACTTATTGTTTACTTGACAGCACTCTCTTGAAAGAAAAAAAAAGGAAGAGGAGAAGAGCGACGACGAAAGCTTTTTTTTCTTGTGAGAAACAACTGCACACATTTCATGGTGAACCCTCTTGAGATGATAACGATAATAATAATGAATATTCTCTTCTCCCTTCAAGCCAATAAGTGAACCTCGTGATCTTAGGACCCTCGAGAACATCAGCTCTGAAGGGAAGAGCTTCTTTAGCCCTTAAGCTCAAATCTTTTCAATTTTCATAACTGGCCTCGTGCTTTCGCTTCTTTTTCATCTCCAACGCACGGCTCTCGTAAAATAAAAAGAAATATTCGGAATTTATTAAAAGAAATGTTTAAATTCTCTTTGACAATAAAAAATATGGCTCATTTCTTATTTTTCTCTTTCCCGTCTAGCGAATCTACAGGCAAGAGGAGGTGAAGTGCTCGAGAGCACATCAAGAAGTGAAGCCAATTAAATTTGATAAAAAATATTCACATCATAAAGCAGAGAACGCTGCAGCGAGAGAGATACATTAATACCAAACCCAAGACAGAAACATGAATCATGATTATTTGGGCGCAAGGAGGGAGATTGCCATAAATTATTATTCTTATTTCTCACTTGTTTATGGTGGAAATATACAAAAAATAAAAGTTGTGATTCCGTTTGAGGCGGCAGCAGAAAAAAAAGCTTTTCGATGCTAATATTTTTATTTATCATTTTTATTTTGGACATTTCCATAGTCATGGTCGTAAATATGGAAATTTTTTCGTTTCTGCTCGCATGATGCCATAACTTTTATCTATTACCCCTTACCAAACCCACACACGCCGCTGACAATATATTTGAATCCTTCGAACATGAAAAAGACCTCGATACTCTGTTGTCAACACTCTCCAATGATTTCAATTTCAATTCTAACTGATTCAATATCGTTAAAGATTTTTTCGTGGCCGGAAATATCATTTTTGTGGAAATTCAAATTTAATCGAAAGTTTCTTTTTTCAATTCAATCGATAGTAGTTCGTTATATTCTAAAAGGCTTATCCTGTACTCTGATCCATTCGACAACGTCAACACTTACATCATGCGACCACGTTATGCGATGCTCTTTCGGATTAGCTTTGATGTGGCACTCGAAATAGACGTCGTCTCCCTCTTTGATGTCATCGGGATTAAGCGTTGATCCGAGCGATAACGTGACTTGTGGCGGATCTGTATGGAGAAAACAAACATAAATAAATTGAGTCAAATGCAGTTTCAAGCTTAGATGACAAGCAATTTTTTATTAAGAAACTTGTACTTTCAAACCGAACTCGCTTCCTTTCGTTTTCAAAGAATGGGAATCAAAATATTTTCAAAGCTTCAACATCAGGATCGTTTTGATGATGAATAACTCTCTCACAATTTTGAGCCTCCTGCAGTGCAAAGAATCAAAACCTCATACGGAGAAGTAAAGTTTCAGGAACATCAGCGAGCTCGAGTTTCAAGAAAATAATTCCTTATCATCTGCCAAGCTTTTCTCGACATCAATGAAGATTAAGCTCGATGGAAATTCCCCAAACAAAAGCAGGAAACTTTAAAGATAAGAACGAGAAATCTGAAAACGTCTTCTGTTACTCGAAGCATGAGCATTAGAAAAGTTTATCGGCGAAAAATCATCCTCTTTCAATCTTTGTCATCGCTCTGCACATTACACTTTAAGAGACAATCAGCAGCTTTCAAAACATCATTAGCAAAGTAACATCTAAGAATGAGCAAGAAGAAGAAGAAGAAGAGATTACGGAAAAGGGAAAAACTATATCAAGGATGAAGAAACTTGAATCTTTCCAAATGACTCTTGGTGACACTTTCCGTCAGCCATAACATTTTTGCTCGTTCTCCCTTCAGATCTTTTAAAATCTCACTCACTCTCTCGCACCCTCACAAACCATCAAAAGTAAAGCTTAAGCCCTTTCTCGTCTTTTCCTTTTCATTTTCCTTCGCTCATTCGAAGATATTTCCAAATTGCCTTGTGCACAGAGCAATTCTATCATTTGATGAGATAATTTTTAAATTAGACACAACAATTAAATTTATTGCCCGAAAACAATAAAAATAAAAATACGACAAGACGAGACGGGGGAGTCTCAATTACTTTCATTTGGAAAAGCTTGGATTTGGCTAAAAGGGCAATTTAGAGAGTTTAACATGAGGAGTGAGCGAGAGAGAGAAAAGAAAAAACTTTTCAACTAAGAAGGGTCATCAGCTGAAGTGGAAAACCCATGCGAGCTAATAGAAAATTCGTCATAGATTAAATAGATTTAGATCTTCAATCTTTCAATTATCAAAATGAATTTTTTATGCTAATTTCTTGTATTTAGCCTAAGCGCTTGGCCGTACGTCGGTGAAAATTTAAATCATTAGGGCTTATCTGCGAATCGTGTCTGAAAAAAAGTTTCTCGAAGTTCTTGTCTAACTTACACATCACATTCATGATCAACGTGTCCTCTAAAGCTGAATTGGGCAATCTCGGGTTGGATCCTTCACATTTAAGTTTCGTCCCATCGTCATCTGGTCGAGGTCGAAACGTTAATGTCGACACTACCGTGCTAGCATTTGTTGAGTTTGCAAACTGTGGAAACACAAATGAATAAAGAGAGATGAGGAAATTACAATTTAATTTTTAATTTATATCGAAAAAATATCAATCAACATTCACTCATGGATTGTACATCCAATTAATTACTTAAAAGCTCTGTAATCGAATTTCATTATGTTGAGCTTCAAACATGGAAACTCGTCCAATCAACATGAAATAATCAAACATAAGCGATGTTTACTTAGCCGACTTTATTTTCTCTCATTCAAATAAAATTCCGGCAAATCCCCGTGAGCTTTATTTTTAATTTGAAACATTTCACTTTCAGGCTTGTAACGAGAAAAAAAGAGCCAACTCAATCTCGATGTCACTACAAGCTAAAATACCAAAAAAAAATGTTGGCCGACGAATGATTTGGGTCAGATGCTGCTAATCGCACTCCAGCCTACGTTCGTCAAATGAATAACTCGGCAAATGGGTAACTCAATAGGTTCTATTAAAATTTTGATTAAACTTTTGATAATTTCTCAACGAAATTTTAACGATTTCCTTCCAATGATTATGTCTCGCGGCGTCGTTAAAGCGACAGCAATCTGGTAACCAAAACTTGGCTCCTTTCACAATTTTAAATTACCAAGAGTTCCGTTAACGTTGTCGTCCCTGCCGGAAGCCGAGAGTGGCGCAATTAAATTATATTTTTAATTATTATGTAAAAATCGATTGTCAGCATTATGTTTGAGGTAACAGATTTTCCCTCGAGCACTTTTTTCTCATTTCCCACACCGTCACAAGTTGAGCCGGTCAACCCGCATTTCCAACGAAAAAAAAAATATTTTTTTTTCGTCCGCTTCGTTTCGGTTGAATAATCAAAAAGATTCGAATATCATTGGCGAGCTGTGGAAGCAGCGCAATTCAATTAAGCAATAGCTTTTGATTTTAAGAGAAATTCCTAAAGCTCGACTTTGATTAAATTTGTCAGACCGACAATTGAAATCTCTCTTTTCTAAACTTTCGAACGAGTCACGAACAATTTTTTGAAACAGAAAAAAAAATTAATCGCTTTTGGCTTCGCTTTCAACTGTAATAACGTTTGATAGGATTTCTACTCCGCCCGCATTCACAATCCCACAAATTTATTTTCAGATAAACTTACATTGCCTCGCTCGAAGACTCGATTATTCTGCGTCCACTTGATATCCGTGTCGGGTACGGAGCCTTCCACTTGGCACGATAAAGTTATCTGGTTCTCCGTCGCCAACTGTTTCGGTTTATGGACTATACTTGTTGATATCGGTTTCACTGTTGAGTCATTCAGATATCGGAGTGAGAGCCGAGAAAGAAGAGAGAAGTTAAAATAGTTTGCATAGTTCTCGAATATGTTGTAGAAGGAGGTTTCTGGTTATGAATGTGAGAAGATATATTTTGTGATTACGTGATTTTGGTTGACACTTACGTAGCATCTCGACTCGCACAGTTCGTTCAGCTGGTGGAACTAGTTTAGTGTTCGACGCTTGGCACACGTAAGTGTTATTGAGTGCATCACGCTTGACGTGTTGGATTTCAAGGCGATTGACAGTTACGTGACGTCCCATTGAAACACCTCCGCCAGTCTTGAGCGGTGTCGTACCACTGAACCACGTAACTGTCGGTTCTGGACGACCTGAAAGAAAGAAATGAAACTTTGATAAAACACAAGGCACAACTGTTTCGATAGAGCATTAAGAATTTAATAGGGAACAACTCCCTCGAGCTTTGTCGCATCGAATGGATAACGCAATCATTGAGACTTTGGAATTTTGATGAAAATTTCTCTTCGAGTTATTCGTGTTGCTCTGCAACGTGTCTCGACTCAAGTGGGAAACATATTTAGAAAGCAAATAGCAAACACCATTAAAATAATATAATTTTTGCTTGTTTGCACATCGGTTTTTGAGAAAGCAATAATAATTGGATGGTGCGGGGGAGAAAGAGATTCCTTTCCTTTTAAGGGACTCAGGGCTAAAGGCAAGCAACTATGTTTGAATTACGCCCTCCCCACAACTCTTCTCAACCATATAAACCGACAGAACCGAATTCAATTGTAGGGGATTAAGAGAATACCGCAGTCGTGTGTGTGTGAGCTGTTCGGTGATGTGATAGTTATGCTCTCACTGCAACAGGAAGAAGAGGAAGAAAAAAAAAACGTTGTGTTGAAGTGGCTTCGAAGGAAAACAGTTTGTTTTGCAAGGAGTAAGAGAGAGAAAACAGAAAACAAAGTCATGGTACACTTGGGTTGAGTTAAAGGCGAAACATATTATTTTCACTTTGTGAGCTTCTTTGGAAATTTCCACAGAGAAAATATCTCGAAAGGCTCACATCTCATGACGGTAAAGAGTTGTGAACAGAGCATGAAGACGAAAGAAAATCCCTCAATGAAAAGCTAGTTAACTCTTTATTATTTATCGGTTGGGAGCATATGCTACCGCATGCATTGAGTTTGACTATTTCCCTGCAAAGCTTTCCGTTGCTGCTTGCATCAACATCGATAAGTTTCGAATGGAAAATTTCATTTTATCGGAAAATTTCACTTTACATGCACAAGAGTTGAGTTAATGCTTAAGGTGAAGATTTCTTTGGCTTCGTCTGTCGCGACATTTGTCGACGAATTATTCTGTTTACAAGTTAAATCTGCATGATATTGAACGTTTTAATCGTACATGAGTGAACTTTCTGACTTCTCTCCTCATTCTCGTACGATCCCCATTTAAACAAATGAAAGCCGTAAAAGCGACATGCCTTTCAGCTTACACATGAACGTTAAATAGAAAGAGCAATGAACCTTTCCAGTTAAGTTAATAAGCTGATTTGAATTTGAAAGGCTTCATAAGAACTTTCATAATTATTAAACTTTCGATTTTTCTAAGCCAGACAAGTCTCATTGAATGAGTGTAATCACTTAAACGTTCATTATGATTGAAAACAGTTCAAACAATCTTACAACAACACAATTCATTCCACTAAGTTCAACTCAAACAAAACTCTTACGATGCATAAAAGAGAGAAGCTTTTAATATGTTCCACATGAGAAACGACTGCGTTTAGCGCAGTTCACGAGAATGTGTACTCAGAAATTTGCAAGCAGGAACATTTTATTTTACATTGCTTTTCCATTTCGTCTCACTAAAGCTTTCACCACTTTCGGTTCGGTGAGTCGTTCAGCAGCGAAGGCAAAGATAGAAAAAGAGAGAAAGAAAGCTTAATCTCGCTAGCTACTTAAGAGCGAGTGACATTACAATTTATGTTTATTTATTGGATTTTACTCTTGATTTGAATACTGAGTGAATGTGTTTGCAGAAGCAATCCTGATTTCTCGGGCGTTGCACATGCTGAAGAGCGGAAAAGCGAAAAGACTAACAGACAAGGATAAATAAATAAAATTGAATTCCTGCGCTCGACGAAGTTTCATTTCAAAGTTAAAAGCTTTTACGTTTTTGACTCGGTTAGATAAACATTCGAATGATTCATCAACTCGAATTTGAGAAGACGTCAATAAAAATTAAAGTGTAACTTGATTAATGCATTACAGTTAATGAAAGAGCTTTCAATTAGTTTGATCACACCGGAAAATATCCAAAAAAAAAATCACAGTGAAACGAATCCTTAAGTCACAATAGAGTCCATGGAGTTTATGAGCTCATGAAAAATTGCCCTAAACTCTACATCCGGCAAATCACCGATTGCCAACATGAGGGATTACTCACTATGACTTATAATTTCCCCTTCCCGGCTCCCACAGCGAACGGAGCGAATTATTCATAATGAAAACTTATACAAAACATGAGAAAAATATCTATAGAGTTCACATTGTAGGGTGGTGACGAAGGGCGAAGAGAGTAGAACTGAAAGGAAGTTGAAATATTTCGAGCTGGTATACATAACAGGAAGTCTGTGTGGAGCTTTTTTTTCTGCTTCTCTAGAATGACCGGAATCATACAATTTGGCCACAAAATAAATTCAAATTTGTACATGTTTTACATTCTACGGAGGAGAGTGGGTTGCGAGAGTGAATAAAGTGGATGTGGAGTGAGGGAGACGAGACACAGAGCTCATGTTTCCTCCACAGAGTGTTTTGCATGAAAGATAAAAAGTAACATAGACCGATCGTTTGCTCGCAAAAACAACAATCGTTCGAGGACTCTTCTGCCTGATTCGGAGAAAGTCGGACAGCAACGGAGGTTTGGGAGGCACTTATTTTCGCTTTACAATTCTCCGTGATATCAATTTTATGGCAGGGAATAAACTTCCTTTAACATGTGCACTCTCTGGTTTGTTGTAGATGTACGAGGTCGAAGCATGAATTTATTGATGTACTGCGAGGTGAATGAGAAAGAGAATCCGGAAATGGAGGTCGATCAGACGGCAACGTGAACTGAAATTAGCTTAGTTTGATGAAAATTTGAGGAACGAGTCGACCCTTGCTGCCTTGTCGCCAAAGCTGTTCGTTTTTGCATTTGCATAATTGTTTCGAAAGGCGTAGGAGGATGCAGACGCTTCATCGCTCGTCATGAAAGTTGTGAAACGACAAAAGATTATCGCAGTGCTGATTAAACTGTGGGACTTTGATTTGTCTTGTCCAAACTAACAAACGAATGAACCAAACCAAACGAACATGCAATGAGGTCATCAAGTGAATGAAAATGGATTTGGAGTTCTCAGACTTTCATGTTCTGTCATATTGTGAATGTTTCGCAGTGAAACATTTAAGTAAAGTAACGCTGATTTTTCATTAGCATAGTAATTGCAAAGGTGGATAAAGGAAAAGAAAGAAAAAATCCATAAAAGTAGCGCATTAGTTTGACTCGTTTCTCTCGCACTCCTTTCGAGCCGCGATGTTATTGAATTTCAAGCACGCGATCTACACGCGAACAACAATGAAATGAACGTTTCCCGTTTTCTTAAACAAAGAAAATTCCTTCTTTCCACCCCCGCGTTATTAAAAAAGAAAATTTCTCATATTTTTCTCTCTCTTCACGGAAAATTAAACTTCGTCGTGCTCAAACAGTTGTTTGACTCCAAACATTCCAGCGAGCTATGCATGCGGTTGTAAAATGTTTAATATTACACATTTTTGGCATCGTATCGATGCTCGAATTTGATAGGTTTCGGCGCCGTTAACCACATAAAGGCAGGAATGCCAAATTAATATCATATTCTGCTCGAGAGAGCATTCAGCTTAATCTAAGTCCTTGGTAAGATTGCTTAGACCTAATTCGAAAGAGAAATCGAACGCTGCCACGCATTCTACTTAATTGAACGAATTTTTTTTAATGAGGGTAATTAGGTTAGATAATTAAAAAGCGATTTCATCCCAAAAATAAAAACGAAGCTGAATGCAAAGGATCCAAATCGCAATCCAATCATCTAAGCAAAGCTTTCAAATCTAAATATTTAGGAAAATGAGAAAAGCTTTGAATGAATATCGATCATCTTATGATTGATGTTGTGAATTAATTGAAATGAAATTCTATTTGAATTTTCAATTAAAAATTGATTGCAAGCAAAGCGAGCCCGCATTTGAACTTTTTTTTTTGCTGCTCATCTCGTCCTCCCAAAATTCCAAATTCTTTGATTCTCCGATTCTAATTAAATCCTTGCACAGTGTTCAGTAAAAGAAGAAATCGAAGCCGACAATGATGAAACAAATAAATTTTGTGTAAACATTTAGATGAAGACATCGAACTAATTCAATCTGAACAACGATGGCGATGACCTTTGCAACCGTCTCGAATGAAAATTGGTTGATTCAAAAGTTTTAATTGGATTTTTTTCTCCTCTTGACTCGATTGCTCTATCCGAATTCAATGAAATTAAAGTTTTAAAGACAAACTCACCGCCTCGAACTTCACATGTGAGAACGAGATTATTGTCTTCGAGTAATGGGCCCACAGAGCCGGCGACATCTCTCCCGGATGCATCGTAAACGAGAATTTGATGAGGTGGAACTGAAAATAAAAACACATTCCGATAAAAAAGTGAGAGAGAGACAAAGAATTTGTTCGCAGTTGAATTAGAAATGTAATCGTAGCTTTCGTCGATTGTCTATTGATTTTAAGCTAACAGAAAATTCAAATAGCGTTGTGTACAGATCCCATCAACTTGACTTGAAGCCTTTCCTCTCTCTACTCACCTATAACTGTTAAATTGATGCGATGATTTCTCGTAGGAGAATTTTGGAAGTCAACTCGACAGCGATAGACCTGTGGATGGATACAGACGAAGATATAGAGCGCAACATATTGAAATGGAAATTTAATCTGAAAGGCGAGGTAGAGAAAGGGGAAGGAAAAATGCAAATGTGTAAAGTACTCACGCCCTCGTCGTCCAGCTGTACATTATCTACACTTAGTGTAGCTGGTTTTGAAACGGTTAGAAAATAAGCTCGAGGCCCGAATGCATTCGTGTCCGACCAGTAGAGAGCTTTCGAGAACGCTCGTCCACGAACGTCAAAACTGTAATTAAAATTCAGAACAATACTCTAAGTGAAATTCAATGGACGCAAAAAGGTTTCGAAACAAAGATTAAACATCGACAACTTTAAGCTCTAAAACAATTTTCATTGTGAAGCACCGCGAACATGAACATTCAAAGTTCAAAGTAACAAAAAGATGAATCCTTAGGAGCTTAAAGCGAACACGGGAATTTTTCGGTAAAGTTGAAATGTTATTTTCTTCATTGATTTGTCGTTTAGATGTCTGCAATGTGCTTTACGTTTTTCGAAGATGAAAATTACTTTTTCCTTCGTTCTACAACTGCTTCTTTCATTTAAAATTAGATCGTCTTAGACATTCTCATCAAAATTTCTCTTTATCGTTTTGTTCATTAACGAAGATTATGAAATGAAAAATGGAAACACTTAACTCGAGAGGATCTTGGATTAAATCTCTCTTAGCGTTATGATCCATCTTGCACCGTTCGCGCACTGACCGATGATAAATTGTCGACAGAACATCAATAATTTTTATTCTCGCGCTTGCTGTTATGAAATTTTTGCAAGCCAAAACGACATTTTATTGATGTCATAAAAAATTATCCTTGAAACCAGCTTACAGCGTGATGGAAATTCAGTTCGCTGCTTTATGTCTTCCAACCGCAGCTAACACGGAAAATGAATATTTAAGACTCTATTTTTATTGGCGGCCGTTAAAACGTTTACACCGTTAAACATTTAATCTTTTCAATGAACGATTTAGCATTAAAGCTGTTGGTGTTGGGGAGGGAAAAAGCTATTAAATCTATTTCGTAACGAGACAGCGCTCGATTTATGCGATTCGATATTTTGATACAGAATATTTGTTGAGTAACAAGTTTTGATTAGTTTTAACAATTTTAATGATAAAAAAAATTAAAATTTCTCATCGTTACCTGTATAAAGGTTTTCCTGCGCTCTCGCGAAACCAGAGCACCATGTAAACTCGGTCGTCGCGAGCTTCCGGACCAGGCTCAATATCGCAAGGCAAAGTTGCTGTACGACCCAGAACTGCCTCCACTGAAACCGTTGAAACTGCAATAAAAAAGTCGAAAGAGAAGATTTAATTAAATGAAACTGGATTTTAATTGCACAATTTGCATCAATAAATCAGGAGCAAAAAAAAACTTTTTATATTATTCTTCCGATCGTCGATTTCAATTCCCACGAATGGGATCTCGATTTGCATTTTAAATCTCTTTCGGATAAAAAAGAATGAGACTTTTCCTCTTAAGTTCAACTCAAACTTTTTCTTTACATCTGTTCTGTTAGTTTGAGCAATTTGCGTAATGCTTCCAAGGAGGCAATCGTGAGAAAAGAAAAAGCAAACAACATCAACCGAAGAGTGTTTTACGTAAAATACCCATTTGTTTAGTTTTTCTTGCTCCCTGCGGAATTTTGTCGGGTGAGAGAGGTTGATAGAAAGGGCTCAACGACGACGATGAGGAAAAAGAAAAGGCGAGGGAAGAAGTTCGAAAAGATTTCTTTATTTGACACCAATCCAAAATAAATGATTCAATGGAAAGTTTATGCGATCATGAAAAATGGACCCAATATTTCTCCGCTCTACTTACAACCACCTAAGCATAGCACAGAACAACAAATGAGGAAGGAAAAAGTATTTTGTTCCCGCTTTATAAATATAACTTCTTCCGCTCTTAAAATAAGTTATTTGTTAGAATAATGGATTTAATCTGAAGAAGTGGAATGAAGGAGAACAGAAAGTTTAAAAAGTTTTTTTCCTTACGTCGGTTTAAACTTAATACTGAACGAATGATAAATCATTTTCCATGTCTAGAAAAATGGAGTTTTGTTGTTTTCCCCTTTAGTTTCACATCACCCTTGTGACATGATCATTAGAGTGAGAGAGAGACTTTAAAAGTTGTCAAACATAAGATCAATCAGAGTTAACATTCTTGAACAAGAAGAAGAAATTGATTCTAAAACTTTCAATCACGATCTTGAAGTGATTAAATCTTTATCAAAATACAAAAGCAAAGGAATTAAATGGAAAGGATTATCTTCTCTCAAAAGCTTTCAGGAAAATCTTCACATTCATCTCAAACTGAAATTACACAAATTTCCAAGCTATTCATGTTTGTTCTTGTTGAGATTGAAGATAAAGTTCTAAATGCTACAAGCAAGTGGCATGCTCGACAACACATATCACTAAACAAATCTCTTTGATCTTTTTGTGAACTTAAGGAAGCAGAAACGATGGAATAAATAAAAAGTTGATTGAAGACACAACCGAAACATATTTTTGCATCTTCTCGTTGTAAAGTTATGACTTTTCTTTTTCTCATAAACCCGCTGCTGTATGTAAATTTAAGACGTGACCTAACGTACTTTTATTAGATTACAACATTTCTATTTGCCGGGGGAGAACGAAGATGGTTAACGAATAAAAAAGAAAAAGAATTCCCAGGCAAAAAGTTTTTTCTTCCTTTTCGACTTCTCTCATTTTGAAGTCAGGATGTGAAGGCGAATAGAAGAGAGCAAAAGGAATTCAGATCAAAATGTAAATAAGACGGGGATTCTATAAAAATTAGACATAAAGTATTCCTGGCTTCCTGCGTTATCGGAAACATGTGTTAAACTTTTTTTTTCTGCTGAAGAAGAAGAAAGTGGAATCCGTAATAAAAATGTTTTCGTAATTCGAGGAGAGCCTTAAACGTATTAAAGACGATCTGAACAAGCAATTGCCTTAGGAGAAATCTAAGTATGATTTTCGTCTCTGTACAAGGATTGCGTGGGTGTGTAAATTGACGGTTTCATCTTTTTCCACTTCGCAAAAGGTTTCGTCATACGAAATAAGTGGAATGTATGCTCGTGTTTGAAGCACTTGTAGTGAGAGCGTTGATCAATTTTCTCCCTTTGCTCTTTCATCTTCACCTATCGGCGAAGTGGAGGAAGTTACAAAGAGGATTGTCTCGCACGACGAAATAGTAAACCACTGACTCCATTCTTCCTTGCGGCATTAGGTATACGCTCCGCTCTTGTTAGCCCAACAGAATGTATATAAGAAGGAAAATCAATACTCAATTCACTTCAATTTTCTCCGTCTGCAGATAACACGTTGTTGGAAAAATAAAAATCTTTAATATGAGCTTGAAAATACTTTTTCTCGAGAATCTTTTATCCAGAAACGCTTCATACAGCTAAAAGCACGAAAAACGGATTTAAGCGGAGAACGGCGCGTGGGAATTTCTGTAATTACATGTTTTCGGTTTATGGAAAATGCTTTTCCCTCCTCGTGTGATTGAAAATGAAACTGAATTTATTTAAAAGTTCAAAAGAGTTTCATTTGATGATGAATATTTAAAATCTTGAAAAGAAATTTGGGACTTTCTCACACATTTTACATTAATCGATTATTTTTTAAAGACGGAAAATATTAGTTGATGAAAGTTTTTCTTTTTATCAACAAGTTTTCGTTTTTGTTTGCTTCCTTCCTGAATAATTTAGACAGTAAAACTTCAATGTCACATAAAACTTTGTCTTTTCTGATTTTCGTCAAACATTCATGGGGCGAGTTGTTTGTTTTTGAAGAAAGTCGCTTGCTCGTCGAGAAAATTTCAATGCGGAGAGGGAAAATAGTTTCCCCTTTGCTCATTCACTTCATAGAATACGAACGAGACTCTTTGAACATAACATTATAAGGTTTATAGACAAGCAATGTAAGACTTTATCCATCCAGCTATGGCAAGAGGAGAAACAAACTTCATCAAATAATCGTTATCACGGATACACACATTCTCTTTCGAAGAGACAGAAGCAGAAAATATGAATTTGAAAATCAATATTGAAGTATAAATATAAAGTAGGAATAAACGTGATTGCTTTTATGAAACTGAGATTTCCAAAGCGTGAGACAACAGAGAGAAACTTTTTTTATTCGGAAATTTCCAATATTTTCGATATTTTCGTGTTCAGATGAAGTTGTCTCTGCTCGTTTCTTTCATCGTTGGTGTCCGGAGCAAAGGCAGAGAGTGCAACAGAATTCAAATGAAAAATTCAGGATTTTGCGACACTAATCCATTAAAAATTTACTCAAATAATTTTTCAAAGCGAGGAACAAAAGTGTTCACTGGTACTTTGTGGCAGTTTCAAATTCATTTAGTGTCCGTGCGCAATCGGAACATAAAAACAAAAGTCGTCGCAACTGCATCTGGCTTCGGAGAAATTCCGAAAATTGATTTTCAAACGCTATTGCTGAGGGAATGAAAATCCATAGTGCCAACTGGGGGGGTTTGTAAATTATTGCATTAGCTTCATTATGTTGCATGCACACAAAAATGTTCTCATCCCCTCCTCAATCGAACTCATCGAAAAATGAATATTGTTCCTGCCAATTCGTAGTTTGTGCATGAGACCATAATGTTTATTTATAATTTCGAATCAGTTTGCCTTCGTCTATGCCCGTGATGTGTATCGCCAATGCTGACCGAAATGTATTCTAAAGTCATTTGAAAAACATGTTGCATAAAGTTTTTTCATGACCGATAAACATTTTTGGTGATGGGATGCGAATAATTGAGGAAGCAATTATCAACTTATGAATTTTACATCGAAATAATTAGCTTTCCTATAGCAACAAAGTCTTTTGTGTCTCGAGCAGGAAAGTTGGCTTAAAAATCTATTTTATGTTTTCTCTCGCTGAGATAATTTGCAAAGCTAGTCATGAATCATTTACGAAACAAATGTTAGCGACGAGAAATGTCAATGCCATGCGTAAATAAATTTAATTCTCCTTTGAGACTAGAGTCGCGTCACAACAGCTCCCGACACGACGCTTTAAGCTCTCAAGTGCTCAACTGAAAGCTCATAAAAAACAAAACCTTTTTCACTTGCCGCATTCTTCTCTCTCTCTCGCTCACTTCTCGATGCCCCCATTTGCGGCTGTCAAAAAAATCATCGTCTTAAAAATCTCTCGTAATAAATGACACAGATATTTCAGAGCCAGACATTGAAAGCTGCTCAAAACGATATAATTGAATAGGACTATCACCAGATTTTCTATTTCTAAAGGAAACGGAGTGAGAGAGAAAAAAAGTCAAAAGAAAACTCTCACCCCATGTAATCTTTTGTCAAATCTATTAAAGTGGTATCCTATTCGCCCGACAATCTTTTCTGTCTCTGACGATGGGAGAAAATAATGCAAATTGTTATATAAATCAATTTTGTCTCCTCTTCTTCTCCTTTTTCATTCACTTTTCCTTTCCTCTTCTGATCCCAAAGTTAAAAGAAATGTATCATAAAAAATAAATCATATCTGGTGTGTATATTTTTGCCACGCCAGTGCCACATCTCTCACCCACCCTAATAAATCAAGACAGTTTTCTCCTTTTTACAATTTTCTTTGTCGCCTATTCCTTTTGACTCCGCCATGTGCCAAGTGAAATTAGAAGCCGAGACTGCTTTCTTTATTTCTTTCTCTTTTTTTTTCGTGTGAGAACTTCAGGAGAATGTTGGATTTGCCTGCCTGCAGCCGATGGTAAACAATTTAATATTCGTGTTGGATTTGACAAGAGAGAAAGCTTTCATTTCCCGTTGTTCACTTGGATTTGTTGATGTTATTGCACATCTCGAAATAAACGTTTTTCTCATATCCTTCGGTATCAACTGTCAACATGAGTTAATCGTGAGTTTATGAAGTTGAGACTATGTCTCATTGAAATTGAGGAAAAAGCTTTGTTGTTAAAGTTTGTTTCGAGAGATATTTGCAAATCGAGAACATTTCACTTCAATGATTTCAACGAAAATATTTTGACAGAACTACAATGCAATAGTTGGATGAAAAAATAAAAAAAAATGTGCAGAGATGTGATCATTAAATTCTTCCACTACTAACCTGGATCATCATCATCTTCTGCCCAGTCAATTTGTCCAGAGACTGAGTTTTGTAGCAACAAAATGAGGATAAATAACTGTTGGTACACCCTAGACGTAACTATGAGTTTTAACTTCATCATTCCACATCTATGCACAAATAACTCTGAACTGAGAGTCACTTCATACAATTAAATCGTCGCATGGCTTTGTTTTCTTTGAAATAATTCACATTTGCACTTCCATTCAAAGGTTGTCTCATTATTTTTCTCACTAATTATTTTTTTTTTAAATTTAATGAATCTTTTTTTGTTTGTTGATGAATCAAATCTACATCACACTTCAAATCATAAGAGCGAAAAGTTCTCTTAATACACGCTTTTCAGAACTGAGGATAAAATTAATGAGAAAAAACACAAGGAATTCAAAAGAAAAAGTTTCTTTCTGCTTGGCGCGTTGAAACGAGAAAAAAATCCGCAAGGAAAACTTTTTGAAGCATTTTCTTATTCAATTTAGCGGGATTGTTGTTGGAGGCTTATTGTTCGCTTTTGGGGGAAGCGAGGGTGTTATGTATGTTGTTATTTTATCGAACATATAATCAATATTATTTCAATTATACTGTGGAGTTCTTTTATTTAAAATATTGTTGTTGGTTTCCTCCTTTACAATTTGTAGTCTTTCGTTGATGTTCTGCGGTTTTATTTTTGCAATTTTCCATTTCCAATAAACCGAGTCGTTTACTGGTTTTTCTGCATATTCACTTTGTTTGAGACCGCAAAGCGAACACGAAAAATCATCGCGATGTCGGTTAATGCTTCAGAAATCAACTTCAAACACTGAATCACTTTTAATAAGCCGAAGTTTTATTCTCCAACCATCAATGGTTTGGTCAATTGGTTCCTCATTGAACAGTGCACGTCTCCGATATCAATTGCATTTCATTCTCGTTTTCTTTTTTCAATCTCGTCTACTCGGACACTGACCCAATTAAATTCTGATTTCTAATCAATCAAATTGTAATTACGGTCCTGGATGCAGTCATGCTTCACCTCTAATCGAGCCGGTAGATTATACACCAACGAGCAATTGAAATACACAACTTGAACTATCTCTCTTTCTCTATCTTGTTGTCTCACAATTGAATTTTAATTACAGTAAACAATTCCTTCGACTGGCTCATTTGATTATTTTCTAACAACGCGCGCGAGTAAAACAATTTTCCGTCTAATGTCTGATACGCTTTGATTCTAACTGAAACAGAACTTGCGAGTCGATGAGGAGTTTATACTAGATTTTCCCTCAAACCTTCCAGAATTCCAGACGGTGAAGCATGCCGATGCTGAAGCATTGGAAGCTTTCGAGGAGAAATGAACCTTCACACTCACAAGAGAGAGAGCGAGCGAGTGAAACAATCAAAAAGCAATTATTTACAAACAAGCGCAATGGCAAACGCTTCGTCGTCCTCTCGAGAATGTTTTCGAGGGTAGAAACCGAATCCTTTCGTGCTTCTTCAATTTCTTGATGCTGATGTTCCTTTAACACCTGCTTTCCGCTGTGTTTCAATCCTCGAGTAAAGGCATTACAATATCTACCTCCCATCCAATCCTCTCATCATGCTAGAAAAGGAAAACACGCAGAAAATTTCCTAAGTCGCGTTGCTCGGGGAAATGATAGAAAATTTATCCGTAAGAAATTAAATTATTATCCTCTTAGGGAAGCTCATGTAAAATACAAAACATTATTTATAATTCTACAGAGTTATTTAAATACCAAGAGAAAAAGAGAGAAACAGAGAGTAGAAGGGGAAAGGCTCATCGTGTGAACTTTAAATCTCCCTCAGCATCGGCTCATAACTCATCGCGACATAAATTATGAAAAAACTTTTTTTCTCACTCCTTTCGAAAAGTTAAAGAGGGATAAGAATAATTAACTGAAACAAGGTGACATCAGAGTAGATCATAAAGCTTCAGGTGAGCTTTAACTACATCGAACATGAGGGAAAAGCACAATACAATGAATTTACATTCTCTAGCGAAGAGTGAGAGAATAGAAAGAAAAGGAAAGGGACTGAAAATACATATTACCTGTTGTAGATTTTATCTTTCACCTCCTAATATAATAATTCCGAATACATAAATCAAATCAGGTGGTTTTATGTTTTTCTTTCTTTTCTCATCCCTCTCTCTCTCACTTGGCCGTCTTGCTCGCTCGTAGCCCCTGAGGGCATATTATATTTGTATTATATATGGTTTTTCACATATTTTTCTGCTTTACAGTTATGTACGAACCTTTGCCAAGATCTTTTTCCTTCGGTCCGTACCTTTTTGACACAACAATCGAAAGGTTTAAGGATTCTTGTGTGTGATAAATGAGGGAGAAGTTTTCGAAAATAACGAGTTTTAATCATTTGTCAATACAGGCAAAGTTTGTGAATTAAAATCCGAATCTAACGGTCCATTTAACCTTTCTCATTGTGTAAGCCGCAAAAATTCTTCTCCCGGAATGAAAGGATGAAATATTATGCAAAGTGTAATGGAATCCATTTGAAAATAAAAGAAGCAGTCGCGCCCTCGTCGACGTCATAAATTAAGTGAGAAAGAAAATTTTTGTTTTGTGTGGCGAGTGGAGCAACTAGTGAATGCCTAGAATGCTATATTTTTAAATTATGACAAATAAAAAAGGTTTTTGGGGATGTAAAGTAATTTCGTTGAAAGCAACTTTTTATTTTCTTCGCGTTAACTTGAAAGGTACAAAATATCGCGAAAGTCCCTTTTACAGAGAAAATATGAATATTTAATTTTTGCGTTTGATTTACGGCAGCCACGATGAATTAAGTTGTTTTAACATTAGCGTAAGATTATTCGAACGCAAGCTGCGTTAAATTCTATTCAACGCCATTTGCTCAAGTTCCCTCAGAAGACTCTGAAACTTTTGTAATTGCAAGTTTTCGTAGAATTTTCTTAAAATCAAAGTTTTCAACTCCCAACACAAAATACCTGAGCATTACAATTATAAATTATTCAAGGCAAACGTTTGCAATACCATTAAACCCTTCGAGAGTCAAGTGAGCGAGAGGGAGAGTTGGAAAGCGTGAAGTTCAACCCAGCACAGTTGAATTCTTAATTACTTTATTAGTCCCTCATCTAGTGCAGCATTTTAAACATAATTTTTACGGTGCTTTGCTCTTTTTATTTTGCAAAATTTATTTCTCTGTTGTGGCCATAAATCAAGCTACTAATTATAAAACATTCTTTTCCTCTTGCTGCCGCCCTCCCACTTCCATGGATATTTCATACTCTACCTGAGCTTTCTTTACACAAAAAGTGGCTTTCCATGTGTTCTCTGAAAAATTCTTCAGCAGATGATGCCACAAAAATTTGGTTGCAGGCATAATTGAAATGATTATAGTTATGAGCCCTCGCATGTTAGGGTTCGGGAGAGACTAGAGGAAGAAATGAGTAATGTGAGACAATTTGGCATTTTGCTGTAGTGAAAAAATTCTCTTAGTTTTTGTTCATTACTGATTTTAATTAAAATGCATGGAGAATGCTCGAGCAAAGTCAAAGGAATGGTTTATGGGTTGATGCAGTACTTTAGGAAACAATGAAGTGGTGATGGAAGGAATTAAGCTCACTCTCTGAAAAGGAGAGTAATGAACTACCATGGAGATAAACCACTCGGATCGAGATGAGGACAAGCAAAGAGTTTCATGTTTTCCTGAAACCAAAAAACATTAATCTTCTCATATTCGAAGTCTTCAATCAAATGATGACCGAAGAAACTTTTTTTTCTCTCTTTACATGAGAGCGAGAACTTGAAATCACGATGACACTTTGATTTTAAACATCAAACGAGGTTTCATTGACCGAAAATTGTTTCTCCCTCGTCCGTCGTCGACTTGTCGTTCATCAAGATAAATAACGCTTCGAAAAGTGCACATCTCCATCGTCAGTATCTTAAAAGGTTAATCAGTCCTTAGCAAGGTTCGCAAATCTCATGTGAATCAGTCTTTTTGTGACACATCAGCAAATGGCAACAAGCTCGTATCTTAAGACGAACATTAAGTCTCTGCTTTTGTAATGTCTCGTCTTTTTGTTTTTATGGCAAACAATCTTTCTGCACTTAAACGAGAATGATTCTTGTGATTAAAATAGAAAAGTCGGAAAAGTGATGATTTCCTTTCGTTCGGCGACATAATAAAGAATCAAGAGAAAATAAAAGTCGTAAAAAGGGAAAGGAAACCATCGTTGGGTATCTTAAAAGGTTAATCAGTCGTTAAGAGTGTTCGGAGCTTTGATATTGATGGACTCACTCGTATGTGAGGGTTAGACAGCGGATAATTCACAAGCTTTGTATTGAGTGATTGAATCCTCCGATTAAGGGAAAATCGCTTTTGCATATAACTTCATTCAATTTACCATGAAATTCACGTCATATTTACTTGACACAAGGGAAGTACAAAAAGAGCGCCCGTAAAGTAATTTAAATAAAGAAGAAGAAGAAGGAGGAAAAAAGTTCACCATGAATTTTAATTTTTTCTGCTCTTTCGTTGCGCTGCTGGTGAAGGAAAAAAAGCGAATGTTGAAAGTTGAGAGTCAGGAATTAACATAATGCTTCGCCTGACTATAGATCAATGTTTCAGCACAGTGCAAAACCTCGCCGGATACTTCGTTAGAATCAACATAATATATCAGAAGCAAAAGCCATGTTGAGAGCAGAAGGAAAACTTGCTACTCGCAACCTGAGACGAACTAAATCGATTTTCTATCGAAGCAATATTTTCTCTCCTTTCGATTCTTTTAAACAAATTTAAATACAACGAGAAAATATTACGCTGCCATGATTTTTATTCAAACAAAATTTGAATTTCTTCTTTCATGAACGAAGTTTGTTGAATTTATTACTTCGGCAAAATGAAATTACTTTCAATGTGTTGAGCTCAAGTGTTCTTGCATAATTTGTTCGAAGCAGGAATTTATTCACTTTGATTTAATGTGAACGGAATTTTTGATAAGACGAAATTTTCTTGATAAAAAAGAAGATTTTTTTTAATGCAATTGTGCAGACCTGACCGAGCATGAAAGTCTTTTGATCATTGACTGCTTTTCAATATTTATTCATCACAAGTCTTCTTCTAGCTCTTGTTCAAACAATTCCTAAACAAATTCAAATATCTATCGAAGAGTAAGAAAAAGGGCAAAGAACAAACTTAAGAGTAAAGCTGAAGCTTTGTTCTGTCATAATTGACGAGCTGTATTGCCTCAGCGATTTTATTTCAAAAGAGTTTCGTAACATATCAAGTGAAGCTTTTCAACTGAGTTGAAGGTGAGTTACGAACACCTCGAGTACAACTTTTCATGTCACAAAGGCTTTGTCACGGCTAGAAGTAAAATAGGATCAATTTGAGTTCATTCAATTGAATATTGCACATAATCAAGCTCTTCCCGTCAAGTGTCAGCGTCGGATGCACGACAGGATAATAAAATTTCATTTAAATTGACTCTCATAAAAATCCCAATAAAAGGAACTTTTACCTTTCAGGAAAAGATGAAGAGGAAAAGTTTTCCTGTTAAGTCTTCGGTCTTTCCACCTAAACTTGAGTCTTGGGTTCTCTTACAAATCGTAGAAGCTTTCAAAAGCTTCGTCTAATTAAAAATTCATAATAGAATGGCATTTTTATTAAAATTACCGCCGAGGACAAAAAATCAGTCGAGAAGTGTAATTAATTTCTTGCGTAAAAGCCTTTCTCGTCGTCACAAACGAGATTTCGTCCTTTCTCCTTAAATGGGCTTCTTACCTAACTTTCCTAGTAAAACTCTTCCTTCTCCCTTTCATGTTTTTCAATATTTTTCAAAGAAATTTTTTGTTTTCTTGGTGAAAAGGATGTTTCTGAAAGGGATGAGCTTAATTTATGGCATCGAGGATTATTTTTCCTGTTAATTGGTGGTTGAAGTATTTCCTCATCTTCCTAATAAAATATTCCGATCAATAAATTCAGCTGACAAGATAGAAAGTCTCGATGTTAAACAAGACAGGTATTTCGTCGAAACCTCGATCGATTACCATCCAAATCGATGCAAAAAAGCTGAAGTCCAATTTTCAAGGCTGTCAAACCTTTGTTACTGCCTACGATAAATGATCCATTCAGTAGATAGCACTTTTTTTTGCAATTTCACGGTATCAAATTGCTAACAATTTAATATTGAATGAAATGTCAATTTGCTATAAAAGCTAAAAGAGAGAAAGAGCTTTCCGTGATGTCGAAAATAAATTCCAACGCCCTTTAAACTTATGCAAAGAACAGAGTCGATACGGCGTGGAAAATTGCCTTTGGTATCACTTTTCCCTAACGCACTCGAATAGTTTAATCATAATTCAGATACGAAACGGGAAAGAAAATGTATTTTACGACTTCTATTTCGATATCCTTTTGACTTTCGTGTGAATACGGAAAGGAAATGTAAACGAAAACGAATGAAATTCAGTTCGTGGTGTGAAGAACATGCCGAGAGCTTCTTCTGTCAAGGTGGAAGAAAAAAATGTGGGACAATAAAATAAATAATAAAGAAATGCGTTTCTCCTTCTTATGGCAAGGTGACTTGAGGTGATAGTTGCTTGATAGCAAACGCCTTTGGTATAATAAAAGCATGACGGAATAAAATTCACTTATTTCCACCCACAGTCGAGCTCGGTAATAGATAGCAGTACGCAACAAATTTGCTTGCTTTTGGTATTGTGTCTGTGCTTATGGGAAACGAGGACGAGAGATGAGTGAGGAATTTATGGCAATCATGAAACGTAAAGCAAGTTTCTCTCTGTTGAATGCTTCGAGAAAAGGCTTTTCACAGTCCTCGTTAAGTAGAGAGACCGAGGGAAACTCTTGAGATAAGAAATATCATTTTTCTGTCAGCAACGATAAGATTTTTTTCCTTTAAAAGCAACAAAGCGGCAACTTCGTCCTCAAGAAATATTTTGTTTTAAATATTGCTTATCATACTTGAAATCGTTTGAAGCCCCTTAACAAGTTGTTATGAAAAACAATGTTGTTGGTTATATGAGTAAGCAGAAAAGTTGAGTCGAAGAAGTTGCGGGATCATTGAGCCAACCCACAACAGAAGCTTTCGATTCAAGTTTCAAGATTTCATTTTCTTTATTAATAATAAAAAAAGAAATAATGAACTCAAAGTTATTTTTGACTCCAATGAGTTTTCTTGGAACTTTTCTTTCCCCGAGAGCTCTCGACTGGAATCAAATTAAGTTGCATAAAGCGCGTGAAACAAAAAAACACATTAAATATTAAATTGAAAAGCTTGGGGGAGCAGACGAAAGTTGCAAAGTGTTTGATGGATCATTTCAGTTAATGTGCCCGGGAAATGACCAAAAAATTAATTGGCAATGGCGTTGCGTTTATAAACGAGAACAGAGAACAGCTTTGCGGCACTTTTCCTTGAAATCTCTATAAACAAAACAAAAACGGCAATGGGCGATGCGAAAAGGGATAAAAACACATTTTCTTTTGGCTCTTTCTCTTTTATTTATGTCGGTTCAAGAAGAATTTAAATAATACAATTGTATCCGATGAGATTCCTTCAGAGACCCAATTTTTTGAGGGTCTTCAGATCGACGTCTCCGTAATAGTCCTCGCTGTTGTTGGAAGTTTAATAATGGAGAAAGAGAAGAAAAAAAAATATGAAAGTTATATTTACAAAACACATTACGAAAGAGAAATGAACGAAAATTAAGATGAAGTCCAAGGAAAAAGTGAATTCAGTGAGAGATTAAAATCAACTCGAGATTCACTTTGTTCTCACTGTTTAGTTTTCCTCTTCATAACTTTTCCATTCCCCGCTATGACACGAGAAAGATCATTTTCAGAAATGTCTCCTGTCGCTTATCAGCACATTTCAGTTCGTAAGGTTCGTTCATGAACTACGTTCAGAAGTAAATGAAAGTTTAACTTCTCTTTTCAACTATTTGCGTAGTTTATGAACAAATTCGCATTAATTTTTCCTCCTCTATAATGTGAATTGTTAGCACACCGAGCTCAGAGAATGAAAATGAAAAATTGAAAACCTTACATTTGAGAGAAAAGTGTTTTTAAAACTGAAATGTTTCTCTGTTCATCCCGTCATACATTTCCAGGAAAAACTTTTTCGAGCTCGTAGTTTCTTTTCCTCTTTTTTCAATTTATGGTGCACATTTATTCTCATGTAATTTCATTTTCCTTTTAATTCTCAAAAGAAGAGAGAGGAGGAGATTGTCTGTTGCTTTTCCCCGCTTGCCTTGAACAATAGCGACATTTAAAAGCAACAAACTTTATCTTTTTGTGGAGGAAGATGAAGCCTGCAGCACACAAAATGATTCCTTTTACCCGAACAAATGAACTTTGTATTATTTTAGTCTTTGCTCACTCCACTCTCACGTTACAGAGCATGAATTGTCAAAGTTGTCATAAAAACAAAAGCGAAAATTCTCAGAAGAAAAACAAGTGAGTGAGGGGGAGAGAATGAGCTGAAGACAAGAAAAATGAATTGCAATAATAGCTAGAAATATAATTTAATGATGATAGAGCTTATGTGTTGCGATATGAGATAGACAAAAAGAGATACAGCAAAAGGAAACATATCAAGCAACATTTTATTTTCCTCCTTCTTCTCTTTCTCTATCTCTCAAAGCATTTTCACTTTTCGCTTCTTTTATGATTTTTCTCGACGTTAGAGAAAGAGAGAAATGATGAAAAGCAAACAGCGATCGAAGTAGTTTCAAGCTGATAAGGTACGAAATAGCTTTCAATTTATTGATACTCATTCTCGTTGTTCGTCTTCTACTTGTCGTCATCGTCAGACAAAGGAAAAGAAGGAAAACATGAAAATGCGATAAAACGGAAAGCGATTTTTCATATTTCTCTTCCTTTTATGAAACAAAAGGCGAAACTTTTCTTTTATCTCCAAACAAATGCGAGAGAAGTGGAATTGTTTAAATATCTAGAAATTAAATTAAAGAAGAAAAAAAAAGTAATTCCATCACCATTAAATATCCAAATTTATTTTCCATGAAACTCAGTTTTCCACGAGTCGCAATCTCACCTTACGTATGAAACTTCCACATGATTTGTTTCCGTTATGATTAATGACTTTATGACGAGGTTAGAGCATGAAAACTCTCGCTTGCTCCAACAAAACGAACAAAAAGCTACAAATGTAAGAGCTCAGGAAAGTTTTTTTTCTTTTTGGCTGTTATTAAAATTAATCCGCTTTAAGGGCAGAAAAGCTTCTATCGTTTTCGAGAAAAGTTTTTGAAAGTCAGAAGATTTAAATTGTTTTATAGTTTTTTTCCTTTCTTTTATTTAATTTTTTAGTCTTTTTACAATTGTGATTTCTTCTTTACTTTTCGCTCAGGACGACAACGTTCACTTTCGGATGGATTTCCTCTGACGAGATTATGAAAAGTTTCTCCTTCTCGACAAACAACAATGAGAGGAGGAATGATTTTGAAAGTTTCAGCCAAAAGACGCTTTTTTTAATTTTATTTTGGCTCCAGTTGATTTTTCAAAAGGAAAAACCTTTCGTCTGTCGCTTTCTTGTGAAGCTCACCGCGTTGTAAGAAAGAAAAACCGGTTCGCTCTCTGCGAATTACTTTAGCAGTCTATTTAATGATCAAAGGGAGTAAAGAGAGATTTTAATTAACATTCAGGCATTTTTCTCGCGTTTAATATCAAAGAAAATAAAACCTAATTAAAATTATAAATGATTTCTGTGGAGGGGAAAAACGATATTCGTTCAAAAATAATTTACAGATCCGCTCGAATCTGGCATGACGTTTAGTTTAGCAGAAAGAAAATAAATTTATAATCCTCCGTTCAGCTTCGAAAAATGGGTTTTTGATATGAGGGACGAGCACGTGAAGATAAGTGAAAGATTTTTTCTAAACTAATCTCGTTCGAGAGTCGAGATTCTTATTCTGGTCTCTTCTTTTTGTTTGCAGCAGGTCCTTTACTGTCAGAGTTAGCCAAACCAGCCAAGAGTTCGCTCTTTCTAATGTTCTTCAAGTCGAGATCTCCGTAATAGTCTTCGCTGTTATTTGTGTGATGCATGATTAAGCACAAGGAGGAAGAAGAAAGAGAGAGAGAGAGATGTGGTTAAAATATGATTTAGTTATTCAGAAAATACAATGTGGATGTTGTGGGTGGGAAGGTGTTTGAATTGAGGTTAGAAATGTTATTAAACATCTGTAAGGCAATGCAATCCTAAGTCGATGATTAATAACAAATTGATGGATGAGAAATGTGTTCAGGGGAGGAGAAGGACAAGTCTTTAAACGAAAGAAGGAGGCAATAACTTACCATCCGGGAACATCTTCTGGGTCTTCACAGTTTCCTGAACCATCTGAGTCTCCAATCTTGAAGACTGTTCCGATTGGGCATCCGTATTCACGAGCAACACCTTCGAGGCAAATGTAATACTTTCTACAATCTTCTGGGTGAGCGTGTCTTGAGAATGAACCGGCGTTGGCGATTTCGCCAGCAGCTGGGCAAGCAAATCCATTGGCAACTTCTAAAAACGAATTTATCAGTCACTCTGCAATCTTCTTTTAATTGGCAAAAGACAAACCTTCATTTTTGCATTCTGGAACTTGATCGGCCCACATGCAGACACGAGCTTCACGATCGTAAGCTAATCCAGGAGAGCATTGGTATCTCGAAGCTTCTCCGTTCCAGCAGTTCCAGAAGACGTCGCATTTAGCTTCATCAGCGAAGATACCGTACAAACGTGGGCAGTGATTGCTTGAGATTGCAGGTTCTGTAAGCAAAACAAATATTTCATGTGAAAATCGATTGAAAGGTAAATTCGCTCCGGTAAATGTTTTAATACAAAATCTGGATTGTTGCTCATGCAATTTACCCGGGGAGACCGTTTAAAAGTTTTACAAAACTGTTTACAAAATTTATGTCAGTGTAAAATGCATTTCAGAGGCGTGACGACCTAACAATTCAAAAGCTTAAAAGAGCTTTTCGGCGAAAAGCTACAACGTCACTGCTGAAGCGACTATAAATTTACATAGAAAAAACTGAATTTGTAATTAAGTTCCCCCTGCTGTATGAACCCGAACAACGCCTGAACAATAGTGAGAAGGCTAATTGAATCAGAAAAAGTTATTAATTAATGACTCGATGGGGCCACATTTTTAACGTTATTTATGATGAATAAAAAGCTGAGCACTTAAACTGTTTAATACCCTCTGCGTGAATATTAATTTATAACGCTTATTATGAAACGTCGACGGGCGCAAGAGGCTCTTTCTCAATTCTTGAACGAAATACGAAACATTTGCCAACGACGCCATGAAACGACGAGGCTTGTAGAAAATGGTTCTTAATCAATTAGAAAATTTGTATCCGTCCGAAAGGAAAAGGTTTATGAAAATGATTTGTTAACCTTTTCCACCCAAAGCGAAAGGAATGAAAAACTACTCTCGACAAACACTTGGGAATGATACAATTTTTTTTTATTTCATTCTACTGCCTACTAGCCCAGTTTTTCCAGCTCGCCATCTGGGCATGTATCGATTCAACAAACAAAAATATTTATTTGCTATACTGAGCAGCCGTTAGCTCTTGAAAAAGTTTTTCAGTAGATTTTTTCTGTTTTTATTATTTTTATTTGAAAGTAAAGCATGAACAACGTTACATGGTCGTTTGGAAACGCTGCCATTAGCACCTTCAGAGGTTAATAAACTTTTGAACGTTCGCCAGACGCTTTGAGCTCTGTTTTTTTTAAGTCAGCGACTGTTTGCTGTCGACATTATCAACAAACTTGTCTACAACGAACCGAGCATGGAGTTAATGAATTAATCTGATGTAATCCAAGCTCGTTTACAGATTGATTCAATCAGAAAAATCTAATCAAGCATGAAATCCTCAATTAATGTGAGGCTCGAGCCCCATGGGAGAGATTCCAATCTAAATAGCTTCCATAATGTCTTTATGACTGCTTTGGCAATACAAATAAACAAACTAATAAACACATAAACAAAAGGCACGAGCTAATAGCCTTTTATGAATAATAAAAGTCCCTCGTTCTGCCTTCGCTGCATGCATTTACGTCCAAGTAAAAGCTCTCTAGCATCATAGACGCCTTTTTTCACTTCATATTTATCATCATAATCATTCCTCACTACGTATGAATGAAAGGAGCAGTTTAATGGAAGGGAGAATAGCTGTTGGGTGAGAGTGTTTTCTGACATGAATGAGAAGCATAATGCAGTCTCTTTACTTCGCAAACAAATTGTTTTGAATTGTGGTGAAATGCTTTCAGTTAAAATAACATCGAGGCTTAAGGGAGAGCGACGACATTCAGTTCGAAAAAGTATAAAACTTTTGCTGTAACAATTTTTTTTCTCTTCTCTCTTCTTCTCATATTTCAGAATGCATTAAATTCCCGACTTCCTTTCAGTGCTTGCTCGAGTAGCCCACTTCATCACATTGAATTGGGTGGGAGACAGAGAGAGAGACATAGAATGTTATGAATGCATAATCAACATTTGTAATGTGGTAACGCGAAAAAAAAAGTCGTGTTACTGTTACTTCATATTTACCGAATTGGGTGCGGTCGCCGCATTCAACGTTATGATGATAATCGCAGTTCTCTGAGAGATACTTTGGATCGGAGGAATCGAAAGCCAAACCATTTCCGCAAGTCTTCAGTTCAGCAGCGCCGTTATCGCACTTCCAGTATTTGTCGCATGATATGTGATGTGGATAGAATCCGTAATCATCTGGACACTTGAAGCTCTCTTGGGCCAATGCTGAAACAAATAAAAAAAAATTTCAAATGAGTTTTGATATCGAGACGATAAAAATGTTGAAAACGTCGTAAAGCAAATTTCACAAGAAGAGAGAACAACTAGTCAGATAAATCATTTTTAAAAGGTAAAAGTGATTTTATCTTTTCCACAAAAATTATTATTCCGAAAGGCTTTGAGGCAGAGCAAAAATAATTTGTTTCGGGGCTTTTGGTAAATGAGTCATGGATGTAGATTGAGATATGAGATGCTAAGGTGGAGCAAGCAAGCAACAGCAGCAAAAAAAAGTATTTTCATTCTCCTCCCCCGTCGAAAGCTTAATCTTACAAGACACTCTAACTCAGCGAGAAGAGAGTAAATCATGTTCGTAGACTTAAGCAACCCATACGTTATGACATAATGATTAATTAAGATGAAACTGATGCTGAAGCAACATACAAAACTGCTGATCCCTGACCTTGCGCCACAAACGAGACCGCTAAGACGATTCAGGAAAAAAGGATTTCCGAGCTAAACGAGCTTATCATTTTTATGAGATAATTTATGCATTTCGTATTCATCATTTGTTCGTACATGACAGCGTTGGTCGTGTGTAGGCTACACGCGTGAGTGTGTGTGCGTGGATAATCGTGGATAAGAAGGAAAATCGGAAAAATTCGTATAATAACATATCATTAAACTTTACAAGTTGCAGGAACGTGATGTAATAAAAGTTCCTCGGAAATCATCTCTCGTAACGTTTTTCCTTTTCTCGCAGCCTCCTGCCGAACCGACCGAGAGTGAGAGAGACTGCTATTTAATATTTTCGAATGCCACTCATAAACTACCAGCGGGATTGATTCCGATAAAATCCTCATGCTCTTGAATTTATGCGATAACATAAAACATGAGAGCGATGTATTACATTTGCGCTTTCATTTGCGATCGAATGTCTCGCAAATGTTGATTGCTTAATCTTCTAATGGCGGCACACTCGAAAAGAGTGATTGAGAGAGAAATTATGAAATTAATCAAGAAGTTGCTGTTTTGTCAGAACTCTGAAGTTTCCTTGACGTTGACTTAATCACATATTAATGCCATCACCGTCCATTCTCCGCTTAAAACTTTTTTGCTCTCAATATTCCGTCGCAATTCAACGTCGGACTTCAATGATTCATGGAAAGATATTTTCACCGAGTAAACAACAATCTGGTTTGAAAGACGAAATCAAGCCTGAGTCACTTATTGAATAATTCATGCGAAATGTCCAAGGTTTTCGTTTCGAAAATCATAAAACACTATTTGACAATCGAAGCGTTTAGAAAGAGAACCGTTTGTTATCGTTATTCAAATCTAGTGGAAATGTTTTCATTTCAAGGATCACAGTATTTACTTTCCAATGGACGACATCGAGTCGAGCTCATCAATATCCAATATTTTCCCTCTTTAAATATGAATGACTCAAAAGACACATGAAGACAATGGAGACATAAAAATATTTTCTCGATGCCATCGGCAAAGGCAGAGACATTACAATCGAACGACTAAACGCATTAAGGGTCCTTCCAAAATCAGGCTCAGTAATTCGATTCCTTTTCCGTCCGCCTTCGCTTCACTATTATCAAATAAAATGTGTTGAATAATTTTACTGAGACGATGAGAAAGTGAAATTGAGATGAAAATATCGAAGGCTCCATTCGAAAATTACGTTTCTGTCGATTTCTTATTTCTATTATTGAACAACGACTTTCTTGTTTGTTTAAGTAATAACTAAACTATCCACGCGACACGGTAAGAGATTCATTGATTACTTAACAGTTTCATCGTCGACATTTTCGTCGTCTGTCGGTTTTTGGAATTCAAACAGGTTCAAAGAAAAAATATCAACAAACGATGAACGCCAAAGAGAGATTACGTTACACACAAAACTGGTCTTGCTTTTGCTTTTTTTATTGGAATGCGACGATGGCTTTAACACCACTAACCCACTTTATGTAATCAGCGGTTGCCATCGCTTATTTGTTAGCCTTTTCCACGAAGCTTTTCTCAGGAGGGAGAACGCTAAAAATTAATTTACTGGAATTTTTAATGAGCACAACCGTAAAATGATAGAATTTATTGGAGTTAATCTGCCTCGTTGGCTTGACGACAAACTCAGTCGGCGTCGCTCCATGTCGCAAGTCTTTTGTTCATTTCATTCGCTCGCTCGACTGTTCTCGTGATTCTCGTGATTTTTGTTTTTTTTTTGTTTATTTGGCGAGACGAAGAAGACGCAAACGAACATTTTCATCATTTTTTTATTAGTTCACGTCGTGTTGCATTGTTTTGAGAATAAAGATGAATGTTGAATGGCTCTTTTTGCAGAATAATAATCCCCAAGATACCTCATCTTTAGCCTCGGCATCAGAATGAATTATTATTTATGACTTCTGACAAGCGCAAACAAAAGCGAAAAGAGAGCGCACGAGAGAACTCTTCTGAAGACAATTACGACTAGACATTGAGGACTTTTCAAGGCTTTTGAAGTCAACTCGATTAGCAACGCTTCAATTGCATTGCAATTACAAGAAATACTCTCAACTTTTATAAAAGTTAAGTGAAGTGAAAGTCGAAACAGGGAAACCTTGATTTTAATTCAGAAGTTAATTGAAATGCTTTCCTCCTTCAACAATCTTGTTTAATACAAAAAAAAATAATATCATCTGAATGATCACATTCACCCGGAAAAAAGATTCAAGTTTAAGGAATGCTGAAAGGGAATCTCTCAAATTTCCTTGTTTGCGCACTTAGCGCAATTGAAATTTATTCAAATTTTCTTCCTGCTGCACTCTGTGAAGAGAATGAATAGCGTTTCTGCCTTTTTCATTAGCTTCTTGCATAATATTTAAGCAAGGAATTTTATGTTTTAATGTAAATACATTTTGCAGTTGTTGTCGCTTCCGGCTATACGAAGCAACATTTACAGGATTACTCAAATATTTATCTTCAAAAAAGGAGGAATTTTTTTCAAACTTTTTTTTTCTCTTTTTTAAAGAATTGTCGTGGAAATGGAGGAAAATGAAATAAAAGGCAAATAGTTGCGCAAAGAGCAAAAAAAAGAGCTAGATTCGAATAAATAATTTACTACAAATTGTATGACACGAGCGAGTTGAGAGTAAGGAAGAATGTCGAGAACAAAAAAAAACTAAATTGTTTGCGTCAATATTTGCAGAGTCGCTTAATCCCATTTACGATGTGGAGCAGAATGCCTGATATCGACTTGTGAATTTCATCGGTAATCGCTAGGCGGAAAGCACTTTTCTATTTACTTTTATCATTTGTAATGATCTCAACTCTTGTTTCAACTGACTTGACATTTTTTGTGTCATTGAGAGTATCAGAAGTGAAAGAAATTTTATTTAAGTTCAATGCCATTAATTTGACGACTAAGGTCGTCAACAATCACTTTGAATGGTTAAAGTTTCCTGTTTCTCGACGAAAAATTTCATGAGAACTTGTTCAACTCAAGTTCGATTATCATTTTTCGTTTTGTAATCAGCTCGCGTCTAAGGTCGGTGGTGAATTCTCTTCTTCTTCAATTTTACTTTCCAGCCCCAAACACGTTTCCAGTTCCGCTTTTCAATTCGTAATTTATGATGTAACTTCTGTGAAATCATTGATTTTTATTTCTTCGTTCCTTTCCGGTCACTATCAGCCGTAGAAGAGGCGGCAAAGATAGATACATCAGTTAAGATGAATTTAGGAACGCTCAGTCGAACGTGTAAGATAATTTCACTCACAACAAATGACGAGAAGCATACAGAAAACCAAATTGAATCATTTTATTTTCTATTTTCCTCCGTGCTTGGAAATAAACGTTTCGAGGGAAGTGAGAGAGATAGAATGAGGGACAGAGAGTAAGGTTGCCGAGATAAGGCTTAGTCATTCTGCAGTCAGTGAAAATAAAACTTGATTTTGAAGGAATGGTTTGTCTGAACGGTTGACATCGCCTTGTACCGCTACGTGACATGTGTTCTAATGCTCTCTCTTCACTTTGGATGCTGCTGTTCTATCTTTCGCCTTCTTATTCGTCTCCTTTGCTTTCTTTCCTTCGTTTGCCCGATGACCTCCCCACAAAAACGGTTTTTGATAAATTCATTCCTAAATGTGACGGTCATCGAATATGATTTCATTCCTCCCGACGACCCTTCTCGTTCGTTAGTTGACGAGCTTCCATCAGAAATTTTGCAACGCGATGAGTCGGAGATATGTCAGAACAAAGCCCGAACGCCCGTTGGTATCAAGATTGAAAGCATTTAAAAGAAGTTGAAAACAAATTCTGAAGAAATTAAGCAAGCGAGAGCTGCCAGCATCAACTTCATGATGAAAAAACTTGTTCAAGTCTAATTTAAATACGCTGCCATCACTCAACTTCCTGAGCAACCCTCAAAATCCTGTTGTTCGTAAAAAGAGCCCGAGCGACAGCCAACAACAACTTAATAGAAACTGATCTGTTGCACATTTCAGCGTCGCCCACTTTGGGCTGAAAAAGTTTTTCCATTGTTTTTGATGGAGAGTGCGAGTGAGACGAGAGCAACGAGCAGCAGCAGCAGAATGTTCATTAAAAGCATAATCACGAAACAGTATTTAAATGTGAATAGCTTTTAAACACATGTTAATACCCGATGCCTATTTAAAATGATGAAGTTTTAGGTAAAATCAGCAAGTTTAACGAGCAGAGAACAGCGATCCTTTCGCACGACTGTAAACGGATGACAAAAAGGTTTATTAAATAGGCTTTATTATGTACAAGCCGAGAACTTTCAACAGCTCTCGACAGAAAAACCGATTCGTTGTAATAATGTGGTCAGCTTTTGATTCATTGATTCATTCCATTCATTACGAGAGAATGCGTCTGGTCGTCGAGCTTTGAGTTTCAAGTTTTCGTTTCACCTTTTTCACTACGAAACATAAATTATCCGCTGGGCATAATCGTAGATTGGAACAAAAGGCACCTTCGAAAGTGAAAGCGAATTTTTCGGGCCGTTGCGCTTTTTCTTCTCGTATCGAGAAATTGAATCGCACACCGACGATGCATGTTCCGACAAAATTAAATCATTTTGCTTTAATTGATTGCAAATTACGAGACGCTTGAGGCTTTTCTCTTAATTTTGTGGAAGTCAATTTTTTATTTTTGCACATCACATCAACAGCAATTCGAGGCGAAGAAGAAAGCAACGATTAATAAACTCAATGCGAGATATTTTTGTTTTTGTAAAAGAAAGCAGATTATGTAACCTTGTAGCGAGAAAAATATAAAAATTTATGAAATTTCTCTCGCGGCCAATGAAGAAAGTATTGAAGAGTGAGTGAGTGAGAGAGACGTCTCTCGTGGGAATTATGCAATCGAATTTCGTGGGCTTACCAGTTTGAATAAGAAATTGAAGCCGCAAAAATGCCGACAATGCCTTCGAGAGACTTTATTCAATTTTCAGAGATTAAAATACGTTTCATTGCATCACTCAACTTCCACGCTTGATGTGGATTCAATCAATTCAAGTTCTTATGATCTGAAGTGCTACAATTACATTCCATCACGTTCAAGTTTAAATTCCATTTCGCCCTCAAAATTTGCTTGGATCACTTAACCCTTCTTATTTTCTTTCTTTTCTTTCTCGCCCGTATCAAACGAGAGAATAAATTTATAACTCAATCAAACTTCATGAAAAGATGCGAAGAACGAAGGAGAAAAATGCGAGAAATTCTTTGTGAACGCAAAAGCAAAGTTTGACCTATTCGACTTCAAGAGCAATCTTTAAGATTCCTTCGAGAAGAGAAGAACGAATGAAAAACACTGAAATGTCAATGCCATGCAAAGTTTTGACCTTTCAAGCATTTGCTGAAGAGACGATTTGAAACTCGTAATTTGCACACAATGTTTGGAATTTGCATTTTCTTGAACTGCGTTTACTTCTTCTTTTATCTGCCGTCGATTTACGAGTTGGGCTGCTTAAGGTGAACTTGATTTTTGTGAACTATGTTTGAATGGAAAAATTATTCAGTCATGCATAAGCGAATAAATTGTTTCACGCTCTCCCCCTTGCTCGTGTTTGAGTAATGTCTACGAGAGATTAAATTGCTTTCAATATTGTTAGCAACATCAAAACATTTTATTGCCTTTGCGTAAATCGAGCAATTAATTTGAGTTTTCATTGATTTACATGATTTTAACGGCGATCCGTCACTCGGTAATCACAAGCAATCAAAGTAATTGCTTACATAAAAATACTTTAGAGAGGTACGCATTGACCGGGGTTTACGTGGCTTACGAATGATCCTAAAGACGGATTTGTAATGGCCTTGCCTCTAAACCAATTACGGCAATAATCATGCAATTGAAAGTATTTCTCCGTTCTTGCATATTCCACCTACTCTCATAACTCGACCAGCTATTTGCCTTATCCATTTAACGTCTTACAGCAATTACAGAATCAATTATTGGAAATGTTAAGTTGTTCAGTCGAGACGAGTTTTTCTCTCTTTCTTTCCTTCTTGCTTTACTCCACAAAGCCGATAAAAGTGAAATTGATTCTTTGTCCAACAAGAAAGAAAAAGTTTTCGTATCGACGATGCTTTGTATGCAAACGAACAACGAACGAAGGTTTAACGCCTTGTGCAAAAAAAAAATTTTCTTTTCTCCAGAGAGAAAACACAAATCGTAAGAAAAGAAAGCATAAAAAATTTCCCAGATTTCGTTTCTTTTTGTCCACGTTGAATGCGCATAATCAAGACTTAAATCTCACTTGAGCTGCACCAAATCATGTCAATGAAGTGTGCTGAGTCAGGACAATTAAAGCAAACCAACCCAGTCAGTGATTTTGAGGTCGATCATGCAGTTTGCTATCTTTGTAGGTTGGGGCCTTGATAAACTTGCAGATCACTCACATTGTTTGTTTATTACCTTTAACACAACAACAAGCGACACTAACAATGTTCTGCAACTGCTCTCTCGTTAGATGCCATCGGAAAGCCACGAGAAACTTTCGAACTGGGATTTCACTTAAAAATCCTTTTAGAGAAAAGATGCTGATGATAAATTTAATTGCTGTGGTTCTCGAAAGCCATAACTTTGGTGTTCGTATTCATCAAGTTAAGCACGATTTCCAGAAAGTTTTAGGTGGTAGAAGAAAAACAGAATGCGAGCAACTAAAAAGACAAATGTCTCTAAAGATTCCGCTTTTCGTTACAAAAACTTTCACGAACCACGAAACCGTAAAAATTGCTTTTGCTCTTCGCTTTGGAGATTGTCAGGATGGAAGGATTCCAGTTCCTCAGATTTGTAAAGTTATTGGATACTTCATTATTTAGTGAAACAACATATTTTCCTTTGTCTGCTCATCTCCATTGCAATGTATCTCTTTTTAATATATAATTACAACTTATTTTAATGGAAAAGAGCAGAAGCATAAACGAAGCCATAAAATTTATGTTGCAAAGTGAGTGAGAGAGTAAGAACGAAGCTGTTAATAGTGGATCACGTTGAAAAAGTTAAATTTTTTTCACGGGAAGATATCACGAGTTTAACTATCGAGCAAACTATGAAACTATATTAATTTAATTTCGTAATAAATTATTTAAAACGGGAGAAGCGAAAGAGGCAAGTTGTTAATGTAAATGTGATTATAAACAATATTTCAATTTGTCATGGAAAATGTGGAAGACACGACGAAGTTTACGTTGTCTCTCGTTTATTTTTTCTTTTTTTTTCAATGAAAAACTTTGTCTTATGCAATGGATGGAGTATGTGAAGAATTAAATGCTCTTTAATTATCTGTAAGTTATATGTCAATATATTAAACTTTACTGCATCTCCCTCGTGAAAGTTTAAAGGGCTTTAGGGTGGCAAAGTTACACAAGAGAATACTTTGAATACCAAAAGAGGGAAAAAATGACCAACCTTTGGAAAATTATCTCGAGCATGTCTAGTCACCCTTCAGTCCCCAAAAAACCCATTAAAACTATTTAGTGCTTGTCTTTTTCCACTACACAAGCATGTAGGACTTTCTTGGGAAGCTTAAGTAACTCTTTGATCCCTGGATGTCTAACAAAATATTTCAACAACCCGACATCCTTGTCTTCGTCTACGAAAACTTGCCGAAATTTTGTGAATTTCATCAAAGCAGCAAAAGGTTAATTCGAAACAACAAAAATACGACGAAACTTCTAACCTCTCTCGCTTTGTGTCGATTGAAACTTGTTTGCTTGATTTATTTCTTTCCGATCAAAGGCAGAATCAGCTTTCTTTAAGAGTTTTTCGTGGTTTTTAATGACATAAGAGCTCCATGCTGTTTTCAAAAAAAAACGAAAGCTCTTGGGGATTTCTCTTTTTGTTGCTCTTGACGTAATGTTGGTGACACATCATCATCGAACAAAAAGGAAAGAATGTTGGGAGGAAGGAGATTTCTCTCGACAGCTCACACCCAGAAAATGGATTATCTTTAATTTTTCTTTTAATTAGAAACGTGACTTGAATAAGACGCTGTCTTAAATATATTATTCATTGATAATTTCTAACCGATAAGAAGCAAGCCAGAAAGAACATGAACTCCAAATTATGAGTCGATGAAAATCACATTTATAACATTTCCACTTATTCAAACACAATTTCTCAACGCTTTTACGATCGGGAAAAAAATAAAGAGAACGAAATTACATTTTCCTTCGACTTTTCAACAACCGAAGGCGAAAGCGAAACTTTGAGATATTTTCTAATCATTCCATGCAACGTGGAAGTCGAAGAGCGAGCAATGGATAACTTTTCGAAGGCGCACGGAAATTAATTTCAATTAAAATTCATGGAACACTCTCTTATCGCTTTGACACTACTTCTTCTCGTTCTTCGTCGTTATCAATTTTGCTTTACGGTTGAGTTAACTTTTGAAAATCATTAATGCTTACCGGCTCCGAAAAATGCAATCACTAATACAAATTGTTTCATTTTGAAAATGTTTTTGCTTTTTTAATTAAAAAATTTCTTTTCGATTCACTGTTGAGATTTCTTCAGGAGAAATAAAAAATTGTCCAAGTCGATTTTTCTTTCACTTCGATTCACCAGTAAAACGCAATCTTTTCAATCACTTTCAAGACTAAACATCAACTGTATTTGAACTCGGCCTTACATTCGCTTTTTATACCGCTCGCTACTCAGACCCGGCTCGACTATGCCATTTCAGTTTTCAAGCTTTTTGGGAGCTAGAAAGAAAAAAAAGTATAAGCGTAGAGGTATACGAAGCAACAAGCGAATAAGTTAAAGTGGGGTGTGTAAATCTCATATATTTTTGTTTTCTTCTTGTCGTTTCTTGTTTGGAGCAGCAAATAACTTTTGTTTCAGACCAATTCATTTGTGAGGCGAAGTGAGAGAGAAGACCGATGCTTTTAAAATTCAAGAACTGTAGATATGCAAAAATCAAGAATCCATAAGACAAAAGCGAGGCGAGCACAGCTGAAGCAATTTTCCATTGATTGTGTGTGAGAATATTTCAGAGAGTTGCTTCATGTGAAGCAGCATAACGAGAAAAGATTTGCGATGAATTGACGATAAAAATATTTTTCATTTTACCACGAGCTGCGAGAGTGGTAGTCGAATGTGCATGTTTTGAATTAATTTGACTAATTTCTCTATGAAGAAATTTTAATGCCCGCTCAAAATTGAGAGACGTTAGCTTTTCACACCATCATCGTTGATGAAGTGGAGCTGATAGAGCACGAATGTCAACAAGAACTTTAATTTAATCAGTGAATCCCGAAGCTTTTTTCAAAGTTCAATCTTGGAAATCTTCAATCGGAGTTGCTCAAATCTCTTTAACATTTCGCCTTGCATAACCAATGTGCGAACCGACAGCGCACAATGTGTGCCGTATCATTGACGTGCCTCATTGCAAATCATCCTAAGCATCATCACGTCGTCAAAAGGTGTGAAAGAAAGTTTTTTTTTGTTTCGTTTTCATTAAATGATCGAAGCGATATCTTTCGACGAAAGCCTTCAACAGCATGATGCTCTGTTGTCGCTCGCAGGGGCAAATATCGATGGAAGCAGATTATGGGGAAATAAATTGGTTATTTAAAGTGTAAATTAAACAGAAAGAAAAGTCAACGCACGAGCATTTCGGTAAATATTCGAAGAGACGAGCGAGCGCGCCAAAGAGAGAAAAACCAGAATGTTATGTAACAACTTTTTTTTCGTGCTTAAAATATTTCGATCAAGTCACTTGCTTTTTATGAAAATATCCGACGTTTAAATGTGTCTCCGGCTCAGAAGAGGGGAGGACATGCAATGATCACGAACACAACACAATCTCGAATGTCGAAGAAATGTATTGAAAAGCATTTCCTGCAGATATTGGCATTGAATAATACGTCAATTAATTAGCGACTTGAAAGAAAACTGTTTAAATTGCTGCGTAGTGTTTGTTCGTTAGCTACGTAGAGAAAACAATTTGAGCTCTTGAAGAGTTTTTGAATATTTATATTGAGACATTTCGAAGAAATGACTTCAAGTTAACATTTTCATCAAATAATTTCAAACTCTCTCCTTTGCTACGTAGTTTACGAACAACTCAATCTTTAAACTCAACATAATGCAGATTTTCTTTTATTTGAATCGTAGCTAAATCTAATTATAAACCGTGTTGATTGAATTAAAGACAAATGTTCAGAAAGTTATCCATGCGTTGAATTATTCAATCTGTGATAAATTTTTTCGTACAAATTTGTTAATTGGCTTTAGTAGTAGCTTTCTATTGATGTTGCTTCTTCGCTTTTTTCCTCGTCATCGGGAGCAATGTCTTAATGATGAGATGAGGAGATGAAATGAATTCAACAAACAAAATAGACAAAAAAAAAATATAAAGCGCAACGAGTATTGCAAAGTTTGGTTTCTGACTTGCCTTGAGCAGCAAAGGAATGTTGATCCGCAAAGGCAGTTAGTGACATTAAGGCATCAGGCAATGTGCCATGCGAATTCTATTTTAAGCGAAATTCGATTACTTAGCCCTTGTCTGCTTCAAAAGGCTCCAGGCCTAAGTGTTTGTTGCCGTGTCTTTGCAATTTCGTAAGTGTCGCACGAAATAAAACTGAAAATGTCACTGATAAAATAAGTTTCGAAACGAAAAGTCTCTTTACATATTATTTCTTATTTCTTATGAAAACTTTACATAAAAAACATGAACGAAACTGAACAAACACGTTTGCCCTTGCCGGCTGCGTTAAACGCCGCTTCCGCTTCATTCGATAAAGCTCATTCTTTCGAAATGTTTTGAGACTTAAAGCTTCGACGATTGTTTCAAAGAGAAAATGAGTGAAAGAGATTACATCAGAGACATTGAGTGTCATCTTATGTGCCTTTGAAGTGTACTTATCCATGTGTAATCGCACTCAAATCGTTGATGTCAAATATCAAAGTTAATTGATGTTTCACAAGTCGAAATCAATTTACTTTCTATCGAACATCTAACAATATAACAAAGAACCTAAACTCACTTCAGTTCTCTTCACGTTTGACACTCGATTGACTTTGAAATTAGAATTAATTTTATGAACGAGACTCTGCTGCTGCTGCTGCTTCTTCTCGACATTCAGCTACTTCACATTTCGAAGTGCTCTCGAGTGACTTCAATATGAGAAAATGTTAGGAGGATGGAAATGCTTTCAGAGCTACTCGCAAATTGAATAGATAAATGTTACACATAAGGATTTCACTCTCCTTTCACAGATGAGAGCTTTATTTGCTTGCGATTCAAGCATCCAAACAACTCCGAGGGACGTCGAATCGTCAAATCTTATTTTAAAAAAACTTTCTGCATGGAGATGAAGCTTTTAGAGAATCTCTCGATGAAAGCAACGGAAAGTTTGACGATGAGCTCCAAATGGAATGAAGTTAAGATAAGTAGCTTCGACTGAATCTGTTTTCTTGAAAGTTCTTGCATAAAGAAAAAAGTATTTTCCTCGCTCTCTCTCTCTAAGCAAAAAAAAAACGCTACCATGACTCACAACTTCATTGCTTAACGGCGCTTTTGATTGTCGGCCACATGTGTTCGCGATTTGAACAACACAATGCATCACAATGAATAATTCCGAGTTTATTGACCACTGAGCAGTTATTTTTGCGACAGAGAAACTATTCTCTTATGTGATTAATTATAAATGTAAGTGGTGTAGAGCGTTCTCATGAATTCCTAATTAATAATTTCATTAATTTCTTTATCATCAGGCAAAGAGTAAATGAAATAATTGGAGATGACAGAGGCGAAAGAAAAAAAAAGTTTTTGAGACCGTTAGAGTGAGCGACATGTTGCGAATATATTTCTAAGCCTACACGTAGAACAACGCTTGACGGATGTGGCTACAAATTAGAAAGACACAAACAGCTGAAAGCAAATCGCTCTTCTTGTTCTTGGGATTGTTTATTATCTCTCGAGAGGAATTCCCTGGGAAATTAAGATTTTTCAACTTAATGATCAACTTTTTCTTGTTCAACATAATTCGTTTATAGGAAAATGATTCACCCTCGGGATAAAAATTTAGGAGGAATTCACCGAATTCTAGTTCTCTGAATGAGCTTTGTTATTTTTTGACGTCTAATTTTCCGATTAAGTCAGAATGAGAAAACGAAATAACCGCAAGCGAATGAAGAAAAGCGTTTTTCTTTCGTTCTTTGCATTTTGCTATCTAAGAAGTAAGCAATAAAAAAGCAATTAACTTCAGTTGTTTGGCTCATTCTCCGATGAACAAAAGCCAAACGAGAAGAAAGAGAAAAAAGATTTCTTTCGTTTTCATCTGGTTATCGCTAAATCGCACAAGATTTCTTTGTTGCTGTTGGAGGGAAAGTCGAGGGATGAGAGAGGGTGGAGATGAGGAGATGAGATGAGAAGAATTACGCAAAGATAAAGCGTATTTTTCATTCCGAAACGATCAAAAACATCACAACGAGCGATAGATATATTTAAACTCTTCAGCCTCTCCCGTCCTCTTCAGCGGACCAAACCTCTTTTCATTAAAATGATTTGCCAAAATTAAATGTGGTAGAAACATCATTAAAATGCCAATTTTTCCACTCCACAAAATATCGCGAATTCGTTCGTTCTATTCCATCGATAAGCAGGGACAAAGAGAGAGAGAAAACTTTTGACAGCGTGGCGGGACAGCTTCAAAAATTCAATATGTTCATTTGAAATATCTGGCTGTCAAGCAACGAAAAATGCCGCCGATGAATTAATTACGAAATTAAGTGAAATGAAAAATCGTATAAATTTTCATTAAAATAGGATTGTATCACCCCGAAACCATAACCAGATTTTCGCTTTGCTCCGCTCGGCATTGTCGAGAGAGGTAAGTAAATAAAACAGAATTGTTGTTTATGCTAAACTGGATAGTTTTGTGTGCTTGAGCATTTGAATATTTTTCGAACCGAAAACATGTTTATTTTGAGCTCGGGGAAAAAAGAAAAACACTTTTTTTGTGTTGCTCAGCTCACTCTATCCAGAGGAGCTTGAATCATTTCATTTGGAAGATAATAGTTTATGAAAGCGAAGTAAGCAAAGCGAAGCGAAAGTTTACCAGCGAATTTAGCCACAAGCACTCTTTCATTTCCATAACATCACTTGGAGATGTTTTTCTTTATTTTCTTTCGTTTTTGATAAAAGCTCTCAAATATATTTGAGAAGAAAAAAGATTAAAAAAGCTAAATTTTGCTGCTAAATGTACAAGAGAGTACTTTGTATTTATTCAAACCGAGAGCTTTTCACGGAACGAACACAAGACACTGTGCTGATCCGAGAAGTTAAGTATCTCAGTATAAAAAGTTCAGACAAACAAACATTTTTGCTATAAAAGTTCAGTTCCAATTAGGCAACCGGCATAGCAATGAAAAAACTTTTCTCCTCTTCCCCAAAAACTCTACGGAAGCAAATTTTAATGCGATGTAAAATGTGAAATTGGCAAAAATTATTTTTCTGTGTGTGGGGAGCTTTCGGATGATCTGAGATGATGAAATTTATCGGAAATCGATTACAGTTGAGAGCTGTAATTACATTCGACTGTAAAAAGCTCGAAGCGATAAATTTTTTATCTTAATCTTTTTTAAAATCTTTTTAATTGGCAAATCAAATGCAAAAAAATAGAACGAGACGAGAACTTTATCCAAAACAGTCATTACCGTAAATTTTCATTCGAAATATCTAAAGTTATGAAGCTCAAGGATGGAAAATAATTACTTCAACAACTGCGATTTCTGATTTTGAGGGAGGAAAGTAAAAAGTTTTATCATAAAATCCACAAAATAAATATGTCGCATATATCTCGAGAAAGGAAGAGATTTTCTCGCTTAGCGACGAATAATGTGTGCAAACGAAAGCGAAAAATTGTTCATGCTTGATTTTTCGTTATTGTCTAAACTTCATTTTATTTTTTTTCTCCCTCCTATCTAATGACAAGAGAAAATTTAAGGTTTTGTTAGGACAAACTCTTCTTCTAGTCATTTAGGTTTCGTTCTTAAATTACGAAGGGATTGCACGTGCGACGGTTCATTCTCAATTTAAAAAATTGTGTCATAATTTATGAACAATCCCGTTCTATCACATCAATCTCCTCCTCTACCCATTAAAACGATGATTAAATATGAAGCATTGTGAAGAGCGAAAAGCATTTAAAAAAAGCAGTTGGGAAATTTAACTATCATTTAAAAAAAATGTGTATTGTCATAAAGCATTGAATGGCTTAAATGTCATTGTATGATAATGGATAGTTGCGGGTTGAACATGGTGAATGGTAAAGTTTGAATAATTTCTCTGTTCTTTTCAGTTTTTTTATTTCTGTGGAGCAGAAAGTCGTCCCCATTCTCCTTGCCAACTCGAGTCGCCTTCATTGATGGAAGAATAAAAATGTTTCCTCTTCATCAAGCAATAAAGTTCTTTTTTCCATATCACTGCACACACATTTAGCAGCAGAGAAATCAAGAGACCAGTGCCGGCGACTGAAATCAGAGAAAAGGTTTGAAAATTAAGCAGCAATCTGTCTCTCCTGGGTAAATAAATAATCACGTTTCACATGAAGCAACAGAACTGAGTTCCGAGAAGAAAAATGAGGAGAAATTCTCTGTGAGCGCCCCAGGACAGCAGCTATCCTTGCTTCGAACCCGAATAGAAAAAGTAGAAAACAGCTAGAGAATTTATTTTTTATAAATTAAAGGAAATTAAAAATTTGATGCAGGAAATTATTTTGCTATACGGGGGAATGGCGGGCAACAGAGAAAGGGGAAAAGAGCTGACGGAGAGTCGGAAGAATATTTCAGAAATGATGTTTGATCATCAAGGCGAAACGAAGGAAGAAAAATAATGACCATTTAATTTCACGAGGGTTTGCCCAATAAAATATTTACCCCCGGATTCTCCGGAACATATTTCTCTTTCGCTCGAGAGTCCCGAAAAGCTTCATCGGACATTTTTAAGCGTACAAATTTTTTTCTGTCGCCTTTCTTCCTTCTAATTCAATCGATTGGAAAGACAAATGAAATCAGCTTTCGTTGTGAAATCGATGAGTTAATAATACAAAGAAATTAATAAAGAGAAAAGTCAGTCAGATGACAGTTGATGCGAGGGGGCGAGAGAGATAGGCGCAAGAAACGAGAATTAACTTGTTTGGATTTACTTAAAGAGGAAAATATTCTTTTCTTCTTTCTTTCCTTTTTCTCGCGGGAGGAAGAATGCGAAAGCCAAACAATGATTAATGTGATATTGATTGAGGGAAATTTATGGTGCAAATTTCGCGCTAATGGATCGCGGTAAATTAAAATGTTGTTGCCTATCTGAAAGGTTCATGTAAATAAGGATGTAAAACGTCTCGTGAAGTCTGAAACGACAGCGTTTCTTATGAATAATGCACTGCGGAATCTTCTAAAGAGGTTTTCATGAAAATAATTTATCCGCATCCAGCAAATGTTGATTGAAATGTCTTTGAGGAGGAGAAAATAATCAATTGCCGTGCACCTGGGACAAAAACGACGACTCTGTGATAATCATTTTATTTAAAAACAGATGTTGATGTTTCTCCACATTTCATTTTGCTGAGACGATGTTTCATTGTGCAAGTGAGATGTTCGGTGTAGAAGATTTGCAATCATCTTGAAGCTTTATGGCATTTAATTCCGACACTCAAGCAAACAATTTCCAACAGAATTTATTACATTTTAAAAGGATTATGTAAGTAACTATTGCTCCAGCAATTAATTCTTCCTGAACTGATTGCTTTCATGAGCATAGTTCATGACTTGCTGTCCATGGCAACATTAAATCTCAACGAGAATTTCAGGATTTCCAACCATTCACATAATTTAAGTGATTAGAGTAAACTATAACTTTGGACCAATGAAACTCATAAAATTTTCATTAGAACTTGATACTTGAAACTTAATATTTTCATCCAAGCCCTAAACATCTCGTTGAAGAAGAAAGCCAAGAAATTCACAGAATTATTTATGAAACATCAAATATTCTCTAACTTTATCAACAGATATTGATTTCAAAGTTAAATTTGCTTGCTTAACACATTTGAATCACTGTCAACTGCACACTTAATTCATAATAATTCAATGTAATTCTGAATGTGTGTAATTGAATTTAATTAGAAGTGCATCGCAGCCTCCGGACGAGCGTCACTTGAAAGCAAATTAAATTATTGGCCTGTCGGATGCTTCACTATTAATTATTCCGATCCACAATATTAATTGCATTATCGAGTCGATGGCGGAAATAAGCGTTTCTTGACGTCATAAACTTTGTGCAATTCAATTTCTTTGAGAACTCAACAGAAGTCATCTCGAAACTTGGACATATTTTAATTAAAACCTTATTGAAGCATACATTTTTTTTGTTCTTTCTGCTTTTAATGCTTTCAAATCTAATTAAGAAAGAAAATTCATTCTCGAGCGAAAGCAGTGACTGAGACGTGGATAAAGTTTTCTCTCGTAAAACATCGACCACCGCCACTGCAGTTGAAACAGAAAACTTTTGCTCGACTTCGTGCGAGAGCAGGATAGAAAAATTTAATTTGAAAAAGCTGAGCAAGTCGGTCGAGTGAGAAGCAACAATAAAATATCATAAGATATGCATTCCGTATCCAATTTGAGATATTTTTATTGCGAATGCATGACATCTCAGAAATTATTATGTTTTCCTTTCCAACACCGACTGCATTTCGCATTGAAAGTAATAGAGACAGCAGAGAATTCTCCGTTCTTGCTTTTTCTTGAAAGTACTCGCTACGTGACTCGATTATCCGCGTTTTTGGATTTTCTCTCGAATCGGTCGTGGGAGGAAAGAGTTTGTCGGAATTAAGAGAACTTACTTTTTTTCTTCCTTTTATTCTTCGGAAGGAGAGTAAGAGAAAAACGTTTTCTCGGATCGAGTGCAGTTAGAAAGTTTCAAAAGAATTTCTGCAAATCTTTCTGCATTTTCTCACGCTGCAAATTCTCTCAATTCTCGAGAAGCTTTGCACGAGGAATTTGCTTTCATCATGAATTATTACTGCTTTGCGGCCAAACTGTTTGTACGATTATAAACTAAATTTCTAAAGCTAAACTTTCACAGAAGTTATTACCGAATAATAATTTGAATTTACGACAACATTCTCAATTTTTTTTTGTCTTCTTCTTCCACGCGATATCACAGTTCAAATTTAAATAAAACCATTCAACGTTTAAATAGACGAATGAACATTTATCATGTGAGAGAGTGATAAAATGTCTTTTCTCATTTTATGTTCGTCGAACATCGTTTGGATTCAAAGAGTCGGAACACTAAGAGTCAATGTAAAGCAAAAGAAGTTTTAACCTTCTTTGAGAATAAATGTGTGATAAATTCATGGTAACATGTGTTCGCCTGCAGAAAAAAAAGAGAAGAAATCATTGAATTGGAACCTCTGCGATAAACAGAAATCTTCCCGAAGAGACATTTTGTGTGCACGCCACATTGTGTAGACGACGCTCTCATGCTCGAATATTCTGCATCGTTTGGCTGACTGGTTGGATAAAGAAGGATGAGGATTTCTGTGTATTTAAATGATTAAAGTTGTCGTTTCACCAACTTTTAATGTCGATAAAAAAAATTGCTTCAACGCTTCAAAAATGGAGAGAGAGAGAGAGAGTCATGAATCAACAAACTCCCCAATGAAAACTGGAAATGCAAAGCAAGTGATTAAAACGACTTTCAGATCATAATCCTGTTGAGATTTAAATAAATTGAAAACTTTTACTACTGCATCCTCATCCTTCTGGTCCTTCTCACTCCTTGTTTCATCTTTTGATTGAGCTCAACGAAGCTGTAAAATTGTTTGGAGCGTCGTCTGTTGAGAAGAGAAGAGACGAGAAGCATTTTCAAGCAATTGAAATCATTTTTGATGTCATAATAATAAGCATCTGTTACACTAATGCACGTTGTAATCAAAATAACATCCTTCTTGTCCCCTTCCCCGTTCATTTTCGTGTTTGTTATTGAAGAGGCGGCTTGAGGGAATTCGTTCCTTGCTGAAAATGGAAAAACTTTGTTCGTTCTGTTCATTCTCTTCATTTTGAAGCTTGTGCAAGATTTTTATGTCTCCTCTGAATATGTTGAATATATTCTGAAAAGTTGTTCGAAGGTGTCAGAGGGTTGAGGATGGGGTCAAGCCTTCATTATTAGATTATGACAGCAAACAAAGATTGATCATCAATCTCAGCATCAATCAATTCGGTGAACAGATAATTCTGTTTGTTTAACATAATTTTCAATAAATATTCTTTCAATGAATAAGTGAATACAGAAACTTTTAAACGAAGCCCGATCAGGAAAAAAAGAAATAAATGAATCGCAATTTAAAATAATTTGCTACCATCATTTCCTCTCGATAATGGTCAATTTCGATTGGATCCTTAAAATCGAAGTGAGTTTGAGAGAATGTGAGACAAATGTTGGACTTAGAAACGACTTATGATAGTTTATGGTTACATGTTGGAGATGTCTTTCCTCTGCTTAGTTCCATCGCCTTACGGCACTAACAGGGAAATATTGGTTGTATTAGATGAAAATTAATTGGTTTTTCTCTCTTCCATGGCCTTCAAGCCTTTTGTCGAAGTTTCTCCTGGGGCTAACGAGAACACATTTATCGTGTTCCTTCCGAAAATGAAAATTAAATGTTTTCGATTCCTGAGAATACGGAAAAACCTTTGATACATAGGTCGGGTCAGAACTAATAATGTTTTAAGTCACAGCTTATGTCTCTCTGAAGCAACTAAGCAACAGTTCGTTCCATCTTTAAATTACATTCTCGAAGTAATCTTCATCACTTCAATCAATACATAACGAACACGAGAGCCGAGAAAGTAGAAAAGAAAATTTCATTTCAAATTTATTATTCATCTCGTTTTATTGCATTAAGAAATTTCGAAATGAAAGAATTTTTTTTCTGTTTACGTGTTTGTCCTAAAAAACGTGTTTGGAAATGTTAAACCTTGTCGTGCCCATTTTTGTGACAAGGAAAAAATGTTAGATCGTGCAGAGGAAGAAAGAAATTGTCCAATCATCTTTTCCTCGCTCATCCCTCACATCGTCGATTGTAATAAAAGTGGAAAAATTATTTATTCCGAAATAGTTTTGGGATTAAAATTGTTCGATCATTATTACTTGTCACTTGTTGTTAAATATTTAAGTTCCCAACCCCTTTCAATCTTCGGAGAAAAAGCCCTAAACATTTCCAGATCATAATCCTCAAATTTCTGTTTAGAAAATATTAAACTTTGACGCTCGACTTGCCTCTCCAACATCATGGATGGACAAAATATTATCGTTGCCGGCCGAAATAAAAACCAAGGGGAAAAGTTAGCACCGCAAAGAATTCTCGGAGGCTGAAATGCGTAACAAGAAAAGGCCGCGCCGAGCGACTAACTAAGCCTGACTGTACATAACAATGAACATTTTTCAAATTCTACTGCTGAAATGTGGCGCTGAAACACTTTAAGGTACAATAAATCATTCCTATAAATTATCATTTAGGATGATAATGTGTTTAGAAAACCAGAAACTTTCCTTTTTCTCTTCCCATACCGTAAATATTTTTGTCCTTTTACTCTGAGAAGATGTCATGCGGTAGTCTTTGTCGAGCTGCGTTTAATGGCTTACAAGCGAAATGCTTTCGCTGGTGAATGAAAGAGATATTAATGGTTCGAGAGTAGATAGAAAAAAAGGTTTTTTCTACTAGAAAACTTTTTTTAATCTCACAAATCGCAATCTCACGAGGATTCTTCATTATCAGGAAGTGTGAAAATGATTTGCAAATGCAACTTTGATCGCTCGTGTGATGACATTTGACACAAAGAAGACTCAACTTCAAACATAATTTTCTTTCTCTTCCTCTTTTACAATCACAGTTCGCTTGATAATGAACTCGACGACTTCGAGTTGAGACATATCGCAAACTTTTTCCCTTCTCGCTTGCCATATTACACCAAATGGCTTCGTCCTTTAAGTTTGCGATCCATTACGAAATAATGGATAAAAAATTATATTAATATTTCTTAATAAAACAACCCTTAAATCTCTTTCCCCCAAAGACGAGAAAGAGAGAGAAAAAAAAGAACTCGGCAAAGGCGAAAGCAAAAGGAACAAATGTATGAGAAAAGTTTTCCCATTTTTTATAGTTCTCTGCTTTCTCCTCGTTTATTTTTATTTAAAAAAATGACAATATTTCTTGCAATACGTAGCCTTTCCCTTTGATACTTCTGCGACTCTGGCGATCAAAGAGCGAAATGGATTGCGAAGGAATCAAGTTGATTTTAATAGCGACGCGTGAACTTTTCATCAAACTTTAGGAAGCTTCGGCAAGAAACTTTCTCGCTTTTGCTCTTGAGTGTAGATTTTCGTTTGAACTCATGACATTCAAGTTTATTCATAGATATTTTTGAAATAGATTTCTTTAGAAATCGATTCTCTTGTGAGACAACTTGAGAGTCAAATTCACTTCCATTATTTATTTTTTTAGACTCTCCTCTTGTACTTTAGTTGACCCATTTCAAAAACATACCGCCAACATTAACATTATATCTGATTCAGAACACATTTCCGGAGAGAGTTTTAGAGCTTTTTTCCTAAAATAATTTTCACTGCGATCAAAAGTATTTCTTGGGATTTTTATTCGAGGAAAATATTTTCTCGTCATCATGAAAATTAATTGATTCTTAAAGTTTGATTTCTTTTGTAGAAAAATCTCCTCAATAATTTCGTTCACAAAGTGCTCATCTTTCTTAAGTTCCTTTTTCGTCCTCGAAAAGGCAATTTTTGAGATTTTTTTCGGTTCACGGACGATAGCGAAGCGAGGAGGAGGTTGAAGCCCCCGACGCTAAATTGTGTGAAATTTCGCATCTGTTTTGAATTTTCCATCTTCACGGTCTCTCTCGCTGTTATGTGCAAAATGCTTATAAGTGCTTTTCGGTGTTGTAACTTCATGTCAATAAGTATTTAATCATTCATGTCTTCTGATCACCTAGCGCTCTTTTAATCTTTTGCCACCCTGATATTAAGATTATTTTCCTTTCGAGAAATTCGTCAACTCATCGTTTAAACTTCTTATTCAAATCGAGAACATTTTTTTTTCGTCATCCTTGGGGCTTAAAAGCATTTCTGCTTTCATAGGAAAACAAAAATTAATGACATAGAAATATTTCATGTGAGAGAAAAGTTTGAACGAACTTTCTCATCGAATATAAAAGCTTTGAAAATATTTGTGAAAAATCAATGCTTCAAATTGAATAACCAATGATGCATGTTTAGATTAAAAGTAATTAGACTTCTATCTCTCCTTGACTCACAATCGTCGTTAGACATTTCCCCACCTGGAAAGTCGAGACTCAGAAGGCTCACAGCGCAAGACTCTCATCGAGTAATGGAAAATCTTTCTTTGCTGGAAATGTTCATGCACGTTCGCAATCTATCAAGTTTTGTTCTAGTAGAGAGCTTTGAAGCACAAACGGCACAAAAGAAGCGGATGACGTACCTGGCTGAAGGACAACTGCGATGTTTAGTCTTTGTTTCTTTTTATAGGTTTCATGACTTTTTCCGAGAATTTCTTCTTGAAGAAAAATTGAATCGAAAATGAAGGAGAACGGGAAACACGCAAATCAAGTCGAGAAAAGTTTTGATAAAGCATTTATTAAGATACATTCCTTGCAATCAATTAATTTCAGACATCTTTTCTCCCCGAAAAAGTTTCTCCGCTTCGCCCATAATTACAGCTCAGTGACAGGTATATTATCTAAGCATAAATATTAATATCAGTTCCACTTCTTTCCTGCCACAAAAACGAGAAAACGAAAAGAGAAAGAAGAAAAGTTTTGTGTTGTTCATACTTTTCTGTGGTTAATACCGCTCCTCCCTATCTGACGGAGGCTTATGAGGAGACAGGATTACTTCATTAGTAAGTTTGTTGAAGAAGACATGAGATTAACGAACGTCGCAAACTATTGTTTGGCCATTGATCCAGTCTGGTCAGTCAAAAGTTTGTCTTTCGCTGAGATTAGTTCGTTCGATTTCTTTCTGAGAAGAATGTTAATTGATCATACAAATAACAAATTCTCCGAATTCTTTTTAAACTTCAGTTCGAGGAATTCACGAAGAGATTTCATTGAAATGGAAACCTCAAAATTCAAAAAGTTTCGACAAATTTGTTCATCGTGAAAATTGAACTAGGTTGAAAGGAGAGAGAACTAAGCCTCAATGAATTCATTGCATTCTTCCGAGATCGGTTAGTGAATGCTTTCTCGGCCACAATGCATGAAGCTTTGTCTACGGATGAAAAACTTGCTTCAGCTTTGCGTAATAAATCAATCCGAGAGCAACCTGCACCGAGTTAAAGTTGAAAACAAAACTAATTTCAGAACTTTGATTATATTCGCATGCGAGAGAGATTTTTAAAGTTAATGAACTGTGCTCTTGACAACACAGGTCCTTACTTTTATTATGAAAATAAAATTCATGTCGTCACTTCCCTTTAAGCTTCATCATGGAACAAACCGAAAAAAGAAAACTGTCAAGTTTTTCCTCTTTCATCCAACTTGAATGATTATCTCGTCGACCAAATAACTCACCGCTACATCATCAATTTTATCATCATAAAAATGGCTAGTAAACATATTTTTTCATTATAAAAATTAATTGTCTAACTGAACAATAAATCATTTATCACTCGGTTTAATTAAAAGACGACAATGAGACGACAGAAGCTCAGCAGCAAACAAGGAAGAGAGGAATTTGCTGACGATAAAAACTGAGAAGTACATACACCCACACACAGCAATCGCTAATGGTCCTAAGCTATAAACGAGATGAGAGAATAGTAACTGCGGAATATTTTTCAATTAGCCATGTAAATAACTTGATAACTTCATTCATGTCATGGTAAAGACTCTCTGCCTATCTCGTTTCAGAAAAAGCTTCTTCATCTTATGTCGACAGAAATAATAAATGTTTTGTCATTCTCTCTCTCTCGTTTTTGCCTTAAATACATTATAATCAGCAAAATAAATTGTTTCATATGACACAGAAAAAAAAAGTTACGCGAAGAAGAAGTAGAGGGAGCCGTTGAGATGTGCTAACGACACGTGAAAGAAGGATAAGGCAATGTGTGGAATCTAGGACGAGTTTCTCTCTTTCTCTCTCTGATTACATTTCACTCATGGAAACAACAAACGTGGTTCAGCTCACTTTAGTTTCGACGAGGAAAATGTTTACACATTGCTTGTTACTACTTCTGCATTAAGATGATTAATAGTTTCTGGCTGGAAGCGGACGGGAGGCAATTTTCACTCGACGTGGAATTCATGTTGAGCCAGGTTGGAGAATTTCTCACAGCACAAGGCTTTCTCCAACTAAGTTCACATGTCAATGTGTCTTTCTCTTCCGTCACAATAAATTCACTCAATTTAATTACTTCGTTTGTGATGTAGAGAAGCTGACTCGTTGGAAAAGCAATTGAAGTGAATTTTAGAGAGTGATGCTATTGAAAGCTAAAATCTCGTTGAGGAAAAGCAATTTAATTGATTGAAACAAAAATAACGAATCGATAAGCTCCAGAAATTATTAGCTGTACATGTTTTGCTTTGCTAAGAAGAAATTTAATCGAAAGACTTAAAAATAAATTTCTTTCTCAGGCTCTCACTCACTCGAGTTGTCAAATACATGAACCTGATAATTAATCACCAAGCAATTGTCTTGAAAATTCTGTGTCAGCGAAAACACGAGGAGGACTCGGTGGAAGGTTAAATGTGTTAACATTTATGACAATTTTTAAAAGAGAAATGTTCTTTATTTCATCATTGGCCTTATCATTCCTTGAGAATTTATAGTCGTCGCATCTACACTTTCGAACTAATTGAAATTTAATGACTGCAATCACTCATTGAGGGAAATATCTTCGGCCGCCAAAATTTGCAATCTTTATTTTCTTGATGTTTAAGGAGAGGGAGCAAATTAGTTTTCACAGGAAAATCGTTTACAAGACGAAGAGGTCTCGACTTTCGCTTGCCATTAAAACGATTGAAAACTTTCCTTCCTCCTTCAAGAACAATTTACGTGTGTTGGAGAAAACTTGACTTCCGGTGTTTTCCAATAAACGAACATCCTTCGTCCTCGAAAGCAAAACAAAACTTTAACTTTAGAAAGATTTAAATTAGATTAAAGTTTTCTGGCTTTTGTGAAAGTTTCGTTGCTTATCCTCTTTCATGATATGGGGATTGCGATTATTTTAAGCAGTAAAAGGGTTGCTTTCCACATGATTTGCTTTCACAAAAAAAGCTTTCACTTGCCACTTTGTCTCTACTAGAGAGACCGAAAGAGCTTTTTCATTTCACAAAAAAAAAAAGAAAGTTCAGGAAGCTTTAAAAAGGCATTTTAACTACATTATCACAGCACACACAGAGACGGCGGCAGCTTATCTACCGGCATATCCCGATTCATATTCCTGCGGTAAATGGTTCTTTGCAAATTTCATTTTATAATTTATGATCCCTTTTATGGAGCTCTCTCTCCGCTTTTTTCATTCTTATCTCTCATAATACAAAAGGCAAACACACACAAACCAACCAACTAAATGTATCTTCGTCGGCAAAAGTCTCTTGTTTTATGAATATCAGGCGTACAATTTTTCGAGCATAGACGAATTCACATAAAATTTAATTAAGCATTAATGTTCGTAATCCTTTATTAATTCTTCTTCCCTTCCATCTTTTTCTCTTTCACTTTTATGATGTTTCACATGAAGATAAAAGTTTACAGCGTTGAACCTGTTTACGTGCAATGCATCTCATGATGTGTGAAAAGAACAGATTTCTACATCAAGCGAGTGAAATTGATTCCTAGGCATTGGATGTGCTGAGGTGAAAGAAGAGATGACTTCTAGTGAAGAGTTTTTATTTAAAGTTAAGAATGAACGGGGCATGACAAATTCACAGGAGACATTTCAATTACTTGATTGCTGCGAAATGTGAATTGTAGAATTGTGATGTTCGTACAACAGAGAGAAAGAAATGGAAAAACTTTATTTATGAACAAATCCATCACAGCAAATGCGAAATAAAGCTCACCATTCGATTCATCTCATCTTGTCTTCGCTATTATCCTTGTCTACGTTAGAAATTCAAACTTTGAATGCAAACATTTATTTACGGATCTATTTGTTATTCCCATTCTGCCATTAAGAGTGAACGAAGCAACAGCCAGAAAATATTAATTCAAATCCCATTTCAATCAGATGCAAGGAGAGGAAACATTCGCTTCACACAGCAAAGCGTTTGAATATGTTATTGACAGTGAGGAGCTTTCCCGTTGAGTTTAAAGGCAATCTATCAGCTCATGCTTTAATCGTGCAAATCCACACTGGATTTCTAAGTCGTGTCTTGTATTCAGTTCAGTTGCATCGTACAAGAAAACTGAGAAGGGACGACGATAACAATAAATTAAAGTGCAAATAATACCTTTCATGCAGCTCTTGAAGCACAGAGGCATTCAAAATACTAGAGAGCCATAGAGTTCGTGTACTAGAATCGCATAAGTACCATAAAGATTTAGAGATAAGCCTCCAAGCAATTTGCAGTTTGTTTAAATATTCATCCTTTTACATTCTTTTCAGTTGTGCAATAATAAATCATTGAAATCGGCGGGGTTAATGCTGAAATTCTCCAGCGCCCGGTGAGACTTATAAGAGGTTTACACAACCGAAGCGAGTAGCTTTCCCGCAATTGCAAATTCCCGCTTGTGAAAATAGTAACTAAGCCCGCGGAAAAGTAGAATTCGCGATTTTAAAACAGGAAGTAATTTCTGTAAAAGAACAATAAAATTTCACACAGGAAACAATCTCACTCGGAAAACACAAATAATATTCATCATGGAGCATCCGCTATTTTTCCATACCTGCCTTTTTATGACTGTTATCATTCTCTCTCTTCTTTCTTGTTTTTCCTCTGCTCTACCCACCACCCGCACTGGTTTAAAAAAGGCAGAGCAAGAAAATTGCACTTGAAAAATATTTCTGCTTCGTGTTTTTTAAATGGAGAGTGGAAAAGTTTCGCTATCTGCATCAAGTTTCGAGTGACTTTGGAACAAACAGAAAACAACTTTTTTTTACAAAGGGAATGTATATGAAATAAGGACTAAACGGAACTATGGTAATTTGCAATTATAAAATCATTTAGTCGTGTACTCAGAGAGGAAGTTTCACTTTGCTCCTAAGTGACTTTTAAAAACTCTTTTTTTAGGTATCATGTTGCTACCTTGGTTTGAAGAGAGAGAGTCGTTTTGTTCAAGAGCTTAATTGAAACTTTCTTTCGAGATTTTAATTGGCGAAAAGGAAGTTGTGAAATTATTTACACTGGAAGCTTCTGTTCGAAGTTAAAAGTTTCTTCTTAGAGAGGCACTTAACGCTGCAAAAGGCCTGAACATTCTTCAGCAAAGATTTTATTGCGAAAGTTATGATATTTTCCACGTTTATGCAACGAAAATAAATTTCAAAGTTTATGGCAAAAGCGGTTGACGAAATATCTTGTCAGATGTTGTAAAGTGTTTTCTAACAACTTTTTAATTCACTACGCAAACGAGGATTGTTTGGCTCCACGTGGAGCAATCAAAAAAGACGCGATAAGAGCATTATGGAGTTGTCAATTTAATTAAGCTGCGAGCTTCATTATTAACTTTACATTTACTTCATTTTCTTTTTTCACTCCAGCTCAACTCAATTATTTTACGTCGAAATAAGTTGAATTATCCATCGCGTTAATTTGAATTTTATCAGAGTCTGAAATTCAGACTCTGAATTGAAATGCATTCTCGCAATTATAAATGAGGATTGTAAAGAGCTTCCCGCATTGTTGCTCTGTAGTTAATTAAAAATATGTTACGACATGGCTTTGGAATGTTTGAGCTTCAAAATTAACACGAAAATCCGAATTTTGCGTGGGACTTTCTAATTTTCAACGAGTCCGACTGCACAATTTATTTACGAAATATAAATACAGTTGAGAGCGCAATAAATGCGCAACCAAATATCGATGATGAATGCCTCTGAACATTTATGGCCAAATTTATTTTCGGTTGAATATTTTAAGGTTTGTGAAAGAATTAAAATAAATTTTGAGTCCTCACAACCGGAGAGAGATAACGACTTTGCCAGCTTTTTTGTCAACTGGCTTGATAATAAATTAAAATAAAAGTTTAAAAATTGCAACGCGCGATTCATTTCTGAACTAGTAAAAGTTTTATGCTTCGGGGAATCTGTGAAATTTCATTCAAAATGAGCAAGAATTTTACAAAATATTTAATTAAACATGCTTCTCGTCTAATATGAAAAGCTTCACCGCTTTACATTCATTAAGCTTCAATTTCCTTGCTTTACCCCAAAAGGCTTGGAGAGGTCGAAAGGCAATGAAAATTAAAATTAAACAACGCAACTCGTTCCCAACGCGTGGGTGAAAATGGAAAATCATATTCGTCGTGGCATGAAATGAAAATGTAAATTCATTGGAATGTGAAATTTACCTATGGCTCGTAAAAGAGGAAGCCAAGCATCAACGTACAAATGCAGATTTACATCTCGACGAATAACTGAGGCTGACCATTCTCTTGTTCTTCCAGCAAAATTGAGATTTCTTTTTGTATAAATTTGATGGTTAGCTTTCGTAAAACCAACAAAATCTGAATGTTTTATTTTTAGAGTGAGAGAGATATTTTAGTTTTGAAAATTTGCTCTATCGTTGGCGTCGGCATGAATCGTTCCAGACACGAGAGATTGTAGATATTACGTCAATGTCATGAAGTTTCATTCGTCAACAATATCATCCCAAGGCGTACGATAGAACTGAGTTAAGTCATGCTTACGAAATTCACAGAACTAAATTGACAAAGCTATCTCAAATCTCTCTGCATTTAGCTAAAAGTAGAAAAGTTTATATTTCGACCATTTGTCGTCCGTTGTGCTACGTTTTGTGGTAGCCGCTCATGGAACGGACCAGACGACAGAACAAAAAGGATCGAAACAAGTTTCCTGTTTAATCATTTAGAAATGTTTACAGTTGAAATGTAGTGTGTTGAATATGACGAAAAAAGCAACGTATCAGAGTGGACGACAATGCTTGCTCGATTCAATTTCAAGGAGGAATCGTTAGCAAAGCTCTCCACTCTGAGTGGACGAAAATAGGAAAAGGTATCTGAGCGAACACACTCGCATAACCTGTCACATGTTTAATTTTAATATGATGATGAATTGTTGGCATGGAAAGAGATTTCTCCTTCCTCCGGTGCGGTTTATTTTCCATTATTCTGCCAGTGTAATTTTCTCTCCATTCATCGCCGCAACATTTCAAATGGTTTTTTCCAGAACGAGCTTTCTCAACTTTTTTATTTCATCGCTTTAACCTGGTGAGCGCGAAGAGAAGCAAAAGTGGTTTTGCTTTCAGTTTATGACAAGAACGAAATGAATCACAGGAAATGGAACTATAGAATTTTACGTCGTTCACCAATGTATGGTTTTGAACACCACCAGGTATTTCGTCAGGGATGAGAAGGTAGGACTCCTACCGTAGGAGAAACTTTATACACCACACGAGGGATCATTCGTCAATTACAAAAAAATTAAAATTTTCTTTTCTTTTTCTTACAAGAATAAAGAAACGAATCTTTGTAATTGACGCACAAACCCTAACAAAGTTGAAAGTTGAGGAAGTTGTAAACTTCAGCTTTTTACTATCTCTTTTAGCGGGAGTGGAACGAAAAGCTTTCAACGTTGTTGGTGAATTTCTAAGCCGCCCCATTCCCGCGACAAACTTAAAACGTTAAATAAATGATGGCACCTCTCAACCCGCAATTACCCCCACGACATGCATTTGCTCTGATGATGTAGTTGGGAGAGAAAGTTTCGTGCGAAGGATGAATGAGTGAATGTATTAAAAGCATGATTGATTGCATTTTTCTCGATGTGGCGTTCATGTACGAAATATTATTCAGACAGAGGAAGCTGAAACACGTTTCATTACGACATGATTCCCAATATGTGCGATAAAGCATTGCACATTAACCGTTCGGAGAGAAGGGAAAACTCTTGATTAATAATGTTATTTTCCGGAAATGGTGTTTCACTTGACTGCGATTCAAATTATGTTTCCTAAACGATTAACAGCCGGAGCTAGAAATGTGGTTTTGAGGCAGAAAATCCTTTGCTGTCGAAGGTGGAAATGATGTTAGGAGTCTAAAGTTAGAATTGACATGAGATTAATTTGAAGTATCTTCAAAATGGCCAACGAAAGGTTCAGCTTCTTCGTTGAAGGTAATTCTACGAAACTTTTAGAAATGAAGAAACTTTGAAGATTGAGAAAGTGCTCGTTCATTAATTACGTGCAATTAAGTTATTCTTCTTCCTCTTCGTACATTCAGAATCTTTTGTTTGTAAGCAAATTGGATGTAACTTGCGCAGAGGAAGGTTTCGTAATAATTGACTTTTAACATGTCCATAAAATTCTGTTGTAGGCAGCGCTGGAAAAAAGAGATTCTATCAAAAGCAATAATTGAACTTTTCGCATCTGCCTGATAATTGATTTGTTTGACTGACTACAAAGGCCTTTACTCTTTCGGGAATGTGAACTCAAATGGAGAGCATGTAAAAACAAAATCAAATTGCAACCCGAATGGAGTTTAACAAGCGAACGAGAGGAGCAAAAAGCCGGCCGAGGATATTGTTATTTTATTGTTACTGCCGCTTTCCCACCCGCTCTTTTTCTCTGAGCTTCTTTTTTTTTTGCAAGCGTCGAGCAGAATTTCTGCAATGTTGTTTTTTATTTAACACATTTTTATGAATTTTTTCTCGATCCCAAGTTCTCCGACATTGCAAATGTTTACGGAAAACTGTCGCACTTGAAAGTTGTGTAAGGAGCAAACCTTTTTCCTACAATTTCAGCCCCGACAGTTTCTGTTTTCACTCAAATAATAATCAAACATCTCTCGCTCCTACTCTCGCTTGAGTTCAAAGAAGCAACTGAATGCTCTAGTTTAATTTTATCCGTGCACAGTCAAACCAAATAAATTTTGTGTTCTTTCATGTTTGATGCGTTTATATTTTAAAGTTGATGTGAAACTTTTTATCCTTCTCATGAAATTTGTTTTGCATCTCTGCATTTCAGTCCGAATCCCACATTCGCCTGCAGAAAACTCTGAAATCGTGTGTGCCGAATCATGTATTTTTATGCTGAATTGTTAGCAGAGCGAATACCTAACATTGTGCGGTTCAGAAACTTCTTTTTTTTTGATGAGTTTAAAAGCGCTTTTTGTGTCACACATCGCCGGGAAACGTTTCGCTTTTTTTTTGGTGTGTGCTCATTTCTACGATCCCCAAGCTTTTTGTGCCTCAAACTCTCACTCGACCAACGATAAAAATAACATTCTGCTTTTATATTTCAAATGGCCACCATAAACTGTTTTAAAGCATCGAAATCAATTAAAGTGTTGCCTCTTCCTCTCACTCACTGACTCTCACTTCATCCCTACACAAATTCCTAGATTCTGCTTGCTCTCAACCAACGACGATGAAACTGTTTTTCTGTCACTCTTTTTTCACTCCGTCGAGTGTTTGGATTTTAGTTGAAGCGACCTATCAATTTTTATTTAGGCTGACGAGGAGCCGCCTCACAGAAAAAAAAAGTGTGTGCGGATGTCGAGTGCTAGGTGAGCACTTACGAGGAAAGCTTTAAAAGCGATTTTCAAGATTTATGACAAACAGTTGAGTTTCTGACTCGAGCCGAGTGCTAGTGCCACGATGGAATTTTAACATGAAATTTATCACATGTGAAGCATTTTTACATGTGCGAGGCGAGTTCTCCTTTTTTTTTTTTGTTCGCCGAGCAAATAATTCAACAGACAACTCCACCAAGCTTAAAGCTCAACAATCAAGCAATCTGTCTAACGCAATGTGACATGCGTTGAAATTTTCTCGACGATTTTCTGCATGTGCGAGGAGAGACAAATATTTTCGCAGCCATGAAAAATGTGCGGAAATTCCTTTTTCATCGCATCGACCTTTCGCGTTTGAAATTTCTTTTTGAAGAGACACTGCCTCGATTTTAATGGCTTCGCTTTAATATTCCGTTGAATTGTTTATCGTTGGCTTAAATCTAATTGCTTTGGTCAGAGATTCCTTTATTCATTACAAAATTTGTTTGACAGAAGCACACAAAGGTTTTCGGGGAGAGCTTAACTGCAATGCAGCGTTCATCCACCATTGAAAGTTGATTTCCTAACTTTTGCAATTAATTTTTGTTGCTTTGAAAAGGCGAGGGAGGGGAATCTGGCGAGATAGAAGGAATTAATTATGCGAAATTAACTCATTTGCATTTATTTCTGTGAAGAACTATGCTTGGGTTGGATTAAAGCTTGAGCGGAGTGTTGGCTAATGAATGAAAGAATTCTTTTTCTCCCTTCATTGCTTTCTTACGGGCGGTAATAGCCTGATTCAGCAGACGAATTCATACGCTAATTGCGCCCAACGGTGCTGTCGAGATTTCAGTTCATTAGACACTGAAAATCAAGAAAGATTCGCCAGCGCCAAAGACAACGCAAGGCTTCAATTTGTGATCATCACACGAGAGAAGAAAATTTTAAAAGCAAGATGAGACAAAAGTTATTTTGGTTTTTCTAGAATTTTAATTTATTCATGGTTTAACTCTGAGTTGAGTATTGCATTCACACGCTCTGGGGACGTTTCAGCACTTTGCGGCTGTCGCTGATAAGCTAAAGCTTTCGAGTAAGCGTGCAAAGCACTGACGACAATTTATTCATTCTGCAGAAAAAAGAAAACTTTCTGTGCTGAGTCTCGAGTTGGAAATAAAGCCAGCATCCACTTTCCCATCGCCTTCTCCCTTTGGTTTGCTCGAGTGGCTCTGAAGAGAGAACGGGAATCACTCTTTAGTTGATAACACTTTCTATCGTTATTGTTCATTCTCACCACCCGAAAAAAGCTGTGACGGAAAAAAAAGAAAGACGAAAATTTTCCTTCTTTTCAAAATGAAGCAAAAGGAAAGCAGCCCGAAAAAAAAATAAAAGGAAAACGAGGAGAGGGAGTGAATCCAAGAAAAACTTTTCTGCTAGTCTAATCATTTTCATTTTTCGCAAGATGCTTTCTTCCACTCGTCCTCCATCCGGCATATCGGTGGAATCTAATTTCGTGCTGAAAGTTGTAGCTAAGCATATTCTTCTCTCCTTTTGTTTTAAATGGATTTTCCACTTGTTCAAAGGCATCTCAGAGTAAGAGAAGGAAAGAAAGAAAAAAAGAGCTGATGCCTTCTATTGTCTTAGTGGCAAAATGGTTGCATGAGTCGTCGCGCTCTTGTGCCATTGTAAATTGAGTCATCGACTTGATAAATTTATTTGCAGCACCTTTAGTCTCAATTAACTCTGAATAGTGATTTCAAGTGAAACTCTAAATAAATCTCTCATTTTATTTCGGATAAGACGACAAGCACAAGAAAAGTCTCAGTGCGAAAAGACTCAAGAAACATCGAAGAATCATGTTGCTCTCGAAACTGACTTCAAAAAGGATTTCCATTGCTCTAAACTTCATGAAAGTGCTTTTTAAGCTGTTTTTATTTTCTCCACTCAACTCGCAGCACTTTCTGTTGGAAATCATATTTCAGCGAACGGATATGTTTTATGCAGATCTTTGGGGAAAGGAAATGCTGTTCTTTCTGACGTTATGCATTTCAATAAACAGAGAGCGGGAGATCATTTATGAGGAGATAATAAAATAACATAAATCTTCGAATATGTGCATCATCGACTTGAAATAATAACTAAGAGAGAAAAAGAGCCATGCTCTTTGGATTTTATTTTTAAAATCCTTTCATCAACTCCTGAAGCTTCTTCATTCGATCTTCAATTTTTTGGAGTGCTTCGCTCTTTTCGATTGCTAATGTTGTATCAGCTTCTTCGTCAACTGAAAGTTGTTCGAAAACTGTGTTCAGTTCGTCCATGATGCGTTGCTCGTCATCAGTCAGCCTTTTGAGCACGAATGGCTCGCCGCAAACCCCGTCGTTTGCCTTGCAGAAATGCATGAAGCTATTCCACATTGAATTTTTCTGTTGGAACATAAAATTCTTTGGGAAATAAATCAGACGAAACTAAATTGATTACATTACCTGGAGTGTGTCAGCATTTCCGACAAGAATGAGCAGCGACTTTGCTCGAGTGATGCAGACATTCAAGCGCTTTTCGCTTTTCAGGAAGCCAACATTGTCGCGAGATTTCACAGTCGATATGATGATAATTTTCTTTTCTCTTCCTTGGTAATATTCAGCTGTTCCGATCTCGACGTTTCTTGCGTGACGAAGTTTTTCACGCAGTTTACTCAATTGAGCTTTGTAAGGTGACACGATTCCAATGTCTTCCTCTTTAACTTTAACTCCATCGATTCCAACATTCAAGAGCAAATCAACGTAGAATTTAACTTTATCCAACTCTCCTTCGTTATAAGAGCTGGTTCCTCCTTTGAGGATTTTACTCGGAGTTTTAACGCAATGGAAGAGCAAAGGAAATAGTTTGTTGACCAAAAAGTTCCATTTCGTCCCAAAGCTTTTCTCTGGTTCTTGGATTTTTGCTCGCAACTGTGATTCATAGAAGAGAACATTTGAAAATTGTAGAATTGCTGGATGTGATCGGTAATTATCCAAAAGTTGAGTAACGTAGTTACTGTCGAATGATTTGTCTATCGGGTTCATGCGATATCGACGCTTTGACATTATGCGTTCCATGAAACTAACACCTGTTACGAATGGAAGAAATTAAAATTCATCTGTCGATACCAAAGTCAATGTCTCACTAAGTCCCATTCGTGATGCAATATCCGAGTTGATGACAGGACCGAGTTGCTTGTGATCTCCAAACAGAACGAGATTCGTTGTGATTTCCTGTTCAGCTGCGCCTAAACCTACGTCGAAAGCAATAAAAAATACCTTTTTCAATAAAAATGTGTTCGTCAATGGAGATGAAGAGGCGTGCGCTTGACTTTGATGCACACGACAACTTTATTAAAAAATTCGAAAAGCAAATCAAATGTGAAGTTCCTTCGACAAGTTGCTTCTTCGTCGTGCAATGCAAAGAATTTAAGGAATTTTCAAATGAAACTCACCAATGATAGGAACGAATGCTTCAGGTTCCATTGCTGCTGCACATTCATCGACGAAAATGAAATCAAAGTTTCGATTCATTTCCATTCCCTCAAGTTGAACTAAACGAGAGCAACTCATTAATGTGACAATGACGACATTGAAGTGACTAAACTCTTCCTTCGTTGGGTAATCGTTTCGCTTCGAACGGAGATTCGATGTCTCTCTCAAAACGGAACTTGTGTCTCCGCTTTTAGGATTCAACAGCGAAGGTGAATAGTAGCGGAAGATTTTATTACGCGAAATGTATTTCAGCAATCGAACGCCAACTTCATCACATGCACTATTGGACTGAGCCGTGACCATAATGCGGCTTTTCGGTTTCGTTTTGAGAATCTGTGCGATGCACTCGACGATACAGCTTGTTTTTCCCGTTCCAGGCGGTCCGAAGACCACGTATGGGAATGGATACGCGGTGCAGTTGACAATGTTCTTGATTGCCGTCATTTGCTCTTCATTGGTTCCAATTTGCTGATTGTACCATTGAAAGTTGTCAACCTTCGCGCCATTGTCACGACTACTGTTCATTGGAACGTCCTCAAAATCGTCGAAAAAGCGATGAAGCAAGAGCATTCGGATCGAGTCGAGAGCTTGGAAACAAGCTCGATAAGTTATCCGGTTCGGTATGAATCGAACGAAATATGGAGTCGCCAGTTTCAGCATTTTTTGCGTCTTTTCAAAGTGAATTCTTCCACCTTCGACTTTATCCACTTGAGCGAAAATACAATCGTCCTCAAAGTTGATTCGTCCCTCTTGATACTTTTCCATTGGAACCAGACAGATTGACATTTCCTCAAACTGTGGCGGAAGTTTGCTTTCTTTTGCAACGAACGAGTAATTGTTCATTAAGCCTTCCAAAAACACATCACGAAGCGTGAAATCCTTGAGCTCGTCCTGGCTACTCAAATCTTCGATGTTAAGTGCGTACTTGATCATTTGCGAAGAGTTGCCGGCATTTCGTTCTCTGATATCTGTTCGTTGGTATTGACTGATAAAGTTAAAGAAACAAAATTAAATTTTCGCGATCCTCCATCAACATTTACTTTGTCTCTTGAAACTCTTAAGGAAAGCCCTAAAAAAATCGATAAAGTCGTCGCATTCGCGAAAATGTTTTATATACGAAAATGAAGAATAAGAAAACCTTTTTTTTCATCTTTCTCGAGGGCGACAGGAGAAAATTTCCTCTCCTTTTCTGAGAAACGTCGATGGTGCAATTCTCAAAGTTAATACCAAACGTGTGACGCTTTAATATGTGTGCACAAATTCTCCCCTTCGCTCGAAAGATATCTTGATATTGGATTCGGCGAGAAAACAAACTTTTTTCATTTGGAAAATGTGAAAGAATGCGGATTTGTACGTCGAGTTCGCGGGGAAAACTCTGGAGTTTAAAAGGATTTGCTTCACGTTAGACGCGACATCGAGACATGCATTAACAAAATTAAACTTTCCACGCGAGCATGTCAAAGTCAATGAAAAAACTTACTCGATTTCTTGTAAAAGAAGCAAGTCAGCCGCACTGAGATCTTCGTGCCTTTTGAATTTGTGATTGTACAAGTTGACGATTCGCTTATCTGCATGGTAGTGGCCGAGGAATTTGAAACGGAGACGAGTCTCTTGTTGGAAGAATGGGACCTGTAAATTATAAACTTTTAGATTTAGTTTGACGAAGTGAGAGCTCCTTACGTCAAAAGAATATTCGCAGTGGTATCGTTTCCAGTCAGGATCTTCGATGAAGATGAAGCTTACAAGAATCGAAAAGGTTTTCATGAAAATGTGTCGATCAATGTTGCCAACATTGAGTTTAAATGTTTTCGATTTCATCGGATCATCTGATGTTGAAAGATTGTAAATGAAGTCGTTTCCAGTTATATCGATGAAATCGGCCTCTGCAATCTTTTTGTTCGAGAACTTGTAAGTTCCCACAAGTGAAACTAAGCTCCATTGAAAGTGCCGATCCGAGATTCCAAGAATTAGAGTTTGGTCCGTAAAGTTGTATTTTGCTTCTACTTCGAGTTCTTCCGGGAAGTCGTCAGGACTTTATTGAATGAGACATTAAAGAAAAGTTGTAAGGGACTGTTCGTAAATTACGACAAAGATAAAAGTTTTCGATAAACTTTTATGAGGATGACGAAATATATCGCAAGACTTTGAAACTAATTGGTTCATTGTATTCACGAAATACTCACCGCTTATCATCGTTCGCAGTTGCGTTATCAATTTCTGGTTCCGCATTATCGTTTGCCGCTGAGTCATTTTTTTGATCTTGTTTATTTTTCTTCTTCTTGTTCTTTAAAATCTTTGGAACATTTGCCGGTTGACCTTCAATCGTAGATTTGAGGTGCTGCACTTCAACATTAACAATACTTCCTAGGTCAACTGTGTTGTTTTGGGGTGCTCGCTGTTGTCGAAACATCTTGTTAACTAACTTATGCTCTTTAATTTTTTTTTGTTGTGATCGACAAGTTGATTCCGCTAATTTGAAGTGATGGACAAGTTGGATCCGCTAATTTGAAATTAAGTCGATCAGAGGGCAACTCACTCCGCGATTCGCGGACCGCGAAGCTTTTTTTGGTTTCACGACGATCGTTGGAAAAAAAGCTTTAAAAATATCAGCAACCGGCCAATCGCTTCTCAAGCTTTCTTTGATTGTTGACCTAGCAAATTCTTTGACGTAATCGTGAGTTAAGATTTGCTCAAAGAGTTGTAAACAACTTCAACTTCAAAGAGAATTTTTCTTCAGTTTTTCTTTTAATTTCCCTGTAAAACTTAAAACGTAAAATAAAAGTCGTCTTTCTGCTAATTAACTGTCTAAGTTTTCATTTTATTCATTAAATTCTCCTTTTTGCATCAAGTTGATGTTTACAATAGATAAAATCATCTTCCTATTCTCTAGAGTATCATTTGATGCTGCTGTTTGATTGTTTGATGATTATAGGACCATCTCACTAACAAGAGACTTCAATTTCCAAAAGAAATTGTGTCATAAATGAATTAAGATTACAATGATTATGTGACGTTTATCAATTTACTGGATTCTCGTACAAATGTTTTCTTATCGTCGAGTTTCAATGAACGATTAAAAAGCTTCAGTGGAACTCTCAGAACGAGAAGTTCTCGTCGAGAACAAATTTCATAAAAGTTTTATGAAATTCTCAGTTGAATATTCATGAATGCGATATTTTCTCTGATGTTGCGATGAAAACTGTGAATTTTCACTTGAAAATTAGCAAGTCATGCCCATCTCGACTTCTGTCTCGAGTCGACGAAACTTCGGGCAATAAAAAATATGAGAACTTTGTTCCCTCAAAATTCTACGTCGAGCTGACACATTCTACAAGAAAACTATGAAAAAGCGTTCGTGCTGCTTTTAGAAATGTTCGCAAATTACGTAGAAATCAAGATATTTCTTAGACATTTCAAGAATTTCCCACAGAACTCTGCGTAGCAGACGAACAACACCTTTTGCAGCTGTAGAAATATAAAAATATGAAATTATAAGTCTTTCAATTAATGTGCGCGGCGGATTGCAATGCAAATGAAGTCTGAGACAAAGAGTCTTAGATGAGAAATAAAAATGAAACAGTTTTAGAAGCGCAATTTAGCGCTCGACTTGATATTAAATATTTCTGACGTGAAGACAATGAAAGCTTTGAAAATGTGTTTGCAATTCTAAGTTGCTTCTTCGACTTATGAAAGAGCTAAACTTCTACCGAACAACGACGATGAGTATTTAAGTTTTGATTTGAAAAAATATTTCCCTTGCGTTACTTGAGAATGAGAAGGAAGAGAGAAATTGCTTATTGTTCAATGTAAATAATTTCTCGTGACAAAACTTATTGTTTTTATTATGATTAAAAGTTTATTATCGCCGGTGTCTTGAAAAAATATCAAGAGAAGATGTTCTTGAGCTGTCATCAAATATCTGAATTCAAAATATTTCTCAACAATTTAATTTTCAAACTCAAAAACGAGTTTACTTCTTATTTAATAGACAAAACATTTTTCTGCTTTGCCCTGAAGCCTTTTGAGTTGAAAAATTTGAATAATTTGTTTGACAATGAGAAAATCAGATACACAGCCAATTTCAGATGAAAAACTCAACTCTCCATTAAAGATAATTGCTAATCAATGGAGCATTTGCTTGATTCTTCTCTCGGTATTGTTTTGTTATAAAACTTCGCGTAATTAATATAAAATGAGCTTTAGGGGGAGGGGAAATAAGAAGAAGCAAGTTCATTATCATAATTTGATTTGATTTTGTCAATCGCTTCAATGTGAACGACGACGTTGTTCTACAATCTCTCTCTTTTTAATGTTCGCTCGGTTTAGCGTGTCGTCTAAAATTTTCCTCCTCGTTTAAGATATGTTTACTTCATCGCATTCTGAGAAAATTCTGATAAGCATCATTCCATGTATCGTCGATATAATTTCGACGCCTTTTAAAAGGGAAATAAATTCCTTAAAACGGAAAATGAATTCCAAAAAGTCGATATCATCAGCGTTTTCTGATTCCGTCGTATGTGCACTTTCGCACCTTTCTTGATCATCCATGACTAAGCTTTCGATTTGCGGGACGATAGACATTCTTTATTGCACTTCGCAATAAGAAATATTTTCCAAGTCATTTCAATTCCTCAAAAGGTAAAATGGAGCAAAACTCAAATTCAATTCTTCACTCGCTTGCAATAACATCTTCATTTTAATGGTTCTTCGCTCCATGATCACGTAAATCGTTCGATTTATTGTTGAACTTCTAATGCTAGCAAAATTCTCATCCTTGAATCATTTCAAATCCCATTTAAATGCTGCGCTCTATTTAGCTTTCAAAACGGCGACAATGAGTATGCCCAATGAGGTGAAAGCAATTATTGATAATTGCACGATAACTTCTTATGATGCGTCAATTGCATTTTTCTTTAAAAACGTTAAAAAATTGATAAAATGTTTTTTGTTCACTCAATTTCTGGACGCTTCGACTCATTGGCCATACCCTGGCTAGTTGATTAAATCAGATGCTCTCTATTATTGATGATTATGATGCTTCTAAGTTTATTTTATTGTTTTACTTTTCATCAAATTCGTTTGTCTACAGCTTCTTATTTTATAATGAAATGAAATGAAATTTTCAATCTTTGCTTTAGCTTTCGTCAAAAGTTTTTAGAATTTTCAGAAGCTTTCGCTTACAAGTAAAAACAATTCACTTTCGTTGGATTTAATGAGTCGAGTATGATGAATTCAATTGAAATATTATAGTGCAACAAAAAGGAGAAATTCGCGTATTTACAAATATTTTTTTAGCTTAAACACGCTCTACTCCCAAAAAAAGAACTGGATCGAAAATATAATATTGTTGAAATGCAAAAAGAAAACTTTCTTTCTTGACTAGCTCTGGAGGTTGTGAAGTCGCAGCACGAATGATTTACGAGATTTCTGATGATGGAGCGCCAATTAAAGCCACTGGAAAGTTTTTCACGTGTGTTTGCCATTGTGATGAGAGTTGAAAGAACTTAACTCCTGTCCACTCAGTTCCGTCGATGTAAACTGTTTGAAAAAGGAAAAGGGAAAAAGAATTTATAAGAATGTGTCAAATGATTCATTAACAAGATTCAACATACCTCTCAACGGGACCGGATGCGATTGTTTCGCTGAACAAATGAGACGCGCTACGCCGTCAATGCATTGCTCTTTCTCACCATCACGATCCTTCTCCTTCTTTTTACCCAATCGCATGACTGCAAACGAAAGCAAACATAAGAGTTATTGATGGGAATTTAGCGTGACGACGTCACGGCGAGACTCACTTTTCTGCTTCTTTTCCTTTGCGGCAAAACAAAGCGTCATGCCGTTGGAGAGTTCACCCGTCTGGGGATACATTGGAAGTCTCCATACCTGGAAAACCTAATCGTCAGCAAGAGATATGTGGATGTTAAATGGGAATTCTCACCTGGAGATTCCTGAACGTGCTTTTTACGCTATTCTTTCCTTGATCCTGACCCTTTGTTTGACTCTTTTCCTTTCCATCCCCAATTGGACGCATTAGAGGCCAATAATCGACCTGAAGCTCCATTGGCTCTTGAAATTGTGCTGGAGTTGTTGGTTGCGTGGGAGAGGCTCGTCCTGTTGCTGGAGGTGAACTCGACAGTTGAGTATTCAGTCCATTGCCGCTTTCATCGAGATCAAGTGATAATTGAGGACCTTCAAGGTTTCCCAATCTTACATCCTGTTGCGATAAAATAGAATTTATATTTGAAATAGTTGAGAAAGTAGAAATATTTCACTTACACTAATAAATGGCACAAAAATTTGACACGAGTCCTCTTCTTTGTAATTAACCATCGCTTCAGCAATTGGAATTTGAGTGCACGGTCCACTGCTGTGCAAATATCGTTGAATCCTGTTGGTTATTTCCAACGCATCAGCCTTTGATTGTGAGCCCTCCGATGTCGAGCAGAGTTGTTGCCAACTTTCACTTCCGAATAAATTCGCGTAGCTGTTATCGATCGAACTCAAATATCGGGAGATGGCACTGTTTCCGATGGGAACAATGAAAAATCGGATGTGATTTAGCCAATCTGGTGGTCGGCATCCGAGAAGCTCGACATAATGTCTCAGTACGGAGCCTTGAAGCCAATCGCCGCCCAGCAGGAGAACTTTTATTGTACTTGGTGGTTTTGCGGTTGAGTTGCAACTGTGAGAATTAATCGAGATAGATTAGTCGGTAACCAACCGCGAAAACAATTCTTTTTAATCGACAACTTACTACTTTTGAATCTTTGTCATGAGCGATTGAAGAATGGCCTTGATCTCAGCTGTATTGTGAGCTTGAAACATTGGACGAATGTTTGTCGACAGAAGAGTCATTAAACGATGAATGAATAAGTTGCCTGGCTCAGAAGGTCCGACAATAGACACAACCTCGGGCACTTCGTCTGTCGAGAAAGTTCTGCTTAACTGCTCCAGGAGAGACTTTCTTGGTTCAACATTTGTGGGCGACAGACAGGCGTCCAGTGCAACTGTCTTTGGTTCGGTTGAGAAGCTTAGACTCTGCTTTTTCTTCGTCGCACTTGAAGGCGTACTGCTTGACGTGCGGAAAATCGTCTTCTTCTTCTCTCCGGAAGCTTGAGCGGCATCCTTTGGTGGACTTGTATTTTGCGGATCAGAATTTGGCGCTTCGGGGTCAGTGTTTTGAGCATTACCTTCGTTACCACTGCTATCTGCCCGCCATGAGTCAGCACCACGATCTAAATAACGGACAAAAAGAGAAACAGGAGATAAATGAATTTTTGTAGAACAAAACATTGCTTAGCGGGAATGTAAAAACCACATGGTGTGAAATTGATTTAAATTGTGTTTTGAGGGAGCGCGAGCTTTATACTTTTCATATTGAAAAGGGTTAATTAGCATTTAAAAATAAATTTTCTCATAATCATTCTCATGCTCATGCAACAACATTCGCTGCTTCTGTCCGACAGAAGTCGACCAGAGATTACAAGGGAAAAGTAACAAAAACATTTTCCTCATATTACCGGTCAACCTCCCGTCGAATGAAGAGCTCGAGGTGCGAGATCAAAAAAAGCATTTAAATTAATTAACTCGCCTTGCCTCGATGGACAAGGAGAGGGAAGAAGCATAACAAACAAGCAAGCGAGCAAGCTTCTAGCTACAAAATTAATAAAATGGAAACATCTTTAGTGTGGTGGATTCTTTTAGTTTTGCGATGCGGGAGAAGGAGGGCAGGTGAACATTTTACAGAGTAACAAAAAGTTTTTCGTTGAAACAGGAAGAGATTCGTTTTGCCCCTCGCTCTCTGTGTTTTCTTCTCCTTCTGGGACGAAGAGTGGTAAGAAAATTACTTAATTGAGTTTTTATGTATTTAGTCGGGTCATTCTTCTTCCTCTCGATGTTTTTTCTCCTTATGAAGATCTTCTTTGACTCTTTTTCCGTGTGAAAGAATCCAAACAGGAATTCTTAACTAAAACTTTTCTTTTTGTTTCTTGGAATGAAGGAATGAAGTAAAGAAAAGCAAATTAAGTTTCCTTTTCAAGTGGTGGACCGAGCGGCCTTTGCAGAAGTGAACGAAGGGAATGTCATGCTCTGCTGTTGATCAAATATTCCATCGACACTCCTCCCTCTCGATCCTGCCTACCATTCCCTTCGATCACTTTTAAGAATATTTTAAAGAAATGAAATTGAAAGAATCTTTTCGGCTTTGAGTGTGAGAGAGACAGAATAAAGTGGTTTTGCCAGGAAGTGAAAAGTTTCTTGCTTGCGGAGGAATAAAATAAAGAAAATCTATTTTCATTTTTTAGGGTTTTCCATCTACTTCAGATTTTCTTCTCCCCCAAAAAAAACTTGTCTTCGCTTTTGGGGATGGAATGAAAAATACAAACCTTGACCGTTCGGCGAGATTTTCTTTTCGGAAATTATCGAATCCCTTTTCTCCACGGGCATTTTATCTGCGAAAACATAACAGGGGAAAAAAATAACAAACAGAGAAAAGCCATGCAAAGTAACGGCATCATCGGAATTCATTTCGTGAAAACTTTGCATTCAAATCGTCCCGTTTAACTTTTGACTGATGATTGCGACAATGTTTTGATGTCGAACGAAAAGCGGGGAAATTTCATTTGGAAAAGATTTCCAATGAAAAGTCTTGGAAAGCTTGGAAAAGTCTTTCCAGTGTGTACTAGACTTCGATTGCTACGAAAGCATTGAAACATTCGACAATGAGAGCATCGCATCCGATGCTCTCGAAGGACATTTTACCGTCTTACTTAATTGCGGCATAATTTAACCTGTCGTGAGGAATTAACCCGAAAACATCGCCTGCGGGGAGATTTCTCGTCTCCCCCTTCCTCTGAACACAGGCGCGCGCGAAAAAAATGAATTTCGTCCCATTCCGCTTAATTAATTTCTCGCCTTCGCACACTTCTTTCAACTGAAGCCGAGGAATTTTCCCTGAAGCATTTTTGACGACGATGAATGAAAAACAAAAGAATTCTATGTTCTTTTCTGGTTAATAAAGCAACCACTCATGCCGATGTTCATGAAATAATATTAATAACACTCATTTGATTCCGTTCATTATTTTCCTCTCTCGAAATAAAAAAAAAGATATAATCAATGATGCTATGTGGATGCGAACGAAGCGATTGAGTGAGTGAGAGAGTAATGTGTTGCTTAATGAATTTTATGCAATATCCTCGATGATGATAAGAGAACAGAACAAAAAATGAATATGACGAAAAAATCATAAAACATTAATGAAAAATTGCTCTCAATTTCCTATATGAAGCGAAAGGGCGAGTAACTCTAAATGGCATTTAACTTTTGCGCTTACTAGTTGATTAATTTTGTTTTCATTAAAACGCGAGCGTACAAACAAATCAAAAAAACCGGGCCAGAAGAGGAACGGTGAGCGAACAGATTTATTTTTCACTGCTACGTCGTCCTCTTCGCTTTTTTTTATCAAAAAAAATCATAAAACGAATGCAAATGTTACGCAATAAATTAGCACACATCAAAGTGTATTCGTTGGCAAGCTTGCTCACCGAGAACGTTGTCCTGCTTTGTGTTGAAGAACGGCCTCAGAGACGGTTTCGGTGTGGAGCCAATTGAAATGCTGTCGATGTCCTGTCCAGATTCTTCGCCACATGAAAGCGACTCCAATTCTTGAAAGAGAGCATCGAGGTCACGTTCACCACGCAATACTCCTTGGCCCCGTCGCGGGTCGCCCTCGAGCTCTTCTGGACGGAAGCGTTTCAAAAGTGCGACAATTTTCTGCTTGAAGTTTCGTTGCTGTGGAGAAGGAAGGAGGAGACGAGAGGAAATTGTTTTTCATCAAAAATCCGCTCGCTTGCCATAATTGAATAACCAATACTCACTCGGCTCATTTTATTGGCACGAGATCCCTTGACTTTCACCTCGAAATCACTATCGCTGTCGCCCTGGGCACCACCTAAATTCTCATCCGCCTCAGCGTCATTTTCATTTCGTTCCAATTTCCGGTAATTATCACGCTTTGCCGCGTAGCCCGACAGTCCATCGTCGTTATCTTCATTAGAGCTAAACTCCTGCTCTTCGTCCTCATCGGAATATTCGTTGCCAATTCCTCTGTCTGCTCAAGAGCGTGATGCGAAAGTTTAAAGTCAATTTCTTTCTTAAAATTGTAATAAAACGCATTCAACAGACCTGATATTAAAACGTTGTTGTTATTTTTATTGTCTTGATCAACAGGACTAGTAGAGACCTGCGTGCAACGGATAGTCGCAATTGGAAATGAAGGTCGTCCATTCTTTCCTGTGTCACTCAATTCCACTGTCATATCCATTGACTTTTGAAGCACAGCATCCATTCGAATCAATCCTTCGGCTAATGTCTTGTAGCCAAGAATCGTTCTAGTCTTATATTTCTTACGTCGTTGCAAAAGAATCAAAAGTCTAGAAAGAAAAATAGAAACAAATGCTTTCAGTTTCACTCATAACTTTAAAATACTTTACGGTCCCCAAACAAAAAAAATGGATTTACGATCCACGTTTTTCTAAAAATTCGTTTTCATTGAATTGAAATCCTTTTTGCTTCTACTCGAAAATTCCCATAGACTCAAGTCTTATTTACTCAAAAATGAAAGCGCCAGCATGATATTTATCTGATTTTGTCACGACACTCGAAACAGCAGAGAAAATCCTCAACGAGCTTTTCGAAGCATTTTGAGCTTCAACATTCAATAATCCAATGAAAGAGTGAAAATTTTCTATTAACTTCTCGTCGAAAGTGTGAAGCGTCGAACGACAAACATCGACAAATAGATTTTATTATTCAATGAAGCTACGAGACACCTGTTTATGTTTATCCCGCAACAACGAAAGCCTATATAAGGATGGGTAGAGAAAAGATTAAACATTGCTTTGTATGGTAAAGTTGAGAGGCTTTGCGTCGTTTAATGTCAATTTTAGACTTTATTTACGGAAGTTTTCCGTGTTTGAGCCCATCAGAAAAATAAGAAGAGTCGAACGAAGGTTGAAAAAGTGATTGAGCGTTGTCAAAGTTCTTTATGTCAGCAAAAAGAAAATTGGGAATTACCTGTTACCATCACGTTTGAGGAAATGTGGATACTGCAGACTGAAGTGTAAATCAAGCTCTGTTTCAAGCAGTGGCGGACTGTTTAGTGGGAGGCCTCCACTGTACGATGGAATTACAAGTTGTGGAACTGGAATCTCGTGCGAGCGTAGTGTTCGTTTGGAGCTTTGCATCTTTACAGCAAGTGAGAGCGTTGAAACATCTGCGGGCAGGGCTGTGAGCAGTGATAATCGCGTGATGGTTAGAGAACACAATCTGAAAAGAAAGAGAATTTATTAGAAAATTACGAAACGAGCTTGTGAATTCAGATTTAAAGTAAGAGAAATGCGATAAGCATGAGAAAGCTCGAGCTAAGCATAAACACACGACCCTGATTTCAATAATTAGCCTGCCATAAATTAAGGGAGCGGCTTTTGATTTATCGACCAGATCCTTTGTTCTACATCGCCATTATTCGGTGCTTTATGGAGCCAACGGACATCGTTGTTATTGGATCCCATGACGCGAGTGTTTTAAAAAGCTAATCTTTGTGTTAACATCGGTTAAAGGTGCGCGGCAGTCAAGCGGAAGAGAACATTAAATTCAAGCCGTCATAGCGCCAGCTTGTGCTAGAAAGATTGATGCTGAGCATTTCAACTCAATAAATTGAAATATTCTGACCTGTTGGCCTTTCTTGTAATACTGCGAAGACCTAACTTCTGTTTCATTACAAACGGAGCTGTCACATTGGTCGTAGAAATGAACTTCACCCCCTTGGCTTTGAGATGCCAGCATTTTATGGTAATTTGGCCACGAGGAAAGTTTTCCCTTTTTGGCATTATGTCGACCGCGTCGCAGATTCTTTTGCCTTATCTCGCCTGTGCACATTCTTCTGTTTGCTTTCGCTTCATGAAAGAAAGCCAGAAAAAGAACTTTTCAATTTCCATGCGAAAGAGAAATCGTCAAAAACTTTTCTTTCCTTGCTCGCTTCGATAACGATCTCGCTTAGCGTCGTAAAACACGATGTCTTGGCGTAATCAATCGGCGCCCTTTTCGCTCGGCAAACGATAAACTTTTCGCCTTACCCAAACCATCACTCTGCTTTCTTGTATGCGTTAACGCAAATGTTTTCTCCCTCTCCCACTCCAGCTTTCTGTTGACTTGATGGCGTGTCGCGCTTTTGAGCCCTAATTACAGCTTTTTTTGTATAATCAATGAAATTTGCGCTCGTAGCCGCAATATTGAACTCACAGCGAGTGTCAACAAACATTTCTCCCACGACAAACTGCTCCAATTTAAATGCGGTCTCTACTTGCTTTATTATTGTTTATTCATTGGGAACGAATTTTAATTTATACATGAACGATAAGAATGATGCTCCATCGAAAATAAAAAAAAACGCCGAAGTCCGGCAAATTACTTTTTTATCATCAACAAATTTTCATTTTCCAATCAAAAAAGCTCGAGCGAAATTGCAATCGTGTAGCGAAGCAAAAAAAATATTTGATGAGATTCGAGCGGAATAATTTCTGCTTTTTTTATTCCCCCAAAAACAGTTTGGCGGATTCGCGTTTTTCGTTTATCATTAAAAAGTGTTTTATCACTTTCGCTCGTTATTTTTTCTGGCGCTCAGCTTTGTCGGTTGTTGTAATTACCGGTGAAAAAAACATCATGAATTCCACTTTCCTAGTTAATATCGAGCGGTGAGCTCCATTGCTCCAGATGCTTCATGGTTTCAATGGAGATTTATTCGTTGATACACTCAGGCGCCTTGTCAAAAGAAATTATTCCGTTTACTTCCGCGTGGCTTTTCAACAAGTTTATGTAAACACAGGTTGATTGAATTATTTTCCAATTTCTATCGCACTCATCGCTCCATTCACCTACAGCCTGTCAGTTTGATCAAATAAGTCATCATTTGAACATAAACAAGTGAATCGAGCAGTACACGAACGAATTAACTTCATAAATCAAAATTGACACATTGAGCATTCATCTTCCCTCGCAGAAAAAGCCCTTTCAATCCAATCAATTATTATTTGTTGACGTTTCTAGTTTCTCTCGCGTAGAATAGGAACAATTAACTTTTATCAGTTTGTCAACGCTTATCAATGCTCCAAATTAGCAGTAAGACTCGTAAAAGTTTTACTGCCATGATAACGACTAAAAATATAAAAGTTTGTTTTCTCAGAAAGTTTGCGATTTCGAGGAAATAAGTTTAGGAATTCTTATGATTTCAGATGGAAAATCAAACGATGTTTTAGGCCTTCCTTTAATATAATTTATCCCCGAAGGCGACGACAAGGGAAATTCTAATGCTCCAAGTCACGATACATAAGTCTGCTTTAAAACCTCGCTCTCTTGATTCAATCCCCAAGTCTTAAATTATTAATGTTATCTGCCTCCATCATCATCCATTCAAAGTCTTGTGCTTCTTCAAGAGGAGAATGTTAAATGGTTGAAAGGGAGAAACGCAAAGTCAAATTCTCATAAATTTAAAACGTGTCATCGAAAATGATTACACACTCTCACACAACGCAACGATCTTTTGTGATGGAAATTTTCCCTTGTTGCTCCTTTTGTTGGGTGACATTTTATACTTTGCATGAATACTCAATGGACAGACGTTTAAATCCGTCAAAGTACGTGCAGAGACATAAATTAAAGTTGAGAAGAGAAGTTAAGGTCGGAAGCGCGTGGTTGCCACCGAAATGCAAATTTATTAAACCTTTTAACTCTTTTAAAGTCTTCACCCCGTTCTGATAATTTATTCAAAAGTCGCGTTTCATTCTTCCACCTCGCGTTATCTTCCGACATCCGATCTCAAAGAGCAAAGTGTTTCCGAAAATTTAAATTCCATCTCAAACATCCTCCGTACAAAGACAAATCGCATTATCAGCTCGACCAGCAATAAAAATGATAATCCAGTGTTTACTTTCGAGCCACACCATAAATTGAATTATTAGGGAATAATTAACTTTTTATTGCTCGACTCGAAAGGGCGGACGATGCTATTTACTGAGGCTATCATTGTTGAGCAATAAAAAAAAGAAGCGAGCAAAGAAGAGAAGCGATCATAAATAAAGGGCCGAGCGTTGAATTTAATTGAAGCATTCAAATAGAAAGAAAGCGAGAGATTGACTTCCCCTCCCGGTAGGCAATCGTCGAGTTATTGACATTGATTTGATATTTGATTCGCGTCGTCTACTCCGCGATGGCGGAAAACATCATTCGAGGAAGCTCGCTCGAGTAGCACTTAAAGCTTATTGAAGGATAACAACAAATCCATACGTTACATGTGTAGTGGCAATTTATTTCCGATACGGTGAGAGTCGTAAACATTTCGTGGCGAAATTTATGTTTTCATAGCGATTCCCTCGAGAGCGCTTAGTTATTGACTTGCACATATTTTTTTTTTGGGAGGATTTCCCTCTGAGAGAGAGAGAATAACGGAACTGATTTTGTGGTAATTAAATTTCACGTTTGGCATTGGCCTTGACATTTACACATTTCAAGTGCTTAAAGCTTTATTTATACGATAACATCCGCTAGCCATTTAACTCACGAGAAATGTTCCCCGATGTCTAAAAATATCGCCTGCGCTTTGCTCCGGCAAATCGAATTCTTAAACAATTTACGCTCCGCTTCAAAGCTGTAGAGAGGAATCTCGAGTTGAGTGAAAAATCGATGAAATCACGTGCGTAACCGAGTTTTCTTTCTGTCATACTTCCCGAACTCGCGTGTTCAGCTTAAGAAACACGAAAGCAAATGTTTGGGCTTGTAATAAAATTCTTCAAACACTAAATTCGCATGATTTATCCTTGAAGCGAAAATATTTTTGATATTTTTTCGCTCCCGCGCTTTTATCTCGTCTCCAACGTAGGAACAAAATCATAAAATAAATCGCAATATTTCCTTCCACAAATAACGTAATTTCTTCCAACCGATCTGAAGCATAAATAAATGAGTTTTTTCGAAAGGAAAGATAAAAAAATTCTTCAAAATCATTTGCTTTTATTGAAACGCAAATATTTGATGTGAGAAATCAGGGAGAGAGAGAAGCAAGTTTAACGAAGAATCTTTTTTTTCTGAAGTGCTTATGGTTGATTTAATAAGAAGCAGATGATGAATTGGCAAGCACAACTGCCGATCAAGTTATCGTGTTCATTTTAAAGATGTGTCTTGAATGCTTTTAATTATCTGAGAGACGTGTGGCGCTCGTTAAAGAGATCGTTTAGAAGATGAGCGGAAAAACATTTCGAACGATGCAAGAATGATACAAGCAAAAGTTGTTCTTTTTTTGTCATCATGCACAGCTCGAGACAAAGGAAGCGGGAAAAAATTAATGGGACACTTGAAAGGCATCGCAGAAATGCAAAATAATATGTAAACACGTCGCAAAGGAAAGACACCGCAGGGAATTTAAATATTTACAATGCAACCGAGAAACAGAAACTTTGTCTGCGGTTTTCGTTGTGGCTCCATTTTGCGAATCTCTGCAGTCAACTGAGTATTAAAGTTTCGACGCCAACCTCAAGCAAATACACGAGTCGAAGACTTTAATAAACTAAAGCGGAAAGCTTTAGGAACAAGCACGGAAAGGATTTCGATTTAATTCGTTCGACCGGGAAATTTAAATAACAATTCATGGAAAATAATTGACATTGGAGTCACGTACGATATTGGATTTCCTTTTGGGCATCTAATTAGTCTATTGGACAATTCTGTTCTGTTCTGTCCTCTGTTCTCATTACAGTGACGACCGAGCAAGATGCAAATTTCAATCATGAACTTTCATTAAATTCCATTCACTGAGCTGGACATGACTAGTCGACACGTTTGTATCGATATTTGAAATTTGATTAAAAATTAAAAGACATTCAACAAAGTCTTTCTATTTCTGCCCTCACTCGACCGATTGTTTAGACATTTTTGAATCTTTCATTGTCTTGAATTATTAAATGCGAGTTGAGCTGTGAGTCAATAAAGTTTGTTGATGAAAATGCGACGTAAAACTTGAAATCGATATGCGAAGAAACTGAGATTCCAATCTCAGAACAATCGAGAAATTCCGAGCTTTAACTAACTCACAAATTAATTCTAAGCACGAGAGTACGCAACAAGCTTTAATTGCAAAAGCAAATATAATAAATTACAAAAGGCAGCTAATCAAACTAAAATTGGGATTGTCTGAAACGTGTAAACAAATCAATCCCACAAGCACATACTCGGGAAATGGAGAAATCAAATATTTAAACAATCATCCGCAGCAGCACTCGCAAGCATTGCGCCTCTCTCACATAATCTCGTCATTATAATTTCGAAGCATTAAATAGTGAGCCGTTTCGCAATTAAAAAAAATTATGTTTTTCCCAGCAAATTGTCGAGTTTGAAATTACAATACCAGAAAACATATGTTTATCACTTCAACAACCACTCGAACATTAATTATTTATGTAAAAAGGATTTTAATTGCTGAGCAAGGGATGCGGGTGAAAGCATCGGAACTTTTTTGTCTCTCAACTATGCCTCGCCGTGTAATGAGAAAGACATTATTAATAAGAAAAGACTTGCTAATGAATTATTCTGTTGAGAGCGACACTTCCTTCGTATTCCGCTGGAATTGGTCGTGAAAAAGTGCGAAGCTAATTGTTGCATGCATAATTTATTTACAGCAGAAACATTCTTCATCGTAATTTTCCCGTTTCCATTTCCGGATTTATTAAGGAAATTTCATTCAAATTATAAAAGTTTTTTATTAGCGTTTGACAGAACTTGCGAGTGTGTAAAGTGAAACACATGCTGGCGACATTAGCGTGTGAAACGGTAAAAGTTATTTTAAAAGCTTTAGCGAGGAAAAACTTTTATTGATTCAATTTGACTTCCGTTGTGATGAGAAAGCGTTACACGTTGATACCAAATGATTTTACTTTCTGAAAAAGGTGAATTTTCAAAACAATATTATGCTCGCGAGTTAATAAAACATATTTCCATGGCGATAAAATGTTTTCCTTTCGACTTCTTATTTCGAAAAAAAAAAAGATCAACAAATATCTTAACGAGTTGGTAACATGCCCGCTTTTCTTTCTGCTTTTCTTCGTTGCGAAGTGCAAATTGTTTTTGAAGGCTTTGTTCGTTATTCACGTAGAATTTTGGTTCCTCTAGAGATAGAATGATCAGAGACGAGCACACACACAAAGAACGTAGCTTACAAACATTTCTTTACCACTTTTTTTGAAGTTTAATTCCTCTTGAATGTGAATGATATTTGTTCTCTTCAGCAGCTTGTCGAGAAAATCGCTACAAGTGGAAGACATAAAATTCATCGAGCGCCGAATGAGTAATAAAAATTTTTGCTGCCTGATCTTCTTCGTAATGCCGACTTGTTAGGAATTGTTTGTTTTACGATAATTATGGATTGAGTGCCCGAGTTCATTTGATCTGTTTCATTTACGTTTCCGAGATCTGTGCCCTTGTCAGCCCTTTGACAATGCTCACTGAATCACATCGATTTGTATTAATGATTCATCGCATGTGAATTGTGTCGCACAGCTGAGTTTATCTAGTCAATAGTCAGTTGTTTTGATTTCTCGTTAGGTTACTACGCGACTCATCCAAGCGACTCAAAGAAGTCTAAACAACAATTTCACGCAAATGAAAACTCCGCAGTCGAAACGATAACGCTCTAGACCATGAAGGTGAAAACCAAGCTCGATGTGTCAGTTTCCATTATCATTATATCATCTCGAGAATGGAAATTTGACGTTGAATCTTAAATAGAGTCGATTTGCTGAAGCGCAACAGTTGGAAGTCAACGTCGTTTTTTTTTTTCAAGGCGAAAACTTTTTTTTTACGATTCGTTTCATCTAAATTGGTAACGACAACCTTGCATCTCGAGAATCTTTTTGAGTAAACAATTACACAATCACAAACTCAACGAAGTTTGAGAGTCGTCGCTAATCGATTTGGCAGAGCAAACTCTTCTTTTCATCTTCACTCGGGTTTTTTTTTCTGCACCGCACCAAATGGATCCAATCTATTTTCACTTCTCAATACTTCAAATAGTGCCGGTCGAAAGATAAAAATAGCATCGGATTATAAATAAACACGCGCTCAAAGACCATCAAAATGTTTGTTTATGATAATCAAGACTCTCTGTGGCTCATGTGAATAATTCTTTAATTGCTTCGCTTATACTTCTTGAGCAATTAATTAAATTTTAACAAAAGACTCTGAAGTGTTTACATAACGAGCCCAAGAGATTCCTCTTGACATGTTTTGTTGTTCCCACATCGCAATCAAAGCACGAAATTTACGCTCTGCGCTTCTCCTTATCATCATAATAAAGCTTTCTTCCTCGTCTCAAAAGATTACCAGCGAAAACAAGAAAAAAAAAGCGAAATCGCTTTTTGTCAAGGCGAAGAACGAAAGTCGCACAAATGAAGTCACCGCTCTGACTTTTGTGATAAGAAATTGTTTATGATCAAACGGGGAATGAGTTCGAGGTCGAATCTTCTTGATCAACAATATTTCTAGAAGAAAAATTAAAATCAAATTACAAATCTCCAAACTTGGACGAACTAAGCGCTAACATTAACTCGAGCGAGGAAGCGAAAAAAATGTTTTTGCTTAGCGTAAATGACCCACTTAAAGTGAAATGGCGAAACACAATCCACTTAAAGATAACGTTAACTTGACAGCGCATTTGGGGCAACAAGCAGAGATAGAGAGAGAAAATCGTTCGGAAAATTGCGAACAGTTTAAATTGCTTCGTCTAAACTACAGATCAACTTGTGAAGATCTTAAACGTTTAGTTTTTCTCACAAGTCTTAGTAATCTCGCGCAAGCATTGACTTTAATTTCTAATTGCTTCGACAGATCCGCTTCTCCCTGTTGCACTATCTCTAAATAAACAATTTAAGTTGCTTCTTGAGCAACACACAATTCCAACATCTTCTGGCCGAAGCCAATCTGTTAATGTGACAATGTTTGGCTTGCAACGACAGCAACACTCGTCTATGTTTGTTGATTCTACTTTTTTTTTTGATTTTTTTTCTCTGGCATTTCAGTTGTTTGCCATCGCAACTGTTGGAACAATTAAAGTTTCGTCCGTTTCTCCACTTATTCCTCGAGCGGAATGTTCTCTGTTTGTTTATTTATTTTTGTTTCCCTCTATCTCATCTTATTTTCCTCTCCTGGCAAATGTTTCTTTATAGTCAGAGCATCAACAATAACAATAAGATCACATTTTCAATTATTTTTGGAAGTTGGCCAAGGGAGAAAATCTGTTTTGGAATGAGAAAAAAGTTCATTAAATTATGAATTTCGCTTATTCGGCCCCTCGATTGCACAAAAAAAATGAAATATTTTTATGACCGATGGAGGCTTGTGTGACACTGAATTCACAATTTCACTCTCATGCCCGTACAAAAGTCAAACAAGAGATGAAGCTAATTTTACTGTGAGGGTTTTCCTCCTGATGGTGACAGAGTTGTCAAGCATCGATTAGCAACAGCTCAAGCTATCAACAAAGTCTGACAGTTTGAGATGTCAATCAGTTCGGAGAAAAGCCCCTAAACATTGTCCAAATACATACTCACTAGTAAAATATGATCGGAATAGTCGTAAAACAGCAATGAGAAGCGACTAGAAAAACCCGGAAAAGCGAAAGAGAGAAAACTCATTTTCTTCTCCATTCAACCAGACCGACAACAGCAGAATTATCCATTTGTTACAATGGCTCCATTGTTAGTTCGCAGAACGAAATATGGACCAAAAATCTCGGAGGAGAGAGCACGAGCAAGGTCAGTGTGGCACAGAGAAGTGCAACCCTCTTCAGCCAGTGCGCAATAATCTTTAGAATAAATCCCAAGCTTTCCCTCCTTCCTTGCTCGTTCGCTTGGTGTAATTCACTGTCGTTAGTGAAGCCATTTGCGGGAAGCACATCTGCAGCAAGGAAAGGGTTGCACACAAAGTCGAACATTCGTGGATTCCGTTGGAGTGCCACATCTCTGGTGCACAATAAAGCGCAATCCATTTATGAGACAAAAAGCCCCGAAGCTTTTACATTTTTCTCTACTACAATGCCTTGAAATTTAATTGTCTTTCAGAAAGCTTTTTATTTATGTGATTCTTCTACCCGCTCGCCCCTCACCATCTCACAAATGGCTTTAGCTGGCTGGCATACGTGAAAAGCGGAATTTATCACCGAGGAAGCAAAAAAATTTAAAAATTTCTTAAACGGAACAATAAGAAGAAGTAGAGCAACATCCAGAGCGATGTAATGAATGTTTTATGACGATGGCTCAACAAAAGACTACGACGACACAGAATAAATGAAAACTTCCGCTTCGGATAACTTTATGAAACGTACACACATCAAAATGAAATTTATTATCAATTGTTTGTTATCAGCTTTCGTACTCTGTGGGCCACAGTTCACGCTTTCTAAACATTCGCTCGCCGCTCGTCATTTGTTTTTTGTTCATCGTCAGTCGCATGATTAACTTTGGAGCGTAAAATGAAACTGTCATTTTGTTCTTATCCGATATGTAAAAGGAGGAAGCTTTAATCGTTATCCGCCACTAAACCCTGTACGGGATGTAAAGGCTTAAATAAGATTTCGTAATCATACATTCAACATCTCGTGACAACGACGGTTTTTCGGTTTCGTGTAAACACTTCCCGTGTTTCGTAAAAAGTTTAATTACTTCATAGCGCTTCTCGTGTTGCTTTTATCGGCTACCTCCGCCCTCTCGATGCAACTTGCTTATCACGCAAGCGACATTTTCTAAATTCCTCTTCAACTCAAACGTCAATGCACAATGGCAATGTTATCGACAAATGAGCAAGTATTGCCATGTCGACAAGACGAAGCATTTCTACTTTTATCGTGTAGGAGGTTGCATGAGCTTACCTGAGGGTAGAGACTATCGATTGCACTTGAGGAACGTCAGAAGTAATTAAAATAAAGCAACGCAATCATAGAACAAAGTGTAAGCCAATAATAGATCTAAGTTGTTCTACTTCCACTTTAGATTCTTGAATAATTTAAATGGAGCATTGACATGGTCATCTGACTGAACATATGTCTCCACTTTAAGTAGTTGTGTGTATCTCCCTCTTTCGACATCAACTCTTCCGGTTATTATATTTACTAGAGAAAAAAAAACTTGAATGTGACTCACGAAATCACTTGAATAATGAACGGGCGACAGGTCTGCTTCATTGAAACGAAGCGAGATTGCGACAAACATCGCAAATTGACGAAAAACAAACTAAAATATGATGATTAAGTGGGAAATCGCAGGCTAATCACCGAGTTGAGACGGATAAAAATATTTTTCCTCTGAAGAAAAATGACGACAGAAGGAAAACAGTTGCAAAACTTTGCGCTCATTTATTTTTCGCCTCTTCGTAGCGAGACGATGAAAACGAAAATTAAATTAAAATAAACAAGGCCGATAATATACTCATTCCTGAGGCCGGGGTAGTCGAATATTTCTCGCTTTAGTTTATTGTGAAAGCCGGGTTGAATTGAAAATTCAACCGCCCCACTTGATGCTTCGCTCTTTGTTTGGCTCTGATTGTAACAAGGGAGACAAGTTGCTGTCGTACCTTGATTTCAAAGCAAAAGCGAGCTCTCATTAAGAGTTCTGCTAAGTGAAAGCTTTCACCCACAACCGCCTCTGTCGATTCATTAGCATGTTTTCTAAAACAAGAAAGCCTGAAAACACTTTTTCATGTCTCGAAATTTCTTTAAGCGTTTGAAATGATTAATGATTGCTTGTGACGTCATTCGCTGAATCTCGGCTCGTGGCTGTTTGTAGATGAAGTAGATGAATCGTAGCTTTAAACGTATCTGATGATATTTTGTATAAACAAAGAGCTTGCATAAGATAATCCGCTTGGAGGCATTTCTTCCCTTAGTAAGTGACCGATATTTTTATTCTTAAGAATTGCTTTTCTCAAGAAATCGAATGAAAGGTTATCAAGTTTTAATGAAGCGACTGATATCAATTTCATTGCTTCAAAGTCCCTTTGAGCTATAATTACGTTCGCTTGATGGTTCATCAATGTCTCTTCAAAGAGAGAAGAAAAGAATCAGCTGAGTCGATGATGATGCTGTTTATGCACTTGAAATTGAGCTTCATGAAAAATATGTTACGACGTGATTCTCTTTTTTCTATTTTTAGAGGAGAGAAAGCGTCATGTATTTGAAATTTTATTCATCAGCTGCGGGTGGGAGAATAATTCAATTATATCTCGAGTAACCGACATCGATACGCTTATTACCCTGTGAATAATAGATTAACAAAGTCTAACGCTTGAGAAACTATTGAATCTTTAATGATATTCCAAAATACTTTGCGGCATGTCGCGACATTGAGAACGGAACTAGAAGAAATTTATGTTGGTAGGTCGTGGATCTCTTGTAGATATTTGTGTTACATCGTCATCTTCTCTCTTCTCACAGCCATGCGTACAATGTAGATTTTATTTCCCAAAAAAAAGAAACAACAAATTTTTTTTCAAGTACTTGAAGTTACTTTAAAAATCGATTGACCATAAAGAAGTTACTCCCACAATTCATTTTTAACTCAGTCCACATCAATGTTCTTACGAATATGATTGCTGCTTTCGTGTAAGTAAATCTATCGAGACCTACATCGGACGACTAGGCTAAGCAAAAACAGCTTGATCGAATGGACTGTTGCATGCAACCCAACGATTAGCTTCTAAGTAATTGGTCAATTTTACTGGAATGTGTATCATATTTTTATGAATGGGGCTCACATATATCTGGAATGGTTCAATGAACGTGCCGAGCGCAATTGAATCATTCGCTTTCTCACTTCCCTTCTTCACAATTCTCCGGCGCACTTCTCATGATTGTGTTGGTAAAAAAAATAATTTCTCTTCACCGAAGCTTTGGTTTATCAGGATTATTAGAAGTTGAAGATAACTTATCACTAAGACTCACCTTGGAACGCAATTTGGCGGTGTTCGGTCAACTTCCCAAGCAGCAAAGTAGCGAGTTGGAGTTGGTTTTGAGTTGTTACTCATTCGCTCAAACTTCGAAGACATTTTTGTTTTTTTCTTATTCTTTCACTAGGAATTTGAGGAATTCAACTTAATTACGTTTGATGAAATCACTATGATGAATCACGGATGAGACCGAAATTTATCTTTTCTTGCACAAAAGAAGTTTTTTTGTCTCTTGCGCTTAATTTTTTGTTATTTTTTTTCATGGGCGTGAAAACTTTACATTCTGCGTCGCTTCCACTTCACCAAATCACTGAACTCGACTTGTTCGAAATGCGTTAACCATTGTTTGTTTCACTCGTCGTATGCTTTATTGACAACTGAGACCTCATCGTGGATTAAATTAATTAAATTTGCTGCCTTCCGATTTAAAAGCTAGCTCGGTCGCTTCTGCAAAATTTTCTGAACTTGATTTAGACGTTTTCAAGAAGTTACACAAATGGGTTGCCAAGCTTCATTCTGAATTAAAGTTTTGAAAGCTACGCGATTCACGTTTCGTGGCTGCCGAAAATACAAATTAAATTGCATTTAGTTTAGTTCATAAACAGCAATGGCCACTGAACAACTTACGAACGGTCTTGAGCAAGCAAAGATTGATGATTTGGTTACGCCATGGGAAGTTGAAGGAGCCGGAGATGAAGGAATCGATTATGACAAACTCATCAAGAGATTCGGAAGCTCAAAGATTGACGATGAGCTCATAGCAAAACTTGAGAGGATTGCAGGTCGGCCAGTTCATCATCTGATTCGACGAGGAATCTTCTTCTCCCATCGCGACTTACACACAATTCTTACAAACCACGAGCAAGGTAAAAGGTTTTTCCTCTACACGGGCAGAGGGCCGTCATCAGAGTCAATGCACTTGGGTCATCTTATTCCTTTCGTCGTCACAAAGTAAGTTTATATCAATCTTTGATCAATTGAATTGGCTGACGAAATATTTTTAGATGGTTGCAAGAAGCATTTGATGTTCCACTCGTAATCCAGTTGACTGATGATGAAAAGACTTTGTGGAAGAATTTAGATATCGATGAGGCTTTGCGGCTGTCAAATGAGAATGCTAAAGATATTATTGCAATGGGATTTGATCCAGCAAAGACATTTATCTTCTCGAGCTTGACTTACATGGGCCAATGTCCAGAATATTATCGCAATGTCATTAGAATTCAAAAGAGTGTGACGTTCAATCAAGTGAAAGGAATTTTCGGATTCGGAGACTCAGATGTCATTGGCAAGATTGGATTCCCAGCTGTTCAAGCCGCGCCTTGTCTGTCTTCAACGTTCCCAAGTATTTTTGGCAAAGAGAAAGTTCCTGTTCTCATTCCTTGCGCAATCGATCAAGATCCTTATTTCCGAATGACAAGAGACGTTGCTCCGAGACTTGGATTTTCAAAGCCAGCTTTGATTCACTCAACATTTTTCCCAGCACTTCAAGGAGCTAAGACAAAGATGTCAGCTAGTGAGCAGAACTCAGCAATCTTCTTGACTGATACACCGAAGCAGATTAAGACGAAGGTCAACAAACATGCATTCTCAGGAGGGCGAGTGACTGTTGAAGAACATCGAGAATTCGGAGGCAACACTGACATCGACGTGTCTTATCAACTTCTCAAATTCTTCCTCGAAAGTGACGAGGAGCTTGAAAAGATCCGAGTCGCCTACAGTTCCGGTGAAATGTTAAGCGGCGAGATTAAAAAACTCGCTACCGAGTGCCTACAGCCAATCGTCGCTGCTCATCAAGAAAGTCGAAAGAAAGTTACCGACGAGGTTCTTCAACTCTTCATGACACCTCGCAAACTAAACTTCTAAATGCTTAAATTTGTATTTTATGGTCAAACCTGCTCGTACGCTTCATCACGTTGAAATAAACCGAAAACAGAAAGAAATTTTAATCTCGATTTAAACTAATCCGACTTAACTCTCTGAGGACTAAAGAAATAGAAATTTGCATAACAAAGCAATGAGTGTTCCTCTTGCTCCAATTTATAGTTTTCAATTTTGTTCCTTCTCACATCCTATTGTTGACTTCCTCGAGCACACAGAAAAACAGTTGTCGATGATTAAGATATATAAAAGAAAATACCTGGCGTAACGACACTTGTGCAAGCAAACGGATCCGCGCTGGAAAAAAAAATTTGTCGCGCATCATGAGATGAACGAGGTTTTTTTTTAAGTCGATCATTTTCGATTTGAATTTTAAAGTGACAAGTTGTGAAGTGAAACCATGAACGAGGATTTATCTATCGAGCCTTTGAATTTGGAGATCATGAAGCCAGTTTCTCAATACTCTGTTGTGGAGGATGACGATGAGCCAAAGACGATTCTGGAACTCGATACACAGTCAACGCCGATAAATTACGCTCTTGAGCATGTTCATCAGTCAATTACACCGCCGCCTTACGATTATCTTCCTTACGAGAACTTTGATTACTATCGTTACTCGAGTCCTGTCTACGTCAGTAATCCTCCTCAGTTTCCTTTTCCCTACACTGGAGCTATTCCAATTCAAAATGATTTAAATCCGATTTTTGTGTCATCCTACAATCAACGACTGCCAGCCAGATCATCGTCGAATTCTTCGCACAAGAAACCCGATGACTGGCGAAAGAAAGCGATGGAAGTGGAGTCTGCTTTTAAGAAAACCGCTTGTGATCGTGAACGAAATAGAATGAAGGACATGAATCGAGCGTTTGACATGCTTAGAGCGAAGCTCCCAATTGCGAAACCTTCTGGAAAAAAATATTCAAAAATTGAGTGCTTGAAGTAAGAAACTTTTTGTCGATTGATTAAACGAAAATATCTGATGAAGTTTTCTTTACAGAATCGCCATCAATTACATTCGTTATCTTCAAAACACTTTAGAATCGCCAACTCCGCTTGATGAGGCTGCGAGCTTTTATTCTCTTGTTCCTTCAAAAGCCCCGAAGAACTTTTACAAGTCTCAGCAATAAAATAAAATTAATTCTTTGCGTAAACGACGACCAAGTGATTCGTTAACTCTTCAGTCTTCGAAGTAGCCATGTCAGTTCGAATTTCCAGTTTGCCACCCTCGATGATCTTCATTGTTCGCTTAAGCTTTGTGACGTTTGGCTCCTTTGCACTGCTCGTCCTTGTGATCTCCTTTGACTCCAAAGTGATGCAAGTTCCATCGACACTTCCTTCTTCGATTGAACAAATTCCGAAATTGTGAGCCACTAGAAACGAGAGCTTGCAAGTTCCAGGATTGATTTTCAGAAAACCAGACTCCAAATGCATTGGACGTTCCCCAATTTTCGAGACGCTTTTGAAATTCAACAAAGGTTGACCAATTTCTTCAAATGTTATCGTCTCGTTGTAGCTGAAGTCATTGATTGTTGGATAATGACCTTTTGCTCTGATTGAGGTCCAAGTTCCAATGAGGAATTCAAGAGGTTGAAGAGCTGGATGCATCGTTTATTTGCGAGGGAAATTAAATTTCAAACTTCTCTTAAAGAAATAAAAACAAATACTGCCGGCAAAAGTGATTTCGATAGGCTGACTATCTGAGGGTTTAGAAAAGAATTTTTGGAGCTTAAGTTTTACTGATTTGTTATCACGAATCGTAAGAGTGAGAAAGAAGAATTTCAGAGTTTGATGACCTCACAATTCACCTGAACAGCCTAATCAAGCTCTTGTCAATAGAGGCCGCCAAAAATATGTTTTAAATATTTCTTTTCAGTTTAGAAACCTCTTCTGTTGACTGGGCATTGCTAACGATCGTTGCACAAACACCATCGACGACTCAGGTGAAGATTAAAATCGAAAATGAGAAAGAGTTTAAAAGAAACTTGAAGAGATATCGCTTAGCTGTGTGCAGAAGAACTCAACGAGAAGTTACACAAACGCTGTTGCCGATCTTTTTGAATTCCTCCGTCATCCGCTCATTCCACCTTTTCTCATTTTTTTTACCTCGCTCCGCGAGTTTCTCAGCGTTAGCGATCGTGATGTCATTCGCTGCTCATACGTTAAGAGTTTTTCGTGGTGCGCGGTTGTGTTGCGACTTTTCTAACGAATATTGAAGTTTGTGAAGTTTTTGCATAATCCTCGAGTGCGGACTAAGTTAAAACAAACGCGTGAGGTGTGTTCAAGGTTCTGATTCAAAAAAGAAATCACGAAGTTTCATTTTGAAGAAGCTTTTCAGAAGAATAATTTTATTTTTAATAAAATTTCTTTGTGTTGAATGAAGTGGACGATTGTGTAGGATCGAAGCTCTAGCTTATTCAAGGACATTAATGATCAACGACTTAAAAAGCTTCTTAACAATAAAACCTGTTAAAGTAATTCACGATAAAGTATTCTCTCTCTCTTTCTCTCTCTTGTGCGCGCTTAATTTTTATTATGCAATGAGAAAATAAAGCAAAAACAAAATAGAAAGTGGGTTCAAAATTGAATTAAGCAGATTCCATTGCTCATAACCTTCCGCTCTCAACATTATCCAAGAATTTCTCGTGCTCGTAAAAGAATCGTTTCGAATGTTTGAGAAGAAAAATCAAATTACGAAAAATATCAATCAAAAGTTGAAAGATCTCAAAGGAATCAACGATAACTACGATTAATCATTGCAATAGATCTTTTTCTATCGATTACGGGACTTCTCGTCTTCATGAATCTGCCCAATAGCAACGAGAAGATCCATTAGAGTACATCACGAAATTAAGTCAATTAAAATGTTTTGACGAATGAACATCAACGAGAATTACTTGAGATGGATATGGAAGCTAAATAGTTAACAAAAGTAAATGCAAGACTGCTGACATAACATCATCATTATCAACTCAATCGCTTTTTAATTTGATTTCTTTGTGGATTTTATTGGCTTGTCCGTTAAGCGTTTGATCAATTTGAGATATCAGATGTGCAGCTTCACTCACAAATACTTTGAAGTCTTGATCTGAATGGAGGTCGTTCGGTAATGACGCCTCCTATTTAAAATAAATGTTTTAACGGCAGTGTTGTAGGTAGCTTTGCTTTCGTTGGGTGTCTTTTAGCCCAGGGTAAGTAACTGCTGCGTTAAGAAGCAAGTGGAAATATTTTCCTACTTAAAAATCGCGTGATTGGAAGTTGTTGAGAAAAGTTTTAAGATTAGCACGTCAAGGCCAACACTTTTCGTTGAGAACTTCACTTCGTCTGTCGCTGCGTCACTTAACAACTTTTCGAAGAAAAATATTTTTTCTTGATTCCGTTTGTCGCTGAAGTATTTAAATTTCTGAGAATGCAAAACTTGCAAACAGTGCGTGAGTCATTCACGAGACATTAGTCACAAGAACTTCCTACTTTAAAAGGTTTTTTCTTGGAAGTAAAATGAAGAGAAGTTTGAAGGAAATTCATTCACAGATTTTTCGTCCAAACTTGTTTTAGAGTTTGACACGCGAATCTTTCTTCCAAAGTCGGATAGAGTTGAGAAAATTAAACAAACGATCGCATTAAACTTGAATTTGGACTCTGACTCCCAAACGCGAAGCAAGCAAAGTCAGAATTTATTGCCTTTTTGTGTTTTTCTTTCTCTTCTCACTCGATTGTGGTTGATGATGATCGTCGCGGGCAATTTAAGGTTTAGGGCCGTCGCTGAGAAAATTTATTTCGGTTCAGTGCACAAGACAAAGAGAAAGAAAAAGAACTTTTTTTACCGGCTAAGCAAAGCGATCAATGAGAGTTTTGACAAATTCATGAATGAAGACGAAGAGAGAGAAAACTTTTTAAGCATGAAAATATGTTTAACCAATTTCCTTTGATCCATTCTAACTAAATTCAATTACGACAAAAGCGTGAAGAAGCTTCTAAAATTGAAAAGTCATAAAAACACGGAAGAAAATAATTTTGAATGTTTCTCTTAGGCGACGAGAGAACTGCCGAGTGCCTCTGATCGACGATAAAGTGAAAAAAAAGTGTGAAAAGATTTCAATTGCCGAACGAGACGGAACCTACAATTCAACATGAAATCTTCAGCCGGGATTTTCATTCTTTTGATTGCTGTGACAACTAAAGTGAGTTCAATTTTATTTAATAATTTCTGACATTAATCGCGTTGAGTCTACGATCATTTAATCTCCAAAACTCTTTACGTCACACGAACAGGTTTCGCTTCAAAATGAGCTAAAAAGATTGCTCAACAGGATTGATCGGTTGAATGCTTAATCATGACGAATCGATGGCGGAATTCCTTGAATATTTTGATAATTTGTGATACAACAATTTTCTGTTTGAACGAAAATCTTCTTTTTCTATTGTTGCCTTAGGCCTGTCTGAGCTTTGTTATTGACTTAAGACATTCCTTGAAGCACAAACATTGGGCGAAGTTCAGAATCTTGCGGTGCCGTAAAAGGATTTGAAATGTGTGTCGAGTCAAGCACTTGTTCGATCAATTCCCAGTTACACAATTGTTTTGTTCTTTCGACAAAAGCTAATTGAATTCATCAAGTCATTAATTCTTTAAATGTTGTGATCGTGATCAGCGGAAGGTGTAAAGATTTAAATTTTTGTAAAGCCAACAGTAAAATCGTGTCGATTAAGAACGAAACTGTTGTTGAAGTGTAATCAGCATTGTCATCCTTGAAATGATGAGGAAACAATTTGGAAAATCGTTCTTCAGTTGCAAACATTGCAGAATCTCAGAACAATTTGTTCAGAATGAGCCAATTAGTTCTAATCATTCGCTCAAGTCAACTTTCTTTCTCATTCTGCCGACAACTCAACTTCAGAATAATCTCAAGAGAATTTCCTTTTGAGAAATGAACGATAATGAATGTTAATAGTTTCGCCGATGAGTGACATCGATCCCTTAATTGCTTCAGCTGCTGGAATTGAAATTCTTTAAGACTTAATTCTTTTACAATTTCCGCCGCAGTTGCCGTCATCGACATTGAAAATTGTCCGCGTTGGATGAGCGTTTATGAGCTAAGGTGGTTGAATTTTAAGCGCGCAAGCTCAGGCCTCAAGGCTGTCCAACACTTTTGAATGTTTAACACCCGCAAATGGCAAATTCCACTTTTCATTTCAGTAAATTTATTTGACGAAGGCGTCATGAGCTTGTATTTGTCAAACCACGACGTGATTCCGTTTGTTGTTGATGACCAAATGTGTGTTTACGATTCTGTTCTAGTCGAGCGAGACTGTTTCGAATTCTTTGCTAAAAAAAATGTTTTGAGTTCCGGTAAAGTGTTTCACGTCAACTTCATAATGACAATCGTGAGAGTTTCTCACAACAAAATGCGAAAGAAATTGAAACTTCCATCACATTTCATCTCATTGTTGATGATTTCATAAAAAATAAGAGTTTTCCTCGTCGCTCAAAGCAGAATTATTGACACAACTGAAAGTCGGAATTCTCTTTCTTCGTTTGTGAGTCGCAAGTTGCGACTCTGTTTAATATGCCACCATATCGAGAAGTGTTTTATGAATTCTTTTCATATTCGAACCGTGAGCAATGTTGATCTCCTTGAGCTTAAACAAACTTCTCTCGTTACTTCATCGTTCACTGCAATTGACAGACGACAATGTCGGCTAGTTTACTCAAATGGTTTATCTTCAAAGAGATTGCATTACCCTCGACTTGTCTGATCTCCAGCGGCGTCTAACGCACTGTCATTTGACTCTCAATAAGTTAAATGCGACGTTAAACCTTCGAATAAAAAAATTATGTCAAAAGCTTAATCATCTGCTGGGTGAGAGTGTAACATTAACATGAACAGTTTCCTTCATAAACATTTATTTTCTAATTTCATTGTGAACGTGTCACGATTTTTTTCCAACTTCCACTTTGTAAAGCAACAACAATAATAAATAAAAAGGCCTTTCTCATATTTTGCAATTATATCGACGTTTGATAGTAGCTCAAGCGAACGACCATAAAAAATTACCATTTGCTCTTGCCGAATCAGACAATAACTCGGCGCGCTTGTTGGTTGCGCAAGAGTTTGCTTGTCTGCTTGATACAGCGAACGGACCTTAGCAAAACTTGCAATCTAATTGAAAATATCTCGGCATTGCTTGGCGAAAAAAAAAATTATTTCTTTTGTATAATTGGATTCGTGAAATATTATTTTTCTTTTATCAACAAAGTGCCGCGTCTCTCTATCATTGAACAAAGTATCAACGCCTTTTCCAACTACTTCCCTGCTACTGAAAATTGCGAATGATGAGAATCTCATGAGATTGAGATGTAAAAAAGAATAAACTCATCATTCTCGAGATCGCCCACAAAAGTTGACGGACAAGAGAAAATTATATCTTAAGTGAAGATTTAAATTACTTTCAAGTTGATGAGATGCCGAACAAGTGAATTTCGCAGTCTTTCTTGTTCCCCTCGGTAAACTTCTTTTGACTTTATTTGGTCTCGACTCATGGAGAGTCCGAAGGTTTCACGTCGAGACAGTCGAGCAAATGTTTGATCGACTTCGTGGGTAAATTACCAGCGACAAAGCTTTTTAATTGACTTTAAATTTGAGGCTAGAACTCCATAAGCGATCGTCGTGATGGAAATTGAAACTGATTTCTTCTCTTTTATGTTTTACACGAGAGCTTACTTGTTGAAATATTTCATGCGAAAATTTTCGAATGTTAATTCTTGTCTCGAGAACATTTTTCTCCTCCTTCAGAGTAAAGAAAAACTCGACATTTGAATGCAAATGGTGAGTGCTCATTGTGTCTGGGGGAAGGAATAGTTCGGTCAAGAGCTTTGGTTTTATTTATAAATTATGTTTCACGAATAGTTTAACTCTCGATCAGTCTTAAGCAGTAACTGACGAATAAATCCCTTCTTGCACATTTTGTGTGACTGCATATGAAACTGATGTTTATAGACAAACTCGGTGAACCTTATTTGCATGTGAGGCAAGAAGAAAATATTTTCCTTGTTCGTTGTCGAACAGCGTGAATTCTGAAAAGGCTTTAATCGCGTACTTGGCTTTCATATTTGCATGAAAAAAAATCGACCAATCCAGGGAGAACCGTAAATTAATTGCAGCATTAAGCGGTATCAAAGATAAAAACTATTTGCCCCGCGACCATAAAAACTCATTTTAATTGGCTCAATAAATTCAACTTTTTTATGATTTTGTTCCGCGTTTTAGCGATCGTCGTGTGCACGTTGCACTCAAAAATGTGCACGCTAAATCAACAATTGCCCAACATGATTGCGAGTCTCTCTCTCGGAAACGAGTTTCGTTTGCTGACTCATTGCGAGACTTCCAAGGCGAACGCGCGATAATCTTACCAGCACGTAACTTAAGAACAAACTCGCCATAACTTGACTCTTGAAAGATCAATGTCATCCGCCGCCCTCGTCGTTCTCATCTGATTGCGCATGAATAAAGTTCTTCTGCGTTCCTTCGCTCGACAATATAAATTCAAAAATGTCTTAACTTCGTGACCAACGAAGGCGTTGAACTGTGTTGTTGTTTATTTTGGTCATCCAGCAAAACTGGATCAGGTTTGAATGAGTTTTGCATATTCATGAACATGTCTTGCGTTTAACCGAGAAACAAGACTCCAGAAGACGATAAATGACATCAAGAGCCGAAAATAAAGATTCTCCGCGATTATCTTCGAACGAGAGAGAAACTGGTTTACAACAATTGTCTTCTTCGCATTCTGTCGTCTGACTTGCATTGTCACAAATCGCGTTTCTTCAAAAGAAAGATGACTTTGTGTTGAGAAAGTTTAAAGCAAAGTTAATCGATTTTTCCTCTTCGATGCCAATATGGTCAATTCCATGCACGTTCAGCGCATAAAGCACTGCATTATGCAATATTTTTGTAATTGAATTTCTCGTGATATGCGCTGATGTGTCGATGGCGAACATAAACATTCTTCTCTCGCTCTCTCTCTCACTCACAAGCATTTTTTTGTATGATCGACAAAGATTGTATTAAATTTACAAGCCAAAGCCAGAAGAAAATGGAAAAACAGTTGCTGTTGAGTTCGTTGCGTAATGTTTTACCGTTGAACTGGGTTCTGCAAGGCGACGGAGAGTTACTAACTACAAGAAGCTGATTTCGTTTCGAAACAGAAGTTGTAGCGAAATTAATTTTGGAATTTAATTAATTTGTCGAGGAATCTGTCGGGTCTTGTAATCACAAGAGTCGACGTAACGAGATCACGTAGCGAATGCACCGCAAAAAAGGGCTGAAGATCAAATGAACATCAAAGCTAAGAAGTCATGAACGCTTATCAAATTATTTCTTGTTATGTTTTCCCATCATCACGAGGAAGGCCTTGCGCATACAATGACCGCCAATTTAAACATTCAGCAATATCTCGAACTTGACTTCGCATCAGACTCGGAGAACATTCGTTCTATGTGAAATCAACGACACAATCGAGCTTTTTTCATTAGCCGCGCGATAAATTGTTTATTTTCGTGTGTAAAAAAATGTTAAACAATCGACTTTGGTTAATTTTTAAAAGCGAGAAGGGAAAACGAAAGAACGAGAAAGAAGCTGAAAGGGTCATCGTGCTGTGATGAGTTTGAAGCTGATGGGAAACATTTCCCATTCGAAATGCATTGCCACTTGCCATTCTGATGTTTTTATGCTGTCACGCTCTAATTGATAGTCAAAATCCGCTGCTTTTCGGCTTACAACGTAACGACACAGAGATTGTGTCTGCTGTGAGGCAATTAAACATTTCTCTCGAGCATCATTTGCATAACAAAAGTCATCATGTCATTGTTGATGTTCTAGATAAGAGTTTGGTGGGATGAAGCTGTAGAAGGGCAACTAGGCCATAAAAAGCGAATCATTTGGAGGCCGAAATTTGCGTAATTCATTCGGCAGATTAAATCATTATTTTCACTTCATTCAGCTGCGAAAAATAATTCGCTTTCAACGCTCACCTAAGGAGGCGAATCGAAATAATTATTTAATAATCACTTTACGAGTTGAATTCCACTCGCACAGCCCTGGGAACATTGAACAGAAAACTCGCTGGATTCATTTCCATTCAACAAACTTTTCGAAGTTGAATAATCGCATTTGCTTGAAGAAAAAAAAATATGATTCGTCGACTGAACAATGTCAGTGGCTTGTACTACAACAAGCTCAATGATATGACAATCGAAATGGCAAACATCGCGATGCTTTCTACGCACGTTGGCGTTTGAGTCTATTTCACTCTTTTATAACAATTTCTCTTCTTATTTTTGCAGGTTGTTCAATCACAAGATGCTGCAGACTTCGCTCCACAAGTGTCAGCGACATGCAAAGGCGGACAAATGAACATTAAAATTCTATTCAACAGTCCTTACAGCGGAGCCATCCACGCTCGAGACTTTAGAACTCCTGCTTGTATGACGTTCGGCAATGGCAGTAACATTGTTACGATGGGATTGAATCTCCTTGCAAAGCAAGGCTCATCCGAATACTGCGGGATTCTCGTCAGCAATGTTAGTGGTGATGTAAGCTTAACTAATTTTGCTTATTAATAGATCTAACGATGTAGAATCTTTAACGAGTTCTCATTGAAACTTTTAGAGATTCCCTTGAAAATTAATGTAGCGATCAAACGTTGATACGTAAGAGTCTGTGAAATAAATTCCCTCTTTCAATTAATTATGCAAAATGATTAATTAAGTCAGCTTTACCTCTAACTAACTCAAAAAGAATGAATAACAATAATTAAAGCTTAAAGAAGAAGCAAAGGAAAATGTTTTTTTTTTTGCTTTTCCCTCTGCGATTCAAAAGTTTAATGCGTCGCTCGATTCGATTGAGATTGTGAATTGCAAGATAACTGGAACAAGTTTTCTGGCCTACATCAGTCGCCAGATCGTAGAAAGCAAGTTAATAAATTCTATTGACGTTTAGTGTCTCAATTGTTTCCATCGACATAGCGGAAAATCGACATCTCTCGATTCCAATCCATGAACAGCATTTGACTTTATTTTTCCATCGAATCTGAATCTTTTTTTTTTCAAAAGTTTTGAATTAGACTTTGGATTGTCCGTAGATTACCGCTGAGCGATTATGATTCCCATTTCGAATCGTAATTGGTAATCATAGCTTTAGCTCGCTGGGCGGATTCAGGTTAAAGAACGAAAACAAATCAAGAACAGCAACAAAGCTAATCAAAGTTTGCTACAAATTAAACCGTTTTGTTGTACAATTCTTCTCGAAGAACTTTCCTACGAGAAAAGAGTCATTGCATTTACATTTGCGAAGCCGTTACATTAAAATAGTTTCGATGCTGCTCAGCTGACTTTTCTTTTAAATTCACGTCGATAGTTTGTTTTCTTTCGATCGAAGCAGCGAACGAAAGAAGAAAGCAAAACAACTCGATGAATTAGTGGAACATAATTACCGAGCTAGACATGAAATTTATTTTGTTTGTTTTCCTCCTCAATTGAATTAATCGTCTCGAGAGTCTGTCTTGTGATAGAGCGAGAACAGAAGTGATAAAAAGTCCATAATTATCTCAAGAGGAGAAGAACAGCTCTTCTGGCCTACTCACGATCCTTCTGCTCGTGGCAATTAAAATTTCGCTGAGAGATTAATGTTATCGTCTTCATTCGAGTGGAAACGCCTTTCCAAGAACTTTCCAAAGAAGAAAATAAAAAATCGCTCGAAACCATAAGTTGCAACTGCTTCATATTTAACTCTCTCGAAAGTTTTCCATTTATTGCTTGAAGCTAAAGACACTAATCGTACTTTCGTCGCTCGAGTCGAACCTCGCAAATCTATTAAATTACATTTTCACACTCAGTAACTGATTGGCGTGCGCAGCATAAAATTGCAGCGTTCTCTCGTTTTCGTTCTTGAACGATTCGTTTCAATCTATCCTCGATCTTTATGTGAAATTGACGGATGCCGCATCGAGAACGCAAGGAAATATTTATTTCTCGATTCATTTTCAATGGTAATTCTTCAAGTTGTGCATAAAGAAAAACATTTTCATTATCTCGGAAGAGAACAGAACAATTGTGAACGATGGATTTAAAATGCAAAGGTCAATGCTGGGTCTTGAGACTAATGCGGAAGATTCAACTGCAAGATCGAATCGCGATAACAGAAAATACTATTTTTCCTTTACAGTGATCGATCACGAAGTCCAAAGAGCAATGACTTAAGCATGATCAATGAGCGCGCCAGATCTAAACATGAAAATTGCTATCGAAAGTCACTCAAAGGCTTCCGCTCCGGACAGAGCGTCGATCGACAAAGCCCACGTCCATGTGTGTTATGCAATTTACTTCAAATTGTTTTCATTATGCGGAAATGAGACTTTTAAAGTTGACTTTGCTTGCGGTAGAAAGCTGTGGGCAATAAATTAAGAGAAAAATGTTTAGGTTCGAAAAGGTTCGACATAACAAACATCACGTTTTTTAATTAAAAATTTAAATTCGAGCCGAGAGCATTCGGAATGTTGGAGATTTATGATGTGACATGGAGGGTCCATTAGCCGATTACAAAATCATTCGTCGTCGACCTTTTCAAAGCGATGAGTCCAACAAAAAGCCGCAAGATTATCTCTTCGTGGTGGTTTTAGTCAAATCATTCGTCAAGAATCAGATTTGTCGGTGCTTTCACTCTTTGCGATGCGAAAAAAAATTATGAAAAATTGCGCAATCACTTTTTTTCCATGGTGAGAAACTGAACAAAAGACAAAGTGATGATTACACGCTGTCTATTGAACGTCTGTCAAATCCTTTCGCTTCTTCTCAACACTCATCTTCATAACATCGAGCGACGCTTTAATTGTGTAATTCAAATTAAATTGATTTCGAGTGATCAGATTCACACAGCAGGTCGAGGATTATAGTGATGATGAATGTGCGAGCAATTAATCAATAACGACAGAGCTCGTCTCAACTAAGTTAACCATTTACGCCTTTCGTTAACTTTTTGTTCGCTTTTCGCATTAATCTTCAAATTAAAATCGTTTTGCAATTATGTTCTGGTCTGTAATTAAATTTTCTTTCGTCGTTCTCTAACAGCGAACGGAGGAGCGATCTGTTCAACTTGCCGTTCGAGTCCACAAGACACTCGAACTTGCTGATGATAAGTTTTACGTTATTACTTGCGGCAAAACTGGATTTTCGAGGTGAGTTTCGCGAAACTGTTCCAGCTGCGGCAATAAGCTCTTCCGCTTGGTCAGAGGAGTCAATTAATGTTGACAGAATATACTTTAAAGTTTATCGATGTAATCAAACTAAATTTTTCTCTCCTGACAGAGACGACAATTCCCACGTCGTGTTGAAATTCTTCGACGAAGAACGTCGAGTCCGTGAGCTGGCTTATGGTCGTGATTACCAGTTGACAGCCGAACTTAATCAACCAAACGGAACAAATGGAATCAAAGTGAAGAACTGCTTTGCATTTGATAAGAAGAACTTCAGCATGCCATTGATTGATGACCGTGGATGTTCTCTTGTAAGCAGCGTCTTGTCAAGATTCATTCCTTCAGCTGATGGACAATCAGCGACTTCAATGATCTACACAATGTTCAAATCACCAGAAGGCGCTGAGCTTCAGATTCAATGTGACATCATTCAATGCAATGGAAAGTGCGTTGAAGACCAGAAGTGCACTGACGATACCACTTCCTATGTAAAAGGCGGAAGAGCTTTGGGTCAATCGGAAGATGGTTTGCTTTTAGCCGCAACGACTGTGTTTGTTCTCGATCCATCTGTTGTTCCTCTCGTTTCACCAATTTGCGATCAAACCGGAATTCGACCACATTGGCTTTTGTGGCTCACAATCGTTCTCGGAGTTCTCTTTCTCATCATGTTGTTGATGAATTTGTTCCTTTGTACTGCCATGAGCTGTAGTTGTGCCAGAACTGAAGTGAGTTTCACAAAACGTCTCTGACAATATATTGTCACAACAAAAACTCTTTTTTTTATTTACAGATTGTCGAGAAGGAACCATCAATAATCGAGGAGTACGATCCCTACAGAAGTTGGCACGGATCACAATACGGTTCGAGATATTCATTGCATAACGGCAATGGCATGAACAAAGGTTACGCCAGTGGTGGATCGACCATTCATTCAAATCGATCACTGCCAATAGACTCTGATCATTATGCAATTGTCCACTCAAGACCGGGAAGTAGACACTCTGGAGTTCACGGTAATGGAAGGAGAATGTAGACTAGGAAAAAAAACTTTAAATTTCATCGCATGCAACAGTCATTTAAAAACACAAACGTATGCAGCTTAGACGTATACGGTAACTTAGCTTAAGGAACTTCTAGGAGCTTAGATTAAAAGCCTTCGAATTAAAACAAAAAACTTAATTTTCTTTTTTAAGAAATTTGAGTTTTCACGAACCCTCGACTTTAAAAACGAACTTTCGAATTAATAGGAAAACTGATAAAACTGACAAAACGAAATCATTGAATTAGAATCTCAATTGAATCTGGCAGAATGTTATTGTAAAAAAATCTTTTTCTGTAAATAAATTAATGAATAAAATTTTGTGAAACTGACTCGAATCAAACAAATAAAGTTTAATTTTTTTGAAATCAATCAAAGATTTATTTTCTTAATTAGACGATGATAAAATAAACATTTGATAATAAAGATTTCCCAAGGTTGAAAGTTTCTTCTGCATTGTGTTGCGCAATGGATCAACGAAATGATCAGCGAGTGGACCTCTCGGTTGAACTTGAGGAACTTCGAATCCTTCAGCATTGAAGACGACAGGACCAAACGCTACCATGTAGTTCCAAACGCATTCTTTGAGAACGTAGGCGATTTCGTTTGGCTCGAGGTGCTGAACGACAATGTAGAGGTAATTCAACGGCGGTGGAAGCAGCTGACCGAGAGAAAGCAGCTCAAGAAGCTTAACCGTGAAAAACATCAGCTCGGTGTTGCTACCACTGATTGTTTCAGTTGATTTAGCTCGCCAATGGTGCATCACTGAAGCGCAGATGGCTCGAAGAAAAACACTGCAGTTGATCAACGGTTGCTTGTGAACCGCTAACAAGCCCATAATTGACCACAAGATTGGACAGTTTTTGAAGGTTCGTCGAATGAGAAGATCTCTCTCCATTGTAACTTTCGTGAACTCTTCTTCGGGCCAAGCAATGCCATTGTACATGACGTCAGCAGATATTAGTTCAACGAGAAGTTGTGAAACTTGACAAAAGCCTTCAATCGATGGTTTGCCTCCATTTTCGTCTTGACAGCTGCAACAAGACACAAGAGCCTTACAGTAAACGTTTTTGATGTCGCTGTTAAGTCCATCGGGATTCCATGACACTTCGATCTTTGGAACGCCACATCCAATAACGCCGGAGTGGAGAATGCTTGATCTTGACACGTTAAGTGAGATGCCTTGTTTCTGATTTAACTTCAATAGCGATTCGTCTTTCTTGTGATAAATGTGAGTTTTTGCAGCGACGTGAAGTGAAGCTCCGAAGAGATTTGGATAAAGAAACAAAGCTCCTTCAAGTAAATCCTTCAATGCCGCACATCTGATTCCTTTGCGACCAGAGCATTGCTTCGTTAACAAACTATAGCAACGATCAGTCATCATTGCTCGTAAAATGTCATCTTTCTCAGTTAGACACCAGAAGAAATACTTGACCGTCAGTTTTTCGCACTGAATTGCATCTGACATGCTCAATGATCCAACTAATGGAAGAAGATCGATCAACTGTGTTATCATGTGGATTTGATCTTTTGTTGTGAAGAGTTGCTCTTCTTCTAAGTCAGCAATCTCCATTGGATCGTCCAAGGTCTCAATTTTCATTTTCTTCGTCAAACTCTCGCCATTATTGTTTGTTACAACAGCTGATTCAACCTCCGGCATGACTTTTCGCAAGAAAATTTCCCAGATATGAATTATCATTCGTAATGATGATTGCATCGCTGATGTAATAATGGAACGCTTCATGAATTGACAGTGTCCGTTCTTTTCAATTATCATTAGGTCGACGAGATTTTTAATTACAAAGTAGCAATGGTTCTGATGATTTCGATTCTCGACATCGATTGAAAGCTTTTGAATCACATGAGAAATCGCCACCTTCGCATCAGGAATATCATTGATTCCTATCGGATCATCAAGTATGCGAACGAGAGCATTGAATGCATTCATATCCTTTGCAGAGTTTGTACTGATAAGTTCCTCAATCGTTTTGTAGTAAAGCATTGGAAACCTTTCACTGCTTGCGGTTAGAATAAGTCTCACTGCAGTTTGTTGCAAAATTACTTTATCGCTTACACAAGCTGACCACAAGAGGTTCCATGTCGTGTCTCTTCGGATATCGTTTAGCAAAGGACAATTTTTATCGTTGAATATGAGAGACTGCAGTTCTGTCATGACGAGCTCGAGAAGTTCCATGCACCAACCGTTTCCATCAAATGAATCAGCGAGGAGAAGTAGAAGTTTAGTTCCATTTTCTCTCATCCTGAGAATCAGTTCAGGAATAACGTTTTGCAGTTTGTCGGGATTGTAATCGAGTGGTCTTGTGAGTGCCTGTCGTTTCAGTTTGTCGATAAACTTTTCAGCTCCTTTCTCCATGAATTCAAGGAATACGTTTAAAATTGCTTGAGCGTAGATTTCAGATCTGCTGGCAAGTTGAATCAGGTTCGGAATATAATCTTTCGACTTCAAATCGTTCTGCTCTGCATTGAGCGCTTCTTCAATCAGTTCACGTAAGAGCATGTTGAGACTTTGTTCGTTGGTGTTTGATAAATATTCAAGGACTGTAACTGTCGATGAAATAAAAGCTGGAGTCAACATTGAAGGCATTCTTAGAATATTAGAGATGAACTTCAATGGGAACAGCGAACTAAGATGAGCAACGCACCAGTCGAAGAAAGGTCGATTGTCCGCAAAAACATTTTCCAAATCGTAAATGTAGCGTTTCGTTTCGACATCATCAAGTTTGCTGAAGCACAGGCCGCAAAGATCTAGCAGACATCGAACAGCTTTGCATCCAAGCCAAAGCGTGCAAGCACTTTTGAAGTCCAGATTCAGTAATTTCGCATATTCGACTGAAGGCTTGATTAATCTTGATAGACTCCACTGAGAGATGTAAGTCGCTGCCCATGATTGTTGCAAGAGCTTCTCAAGTCCTTCTTTGATTAAAGTAATTGCTTGATCGTTTTGAGGAGTCGGTTGCATGTTTTTCTCCTGTTTCACATAGTTCGCAATTGACACTTCAAAGATCATTGAATAGTAATCAAATATTGAATCTCGCATCACAGGAAGCTCTTCCAATAGTTTCAAACTTTTTTGCACAAGAATTTGTGTTGCTGGAAAATAAAATTAAAATTATTGAAAAAGCCGAAATTTGTTTTCAAATATCTCACTCTCTGGCGGCTCGTCTCGATGAAATGCATTCTTTCCAACCGCAAAACGTTGTATCTCAAGCAGTAGAGGATTCATTTTAAGTGATTCTTCAGTAATTCCTTGATTAAATTTAATTTTAGTTCTCAGAATTGTTTGTTTTCATTTTTACCCAAAGTATTTTGCGATTCGCGTTTAAATCGTAAGGCGAATCGCAAAAATCCAAACAAAAATTATATTTCAAGTTTAAATCGGATTCTACTTTAAACGAAAAATTCAAGTTTCTGTGTTAAACTTTAGCTTAAAATGACTTCTGAAGATGTCAAAATCATTGACTGGCACACAGAAGCAGAGGCTGTTATAAAAGACGTCAAGGATCACGTCAAATCGATATTTATCAGCGAAAAACTAATTACTGGTAGATTCTAATTTTCTTTGTCTAAAGTTTGATTATTTAAAGTTCATTTCTTCCGATTGTTCAGATGTTGGAGTCTACATAAACATGGAAACGTTGGAGGGGAAGGAGTTTACATGCTTCTTGGATAGTTCCGGATTTAAAATCGTTGGCTCGAATTCTTTTGACTGCTGCGAAAATGAATTGGATAGTGTCTACGAAACGATTTATTCGCTGATCCAAAGCCTTTCGCCAGGCTACACGCAATCATTCGGCAACGCTCTTGTCGATAAGCTCAACAAACTTTCATGAGCAATTCTTTTAATGTAAGTTTTATTGATGATTTCAAGATTTTACATCAACAAACGCTTCATGAAAATTGATTGCGCTTTAGCTTCCAGCTCAGCTAGTTCATCGACAATGGGGACAAGTTGCTTCACATGATCAGCATATCCTGTGCCCTTATTGATTCTCTTTTGACCGTACGTCACTTTGCCGTCGAATTCGTTCACAGGCACACGAATATCCGCTTCAACTTGCTGAATTGTGCAGCCTAAGTGCTCCTCGATTTCTGCCAAAAACTATTTGAAAGATAAAATTAGTAAGTTTTAAAAAAATATGCTAATCAATATTAATTTTAAACCTTTGCGCAATTTACCGCAGGGATTAAGTTGTATTAATCCCTCATTCTAAGCTATCTTTAACTTTTTTAAGTCCAAAGTTTTAATGAATAAATAAAGTCTTACCGTTGGTTCGTTATACCAAACGCAGCAGCCTTTCTGTTCTGTGAGATTTGTGTTTGAGCAGTTCTTTCCTCGAGACGAGCACCATTGCCCGTGATACCAAACTTTCTCTGGAATTGTAGATACGAGGCTGATAGCTAAGCCCATTCTTTCAGCTCGTCCAACTCGACCGATTCTGTGAACGTAGTTTGCTTTTTCGTCAGGCAATGTCACGTTGATGATGAATGGCAATCCTGAGACGTCAATTCCTCGAGCTGCTACATCAGTGCAAATAAGGAACTTAACTTTTTGCTCTTTAAAGAGCTTGAGATTCGCTGTTCGTTCAACTGGTGAGCGGTCAGCGTGAAGACAGACACAGTTGAACTCTTGAGCGTTAGTCAACTTCAGAAAGTTTTCCATATTATCGCAATCAAGTTTAGTACGACAGAAAATAAGAGCACGATCCATTTTGTTCTCACGAATTGCTCGAACGCAATATTCGCCTTTGAGAATTTTCACACCTTCAGAGAGAGTTTCAGGATTGGTTTTTCCTGGTTTAATGTTGTCACGAGAGTGAACTCCATCAGTTTGAATATGCTGTTGAAGGTTCATCCACGTCACATCTCTTTGAGGATCAACCATAACAACGCAATGATGAACAGTGTCTGGAACTGAGTCCTCGCCTTTCAAGTCAACCCACGCTGGAAAATGCATTAGTCTATTAGCCATATTCTTAACTTCGTGGTCGTGTAAAGTTGCACTGCAAACAATCATTTGCAAACGAGTTCCGTCAGCTGCGATCTTCGGAATTTTCCTATGCAAGTTGTCAATCATTCGAGTGTTGCCTTGTTTTAATAATCCATCAGCTTCATCCAAAACAAAGAAACGGCATTGAGTAACTAACACGAAATCTTGGCCGATAAGATCTTCGATTCGTCCTGGAGTTCCAACAATGATGTCGACACCTTTCATTAAATCGCTAATCTGCTCCTTTGAACTTTGACCACCAACCAAGAGAAGAATCCGAACTTCAGGTTCTTTAAGGAACTTTCTGAATTTATCAAGTTGCTGGAATGTTTGTTCAGCAAGTTCTCGAGATGGTTCGATGATTATCGCTTTCGGAGCGTTTGGCTTCTCAATGAGATTTTCCTTTGACTGAGCTGATGGCGTTGCGAATGGATTCGATTTGATTGAATTGCTGTCAGCTTTAAAACAAGCAACAAAACCTGAAGGAACGGAATGTCTGAACGGTGTCTCTCCAAAGTTGAAAACCATTTCAGCGTTTTTAAGACAGACGGATGGGTAAAATGTCTCTTTCTTCATTTGTTGATTCAACCGAAATGCAACTCCAAGATTTCTCCCGTCTTTTGTGAAACTTATTTCACCTTTATCAAGATCCAACAAACATCCAATGACATCGTGAATGCCAAAAGCTTCTCCGTAGTCGGTGAAATTTTTGTTATTTGATGCTTTCCCTGTCCCGCCAAAGCCAAACGAGAATGGATCGATTCCAATATCAAAACCAGACTTTTCTGTTGACCAACCAATTCTACAAAGTCCTTCGTCTGTCACTGTAGCCTCATAATAGAAACGACCGTTTCCTAGGTAATGAGATCATAAGATGATGAAATTATTGACACTTTTTGTAATAACTTACCTCGGCAACCTGTCGTTGCTCGACTGCCATTCCAAGCTCTTTGATCCCTCGATTGACAACGAAGGCCATCAGACGCAATTGCTAATAAATCACTTCGATCATGAAGACTCATTCGCCATGCCGGTGGAGATTGTGAAATTCCATTTCGGTTTTTATTCTTTCCCTCTTTAATGTCACGAAGAGTTTCATGAACAATCTGAAGAATTGGTAGACAGAAAGCTCCAGTCTTGCCGCTTCCTAAAATGTTCGATTAGTTTCAGAGATTTCATTATTTTCGTCATTCTTGCCTGTTTCTGCTGCCATCAAAACATCTCCGCCACCGAGAATCATTGGAATCGCTTCAGCTTGAACATCTGTCGGCAGCAGCCATTCCATTTCTTCTACAGCTTTGCCCAGCTCTGGGATGACTCCGAATTCCTCAAATGCTGTCATGTTAATAATGTATTCACAAAGTTATTCTATACTTTATCAGAGATTTCTATACTTTTGCGATGTTTAGAAATTTTTGGACGTTCAGAAAATGTCAAATCCAAAGAAAAGAAACTTGAGCTCACTGAAACAAAACACTCAGTTCTATTTAGTCGTTCAGTCGGAAAGCACGGATTTTGTTTATTTTATGATTTTTTAGTTATTTTAACTTTTGTCATTCCGGTTCGCGAAATGAAAAGATCGAAATTCGTGAGCTAAAAGTGTTAGCTACTCAAAATGTTATCGTTAAGGAGAACTTTCATACCGAAATTAATTTTATTAGCTATCGTCGCCTGTTTGTGCTTCTTTTACATTAAGAACTTCAACAATTTTAATGCGATTAGTGAAGATAAAACCAAAATATCAATCAATGTACCTCAACAACAAAGACTTATTCAAGAGGCAGACCAAATCCAGGAGCCAGAGAACGATAACCAGCTAGTCATTGAGCGCGAGACGTCGTCCGAAAAACAAGTCAACAAGTATGAACGAGAAATTCAAATCGACTTGTTGAAGCAAAATGAAATTCCAAAGCTTGGTCAAGACGGAAAGATCGCACATCTCCGAGATCCTGAAGACATCGCTGAGGGTGAGAAGCAACTGAAGAAAATTGCATTAAATCAAGCCCTGTCAGAGCACATCAGTTACAATCGCTCAGTGCCAGATGCGAGACATCCTGCTTGTCGTAAAAAACATTACGACGTCAACTCCTTGCTCACAACTTCTGTTATTGTAATCTTCTTCAACGAGCCGTATTCAGTTCTTGTGAGAACTGTTCACAGTGTCTTGAACACGACACCGAAGAATCTTCTCAAGGAAATTATTCTCGTTGATGACGGGTCAAGCAATGCTGATCTAAAACACAAGCTTGATTACTATGTGTCTTCCCGACTCAACGACAAAGTAAAAGTAGTTCGACTTAAAAACCGGTAAGTACTACAACTTAATCTCAATAGTTAAATGTCATGGTCACGACATCTAAGAACGATCCACTCACACAATCGCGAATGCTACAAAACGATTTCAAGTCGATTATGCAAATTGTTTATTTCGATGTTTGAGTGTTGTTGGTCATCTGTTGATTAATAATGCATAATCTCTCCGAGAGTGGCCAGCGATTTCTTTTTTTTTCGTGTTTTGGGGAAAGTTGGCTCTTCTTTCTTTCGGATGACCAAACATTGGTGACGACTCTGTTGACAATTATCTGTGAAACGTACATAACGCAATAGACAACTAAACATTTTTATGATTTATGAGTTTTTATCGACATTAGAATGAATGTGCGTTGTGAGAGAACGAATTTGAATCCATTAGCCTCAGGGGAAAAGTCAAAAATTAGAATTTATGATCTCAATTCTCGAAACTTGACTTTTGTAAGTTGATCGCTCACTCCAGACTCTCTCCTAAAGTTTATGGAAATAATTTAACCCTAACCCGTTCAATATGTATGCCGTCCCATTACTGTATAGTCTCAATTATATTCTCGTGTCGAGTCTTAATGATGGTATCAGTTACACTTCCCAGCGGGAAGTTCCCGACTAATTTCATTAACAAAGAATAATCCAGTTAATCACATTCCAATTACAAGTCAAGTGCACGTTCACGACATTCCGAGACTGATTGGGTGTATATAGCTTCATTATTGTTGTCTGAAGAGACGACGATGCGAAGAACAATTGAAGAAAGATTAGAAGTGAAAAAGAGGAAATCGCACGTTTCGTTTCGTGATGCACTTGACCCGAAACGAATTGTTTTCTTCATGTCGCGGGAGCGCTTAAAGGTTTTTTTATCGAGAAAATTATACATTTCGCTTTTTGACTTCCGCCCGAGTAACGAAAATAAAAATTAACAAACTTTTTTTTTGCCTGGGGTAGCTATGAATAAAAGAGCTTTGTGAAGCTCAAAAACAAAATCGCGTTTGAAATAATAATTCTCACCTGAAGTGCGAAAAAAAAATCGTTCGTGGTACGCAATGAAACGTTAGAAAAATGATTGAGGCTTAACTTTACATCTGAATTTTTATCACGCAATATGCGGTATTGAATGATTGAAGAATATTGAGAAGGGTTTAAGTTAATCTTCTACCCACGTTTTGATGAGTTTTTGCGGTTTCCTCGCCAGTTGCCGATTAAGCAACAAAAGCCAAGTAGAATGCATAGAACAACTTTTCCCCGGAAAGGATTGAACAAATGAAATCTTATTTAACGAACCGTGCTTAGAGAAGATTGATGCTGTCGTGACTTCTTAAACTAATTATTAAAACAATCTAGAAGTTCACGGAACAATTCACACGTTTTATTAAATTAATTTCATTTTATTTCTTCGTTACGCAGATTGGGTTTGATACGGGCCCGTCTAGCCGGAGCACGTTTAGCCAAAGCTGATACTCTTGTGTTTCTCGATGCTCATTGTGAATGCGTGGTCGAGTGGCTGGAGCCGTTAATGGAGAGGATTAAAGAAAAGCCGACGAGTGTCCTCGTGCCGATTATAGACGTTATCGAAGCCAAAAACTTTTACTATAGCACCAATGGATATGACACGTTTCAGGTGAGTTCAACTTTAGAAATCCTCAAATTTAAAAGTGAAATCACGTCAACTGCTCTGCGCATCGTTTGTTATTAGCATGCGAAAACCTGAATTTCGTTAGGAAACCGGTTAAAGTTTCATCGAAAAGAAGAAAAACAGAGCGAAAGATGTTTTTGTGTAGCGAGGAATTCTTCTGGACCGGGCAGTGTCATTTCTAACGCGGAGACTTCCGCATTAAATGCAAACTCTTTCGCAATGTGGCTGCACTATGATGTGAAATATCACAAGCTGTTTCATCGTAGATTGAAGCCAACGGTATTCGTGAAAATTGCACTCGTTGCGTTTATGGTTTTGTGCGTTTTTCTTGTGCAAAATGGAGAAGTGAATCCGGGAACAATTAACAACGACGTGATAAGTCGAATTTTATTCTCAAAATCTCGTGAACAACTCGCGCTTGATGAAGAGATAGAGAAGGACATTAGAAGACAAATTCCGGGTTTATGCAACGCCGGCGTTGAATGTTTTTTGAGTGGAGATGAAGTGCAAGATGGAGATGAGAGTTACGACAAATTTGGTATCAACGTAGCTCTGAGTGATAAGATCAGCTATAATCGAACGCCTCCTGATGTTCGTAACTATCTCTGTCACTCCGTTCACTATGATGTTCCCAACATGCTCTCAGCTAGTGTGATAATTATTTTCTTTGAAGAACCTTACTCCGTCTTATTAAGAACAGTTCACAGCGTTCTGAACACTGCACCGTCAATGCTGTTAAAGGAAATTATTCTCGTTGATGACTTTTCATCGTTCACTGATCTCAAGGGAAAATTAAGTCGCTACGTTGAAAGTCGCTTCCCTGAAAAAGTTAAACTCTTGCGGCTTGACAAACAGTAAATTATTCGCAATCGTCTTCACAAATTCATTCGCAATGGTTCATTGAACTTGTCAAAGGCAAAAGAATTTGCATAATTTTGGTTTTTCTCTTCGATGAACTATGTTGCGTTATGAATTCGAGATACTTTCTCTCCAAACTGATAACTCGAATAAATCTCCTAGATCAGGTTTGGTTAAGGCGCGATTGGCTGGAGCAGAGATAGCCAAAGGCGACGTCATGGTCTTTCTAGACGCTCATTGCGAATGTGCTTATGGATGGCTTCAACCTTTACTCGGTCGCATTCAAGAATCCCCGAAATCTGTCGTTGTTCCGTTGATCGATGTGATTTCATCAAGAACTTTTGAGTATCCCACAGATGGCTATGGCTTTGACGTAATTTCACTTGAAACCATTAATATTTCAAAATATTGAACGCCTTGTCCTATTTTCATTTAGATTGGAGGTTTTACATGGGACGGTCATTTTGATTGGCATGACGTACCAGAACGCGAGCGCAAACGACAGCGAAAGGAGTGCAAGGACGAAGTTGAAATTTGCCCGACACAATCTCCTACAATGGCTGGCGGATTATTCGCGATTTCTCGTGACTACTTTTGGGAAATTGGAAGTTATGATGAACAGATGGACGGTTGGGGTGGAGAGAATCTCGAAATGGTAAATTTTTGTGATTTCACTTAAATTGTCATTTGTCAAAACTTCTTTTTTCTTCTTAATACAGAGCTTCAGAATCTGGATGTGCGGCGGCACTTTGGAGACGATTCCATGCTCACGCATTGGCCATATCTTCCGAGAGTTTCATCCTTACAGCTTTCCCAACGACAAAGACACTCATGGGATCAACACAGTGAGAATGGCTCGAGTCTGGATGGATGAATATCAAGAGCTTCTTTATATGAATCGACCCGATCTTCGTAACAGTCCTGACATCGGGGATGTAACTCACAGAAAAGTTCTTCGTGACAAACTCAAATGCAAGTCATTCGATTGGTTCATGAAAAATGTTTACCCAGAAAAGTTCATTCCTAATCGAAATGTTCAGAACTTTGGTCGAATTTCTGCATTAAAAAATGACAATTACTGTTTCGACGATCTTCAACAGAACATTGACGAAATGTTTAACCTGGGAGTTTACACATGTTACAAACCAGACATTGCTCCTTCGCAATTCTTCGCATTGACATACAACAACGTTCTTAGGACAGAACGAAGTTGTGCAACCATCGACGATCGGTAAGATTTCATAAAAAAAACTTGAAGTTCTTTATTCTATTTATTTGATTTCAGACGATCGGCTAAGTATATCGTAATGATACCGTGCAATAGTGATGACGAGGTCGGCGACTCGTGGGTTCACACTTCGCATCATCAACTCAAACATGAGTCAACTTCGCTTTGCATTGGTAAATTATTAAACTTCACATTTCATTCATTTTGTTGACTTAAAAATTTCTTTCAGATCGCAAGAATTTAGACAAAAATTACGTCCACGCAGCCGTTTGTGATCCAAATTCCCAGACACAAAAGTGGGAATTCCAAAAAAAGGACAGAAGCTTAGATTAGTTAATCACAACTAAAATTTGAATCTCAAACAAAAATGTGCACCAACGAAATCAAATGATAATGAATCAACGAATTTCAATTCTTAACTTTTGGAAACTAAGATTTTGTACAAAGTCTACGTTTAATTATCAAACTGTGCTCAATTTGTTAATGTAACCTTTGATTTTTGACGACGAGCATCCTGCGAAGCTTTCTGTGTCATCTTTTTGTCGGCGCAAACTTAAATGTCGAAATTTATTAATTATTGAAAGTGCCAGAAACAAAAGGCTAAAACAAATTTGATGAAATCTTTCAGCTTTGGCCGTCGTTTCACCTAAAATTTAAAATTCATAAGAAATTCGCAACTTAACTTTTTTAACAAGTGAAAACATAGAAAGCTTTTGATAAGAAAAAGTGTTTTATTTTTACTTGATCTTTTTGTTAATTAAATTAATAAATGGAATTGCAAATATTTGAAGACATTTCTTTTTATTTGGGTGTTGATGTGTTGAAGTTTGTCTTTGACTTGATATCGACAGGCTTTCGTAGGTGATGATAGTTTGGGAGTATTTTTCGTAGAAAATCAAGTTGCAGCATATGCGAGCCTTGTTTGTCAAGTGCTTCTCGTTGATCACAATTCTTACCAAAGATGACAGTGTTCTCAACTAAATGTTGTTCACCACTCAAATGACAACCAGCTCCAATCACGCAGCCACTAGAAATTGTCACGTCAGGCGAAACATAACTTTTGCATTCGAAAATATTTTTCTCGCCAATCTTCAACGCTTCGACTGTACATCCAACTTCAAAGATGTTGTTCGATCCGATGACAAGAACGTGAGGTTTCTCTGGATTCTCTTGATAAAGTTTGTGGCCTGTTGGGATCCGATGAATTATTTTCGCATACTCTTCGATGATACAGTTCTCGCCTATCACGATGGGACCAGATTCCGCGATTATCTGTGCAGATGGATGAACTACGGAGCCACTGCTGATGGTGACATCGCCTTTAATATTAGAATCTTCACAAACTACGGCTTTAGGCATAACTTTTACTCCCATTTTTCTAAAATGAGTCATCAACAATTTTTTAAGTAAATTATTTTAATTGTTAGTTGAAGAACTTACTCTTGTTTCGACATTTTTAATGACTTAGATATTTAAGGCTGATTGAGATTTCTGTTCAGTTTTAAATTAATTTTGCAAATTGTTTACTTTTTCGTCAGAAACGAGGGGACAATGAACACGAAATCGCAAGGAACACTTCAACTTGTTTACATTTGTTGACCACTAGGTGGCGTGCCAACTCGGGGTATACAAGTTATTGTGCAAAAAAAACATTTTATTTTTTGAGCTGTTCGTCTCGTCTGCTCAGTGTGAGAAATGGTTTGAACGTGATACGCTGATAAATTAACAGTTCGCTAATAAAAGGAAGATTTCGATAATGACGAAAATGTTTGATAGAGAGCGTAAATAAATCAGAATAAAAAAAATTTGTTGTGAAACTAAAAACGAAAGAAAAACCAAGTTCGCTGTGAAAGACAAAACAAAAAACTTAATTCAACGCAGCTAGATATTCAAATACACGCTATGGATTCATTGCGAAAATGGCTAAATAAACCAAAGGTGAGCAGAATTCAGACATCATCGAAATGATTCCTCTAAAAGTGGAACAAACAAAAACGCTCTGCTCCAATTGGATTTCCATTGTCTTTGAAGCTTTTGTTTGTTCAACTCGTGAGTGTGCCTCAGGTCCCTTATCGAACAGAGAAACAGCTCACTAATCTCTCGTAGATAAATCGGAGAGTAACGAATCGTCAAAATGACATTCGACCTTAAAAATTTGTTTAAATTTAGTGTTCTCAGCCAACTTCCTTATGTCTGATACGTGAGAAACGAACAATCCCCCCATCGACGAAGTGATAAAGAATCGTGCTAACTCGTTTAGAGAATTATAACGTGAATCGCTTTCGATTTTGTTTCCAAATTACTTTCGTTTCTCAACCCGATCTGCATTTTGCATTTGCTAATCAAAAGACAAATCGAAGAATGACGTTGCGAAAACGCAATTAGAATCTGATGTCGTGGCTTTAAACGCGGTGAGATGAGAAAATCGGGGTCAAATCGTGAAAATCTCGAGAGAGTTTTCCATAGTTTTAGTTGCGAAGGAAAACTTTAGCTCCTCTCACTCTCTCGCTCGTTGCTATAATTAATTTCCCATTCCATGATGAAATGTTTTGAGTTTCTCACACACTCAAAACTGTTGCGTCACTAGCTCGCACCGCTAATGATGGCGCGAGACTTTCTGATGTATCTCCGTTCCGACGAGACTTGAAAGTGAAGCTCCCGATTAATGTGGTGTGAAAGAAGAAGCTGTAGCTCTTCTGAATGCGATCTGATTAACTGGACGGTTTTTCTCATTGGGGGATATCACGATGATGAAGCTCTTCAGCGATGACCTCGTTTGGTTAGAATTAGCCGAGCTGGCTGGCAGCTCTCTTTGCTAAGAGTTAGGTCGAACATCAACTCACCTACTTCGAAGAAAAAGAAAAGCCCTAAACGTAAATCTAAAGTCATAAATTAAACGAGAGAAGTTAACGAAGCAGATTGATAAGCGAAAGCGTCTGGATGACCAATCCTATATTTGTTTCCCTTCCAACCGATTAACGCTACCGTGTTATCGACCAATTCTATTTATTTCGACCGACGTTATCGTCGTTCCTATTCCATCGCTGGTTCTGTCTTGTTTGTTTTTATTTGCCCATTCTACTTTTTTTTTCGTCAACAAACACTTGCGAAATAAACTTAGATACAAGCTATCGTCTGCTCTATAAAGATTAGGAAGTCGTTGAGGTAACTTCACCGCGCTCTTCCACTCGCTCTGCCTTGTCTTTCACAATGTTTGAATAACATAACGGTCCACCACAGATGATTCCCACGTCGACTCCATGTGCTCAAAAAAAATGAAATTAAGAACGAAGTGAAATTAACAATTTGAGGCTTGTGCGAGTGATTCATGACTTTATCTCATGCGCCACACACTCAGACAGTTAATAGCAAATTACGAGAGGGAATTACAGTTAATTTACGAACATCATGAGCTTGTAAATTTATCATTTCTAATTACTCGCGATATCCACTTCATTGTTAATCGAATTACATTTGCATAACGGAAAAAAAGCTTCTCATCGTCTTATCAGCTTTACCTGGAAAGCGTCGAGTGATGATAAACAGGAAATTGCAAGTTTTTTTTTCTTTAGAAAATTTATTCAAAACATTTGCTTGTTCTCACGTTCACTCGCAATTCTGACGTAAAAATTGGGACAAGAACGCACTAAAGACAACCCGAATAGTAATTACGTATTTATTGACTGGGGTTTAAAAGCTTCCTATGTAATTCACTCAGAAATGTATTTTACAAGGTCGCGAAAGGGGAAAAGTATAATTGATAACGACCTTTCTTAATGTAGCTCCTTTGGTTATAATGTTATGGTAGTCATTTAAATTATAAATCGATGCAAGCGATCGACTTGCATAAACATCAATTGATGTAATTTCCTTGATAGTTTCAAACGCAGTTGCAGTTGTGATGTCATCGGCGGTGCTTTGATTATTTATTTAACGATAGAACAAAGTACAGTCGTGTAACGAAGCTTGTTGAAGCTCCTATTGATTTTCTTATCGTCTTATCAGCTTCGTAACGTCTTCAAAATTTGTTACGACGCAATTGTCACCATGTCTACCGCCAGCAAGTCTATGTTATAAATATTTTATCCACTCGCCCAACAACAAGAGCGAAACTGATCATACCCAAAGAGAGCGAGTTTCCAAACCGAACCATAAGGTCGATTATATAAATCTTGTAATTGAAACTACTTGACGCACCATCCGGAACAAAGTTTTCAAGCTTTTCGGTATCGAAAAGCCATGAAAAAAGTGTGAGACGTTGTATTGAAATAGAAAGTTGCTGTGGCTGGAATTGCACGGCTTCGTTTTTTTTTCTCTTCTCGTTAGCTACCTAAGTCAATAACAATTCCATTGCCGTTGTTGTTCATCCCGAAAATTTCAGAATTTTCATGAAGCTTCGGTATCTTGAGTCATAGATTTGATTGCGAATTCAATGACGAAGATGTGAAGAACCGTACGGAACAATAGAAAAAGTAATTGCGTCGCGATTGTAGTTAAATCGCGGAAGGTGATTCATTCAGCGTGAGTTGTAGCTTCACTGATCTTTCTAAGTGATTTCCGCGAAAGAAACCAGATCGGGTTTTGGTTTTGTGGGTGTGAATATAATGACGAAAGAGGTCGTAACAGTGAATGGAGCTGCTTTAAAGATGTCAATGGACACAACGACCTTCGATTCGATATCTGTGATTACAAAGCCTTATCTTTCTTGTCGAACACACACCAGCCAAAATAATCTTCATGTCACAAAAGATTGAAAACGCATCGTCCATGAATAAATTACATTTATGTTCGCTTGAGAAATCACTGTCGCATCAGATTATGCGTACGTGAGTGACTTTATACTTTATCACTTTAAGCTTTATCACTCTTTACAGTAGACAAGTATGAGTATGACTCTCTGTGTCTCTTACTTTGCTAACTTGTTGATTGCTGCCTGCTTGCCGTTCAACAGTCACAATCCCCCAAGGTTATTCACAGACAGCGTCGCAATTTTTCTTTTTTTCAGCAGTTTGCTGTTATTTTCTCGTTTCGTGTTCTGTTTTTTCTTTTCATAAATCGAAAACTGTTATGGAATTGAAGAAACCTTGCTCGGCTGGTTGCCATTGGAATGGCATGGCTCTGTTTGATGACTTTCATTGCGATCGAGGCACAAACGAGAGCGAAATGTTCTGAAAATGCTATGAAGCAGATAACGCAATATTTGCTTTCATTGTTTGCTAAACTTTGAAGCTACTACTCCAATTTTCCCTCTTGACGGAAACCTCAATGTCTTCAGTGCATGAAAATAGAGCAAGCAAGGCGGCAATGAGTAAATCTTGGAGACATTCAAATAATCTAACGGTGTCAGTTTTATTTTCCTCGCACGTTCATAGCACAATCCACGCGATCTTAATTTATTTTGAATGCTGACGTCGAAAGCAAACTTTCAACAAAACCTTAATTAAACCTAAAGCCGAGAAAAATAGTCGTCGTCATTCCCCCGTTGACGAGTGTTACAGTTTAATGAGCGTCTGTGATTGTGATGCAACAGATTTTAATTTCACTTCACTTCTGTCGTGAACAGAACATTGTTCAGAATAAATTTAGTAAAATAATCGGCTTAGGAAACTTGAGAAGCAGGAAAGAAGGGATTTTAACTGAACTCTCGTTTCCTTTCACAGAGCAGCGAAGAGTCATGAACTTTCCTTTTTTGAGATGCCTGTTAGCGACATCGATAAACTCACAAGAAGAATCTTCTTACCAAAAAAACCTTCCTCTTTCGTGTTCGCTACATCGCCATTCAGCAGTCCAAGGTTAATTCAAAATGTTTAGCGCTATTAGTGCCGTGTCTTTGCGTTTGTTTGCAATCAACATCAAGAAATTAAAGCTTAATTGAAGGCGTTCCATGGAATTACAAAAGCTTTTAATTCAAACCTGGAATCTGTTTCGTTAGAAATTGAATTGAATTGCGTTTAATGTTACAGCACTTTCACTTTTCAACGTCATTTACAGAAGAATTATTGTTGAAGACGAAACGAAAACCCTTTTAACGCCTCCATCGTTGCTCGGCTTGTAATTAATTGAAGTCATTGAGGCGAAGTCATAACAAAAATTTTGCACGTTTCAGCCTTGACGACCTCGACTCCTTGGCAAAGCTCGTGTCGCTAACCAATTTCACGCTAGAAAGAAATAAGAATGCAATGCCCGATACTACCCTGAAGCAACTTGTTGATATCGCTTTTTATTCGCGAGGTTTTGCTTGCGCCTGCGACTAAGAAAGAACAAATTTCAGTTTTGTTTATCGTCGGGTTCATTCAGGTTTATGACCACTCGCGCACGATACTCACACACGCGCCTCCCTTGCTAAGCGAAATCTAGACTTTCGGGTAAATAATAAAATCAGTTTCATTCCATTTAATCTTTTAAGTCTTACACTGAAATATTCAACATCAAGTCGACGTGAAATCTCTAGAAGTAAACAAAGCCAAAGAGCAAAGGTCGGAGATTCCCATCGTCGTTTCCTTCGAGATCAACTGTCGATCTTCTAGTCAATCCAGTTGATATCAAATTCAAATTCTCTGTGAACATATGCTAAGCTTAAATGAAGAATAAGAAAAATCTGTTGACATCTCAAATACAAACAGGTCTCATCATCGTCCCATAAGCGTTGTCGTCTCTCTCTCGTTCGCTTATTTTGGCGACTGTTCCGAAACGTTTATTGATTTAATCGAAATGATGTTGCGACTCTCAGATGGTCGTTAATATCGTAACAACATGTGTGTCAATTTCACAACAACTGATGCAAATTCGTCGTCTTGCAAATGTTTTCGCTGACTATCGCTCCGATGACGAATCCAGTGACGCGATAAGTTTCAACTCTGATATTTAACAACTCGATGAGTACGCAAATAGTTTCAAATTTTTAAAAACACTCAATCTAGTAATTTTCACTAACGTAGATGGTTCAATTACCCACATTGTTGATGTCACAGTTTGTGGAAAGTTTAAAGCGAAATTTCTGTTTTGAACGCGACAAATAATTTGAAATTAAATGATTGAAGAAGCAACGTTGCCAGACTTGTAACAACTCGTTACAAAGCTCAACTAGTTAACCACAGGAAAGAAACTAGCTGCTGCACTTTGACCATGAAGTTCAAACCAGAGTAATTACTTTGCCTTGGCTATCTTGAAGGTGCTGCGTGATTTGTTTTTGGACAATTAAATTTGATTGCGTTCCTTGGTAGCGATTATCTTTATTGTCGTTGTAGCTTTGTTGTTTGAAGATGTCACACATTCGTCGATTTGAAAATATTCGTGAATTATTCATGAGTCTTACTATGATTGAAAGTCACAAGCTTCGACTTTACTTTATGAAGCTTTGCAAACTTTCCAACAACTCTTATCAGTGACGATCAGAGAGTTTTAATCTTGGGAAATCGTTTTATAAAAACTTTCCGTGATCTACAAACTCAATTGAAATTGAGCTTGATCTCAATTTGTTCACATTTTATTGACATTCAAATAAATGTTTTGCTTCTTTTCATTTCGAGTTGCTCCATGGAAATTATGCAAAAAGATTCCACGTTCATTGTGCAAGATGATGTTTTTTAATAAACGCAGCTCAGCTTTCATTTCTTGAGAATTCTCCCACGATCTGTTTGAAAATCAAAATGAAAGAAAAAACTTGGAGGAAGCATTTCGGGGAAAACAGAGTTTTTCCACAGAAGCAATAAAAGCCGCTCGCTGCGCACATTGATAACGATTATCTAACCGATATGCAAATTCTCTTGAAACGCTTGCTGAGAGTTATTGATGTGTTGAAACACATTTCGTGAGCTGAGCTTGAGAAATGAAAACTAATAAATAAATTTTGGTATTTTACATTTCAGGCTGATGACAAATCTTTGCTAGCGAGATTTTATCATGCAGATCGTGGTCTAACAGCCGTTGCCAATGAATTAGATAGCTTCGATGGACGATCCGAGCCAGAGAGATGTTCACGATTAGTATCAAAGCTCCGTCAAGAGCAAGTAAGTTTATTGATTTAAACTCAAGTACAACAAGTCATTATGTTTTTTTCTAGGATCGTGTTCTTGGAATTATAAATCAGATTATGGATGAGCTTTTAGGAGAAGATAGAGCTTGCAGAGCATTCCGTGCAAAGTTTCCCGAGGAAGTTCTACAAGAAAGTTTAGCAGGTCAACTCTGGTTTGGCGCCGAATGTTTATCAGCCGGCTCAGCGATTCTCAATCGTGAAATTGAGAGTGCAGAGATGCGACCACTTGCAAAAGCAGTCACCAAATCTCTTGACAACGTTAGGAGCCTGTTACGCGATCAGTGCCTTCGTAACAACACGCCAAACTCGCCGATACTCAGACTTGATTTCAGCGATCAATCAACAGAAACGCTTTACGAATCACTGAAGATATTCGATCGACTATTTGCTGAATTTGAATTGCTTTACGTGAGCGCAATGGTTACTGTAAAGACGAAGCAAGAGCACGAGATACAAGAGTTGATTTGCGTTTTATTTTCGGAAACACTTCAAAGAGCTTTGAAAATTGGCATTTTAGAACAAGAGCAAGTCGATACTTACGATCCATCACTAATGTTCTCCATTCCACGTCTCGCAATTATCAGCGGCTTGATCATATACAATAAGGGACCTCTCAATATGGACCAAAGCAGCGATCAGCTGTCGGAAATGTTTCGTCCCTTTCGAAAGTTATTGGTCAAGATGCGCGATTACCTTCGAACTCTAAATAAGAACGAGCTGTTACAGCTGGAAAAACTTCTGTGCACAAACGAAGAAATTAACCTGACTCAGTCATCACCATCTGACGAAGGCACTACTCAGTGCCAAGACGAACAAAAGGTGACGACGACGACTAATGTGACAATTGTGCCGAGTGGAGATGAAGTTAATAAGAACAGCATTGACAGCATTACAGCGGAGAAGAGCAACGAAAACTTTTATTCGATAGACAAGGGATCGAAAACTGATGATTGGGTAGCGGAAGAAGCTGAAGGTGCAGACGATGAAGCTGAGGAGGAAAATAGCAATTACGAAAATTTGATGACTGCTGATTGCGCAACAGGATATCTCGTTCCAAACACAAATCTAGGTAATCTCCTTCAACCGAACGTCGCGCCGCTCATAAATAACATCATATCATCGCCCGATAATCAAGAAGAGGTTGGAGGAAGTTCAACCGAAACAACAGCAAATCGTGATAGTGGCATGGGAACGGGAGAGAATGACAGAAGCCCCGAGCAAGAAAATCCAAACGTACTAACTGGACAATACGACGAAAACTGGGAAAACCTTAGAAAGATTGTAGAACCGAGCACGAGTAAAACTCCAAGCACTAGTCATCGAAGCAAAGACAAGAGTGGAAAGAGAAAGTCCAAAAAGCATAATACAAGCAGCAGCGACGACACTTCAATATCATCCAGTGCGTCAAGCAGTGCGTCGTCATCGCCTTCATCATCAACGTCAGGAGAATGCAAAGAAGTTTCTCGTCGAATGAAGTTTAAGTGAGTTAATCCATCGTCGGCTTTTGTTTATGATTTTTAAATATTTATATTTCTGAATTTTAGATCAACGGAAAATTTGCTCCATCGGTTGTTTGTTTGTATTGCTGGCGTCGCTGACCAACTTCAGACAAATTTCGCCGCAGATTTAAGACAAATTCTCAGATCAGTCTTTCTTATGAACTGTTCGCAAGAAGAGGAAGACAAGCCAGCAATTATTGACGAGACCAAGTCAAAAGATAATCAGCAAGATCTCTTTGAGTTTCGTGCCAGTGAAGAGAACGTTATCAGACAGACTAACAGCAATCATGGCTCGATTGGCTCACAGCAAAGCATTTGTTCGGCTGAAGAAGTCAACCCCGAATCCGACGATGCTGTTTTCGAAGAGCAAGAGATGGTGGAGCAAGAAGAGGGAATGATTGAGACGCGAGACGATAATGAAATCGATAGACGACGAAAGCGTCGCTACGGTACACGATTGACGGGACGCAGTATTAGTTTGAGTGATGATGCTTCTTCAGCATCTCACGCGCTTCAAGATGAAGAAGATGAAGATCGTCGATCAAATAGAAGAAATTACAGCATATCAACATCACCATCAACCAGTCACCCGCAATCGCCACCTAAATGGATTCCTGATCATCAGGCTCCAAAGTGTATGAGCTGCGAATCACAATTCACAGCATTCAGACGTCGTCATCATTGTAGGAACTGCGGTAAGTTCATCAATCATCGAAACAATGACTTTGTCCAAGAATGACACCAATTTTTTTTATTGTAGGTGGAATTTTCTGCGGCGTTTGCTCTTCGAGTCAAAGACCATTGCCTAAATTTGGTCTAACGAAGCCCGTTCGTGTATGCCGTGAATGTTTCGTCCGTGAAAGTACAGAAGCTTGAAGACTATGTTTCTCTGTTAAGTTTTTTTGTCGCGAAAAGAAACTGCTTTACGACTTCCGGCAATTCCTGAAGATTTTATAAACTCAACGATTTCTGTAGAAGTTTTAAAAACCAAATTTTGACAAATGTTCAGTGAACTGTCAGTGGTCGTGCTTAGAGAAAGTTTCTCATTCTTCTAAAATAGAATTAAGAACTGTGGCGAAAGAAACAATTAGCAAATTAATTAGTGGACTCGTTCGTGATATTTACGATCCATTTCGTTGCGATAGGTTAAAAAAGTTATTCACGTTTCGCCGAAGAGTTTCTTATTCCTCCCTCGCGTTCGTCACATTCTTCACTGTCGAAATTTTAAAAGTTTGACCAGGCATTTAATTCTTGTTGTCGACCTCAACAAACAAACAAAAAAACTCTTTTCAAATCTTCAATCAGCACAACGTAAGTGAACGTTATAAGAAGATTTCTCCGTAAAGACAAAGAAAGATAGCTTAAGACAGAAACTTATATCAAACTGCCTAGTTGACTAAAGACGATCCCCGCTCGTACATCAATACACGAACCTAACCGGAAATTATGTTATAAGTTTGATTATCTATTTTTACAAAGACTTCCTTCGGTGCAACAAAAAAAAACTCTTACCTAATCTCAAAAAAGTTTCCTCTATTTTACCGGTTACAAAAGCTTTTCTTTTGGTATAAGAAGGAAGAAAAAAAATTTATGAGAAGAAAGAAAAAAATATTTTAAATGTGATAAAACGATAAAAACAATAAAACAATCAAAAAATTATCCAAATCTGTTGTTAAATATTTTTTTAGATTGCAAAATTAAACTAACTCGGGTATTTGTAAATCTAAGTCTGATATTTCCTAATCTAACCCGGATATCTTTCACCCTTTCCAACAATTCAAACACCGAAAGAAGCTTCAAAACAAATATTTCTTCGGAGTTGAGTGATTTGAGTGTTATTAGATTTTTACAGAAATGTCATCGCTTGTCAGGCTTTGTCGTCTCTGCTTAGAACCTGAAGCTGAAGTTGAGTACACAAAGATCTTCAAAAGAAGCGGAAAAATACCAGAATTAATATTTTCATTCATTGGAATCAAAGTAAATATTTCGTTTCTATGAAAATCTCGTCGATTTCAATTATTTATTTTCAGGTTGAGAATCACAAGTCTTTTCCAAGTTTGATTTGTGAGAAATGTCTCGGTTGCCTTAATGATTCAGAAAGTTTTAAACGAAAATGTCTAGATGCAAACAAAGTCTTCAATCAATTGAAAGAAACATTTATTAGCAATTCCCCGAAGATTAAATCCGAGGACGATTCAGAAGAGAAAAACGTCAACTTCTTAGCAAATAGTTCTTCAACCGCAAAGAAGGAAAAGAAGAGATACAGACCGATTTGTGGCTACTGTGGGAAGGAACAAGAAAGCGAGTATCGATTACGCCAACACGAGCTCCTGTCTCACACTTCCATAACTCAACTCTCGCCTAGCGAGATCATTGTCTGTGATTTCTGTGGCGGAAAGTTCAAAACTAAACAATCACTTAGAAACCATTTTGTTCGAGCTCATACGCCAAAATCTGAAGTCTTTCCCTGTTCAATCTGTGGAAAAGTTTTGCCGCACCTCAAAGCTCTTTACGCTCACGAAAGAGTCCACATCAAGACAGAAGCGACTTGTCAATATTGTTCAAAGACTTTCAGCAGAAGAGTTCTTCTTAGTTCTCACATTGCAATCGTTCATCTTAAGAAGAGACTGAGTCAATGTCAGTATTGTCCACATCAAGCGATAACCAGCGGAGCCTTAAAGAAGCATATTCGATGTAAGCACCTTAACGTTCGTAATCATCACTGCGATTGGCCTGAATGCGGAAAATCCTTTCATGAGAATCAACATCTAATAAGACACCGAAGGACTCATACGCACGAGCGACCTTTCGCCTGTCGCAATGAAGGTTGTGGAAAAGCATTTAGCGATCACGCTAAACGAACTCGACACGAAAAACAAAATTGTCCGAATCGCGAAACTCTAGAAACAAATTAAATCTAAAATTCTCTTTGAATTAATTTCTTCTCACGATGATGAACGAGAAAGCAAAAAAAAAACATTTTGATAAGACACGATGCTGAAAATAAAATTTCATTCTCGTTTTACCTTTCAGTCAGTGAAGAAGTTTCAAGTTCAAGGAGACAAAAAAAAATGAAATTGATAATAATTCTCTGTGCGGTTATCGCTTCAGTAACTGCCACGACGCTGAAATGTAATTTCAAGAGAAACGCGATCTTCGGATACATTTGCGAGTTTCGTAATGTTGAAGTCCTCGAAGGAAAGACAGTTACAATTGAGAGTGGCGATCACATGGCGAATAAGACTGATGCTGACGTGAAAATGGTTTCGTTCATTAGTTCGACTGTCCACGTCGTGCCAAATCAAATCTTCACGATTTTCCCGAACATGGAAATTCTTGATTTACTTAACTCGAGTATGACGAAGTGGAATCGCGATTTCCTGAAAAATGCTAAGAATCTGAAGCGTGTTTGGTTAGCGAAGAACGAAATTGAAGAATTCGCCGATAATTCATTTATGGGAGCGATTGGCTTGGAAACTCTCGTGTTGCATAATAATAAGCTCACGAAGATAAGCGAAAAAGCGTTCAACGGCCTCGTCCAACTGAAATCTCTTGAACTTCAAAACAATCTTCTAACTTCATTGAACGGAAATATTTTCGCTCCGCTTAAGAAACTCAAAGAACTTAATTTGAGTGAGAACAAAATTACGAAAATCACTGGCGATGTCTTCACTGGGAACAGCAAACTTGAGTTTTTGAATATGGATCACAATAGCATCACAGAACTGCCGGAAAATCTCTTCAACAAGCAAAGCAACCTCACAATCATTTATTTACAAAATAACCAAATTGAAAAGCTTCCTGTTAGTTTATTCACTGGATGCGAAACGTTGATGGAATTGCGATTGGACAGTAATTTGATTAAGGAAGTTCCTCTTGGACTCTTCCAGAACAATAAGAAATTCAAACTCCTCAACCTAATGGGCAATCCAATCAAGTCATTCGACGGAAAAGGTCTGCCAACAGGAATGGAACTCATCTACATTGGTAAGATCCTCAACGATTTTGAAATCATAAAATAAATTTACTTTTAATTTCCAGATGATCACGTTGAGACGAAAAACATTCCAGAGAAGGTTGAACTCTTCCTTGCGGAGAAGCCAACAACATCTCACTTCACTGAACCCGAAGCAACTCAAGAATTCACAACTGCCGACAAATAAAACAACTCAATCTTGAAATAATACAAAATTATTGAAAGTTTATTTCTCCAATAGAATGTCTTAAATATTTACAAAGTGTTTGTAATTTTTTGTTCCAATAATATTCGCAAGAAACTTCTCGGCCTAACTACGAAATCGATATGAAGTGTGCCGTGATTGAAGTTGCAGCGGGTGAAAATATTCTGGCCCTTCACACTTAAAGATGGAAATGTCTTCTTCAGTCAGACGACTCGTCGCTGCTTAGATTCTTAAAACTAAAAAAGTTATGATGCTCGATAGGACGAACGGAAGAAAACTTAATAAAGATTGCGTATCATCCCTTAAACTTGATTTCATTTCATTCTACGATTGACCCACGGAAGAAAATTTCAAAGACAAATCTGATTTTTCGGAGCTTGAGCAAAAATGATTTCGATTTAATAAATTAAAGAAAAGCACACCATCGAGTTCTTGCTTTGAGAGACAGTAAAGTCGATGGACTTGTGGAATGAAATCGATCATCGTCATGTCATTGAGTGATAAAATATTTTAAATTTGGTTTCAGGAAAAAGATTATAAAGTCGCTTAGTTTTGCTTTAGTTTCAATGCTATCATTGTGATGACAAGGAAGAGGGCAATCCAAGAGATTGTAGCGACAAAGCCCATGTAGACGTCGAATTCCATTAAGCCCCAGCCGCGAGTTAAGATTGACCGGAGTGCAGACGTCGCTAACGTTAATGGCAACCCAACAGCAATATTTCTGAAAGAATTAAACTTTTTTGTTACCTCATCAAACTCAATCAAACTTTTTCTGTCTCACCTTAAAAGATATGGCATTCCTTCAATTGGCCAAATGACACCGGAGAGCAAGAGAGTTGGATAGAAAGACCCAAGAGCCAATTGAATAGCATTTCTCTCGAGTTCACAGATTGCCGAGATGACAAAGCCGAAGCACATGCCACACAATCCTTGAAGAATTGTAAGAATAATTACGAGGATGATGTCGCCATTGTTGGTGACTCCAAAAACGACAATCATGAAGAGAAGAACGAGAGCTGTTTGACCACACATGACAACGAACTGCGTCACAACATGAGACAAAAGAATTTCGAAAGGCGTAACTCCAGCGACCCACGAGCGATCAAGAAGTCCTTCTGTTCGTTCAATAATCAAAGCTGATGACGTCAATGCAACAGCCAAGAAGAAAACGATTCTGTGGGATTAGAAATTGATTAATGGCTTCTGTTGAAACTCAAAGAGAAGAGAAACTTACGTCAAGATAACACCAGGAGCGACGAAGTCAGTGAATGAAGGTTCATTTGTTCCGTAGATTGGATCTTTGAATTGAATTGGAACGTCACCAAGCTTTGGATTGTTGTCGCATTGCTCGAGAAGATCTTGAGCAAAGTAACGATACGTGTACTGAAGATCTCGATTGAGTAAAATTCCAATTTGTTGATTTGACATGTCCAACCAAACTCGAATCTCCGATTGTTCAAGTGTCTCATCATCTGCGTCACGTCCAAGAGCGATTCGAGCAACTAAGGCGTCTGTAAAGTTCTCCGTAAAGTACATCGCACCCCAAGCATTTCCATCGGCCACAGCTTGTTTCGCAGAGTCCACGTCGTCATAATATTCCTGTATGATGCTTGAGTTGAGATGACTTAGATACCGACAAGAAAGATTCGAGAACGAACAGCCTTTCTCATAATAACATTCGCCGGAGGTCGAGTTCATTTCATGGTTAACGATAGCGAGTTTAAGTCCAGTCGGGTCACGTCCAATTGCCAAGCAGAAGAGAATAACTTGCATAACAGGAAGAGCGAAAATAAACAACATCACGCCAACGTTACGCCACATTCTCAAAAAGTTTTTCTGCAGAAGAGCTCGAATCTTGCCCTTAGTTGTGAACTAGAGTGAAAGGAAAGTTTAAGATTACTTCATGTTTGCCTTCACGAGATGATTCAACTTACATTGCAAATGTCGATTCCGCAGTCGTCGCAGTCAATGGCCGATTGACTTTGAGCAGCAGCAGCAGGAAGAGCAGGCGTGCTTCCATTAAGCTGCAATGAGTTGAGATTAGTTAAAAGAGTTTTGAAAGAAAAGTTTTTGATTAACTTACTCCATACGACGATCCATTACTATCACTAATTAAAACTTCTTTACTCTGATGAAAATTTAAACCTATGACACCGCTCTCCTGACTTATGTACACGGGATTGTCCTTTTTGCTTCCGAATGCCAAGGCAGAGAGGGAAATATTATTGCTGATCGAAGAAAGTTTAGTTAGTCTTCATCTTTCAATTAAAAAGTTTAATGAACTCACCTTATATTTAACTCTGACGCCGCTTGTTGTTGTGTTTGTCCTTGCTTTCTTGACAACTTCAAGAAGACATCTTCAAGACTTGAACATCTGTACATGGAGAGCAAAACTTGCGGTGATTCTTCAGCTAAGAGACGTCCTGATCTCATGAGACCAATCTATTGAAGTTAATGAGAAGTTAGAATGAGATTCAAGTGATCACAATTTAAGAGTTTACCGTGTGAGCTTGTCTGGCTTCTTCAATGTAATGTGTCGTGATGATAACAGTTTTCTGTCCTGCCTTTGTGATGTGAACCAAGTGATTCCATATGCTCTGTCGAAGAAGAGGATCGACACCAACTGTTGGTTCATCGAGAATAAGCAATTCAGGATCGTGCATGAGAGCAACAGCGAAAGAAACTCGACGTTGTTGTCCACCGCTCAAGTTCTTCACGAGACGATTTTCCGATGGCAGATCAAGAAAGTTGAGCAGGAAATGAAGACGTTCAATGATTTCTTTAGTTTGCATGCCGAAGATCCAACCGAAGTACATCATCGTCTCTTTGATTGAGAACTCAGCGTACAATGCGATTTCTTGTGGCATGTACCCAACTCGCTTTCCAGGAACTCCGGAACCTTTTGAAAGAGAATTCGTTTAGTCAATTGAATGATTGAGTTCATTAAGAGCTCACCTCTTGTTCCTGGCTTTCCACCCAAAACCCAAATCTCTCCAGAGTTTATTCTCTTTCGTCCTACGATGCATGACAACAGCGTCGTCTTTCCGCAACCTGAAGCTCCCAAGAGTCCGTAGCTAAAAAAGAAGAAAACCTGATTAGTTTCACGCGAAAAGCCATCATCATAAAGAGTCGCACGTGATATCGAAAAAAGATTTAAACTTGAAACGCGCACGTGCATCAATAGAAATAAAAATCTTCGGAATGTTAGGAAAAGCAAGCTCACTGAATTTAAAGTCGAGATTTGGATAATTTCAATGCAATCGCATTAATTCAAGTAATTTCTCAATTGCTTTTTTCCGTTCAGCAGCTCTCAAATTAAGTCGAAGTAATTGATCGTCAAAAGCGTTTTGTATCGACGAAAGATTAATTTGCGAGCTTCAACGGTCAAGATTTATTTTGAGTCAAACCACAAATAAGTCGATGCAATGTCCTTGGTTTTCTTTGCTGAAATTCCCCGCACTCATGATCGAAATGTAAATCAGTCAAGCTTCACATTTTGGGGAATAAACTAGTTTCGTCAGGTGACTGATTTGATTTCATTGAGGAAGCGATGATTTTCTTGGACATAACATTTTTTTTGGTCAAACAGGTTTTGCGTGGAGGCAAACTATCATGGGCAAACGTTCAAAAAAAAACCACTCTCGTACTAAGAGTTGAAGAGCAAAAAACAACAGAAATGAGTTTGCAGAAAAAAGTTTAATTCGAATCGTTTGACGTCATGAGGTGTACGTCACGAAAAATGTCTCAACTTGCGATCTGTAAATAAATTGAACCAACATTCTCAAGCGAGCAGAGAAATCTTGTTGGCCTTAGCATGAATTCTCAGGAACTGCTCAGCAGAGTTCGTAAACAAATTCATGCTAACTGCTTTCAAACGTAATTGACTCGCGACCAAACAAAAAAACTGCAAAGCGCATCAAATTTCCTTCTCCATAAACAAGGAACTGAGAATTTTAACAAAAGCTGATTTGAATAAACAATCAGAAAGTCTTTTAAATATTAAGCTTTCCGCTGTTGGCAGCAGTTTCTGTCAAGGCAGAAAACAGAATCTCAATGACTCAGAGATGCTGATGCCGAAGAAGGAAATTTTATCTTGAAGTTGTAATCTGATCAAGTTCGCGACTTCATGAAGACTCATTGTCATTGAGAGGATCGTGCTCTGATTATCAATTGCCGTAAATTATTTTGTTTTATATAAAATTTCTGACTTCCTGCGCAGCTTTTAAAACATTTTCCGCGTAAAACTCAAGTCATTTAATATTTCTAGTTCATCCACGTTGCGTTTCAAGTCTTGCAATTAAAATCGTTTTAGCGAGTAATTTAGCACGCAACTTCACTCGATGTGCTGAGCTTGTCGCCTTAAGGTTTTAGCAAATTGTTTGAAGTTAGCGAATAAATTTCTCTTGTTCCAACACGATGACTTTTCATCATTTTATTGACGGCAGAAGCGAAATGTCAATATTTGTCCATTACACTTACGTCAAGCGATCATTTCGCAACAAATTTTTTTCCAGTAAACAAACAGTCGAGCAAATTGACCGTGAAGCAAGATTATGAATCAGAGTTTAATGGGATTTTTCAGCCGATTCGATGTCAGCCGGTGATGTTTGTTTGCGAGAGAGAGAACGTTGAAACAGTTGTTGAAGCAACGATCGAGTCTGTTCCTCGATGACATGATTCAAGGACTCGCTACTTCAATCGCTTGACGAATCTCAGTTTTAATTGGACAACTGATTATTGAAACGAAGCAAATGAGATGTTAAACTCGTTAATTGATTGAACGAGATCAAAAGCAAAGTCGAAGGCATCGATTGTGATGAAAAGATTGTTACATTGTTAAGAAATCGACTTACATTGTTCCTTTGGCCACTGTCATGTTTAAGTTGTTAAGTACTTGATTAGGCTTCGATTTCGGTCCGTAATTCTTGAATGCATGTCGAACGGAAACAGCATTTTGTTGCCGACTCCACACTGATCCGCCATCGTCAATTGTGGCAATCGTCTGCTCGCTGCCCCTGAAAAAATATAAAAATAATAAAAGTTAATTATTTTTGTTGGTTTCGAAAGCTCATGCGATGTAAATAAAAACATCAAAAGTGTCGCCTAAGACACTCAGCCACGTGAATTGATATAACCTTGACCCAATAAACCTGCTTCTCTTTAAGAAAGTTTCTCTTTTTCACAATTTTGTTGATGACTCGACTTCGGAAACTTTTCGTTGATCGTGGAAAAATTAACAGCTCAGCAGAGCAGTAACACGAGTTGGTCATTAACTCAGCAATTTCAAGGACAGATCGAGTGCAATAATTCATTGAGTGCAGCATAAAAGAAACGGCGAAGTTGCTTATCAAAAGTAATTTACATTCGCCTTCTTCGAAGATAAATTGATTGCGCAATCGAAACATTTAATTCACATTTTCATGCTCGCTTTGTAGTTTTTTCTTCGTTAAACTTAAACTGAGCTCGGCCGAATGAAATGAAGTAACTAAGTGACGACGGAAAAAAAGCAAAAAAATTTTGTTTGTGTAAACATTGAAGAAGTTAAATTGCACAATTGTTTGCAACAAAGTTAATTACTTTGAGTTTCTTGACAGTTGTCGCTTATGTCGAGGAAAAAAATCAAATTTATTTATTTCTGATGCAAAGCGAGTGCAATCATTTCCACTGACATCGAAGAAACTATCTCAAGGCGTTCAATCTGTCAAACGTGGCAACGTCTGAGCTGAATGAACCTTCAAGGTCTCACTCGTTTATGTTGCTTCAGAATCTCAAGCCAAGCAACACGAAGCGTTAATAAAATTCAAGAAATTATTCTCTAATTTTATTTCTGAAATGTGTTAATTAAAAATTAATTCAAGAAGTGAAACCGTAAGATCATCAACTTTAATGAAATTCTACAAACATTTACGACATTTACTCGCTTCGCTGCAGTTGGTTTTCAAAAACAGAGAACTCGCGTGTTCTTCAGAAACAATCATTTAGTCGATGTAAGACTTGTTCAATGGATTAATTAATGGATTTGTGAGCCACAACAAGGCGTTTCTAATCAATAGAAAATTATTAATCCGCAGCTCTGACGTCAAGCGCCTTTTCAAAATCTTTTTTTGGTTTCGATCAATGTCGAACGAATTTTTTTTTTAGATTCAAGAATGAGTCAGCAGAACATCTGATGGCAAAATCTTAAAAATTATGAAAGAGCTCTTGTTCTTCACGCGATGAGTCCAACTCCGATCTTTGCTCTCTAACGGGTCAAGCACCCGAAAAAAAATTACTGTTACCCTGCGAGTTATTTAATTTACCGAATTTTTTGTTTTGCAGGTAAAAAAGAAAAGTTTTGCTTGTCGAAAAATTCCGTAAACCTTAACATTCAAGTTATTGTGTTTGCTGCAGTAAAAACAAAACCGGAAAGTTGTGCAATTGTGCAGGGCGAGTGCGGTAAAGTCGTAATATCTATCGCATTCCAAAGGTCGCCGGTAATGTCAAGAGAGGGAAGAATAGTGAAGATCTTAGATGAAGTTTAAGCAGAAACTTGTAATTGCGCGTTTAATAATCTTGATGCGATTAACTCAAGTTATTTCCATTGAACTCAATCAGAGTTTAACAGCAACTTTTATTGCTTCAATGGAACCTGTTGCGAAAAAATATTTCATGCATTTATAAATGCAAATGAAGCCAACAAAGCGTCTGATAAGCACAAGAGAGACGAGAAACTTGAACGACAGTAGAAGTAACGAACCCATCGCAAGTTTTTTCGCCTTCTTCAGACACGTTAATGGCTAGAAAGACTTTTATCTTGAATATCTTTAAATGCAATTTATTATTCTTAATCGGAACAAGTTTTATTGCTTCAGACGAGATGGAGAACGAGTCGTCGCATCGAACAATGAACGTTACTTTCATTGCCACCAATGTCGTTCGTAATCCACGATTTGTCTTTAATTTTATTGGCCAATGCTCTTTAGTATTCAACGCCATTTCTCTTGCGTTTATCGTCGGCCACTCCAATCGACCTTCAAGCAATTTAGGACATTGAGCGCACTAATACAATCGCAGTCGGTTCGATAAGACAAAAAAGCTTTCGCGCGTCGTTATCCAACGATGATCAAGTTTCGTGAATATTTCTCAAAAAGCTGTTTGCTGTTTTGTCACATATTGCAGTCCCGTGCACAGTTTTGGAGTTTGGTGTGTTGCGCGAGGAATAATAGAGTTGCTTGCAAAAATATCGCGTAATAAGTTACTCGTTTGCTGATCGCCGCTATGCTTCGCTTGTTGCAAGAAATATCGATCGGAAAGCAAAGCTCGAAGGTTCTTTTCCACATGAAAATTTGTTTATGCGAGTGATTCGATGGAAAAATGAAAAATGGTCAAGCGCGAAGAACGATCGGAGTGTCGAGTGTTGTACTTGACATTAGACCATCGCCATAACCACACGTCGTCGCAATGGGCTTGGAGCGTGTTTATGATCAAACACTATTGAGTCGTCTTCTCTTGTGGCATCTTCTGCGAGCTTTTCAAGGTAAAGCACATAACCACTCACATGCTTTGGATCAACTTAAGTTGCCAGGAGACTCACACAAGCAAAGCTTCTGGCTTGGCTTGTGATGTAAAGATGCGGCTTTCGTAAATATTGAATTTGTAAATCGAATAAAGCATTTGACCTTATCGGCTTCAATATTTAATTTCGATTGCTTAGGGACTTTGCAGAATATTTCTTTAAAGTTTTGAAGAAGTTTTGCTCGTGGCGAATAAAACAAAAAAGTTGAAACAACTTCCTGACAACTGCGATGAAATTTCCTGAACAACTTGAAATTTATATTCATTCTAATACTCACGTTATAAGCATTTTGCGATTATGGTTTTAAAGTTCGATCAATGAAATTCACTGTTAGAGCAGCTGACGGGTTACGATGTAAACTTTAATTTAGGAGAAGAGACAGAAGCTTTATCACTCGAATTACTTTAATTTCTTGAACACAAATTTGTTATTTTCAAAAAAAAAGTTTAATGGTCGAACTGATTGTGCAAGTTTCTCGTTAAAAGCTTTAATTGCCGTGTGTGCTGTGTGGAGAGTTCTGTGTGTGTGAGTGTTAAATATGAAACTTTTTTCAATGAAAACGCCAAGGTTTTCCACTTTTTGAAGTGTACGCAGGAAAACCTGCCAAATAGGAGTGACGAGAACTTTTCTCTGAGCTTCTTGTTTTCATTAAAATCTCGTCGTTCGAATCGTGATCACAATTGAAAGAAGCGTCAAAAAATTAATTCAAACACGTTGTTTGATGATTCGACGACATTTTCTTGGCTCAAACAGATGACATTGTTCGTGAACGAAAGGCAAACATTGGAACCTTAATATCACGTCTCGCGATGACTTTTGTTTCTTATTTAAAAAATGAAGAAGAAGAATTGATTTGACTCTTTTTAGTTTAATTGACACGAGACTCAATCAAATGTTGACTCGTTTTCAACAAAGTTGCCTATCAGGCAGCTAACAATTATCTCTCTGACGATTACAACGAGTTTCCACTATGCTCAAGCCTTTCATGACCTTTGGCAGGTGCTTACGACCGCGTATGAGCCAAGAGATGGAAGTTGCATGAACAGAATTTTAAACGATCAGCTTGAACAGTGCAGCTCTGCTTTGTAAGACGAGTATCTCAATGGAACTGAATGTGGTTGTCATTGAGTCGATTTTTTGCGCTCAAATCTCGGTTATATAATTTGCAGTCGATCGAATTCGATTTTTCTTTCAACTTTTCGTGTTTGATGATCTCAGGTGAAGTTTTGTCGAATGCGTAACAAACGAATCACAGGAATTTTCTCACCAGCAAAATAGTTACCACAGACAATTGAATTAAAATTCCGACACGAAACAAGAAAACACATGTGAAAATAATTATTGAACTGCGCGCGTCGAAACTTGCGTTCGAACAAAAAAAAACAACTTTTCTCAATTGTTCCTGATCAATTATGCAAATTCCATTAACAAATGAATTGCTTTGCGAATCTTCATAATATTAAGCGTCGATGGCATTGTGTTTTATCTTCATAAGAAAAACTCTTTTCATCTTCAACATCAGCTACTTTGTTAAAATTATCAGTTTCAATCCAATCCCGCAATTCCATGAACACGTAACACTCGATAATTTGCGCAACTCATTTCTAATGCTTTCGCTGATAGATTTTGCCACGAGTAGATTGTAATGAATGTCGAATCCAGCTGGCAGGACCGTTGAAAAAACCCGCTTGAAATCGCGCATGAATCACGTAACCAATGCAAAGCTTAGGCCATCTCAAGAGAGCGAGGAAAGAAAGAAAAAAAAAACTTTCAATTTCATTTACGCTGCAAAGAGTCTTTGACTATTGCAACATTTCACCGCAAAGCCATTTATGAAGAGTTGGGCAAAAGAAGAGAAAGAAGAAGAATCATCATCATCACACATTGTCACGCCACGTAAAGTTTTGATTTATTTGATTAACTTCAGTCCTTGCAGCGTCATTTACGACAAAACATTTTTTTTCTCAATTAATTTTTCTTCATTGCACAAATTTCTTTCTCAAGATCTCAACTCACATTTTAATTAAAAATCACTTTTAAACTTCGTTCGCCTGATTAAATGTGCATCAGGTTCAACAAAAAAACTTTTTCCGATACGACTCGCACGACTTTCAATATTAAACTGAACTGAACGATCAAAAATATTCCTCGATTCGAAAGCGAAAAAAAAAAGATCTTTTATGATTGTGAAAATAAAAGCTTCACGTAATGGACATTCCGCAGTACAAACGATTAGCTCCGATAAACTAGAATGTCCAAGAATAACTAAACGAACGAAAATGAATTTCGAATCGAAAATAGTCAAGCGGAGCTGAGTTTGAAGTGGTGGAAATAAATTGTGCTGTGGTTGTATTTGCACAACGCTTTGCTGTGAGTGTGTAGATTAAGTTGAACAACGGAGCTGTTTAGCAATTTTCAGAGAAGAAAAAAAATGTTTCTTAATAAGGCTTAATGTTTACTCAAAGAGGGGTAACTCGTGAAGCTGTTGTCGCTGGATCAGATTCACATGCACGATCACTAACTTTTCCTTTCATTGTGGTTAATCAAACTTTGTTCTCTCTCTCCTCCGTCTCTCTTGAGAATAATTCGTTTCATAATGAAATGAACTCAGCGAAAGAAAAAGAAATAATTTCATGATAAAAAAGAAGTTAAAGCTCGAAAGATTTTCTTGCAAGTTAATGAACGTTCGTGTAGAAGAAGAAATCATTAACTTCTTCTTTTATTTGATCGTTGAAACAGATTGCAAAATAATTTTCTTTCAATACTTTCAATTACATATTCGCAATATGAGAATTGCTAATTGATTCTTGATCTTCTCAGAAACTCGTTCAAAATTCACGGAACATTATTCATCGGAGATTGCATCATCAAATATCTGAACTTCCTGATTGTTTTTCAAAAAAAAAATACTTCACACATGACCCGCGCGATAGTTCGTTTCAAGGTGGATTATCTGAACAACAAACAGATCTGAATGCTCATCTTGATTTTGCTCGTGGAAGGCACGTAAATAAAGTTTATCTTCTTTGAGTTTATATAATTGAAGCTTCGACAAGATCAAACCAATTAAATTTAGTTGTTTAATTGAATTCTCCTATAAAAGTCAATTGACTCGTCTGGGGAATTCCGTGAGACGAGATCATTGACTTTGTCCGAGAAAGTTTGACTTGGAAGAACTTTTTATAACTCAGAAATGTTTGACTGTTTGTCAATCCGTCATTGTTGATCAATTAACTTAAGATTCCTGCTGCAGTGCATGATCTCGCACTTTTAACAATTCCCATGACTCATGGATAACAAAATCTGTTATTGAGGAACTTAGCAGCTTTATTTTTACGATGCGAAAAGCTTTTATTTGCCAATATCAATTCACACAAATATTCGTTTGAAATGAAATTTGCGAAATTGGCAAAAGAACATTCAGAACGCCAACTCGAATATTTTGAAAAACGTTTTTCTTCATTAGGAAAGGTTAGTTACAGCTTTCTTACGTCCGCCGACATACGAAACATTAAATAATCATGTTGACCTAAATTTCGGCGTCGGCAAAAGCGAATCTTGAAAATGAAAAATCGTTAACGCACTCGCGTATTTTTTCGTTCGATTCCAATGAGAAACGTGTTGGTTGGGGAAGTTTTGAACCTCGCGAAGGTGATAACATCGAAACTTGTTTGTTCGAGGAACTGAAATTCAAAGAAAAACCTAAACAGAATTGACCAAGTGAACTTCTCTGACGATTTAAAATGTGCCACATTGAAATGTTGCGTAACAAAAACCTCACGCATTCAATATTCAAAGAGCGTTGTCAATCGAAGGTCCACAATCAAGTGTTTCCATCAAAATTCATTAAAAAAGCTCTTTGGTAAATTTACTAAATTCTCGAATTAATTGACGACTTTCACTCTCGAAGAGAAGGAATTAATTGAAATGTCCAACCTTCAACTCGGGCTCGTAATAATGATACAAAGTCATCGATCCCTCAACATCTTTCCCCTCCGACTCACAAGCGTCTGTAAATTGAGGTAAGGCTGACGTTACGCAATATTTGCTCTCCGAAAAATGAGACGAAAAAAAAACGACTTCGAATTTAAATCTCTTTACATCGAGTTTCGGCACGGATTTAAATGTTTTTTGAGACTGTCGCTTCCACTCTCCATCTCACATCTAACAAGCTTTCAATTCGTTTTCTAAGCGAGACTTGTTTATGATATAATGATCGAGTCTAATTTATCAGCCACCGTAACAATCGTCCACCGATCAAGCGACTCGAACACACATTCGCAAACTCTGGGGATGATTACGCGACGAGATCAAAGTTGGCAACAGAGCGAGGAGATCTCATAATGAAATGTCCATCGAGCAAAAAAAAAAGCACAGCATTCGAATTAAGTTGGGAAGAAAGTGAAGCTGTCAAACGTGAAAGGCAAAGCCAAGAGATTGCATCAAGGCAAACATCATGAGTGCAGCTTATGAGATGACGACTTGAATTGGAGCGCAGTGAAATGCAACTGAAATAAACGAAATCAGGTTTTGATTGATGAAACGGGTTGTTTATGTAATCGATCGGGCATTGTGATCTATGTTTGTAGGTATATGGGTGAAGTTACGATCAGTTTTAGTTTCGGGTGGATCAACAACGGAATAAGTGGAACAAAGTAAAAGTTTCCGATCCCCGTGCACCTGAACTGCTCATTTGGATGAAAGAAATGCCGAACAAGATGAAAGGCTTGACACACTTTTCTCTTTCCTTCTCTGTCTCGTCATGAATGCGGCTAAATTATTCAATGAGTTTAATGATCGTGTCCGTGGTAAATCTGGATTAAGCATTTTCGTTTTTCGGAATTAAATAATTGCATAAGCTCCGTTTGATTCCACAATCAATAAATTATGATTCGAATTATATTTTAAAGTGCAACGATTGACGATTCAGTCGTCGATGAAAATCGTTTGCAAGCTTCTCGCTTGACTTATCGATTGCGATTCAACAGAGGGAGAAAATATTGGTAACAGTGTCTAGTTCAGCAAACTGTTTCACACTTTTTTGGTTTAATTTTTCGAAGAGTTTAAATCTTTGAAATGATCAAACTTAACGTTGATATGATTAACAGAAATTGATAAAGTTGATCTTTTTAAAATGAACAGTTAAATATATTGAGTAACTGAAGATGATGACAATGAGCTCTGTTTCATCGCAAATTTTTTTGATTAAACAGAGTTCGTCTGCTCAAATAAGTTTAATCCATTTTTTTTATCTCAAATATTTACGAATGTCACCGAAGTTTGCTAATTAAAGAAATTTATTTTCGTCACACACAAATTGAAAAGTTGCCGTCAAAAATAATAAAATTTCTTGTACAGACTAATACCCGGCTTGATCTGCTGGTTGCATATCGTCAGGTTTAAAATTTTCCACTTGATTCATTGCAACACGATTTCACGACTGAACAGCTACAAAATATAAAAATTGAAAATTGTGGGAATATTGTCATCGATTTTTCTAATAATCGAAGCAAATAAAAGTTTGATCTCATTCAAACAAGTGAAACTATCCGTCACACTCTGGGGAAGTTTAATTATTCATCTTCGACTCTTTAGTCATTGGGGATAATCGATAAGAAAACTTAATGACTTCGCATGCATTCACATTAATTACAAAGTTTACGAGTGACATCATCATCAATTGGTAATGAGTGCCTTCGCCTTGATCTTGCCGAGGCAATTGTCAACTTTTTCTAACGCAATGCAACCTTTATTGCTTGATAAAAGTTGTCTCGCTGCTTAGCTAGTAATTTCGATGTTTTTAACATTGAGGTTTGATTGTTTTCCGCGTTTTGCGGTCGTAAGATTGTTTCTAATGACAGTTTATCTACGCTATCATTGATCTCAAAATATTTGCCGTGACTATTTTGATCTGAAGCCATCGCCGCAGTCGAGGGACGTCCCACGCGCAAATGAACTCAACAAAACAACGACGAATGTTGATGAAAACATTTTACACATTTCGCTTTCAGATATCACGATCATCAGCCGCGTCGACAAACCTTTTCCGATGAAAATTTCGCGGATACGTGACATTGAACGCTTCATCAAACTCAAATGCACTTTTCAAAACAATTTCGCAAAGGTGCGTTCGACGAGAGAAGTAAAAAACAATCTCAATTGTTTAGCTTGAGTCAACAGACAAAAGAAAAAGCAGAAGTTGAAAGAGAAAACTTTCCAAACGATAGAGATGAGAGAAAATGGTTTTCAATTCATTTCTCGAATCGGAAAAATTTGTTTGAAAGTTTTATAAGTTTGAAATAAAAAATTTAAACCGGCAGCTGATGATTGTGAGTCTCCAAGGCTTGGCAATCCTTTCATTGATTTGATTTCCGGTCAACGCCTTCAATCAACCAAACGGAAATCCCTTCATTCCACTTTAGTTCGATACCAAAAGCAAACTTTGTGTGTAGAGGAAAAACAGTTTTCAAGTTTAAATCGATGACACACTTCTTTTCACTTCTCTATAGCTTTGTTTTTATTTCATGACCGAATATTTCTTCATCGCTGCTCACAAGAAAGAGAAATGAGAGAGAGAAGACGGTGAGGAGAGACCTTGCCTGAGACGATTCTTTAGCTTGCAAAGACGTCAAGAAATTCCCCGTAAGTATGCGAACTTACGTTTGTTAAATGATGATGATGACGACGATCCATCAACAAATAACTTCAAATTATAGTTAAACAATCCGAATGAACACAATCCTCAACTCAAAGAATTGTTGAAGAATTCTCAATTGTTTCTGACACGCTAGACATTTGAATACATCAAACGACAATGATAATTGAAGAAGCGATGACTATGAACTTGTCGTAGTTTAACTCAAATTGTTGGAATGCTCATAAAGTTTTCACTTTTTCTCTCGGCGAGTTTGTCATTAACATCATCTCGAGATATCTTCTGTTTGCATTAAGTCAATCGTCGATTTTAAATGCTAATTCATCGGAACGTGTTGTCTTCTTGGTCGGCGACAAAGATTCTCGCTAAATATCGAACTTGATATTTGTTCTTACCCAGCAATTGAAGGTGAGTCGTCTGACCAGCTAAACATCTTTTTAAGCTTTGGTTTCGGGTTCTCCACATCTTCTGTGTTATTCATTTTATTAACTTTTGATTTAATAAATTCTTTAAATTCCACTCGTCACAATTTGAGTTCTTTGAACTCTTTCTTAATTTCACCGCGAAAATTTCAGATCTAATATTAAAATTTTAACCCGGATATGTTCACTCGCGAGACTTTTCTCTTCGGTCCTATCTGATCGTGATATTATTGTAGACTGAACTTGCTTCGAGGAAATGTAATCGCGCAATCCGGAAAAACTTTTTGTGGTTTCCCTCTTCAAATTATTATCCAAGAACAAATGTTTTCAAGACTTAACGCTTTCAACAAGAGAACACAACTGTTGAATAAAACGATGGACTGAAAGAGCTCCAAGATGAGCGCAACTGTTAAATCGCGAGAGAATTCAGCGAGAGAAAATATTTTTACGCTTTTAAGTATCGAGAAAAGTGGTCGATCGCTGGGATATTCTCAACTCGATCTCTCTTAGAAGCTTCGTAAGAATGTGGATTGTCATCGTCTTACGTTTGAATCTCCTTGCTCAGCAGTTTTTTATGCGGAAGTTATTTATTTAATTGCTTTACAAGAATTTGCATGAAAATATTTATAAATTCAAGAAAGTTTCCAAAACTTTGTTGAGAGAAAATTTTATGACGCACTTCGTACTCAAATAAAAATCAAGTTCAACGACTAAAGGACAATTGTTCGATATCAAGAGTTTGACCTTCGATTCATGAGAAACTTGTTCTTACTTTGTGTAGTTCCCGTAATTCCAATTCACACAAAAATGTAAACTTTTTGTTTACACGTGGATAAACAGGTTTAAGCCGAAACCTGAATTTAAGTGAGACTAATAAATATCGAAGATGTTAATGAAGGAGAAACATTTTAATCTAAAGTATCCTCAAGTTTCCTGTTGCAATAAACGAGACGACTTTGAAGATTCCATCTGTTTGATGAATGTCATTATTTATTATTTGATGACAAAATCTTAAGTGAACAACTTTATTGCGCTGCGCACTTTAAATATTCTCGCATTCAAATGATAATTGCTTTTTTTCTTGTCAAATAAATTATTTTTTAAGCGATTGAGCTTTTTGTAGTTCAAAGTTTGCTTTGAGTATTCCATTCTGACGTTTGAAAAGATTTTTTTTATGTAACTTCGTTGGGAGAACGATGACTGGAGAATAATATGAACGATGACTTATAACTTGCATGAAGACTTCTGAGCACGAGCAAGAATCGAATATTTAGAGGACCTCAAGTGTCTGCTTTAAAAATAAATTTTATCGATATTTCATTCTCATCTTTCAATTATTTATGATAAACTAGGATTGTTCTCTTTCTGCTCGTAATCGATACAAGAAATATTTTACGTGACATCATTTACGGCGGGAGATTCAAAATATTCTCAAAGCGCTTCATGAAGATAAATGTAACTCACAAACCGAGTTTCACATGTGCTCGAAATAAATAAAAGATTTCACGAGTTCAATTTCCTTAAAATAAATCAGTAATCAGAGTTGAAATGACGAAGTTTAGAAGTAAATTGAAGAAGAAAGTGGGAACGAAGCAAGTGCACAAAGGACAATCGTCGATTTCAAATCCTGAAGTGACTAAATATCGTTCGAAGGCAAAAAGCAGATTTTTCCAATCAAATTTGTTGATAAGTGAGTTTCCGCTTCTGCATGCAATGGAATGATAATTAATTATGTTTATATTTTAGCTCCATCACCAAATAATAACAATGGCCTTACAATGGACAACGTCGAGAAGCACGAAGCAATCGAATCTTTTAAAAAGCCGGATCCAGTTCATTCAATTGCTGGTTCATTAAGAGATTTCAACATTGACGACGATGCCTTCTCTCAATCGCAACGATCGATCAGTCAAGCAACAACGTTCGCATCCCAGTTCAGTGCATGCTCCAACACGTCGTTCAGCAAGCTAATCAACAACTTCAAAGCCGGCTCACAAATGCACAAAGAAATGTTAGCGATCCTCGCTGCTCTGACTGAAGTCATTAAAGAAAAGGGAGGAACTGAGTCGAGTACAGAATACTTTTTAGCTTTGATGGAGACGATTGAGAATGCTAAAGAAGATTCCGACATTCAAGCGGCTTTGATGTTGCTCAACATGGGAATCAAGTCAGTTCCCGAAGCTGTGCTTCGTAAGAAATTCAATGAAACTGCTGGAGTTCTTCTTGATTTGATTGCAAGATTCGTTGACTCATCTGATATAAATCTCTTAAGAACAATCATCAGCACTTTGTCAGTTGTTCTTCGTGCTCAAGAGTATTCACAATGGAAATTAAGTAGCAGCTTGAAGTTCTTCGATGCAATTCTCTCCTTTACGATTCACACAAAGCCGAAGGTCAGGAAAGCAGCGCAACATGCAATCACCAGCGTTTTGTTTGGAAGTTGTTTCATGCTTCCTCCTAAAAAAGAAGGCCAAGACTCAGATGAAGAAGAAATGAAGGTTGAGCCTCTTAACATCGTTCATCCAGCGTCAGCAAGAGCCGCAATGTTCTGTGTCGATCAATTTAAACCAGAAATCATTAACAACAATCAAACGCTTTTGCTTCACGTCCTGGGATTGCTTCAAACTATTCTTCCTGGATTTCACAAAGATGATATCAAAGTTATTTCTGAACATCTTTTGTCGATCATGACTTCAGGAAACATGCTCGTGCGAACAAACTGCTTCCAGACGTTCCACGCACTCTTCAACTCGAAATGCAACAATCTTTCGTCACAATTGGTTGGACGTCTCGTGTCAGCTCTTTATGAATATCGTCCTGATCGAACTGATTTCCGACAAGTCCTCGCTTGGATCATGGTCATGAAGCAAGCTCATATCAAGTTGGTAGATCTTAGTCAACAAATTTGCGTTCAAGCTTTGCCGAGATTCTTCGAAATCTGCATCAACGATTTATGGTTGAGCGACAAGATGGAAGTAGTTTCAGGAACGTCGAATGCTCTCAAGGAAATTTTAGAAGACTGTGTCAAACCAATTTGCGCTACAGAGCAAATGCCCTCGGTTGAGAGTCGTCAATCGTTCAAGAAAATTATTAAAACTCTCACGAAAGCTTTGTCAGCTCCGTTCGGTGCTACTTCGAGTCACATTCTCGTAATTTGCAGTGTCGCCTTCGAAGCAATGGGAAAACATTTTGCTGATGATCTTGAAGAAGCAGTTACAATTTTGGGAATGCGCTATGACGAACAAAGTGCTCAACGAGTTCACATCGAGCACGCGGTTCTTTCTGCAATCACATCAATGGACACAGAAACGGTTTTAACGTGCATTCCTTTAACAGAAGCTAATGGCAACATGTCGTTGAAACGCTCGTGGATTTTGCCTTTGTTACGAGAAGGTCTACAGAACTCGTCGCTTGAATACTTCGGGCGTCACATCTACAAGTTGGCAGAGCAGTGCTTATTAAAGTTACAAGCTCTGAAGGAGAAAAACAACAAATCTGAAGCTCACATCTACGAGCTACTTTGTTGTCAGTTGTGGGGTCTCCTTCCTGGTTTCTGTCGCAAACCAAAGGACATTCACAACTTTAGAACTCTTGCTCCAAAACTTGGTAAAGTTCTCAGTGAAAATCCAGATCTGCGTCCTCCAATTCTCGATGGATTAAAAGAACTTCTGAGTAACCTTGAAACTGATGACGAGAAAGAAGTTTTGTCTAAATCTGCGAAAGGCTTTCTACCAATTTTCTTCAACATTTACACAACAAAACCGTCTACAACGTACGAGAACGAGATTCGCGCATCAACATTTGAAGTTACGAAGCTTTACTTGGCAGTGACACCCCAAGAAGTTCTTGACGCAAAGTTCGATATTGTGATTGAGAAGCTGAATCAGAAAGGACCGGGAAGCTTCATGTATGACATGTTGTTTGATATTGTCGAAGCGATTGCTCTATTCCAATCAGCTGAAAAGATCAAGGAGCTGTTCAATAATTACATCGTTAATACTTTAGTGAAAGACAAGAAAGAAAAGAAGGAAGAAGATGAAGATAAATTGAAGAATCAAAGTCTTAGACGACGTTTGAAGAAGGCTTACAAATTGCTTCAAGACATCTTATCAAGTGAAAATGACGGTTGCTTAGAGTTCGTCTCTGCTGAAATCGACACGATTGAGAAGATTCTAACAAGCACGACTTACAAGGTTGTTGAAGGCACTCAAGTCATGCGTTTGGCTTGCTTCAACATTGTTCTTGAAAAGAAGGAATCAATAAGTCCGAAGAGTAAGATTATTAAAGTCTCTTTGTCTGAGGTCTTGGCAAGTTTCAACAACGAAGCAGTCATGAAAGATGGAATCGCATACAACTTGTTGAGATCTGTTGGTCAAGTTTATGAGAATGCTGATGCGATGAATGAACTCGTTGATGCAATCAGTGCAGGTTTAGTTGGAGACGACAATCAACTCATCACAAATTGTGTCACTGCATTGAAGTTTATTCTTCAAGAGTTTGCAGAGAAACTCACAGTCGACGCTTTGAACTTTATGATCGATGGCATTCAAAATTTGGTTGTTGCTAATCAACGAAACGTTGTGAATGCGAGTTTGCATTTCCTCGTGATCTTTGTGAAGGTTCTCCCATCGCCTTTTGTTGCAAACCACTTGAGATTCATCATGAAGTCGATTAACTTGATGGTTGTTGACACACGTCGTCATTGTCGTCTCATCTTGTCGTATTTGCTTAAAAAGTTATGCAAAAAGTTTACGCCAGAAGAAATTATCAAACTGGTTCCAGGATCGGATGAAGTGCTTCATAAGAAATTACGAAATATCAAAAAAGAAACGAACAGAGCTAAACGCAATCGTTTGGAAGGATTGAAGAAGAAGTCAAAGGGTGGCGCAGATGATGATTCAGATGATGAGTTACTCAACTTGGAAAAGAAGAGCATGACGTGAGTTTCTTTAATAACATTTAAAATATTTCTTTTTGTACTAACATTTCGCTATTTTCAGCATCGACGATATTCTTGCTGACAGCGACTCTGATATGTCAGATGATGAGGATGAAAAAGAGAATCCGAAGCAGAAAACAAAGAATCCTGCCACTTACATTCGTGAAAATGAAGATACGATTGTTGATCTCGCTGATGCTGACGCTTTCAGTAGAATAACTAGTAAGTTTTGTTTTGTTTCAAGTGATCGAAGATTTCTCAACTTTTCCTTTTACAGCATCAAAGCCTCCACCATCGAATCTAAAGAACGTTAAGTCGAAGGGTAAAGACTCAAATCGAGGATTCAAGACAGCAACAGATGGTCGACTCATCATTGAAGATATCGAAGATCAAGCAACAGACAGCGACGATGATGACATGACTGGCTATAAAGACAAAGCCAAAACGCAAGTCTACGATGAAGCATCTGATGATGAGAAGGATGGACCATCAAAGAAGAAATTCGCTTTGAACTCGTATCAAGCTGGTGGATCCGGAATCCATCGTCCATTAGCAGCGTCAGTTAAATCTGGTCGTTCAAATTATTCAAAATCATCGAAGATATCAACGGTCAGCAAAAATCCAGGCTCAGAATATAAATCATCTAAATCTGGCGGAGATCTTAAGAAGAAAGGAAAACACGAACCTTACGCTTATGTCGCTTTGAGCCGCAACTCTTTGAATCGAAGGAAGCGAACGAAAGGTGGAAACCAATTCAAAGGAATTTCTAATAAATCTAAAGGAAAGAAGGGAAAAGCTTAAAAACTTTGTGAATTAAATGTTAAAGATTGAAATAAAAGAAATTTAAAATTTGCATAATTTTTTGTGAAAACTTGTTTTGATCTCAACAAGTTAGTCAATCGGCAATTTTTTTGCTTCACATTTTTCATGGCCAAACTAAATCCAAGTCGATGACATAATTTCTCATCTTTTAAACATAACGAACTTGTGCAGTCTGATTTTGATTCGTGGATTGTCCAGAGTTTCTTACGCGATGTGAGTTTTTGTTATCGCAACCGTTGGAATTTATCAATTTAATAAAAAAAATACTTCGCGCCAAATATTTTTTGTACGAATTTTGTTGAAAATTTGAGTAAAAAAATCAACAATAAATTTATAGAATTAAGTTTTTTTTTATTCATTTGGATTTTATAAAATCGGAAAGTGAAAAATGGTTTTTGAAATCTAAATTTCTTCTTACAATTTAAAAATATTTTCCGATGATTGGAAATATTTTCCAAATAAATATTTGAAGTCAATTTTATTTTACAATTAATTTTATTCCCCCTAGCCTCGATGTAGTTAACGAACAAGTCAGTCACATGACAGACAAACTCAAAAATCGAAAACAACTTTTCTTTGGAATCTCCCGGTATGTAATTTTCTTTATGTTTCTGTCCTGTGCAAGCTCAAAGTGTTTTCCTTCTTTCCCTTTCTTATTTTCATGGAAGGACTTTTTGCGTATGAACTATTGCGTCATAAATGTGTAATCGCTCAAGATAATAGTGAAAGTTAACGATCGAAGGTGCTTTAAAGTGTCGAAATCGATTGAAATTCGCGAAAAAAGTCATCGTGTAGCGTTTAAGACTAAAAATAAGCAAAAAAAACAATTTCTGCTAATAATCGATGTTATTGATTCAACAAAGCAGATAAATATTGAATCAAGCAAGAGCCTCTTGTCGGTCTCGGAAGACGATGTGTCAAATATCTTTCGAGAAGGCCATTCAGGAGTCACGAGCGACTTCATTTAATTTCATTGTGTTATCAGAACCAGTTTCAACGCGACTCCGCGTCAATCTTCCTGTTAAATTTGAGGTGAGAAATCGTGTCTTGTTAACTTAAGACAGATCTAAATCAGGGATGGACTTTATCCATAGACGGCGAAGGTCATTGGAAATATTTTCAAGTAAACATCTTTTTATTAGCGAATACTCCCAATATTTATAAAAGTTAAGCAGTAACAATTAGCGAGAATCCAATTAAATTATACAATGGTTAAGCCAATTTTGAAGTTGCGTCTTTAACTCGTTTGTATGTTTTCAGTTCCATGCTGTGCCATTCTGTGCATTATGAATCAGAACAATGACGATTTGCAAAAACTAAAATCGATACTTGAGGAGAAGGAACGCGATTTGTTGTTATCAGCGTCAATTGGAAAGGAACTTTTGGACAAAAACACAAAACTCGAAGATCGAATCGAGCAACTTCAAACAGATTTGAAGAGTGCAAACGAAAATCTCGAGCAATTATCCTATCAGTTAAACCAGAAGAATGACCTCATCAATATACTAACAAGTGACGATGACTGTCCCAGTGAAAATGGTAAGACGACAGCTTCCCATCAATGATTCACCGAGATTTTATTATTTTGTTTATTTTAGCGACCCCAACAACATCTAAGTCAATTAACTTAGAACTTATGCAAAGGAAAATCACGACACTGGAGGAAGAAAATAAAATTTTAAGGGCTGAGGTCCTTCAAATCGTCGAGCAATCCGATGAGCTTGAGGAAAATGAGCGAAAACTTTTGGAAGATCTGAACCAGCAACTCTCCACGAGAACAATGGAATTCGATAGTCTGAGTCTTGAGTTGGAACGATACAAGGAAGAGAATCGACAGCAGTTTGATGAAATAACTTTACTGTCGAGGCGACTCAGCGAGACTGAGATGAGACTTCACACGCTCTCAACCGAAAATGAAGAGACATCGTCGATTTTATGCATCACCAAAGAGAATCAAGATCTTCTGGCACAAGAGCTCACTGAGTTCAAGTCACGGTATTTTGAAACCTTGGCTTTGCTTCACGAAACCCAAGATTTACTGAGAAAGCACATGAAGAAGTCAATGCCGAGTGTGAGAAGTTCCCTAATTCCAGTCGCTAATCCTTACTACGCCAACGACTCATTGCAGTCTGAGTTAATGGATTCGTTAGATTCTGGAATCCTTTCAGATCCTGGAATGCCAAAAACTTATAAAAATGTCTGCGATACAATGAAGTTCGTTCAAAACTCGGGGAGAGAAAAATCTCCAACCGAAGGAATGTCTCAAATCGGATCGATGGCCATGAGCTCCGTCTCATCAAAACCTAGAATATCAAGTTTGATTTCAAGCGATGGCGATCCTTTCTATAGCACAATTTATGGTCCACCGATGAAAGTAGAAAAGATTTTACAAGACGAATATCCAGCCAAGTCTCAGATAGGAGTTCCAGGGACGCCTGGCGCGAAAGATCTCGAAGAAGCGTTGAAGCGTTTGACTCCCAGCGAAATTCTCTCGCGACGAGCAATGCTGTCATACGCTCCAGCTGGAACTTATTCTTATGACGATCAACCGATGTGTCGAACTCCAGAATCAATTTTCTCGACATTATCTGCTGGATCGATGTCAACGACTACGCAATGGAAAATGCCAAAGAAACTTGAAATAGTAAAACCACTTGAAGGAAGTCAAACTTTGAACAATTGGTCTCGATTAGCTACACCGACGATGGGAGGATTGCTCCATGATAACGAGAGAATCAAAGTGAGAGGTGAACGAAAATTGGAAGATCTTGGACTTCAAATGTATTCGTTATGCGATGTTGAAGGTGAGAGAGTAAAAGTTTTTCAACTTGAAATTTAATTAATAATTTTATTTTTCAGAGGATATCGACGATCATCCAGGAAAGCAATTCCAGTCTCTCGGTTGCGTTTATACTTTCACAAACAGCACAGTTCTTCATCCGGATGATGGTACTTCAAGCATCACTTTCAGCATGCCGCCTTCTCAAATGTCGTCAAGGATGCAATCGAATGTCAACTCTAGACAAGCAACGTTAGCTTCTCGATTTATTTTCACTCTCAATCAGATACTAATGGTTTCTTCATTTTCAGCGCTCCTCCTACACCTCGAATCCTCTCGCGACGTAATTCATGCAGCACTTTCTCTGTGAACATGGGCCTCGCCTCTGTTTTGAATGAGAGAGGCATCAAGGCTGTCACGCCGAGCGCTTTAAATACTCCTTCGGGTCAAAACTTCTCCCCAACGGTAACGCCTTGTAATTCGCCAACGGAGGGCAACTCACGTAGCACTTCACCAACCCGTCCGTTGTCTCCTGAACTAGCACCTTCTGTTAAGAACAAGAATGCATTTATTCATCTGGAAAAGAAAGCTCTAAGATCTCTAAGACTTCTTGAACAAGTCGAAACTCTTGGATTAGAGAATATTATGACGCCGTCGTGCCGCATCAGTCCACTTGCTCTTTACAGTTCTAACATTTACACTTCACGGTCAAGCCCAATGGCACAGCTTACAAGTCTTCGAAATTTTGCAGAGAAAAGAAATTCAGATGAGAATCTCAAGGCTCATGCATCATCGTCCTTAAGCGACAAGACAACAATTGATTCCAAGAAGCATTCCGAACGTAAATTGAATCGAGTTCAAAGGCAGAAATCGCGTAGAAGTCTCACAAATGGTCATTCAGGTCAACGTCAAGACTTAGGAACTGTAAATATTCGTCCTGATCTTGGACGAATTGAAAAGCCAAAAGAAGAAGAGAAGTCATTGGTCGAAGGCTTTGTCGGTTCAATCTCCAGTTTGCTCTTTGGACGTAAGGGCGGCTTACTTTAACTCAGCAAAATGCTGTAAGCTAAAATCGTAACAGTACCCAATTTTTTTCTTGTGAAATTCACCCCGCACTGAGTGGGTGTAAAGTCATGTAAAGTTAGATGAACTATGTAGATACCTTCTGATTGAAAATAAATTATTCCGTAGAAGATTCTTTGAAAAAGAAAAATAATTGAAATTCGCTTTTTTGTCTTCGATAAAAATAGATGCAAGATCGATTTCTTTCCAGAGTTGCCTGAAATAGAAAAATAATTCAAGGCGATTGAACTATGTACATTTAAATATCTTTAATTAATAATTTTTTACATGTATTATAATTTTCTTCTTTTCGCGATTTCTTCTTTTCTCAATAATATAAATAGAGTTTTTAATTTTTAAAATTAAATATTTTATCTTCTTCATCATTTCTCTTCCCATTTCGAGTTTATTTCATCAAAAAACATTAAATATATTTTAACTTTTTATTTTTTTCATCTCAAATTTTAAAGAATCTCCTTCGTCTCTTCATCTTCTTCAAAGGATTGATCTTGATTTTTTTTTTTCGTTGAGGGAATGAAATGTGAGAGGGCGATTTGTGGTTTGTCTATCGAGACGTCGCCCGAGGTTCTTTGATAAAGAATTGACTGAGAAGACTAAGCCCCTTTAAACAAAAAGGTCCCCAGATTGTACCAATCCACGATTATCGCGATTATTTATTTATTACTAGCCATACACATATAATGAGATTAATGTGAGAAATATTCAAGTTTTTGCTGTTTCGATGGATCTTCCCTTCTAAGGACTGTTTAAAATCTTTCTCAGTCCAGAGTTTATCCCCGGGCGATCATCAACTCTCCTATTTTCTCTTGTTCGGGACTCTCGACTGTGTCTTTTTCCTGTTAGTAAACTACAAAATTGGTTTTCTATTCTGAGAGAGTTCTGTTCGTGTTTTTGAGTGTTAAGTGACTTCCTCCTACATTTTCTCATGATCAGTGAATTAAAAGTTATTTAAAAAAAATCGGAAATGAATTTTTCTTTTTTTAGTTCGACTGTGAGTTTCATCTGTCTGTGGTAAAGCTATTGCATTTCTCCTGTTACACTTTTTTCTTCATTGCTCGCGGAGTTTTTCCTTTCTATAGATTTAACTCTTCTTAAGTTTCTTCTTTTGTAAGTAGATTATCAATGGAAATTGAATCTAAAGATGTCTCTAAAGGTTTTCTTTTTAAACTTTTTAATGTTTTTGAAAATCGTCGCCGATCATTCTTCGCATCACCATCCGGAATTCTTTAGAAAAAGTTGCAATTGTTTAGTCCTGGCTGGGTTGTTATTGTAGACGGCTGCAAATGCTGGTAATTGTTGAATGCCGAATGGTAAAAGTTTCGATGATCATAGAGATTCGGCTGCTGGAAGTGTACTCGAGCCTGCTGCTTCGATTTGTGATTTTTTCGTAACGACTGGTCGTCCGGATGATGATAGATTTTTATTGGTTGTCATATCTGTGGCTTGTGCTTCCCCCCGCAGACACCACACTGAATACCAATCATGTGACAGGCTTTCAGTGGCGGGTAACACCAAAGACATGGAACAAGCAATGAGAGCAGTGTCAAACCGATCCATCGCTTTGTGCAACTGACTTCTTCTGCGGCATTACTGCTGCACGAGCAAGGGTGGTTTATGAGATCACCTTCCGAGTCGCTCATGCAGTGGTACAACATACATCGAGCACACATCATCCCTGAAATCGTGTCAATTCCATTCTTTATGCAATCGGGAGCAAAGGCGCACGAGCCTTTGCGGTTCCATTCTTCTTGATAAAACTCTTGACAATACCTAAACAGAAAGACATTTATTTTCAATCAATAAAAGAGGAAGAGAATGAGTTCATTTAACTTACCGACACCTTAGCCGAGCTTTTATCATCGTATTCTCTTTGATGATCGATTCGGGAACATCCAGAGCCGTTCGTTTCTTTAAGCTGCACGTAGAGTCACGTCTAAGTACTGACGTTATTGGATCCTCCGCCAGCGGATAATTATAATCGTGCACAGCCGTCAGCTGAACGTAGGAATAATTATCGGCTGGAATTACTGAAGGTTGAGTGACAGGCGCGAGCTGATTTTGGCTGTTGGAGTCTGTATTGTTAGAGTTGTTCGATGCGAGCTCACACGATATGTACTGAATGTTGAGTTTCTTCGACGGTTGCTGGAGTGAAAGTGGTTGCTTTTCGACGCTTTCTGTAATTTAAGAATTAACATTTAAAATGACGAGAGACAAGAAAGCTTTCTTTTTAACTTACGGTTACTTCCTGTTCCTTCGGAGCTAGATTTTGACTCTGACGTCTCGAGTGGCAAATCGAGTGTCTTAAAAGAGAAATTCAAGAAATAGTAAAACTAAGAAAACCAAGCAAACTACACTCAACTTACCATGAAGACATCATCTTCTCCAACTTGTGTTTCATCGTAATTAAACAAGTTCGTTTTCGTTGTCGAATTTTGTTGCCAATTTGAGTTGAGCGATAGTCCTGAAATATTCAAGAAGTTTCAATTTGCAATCGAAAACAAAAGCTTTTAAGCTAAAACTAATCGAAGAAGGTGAAACCAAATGTAGTTAAGATAAAACGATGAAAACTCACCACGTGCGCAAACAAATCAAGCAGATGAATTTGCAAAGATTTTAATTGATGAAGCAGAAGCATTCCAATTCAGGGTTTTAAATGAGTGTGTGAGGTGGCAGGGAGGGGAAAGAGAAAAGGGATGAGATGAAATCGAATGAGAAAAAAGAAAAAAAAATCAATTTAGAACCATTGAGAGATAGAGAAATATTTTAAAGCTTCCCAGAAGAAAAAATCAAAGTTTCTGAGACAAAATAGCAAAACAAGGAAAAGAAATCTTTTCAGCAAAGAAACTAAACTAAATTCAGCTTACCGTCTATAAGATCGTCATAAGCTTTGATGATTCCTTTGTCGAAAGCTCTCGCATCAGCTGCCGTTTGAAATGTGAGACCGTTCCGCTGCTTACCCGCACGCCAATGATGGAATGTTGGCATGACTTTGTAGTACTGAAGATCGCGATTTATGACGCAACTGAGAATGACCTACAAAAAGCAGCAATTCATAGGATTGAGCTTTAAAAAAGTTTTAAGGCGACTGCATGATGGCAATTACCGTTTGGTCAGATATCCGTTGGCCATAAATGATGTACTCGTGTCCACCAACATCGGGCATGCGAGCGCGTTTACGTATGGAGACATTTGCGAGGCCACCACCTTGCAGTGGCAACCATCCTTCAGTGCTTTCGTCACGAGTCATCACCTGCGCTCGAACTTTTACTAGAGAATCACTGGGATGGGGATAGATGGGGGTAGAGAAAAGAAGAAAATAGGTCATTTGTGTCGTCATCGGGAAGCGGGTTCAATGAAACTTACTCTTCAAATAACTCGGTCATGATTTAGTGGAGAATATCTGAGCTTAAATGGTCTCGAATACACCAAATTCACCATGTTTATCAGATAGAGACATCCAGGCGGGCTTGTGGTTGTTGCTTAAAGAGAAACTCTTTGTGGTTCACATGCGACAAGGCTCGAACTCTTCTTTAATTTTATTTTTTCTTTCCTTTACTTGTCGATGAAGAAATCGATTTCTTCTTCTTTTGACACTTTCTTTCTTTCTGGCTAATCACTCCGCAGACTTTCTTTCTTGACCAGACAACAAGTCCTTTCGCGATAAACTGTAAAGAATTCAAATTTTAAATATTTTTTATCAATGGCAGAACTTTGCTGGTCTAGCTAAGAATGAAACTGGTTGAACGAAGGGGAAAAAACTTTTCATTCAGGAATTCCAGGCTCGTTTGTTCGACATCCAGAGTTCATTCATTCATACGTTTTCTTCAATGAAATTTTCCTCAATTGTGAGAAACAGGCACAGGGAATGGAAGACAGGAGACAAGTCGGGAACGAGAAGCTTTTTGTTTCGCTTTTGCCCTATTTTTCTACTTGATTGTTTTCCTATCTCACTCGCGCACACTGTTCAAAGTTGGGTCGTCTCCTCCCCAAATCACTCACGGTTGCTGTTTTTCATTCAGCTTTTCCAAGCCTTAATTTTCATTGAGGAAATTTTCCATTTTCTCTCCCTTCATGAGGGTTGATTTTCTTTTCGAGCTTTTCTCGACTTTTCTCTTCACTTTTCACTGGGATTTCGATTATGGCGAAACTATCGATGGCACTTTTGTAACTTTTAGACTCGAAAGTGTCGAGGAACTTCTTTAAATTTACCTTTTTGCCTCTCCATCTCGCCTTTCAATCATCAGTTTTCCTTCCCTTTTCATTCAGCTCAGTCACTGGAAAAGGTTTTCCACTATTTCCACACGCTCTCGGAATCTTTCGCTCTCACCAAATCGTTTCCGACTCTCGTCAAGATTCTTCCGAGGAAAAAACGTTTTCATTCAATAAAACGATTCTTCTTTGTTTTTGTGCGATTAAAAGCTTTGCGCGAGAGTGTTGGTGGCAGTTTACATATTTTTTTCCCTTCTCGTGAACTACTTTTGCCTTCAATGGGTTATTATTATTGAAAAGGTTTCAGGGCTTGTCAAAGCCTTTAGTCAAATGGATGAAGCCAAATTCATTCATGAAACGAATCAAATAGAAACTCGTCTCGTGACAAAACTATCGAAGCCTTTCAAGCACTTCATAACATTGTCATCAGTTTTTTCCTTCTGCTATTCATCGCAGGCAATTTCAAAAGGATTTTTTTATGAATGAAAAAAAGAAAATAGAAAACACTTGAGCGTAGATTTTCAATGATTTTCAGGGCTATCGAAAATATCAAGCGCGTGAAAGAAAAACAAGCGCGGAACTAATTTTATTTTTCAATGGATTTCTCTTCTTTTTCCTCGAGCACAAAAAAAAAAGTTTATTTAATTATCCGCTCATCATTCATTAACCTAAGCGTCGTTTTAAAATCATCATTTGCATTGTTTCCTTTTTTCGTCCGAACCGCTTTCCCTTTATTTACTAATGGGAGAAAACATAAAGCCTTGGGTATGAAAACATTTTCATTTTTATTAATGAAAACTCTCGAGAAAATTCATTCAAGGAATGAGTGACGAGAGAAAGAAAAATGAATGGAAAAGTTTTTCCAATTCACACATGTGAAGGTGAGCTTTGCTTAGGAAGTTGATGATGATTCAGCCTGTGATAAGTTAGAAGGAGTTTATGGAAGAGACGTTTAATCGACGAAGCTTTAATTTACTTTGAGAAAATCTGACGAAATATCTCTGAAATATTCATTGATGAAACGAGGTTTCAGAGCGCAAGATATCTACGAATCAGGAAAATGGAAGATGCTGCGGCTCTCACTCTCTCGACTCTCATGGATTTATATTTTTTTTGTTCGAAGAATCTAAAAACGTTGGTTCTTTATGAATGTGGAGTTGGCAAGAGCTTCTGATCCTTTGACTTTTGACTCGCTGGATGATGAAAAACAACAAATTATTTTAAAAGAACATTGGCCATTCGCCAACATCGAGAAAGAAACAAACCGAAGAGGGCACAAAATTTATGAATGAAAACCCAAAAAATATTCCGTTGGTCCTTGAATTTCATTCCCCGCGCAATCGCAACGCATACAAAGGAAAATGAAATCTTCTCCCCAAAGAACAACGAATTTTGCAGAGAAAAAAATTCAATGTCAACTGAATTGTTCTAAGAATTTTAAGATTTTGGATGTTCATTACTCAATGTCGATGAGTTAAATCGCAAATGGAAATGAAAACTTTTTTCAATGAAAAGCGCAACACTATCCTTGACACTGAAAATCTCTCGCACTTTTGTGTGTGTGTAAGTGCAAAACGAAGAAGATTTTTCTGAAACGGGCATATATCCGCCCTGAATTTTTCCCTTCCCTTCCAGCGAGAAACGAATTCCGTCGCGAAACAATTTTCTGATAATCTTTGTCATATCATGGTAGAACATGCTATTTAACATTCATCTGAGATCGACAGAGATCCATCAAAAATATCAAATGTAATCAACTGCACGATCATTGCTGTAGAAGCCGAAAAAAAGAGCATCATCGCATGAGTCTTTAATGAACGAAACTTTAATTAAGTCACACACAATCGCACATCATTTTAATTGAATGTAAGTTTCCGGCCCGGATGGTGAAATAAAGAACGAGCTTGCGACGACAAACAAAAACCATGAAGAACCTTTCAGATGAATTACTGAACTCTGAGCTCGACTCCAAAAGCACTGACGAGTTTGAAGAGATTTTTTTTGCAGGCAATTTAATTCTTTAACGATCAACATCATGCAAACTCTTTGGTCTGAGCCAAATTCGAAGTTCATGTAGAGTTTGTGTAACCTTCTCATATTCATTCATTCTCATGTCCAATTCATTCATTCTTCCTCTTCACTTTTTTTCCGTGATGCGAAATTTTGTTCCCATCTTGCGGTGTTGGTTATTTGACAGACTAGGCTTGTCATTGACAACTATTAACTAATGATTACCTTGTTTGTAGTGAATTAAATAAACTTTTTTCTTCTTTCACAAAAATCTTCTTCGCAATTTCAGAGGGAAGAATCTTTCTTCTCACTTTTCACTTAAAATTCCAACTTCGAGACGCGTTTTTGCACCGAATTCCGCTCGTCACATATCAAGTGTCTACTTTAGCCCTAAAAGGCATGCACTGACTGAAAGCTACTGCTTTAAACTTAATTAAATTGCAGCTCTCAGACACTGAGTTCTAAACATTGAAACAAAACTGGTACAGCTTTGTCCACCAGATGGGAGGAGTGTCAACTGAGCGCGTAGTGTTTGAAGGGACAAATTTGAGTTTTTCATCATAGCTTAGGTTGAGAGAAAAGCTACGAGTTTCAAAAGCATTTTAACGGGTAAGAAAATCGACGATATTCTGACACAGTTGAAGAAGGAGCCTTCAGATCATTACCGAAATGATCAAGTTTCTCGATGATAATATCTGTTGAAACCTCTTTCCCATTGAAACTCAATTCTTCTAAATTTATTATACGTTTTAATGCTTTTCCTTCTCATTCTTCATGATTTTAACATAGATAACTGATTTTTCATCTTTTACAAAATAGAACAATTTTTTGTCTTCATTTGAGAAAAAAAAAACAAATAAATTAATTAAAGAATGCGCAACAAAATGTCGAGGAAAGAAGTGAAATAGCGATTTGTGTATTCTACAAAATGAGGCGGTGAAATTATGTTTTTTCAGTTGTTGAGTGAGCTCTGCAGAGTCTTTACAATCAATCAACTCTTAAAATTTATTTACAAAAGTTATGCAGTGGACTTTCTACTAAAACTACATTTGATAATAATTTTATCTCTAAACTGTCGCTGAGTCAGTCGAGAGATGCTAACTAAGCCTAAAAGAAGTAGATGATGTCGACTCGACGTTTTATTTATTAGTTAAGTTTCAACGACACATCGCTCCAACCAAATGAAATATCACAAATAACAATTTTAAGAGAAATGTTCATCTACGCGAGTTGCCAAAGTATTTTCTTAATTTTTTTTTGGTAATTTCAAGTGCTAATCGAGTTAATTTTTAAACGATCTTCATTATTTGCGATATTTTCGTTTTGGAAGAATTGCCTCAGTTTAATTTAAATTATGACTTTTGCGCAAAGCAATTCCCGCTCTTAACCAAAGCATCGTCTTTTGCTGACGAGCTGGTGCTCTTAAATGAAAAAGTTGGATTCAAGTTGAAGTTAAACATTGATAAATGAAAAACTATCACAGTAACAAAACATTTTACATTTTTTTCTGTTCATGAACTGAAAATTCTTTTCTGACTTTTCAGCTTTCTTTCAAAAAGTCGAACACTTGTTCGACTTATTTCTTCGTTGACCTCTTACGAAATCAACGCTTTTTAGTTTTTAAAGCAAAGACTTATCAATGCTTTGCTATCAAGTGGTAAATGATATCTTTAGGCACTATTTTCTTATCAAAATAAATTGATGTGGAATTTTGTTTTCAAATTAAAACTTTCCTTTTGGGAAAGGTTTCTTTTTTCAAATGCAAAGTGTTTTTCGCATTCAAGTCTCTCGTGACTCGACTGTTCAAAGTTGAAGTTTTCACGTCAAGATATTAACAATTTAATTATCGCGTAATTAAATGTCGAGTGAAAACTTTTTAACTCTCAATTGACCAGAGAATAACGTCGTTGTAGCGCATCAATGAGTCCAGCCCTTCGGCCATCATTTCTCCAGCCTCCACGCCACTCGCTTCGTCATCTTCACAGCTTTCGGCGTATTGAAAGTCATTATCGATGCTATCGAAGAACTTTTCGCTGGAATCGTGTTGGATTTTATTCACAGCAAAGTCTTCAGAAGGTTCAAAGTTAAATGGCTTTCTCACAAACAGAACATAGCTCTGCTTGTCTTCTTCCTGCGCTTGACTCTCCATTGATGAGTCCATAGCGCTTGTCAGTTGTTCCCATGTTTTCGCTATGCCTGGCGTCACCTTTCCAATCAATCGTGGTCGATCTGAAGACGAGTTATTCTTAGGATGTCTTATCGGCCTCGGAGCGCTTGGAACGATGAATGAAGAGTTGTCAAATGTAGCCAACTGTTCGCCAGCATCGTTCTTCAATTCTTCAGCAATCACGAGAGGATGTTTGTATGCCAAATTAATGTCAGAAGTCCACGCGGATGTGTCGTAAGTCGGCGAATGTCGACGATTCTTATGTGGTTTCAAAATCTCCGGCACGCGCGTCTTCAGCAAATATTCGCGAATCAAATCACGTGACTTGAAGACTGACATTTCCTGAGAGTGGTCTAGCGTGTCGTCTTCGACTTCCGATGAAATGTTAGCGGTCGTCCAAGACTTCTTGATCACATTTGGCTGCACTGCATACGCGGTTGACTTCTTGCGTTGGATCTGAAATGTTTAAGAGCTCGATTAGATTTGAAAGTTTTATGTTTCGAGGAGTTAGTGCTTAGTTTGTTAGTTTCAAGTTAAGTTTTGATCACAGCGAGAAGATTGAAGCTTTAATTAAAAATCGAAAGTCTTCCTCGAGATCAAAACTTAAATATTTTCGACAGTTGTTGATCGACAACTTAAACTTCCGATTAATCTTTTTACACCAAATACCGGAAAGTCTAATGAACGAACTCGCAGACTGAACATTTCTTAGCGTTCACATGAAAGTCGTTACAAGGAATTATTACAAGTTGTCGGCTTATGCGTTTGATTTTACTTTTCCTACTTAAACGCACATCGAGTAAATCCATCACATATCTGGTTAGTCGGTTCAATCAATCACGAGTTACAAACAATCGAGCTTTAGACGAAAGTTACAGAATAAATCAGCGATAACATTTAGCTCTTTAGATCATTGTCAGTATCTACAGTAGTCGGTGAATCATTTAGTGGAAAGCAGCATGAGTCTAACTTATTCTCCGCATTCCGCTTCTTGTTAGACAAACGAGCATGGCCTTCAGAGAATTTTAGCACAAACGAAACCTTTTGAGCGGGGCTGGGTTTTAATTACAGTTTCGAGAGTTTCACATGAATTTACAAAATAAGGAACTCAAATAAGGTCAAACAAAACGAGAAGCAAAGAAGGAATAATTGGATTGGAAAACAATTAAGTTAATTTAATTTGAATTCGAATTAGGATTAGTGCCGGGAGATTAAAGGATGACGGGCGAGATAGCTATCAAGTAACTACAAAACTAATCATTGCACAATGGAAAACTACTTAGTCGCAGACTGTCAAGTTGTCGCTTGGCAATAGATTGGAATTTTCAATTTAATCGCGATAACTTTAATCTCCGGATCAATGAGAAAGGGTTAGCGATCCATCAACGTTACAACTTTTCACTTTCTACTCGAAAAGCAAATCAAAATGTAATCAAATTAAATACAAAGTAACACACAACAATCAAACAAATCCGCGAACGAATGGACAAATTGATCTAGATGGAAACTAACGGCGGTGAAGTGGCAAAGAAAGTGATTTGTAAAATTCGCCAACAAACATTGAGAGACACAAAGAAACATGCAAGGAAGGCAATCGTGTAGTAGTTTACAATTTAAGACTCAATGTAACTAATTGGATTTTTATTTCAACTACAGTCGATCTGTGCTGGTTACTGTGCAGTGAGTGATCGTAAGCTATAAGAGAAATCATTCATTAGATTAATCAAATAAATTCTCATGTGCACTTCTCTTGCTTTAATTGTAGCTTTCCATTTCGATGTTTCTTTTAATTATAACATTTCCAAAATGACTGAGATTCTTAATAGACTTCCAGGATAAATATCTCAAACTGTTAAGCGGTTGATTCCTAAAGCGGCAATGGCAGCCAACAAACGATTGCACGTTCTGACGGTTGAATATCGAGAAGAGATGTGATGCAGAATCAAGAAATAGGTCAAATCGTTACTGTACATTTGAAAAGAACTCGACATGCTCGTTTGTTTCTGTTTTTGCCGCTTGCATTGAAATGCTTTTCTGCTTTCTGTTGTTTACAGTTTCATTTAAAGACAACGTCATAACAAGAACCTTTTGAAACAGCTTCGTCTACAAAACGATCGATATTATCTCTCTTTCTTTCTTTCAATGCTATCCACTCCCTTCTGAAGTCTAACATCACAAGCTGCAAATTTTAATTAACCTTTTGATCTTTGCCAACGCATTTTGCAATAAAATTGAAACGTAAGCGTTGATGATTGAATCAAGCAATTCCTGTGAGTCTATGCAGCTAATTAATTGCATTACGATTCAATCAAAACTTCACGCTCGTCGATCAAACGCTCATCTCTTGTAAGCAATAAAAAGTTGCAATCAAACTCCAAGGAGGAGTGAAGCGAGGTAAATTGTTATTATGGTAATCAACTCGACGAATAGAGAAAATTCAAGTTCGTTGCGAAAAAGAAATTAATTTCGAAAACTCGCAAATCTGATTTTGGAGCATTCAAGATTGTTAGAAAGCAAATTAAATCAACAATACAGCGTAGGTGTTACGAATCGATGGAATTAATACTTTCGTAGTCCAAATCTTCAAGCAAAATGTTTTTTTGTGCGCAATCATCGTTTTGTTTTCACTTTTGAAATCAGTCTCGCTTCAATGACAATAAGTTGACACATCAAGTTCTCTAAACGTTTTAAGGGAAAATATTTTCAAATGTCACTCAAAGCTTTGTGAGTCACAGCATTCGCTGATTGTGCTGACTAAATATTGTTAAGTGATAACATCTAATCTACCAATAAATCGATGAGCAAAGACGTGATTTGAGAAAAGCATTGAAGCGTCAACGACTTTTTTCTATCAGCAATGAGCTTGCAAAAATCAATGTTCGGGAATTCTTTTACAAAAACTAATCAAAAATCAAAACCAAAAAATCGTTAATTGAATTAAAGAAAGAAACTTAAGACGAGAATTAACAGAAATAAATGACGAGACACTTACGCCAAACATCATGGTGAGCTATCAATCGCGCAAGACTTTAAAGGGCGGAAAATTACTCTGCTCAATTTAATTTCTCGCAGCTGGACGAGTTCCGGGCTCTGGACGATGAAAACTTTGAAGCTCATAACGCGGAAATTCATCATCACGCGCAATTGTTTCGTTTTTGAATCACTCGAGGTTTTCTCATAATCAGCGCTTAATTATTCCTTTCTCTCTTTTATTATTTGCGTAACTTTTCCGACTTAATTACGCGAAGGTGATGACGAAGTTCACATGATCCGAGTGTGTTGCTGATTGGCGAAGCTTCGAAAGCTCCCAGTGAGTTCGACGATTAGAAGTCGCGTGAGGTAGTAGCGTCGTCCATTCGATTATGCGTTCATCTCACTGGGTAAACTTTCGACTTTCCTCCGCAGAAATGAAATGATCGTATATGCAAAGTTTCATGAGAAATGATGAACAATCAATTCGGATTAGTCACAGAGAAAACAATTCGAAAGAAAGAGCTCCTGATGCTAAACGAGCCACAACCTCACAAGTTCCGGAGTTAGCACAAATTAATCACAGAAATCGCGATTCAAAGTCCTGCTTTTGATGTCTCGGCGTTTGAAAAGAATTACGAAACAAAACTAAACATTTAAAATAAGAACTTTTAACCCACACGCGCGCACTTCATCGGCTTTTCCTTTTTTTTCTTAAATTTTCAGCCAATTCCAGATGGAACTGCGAATGTTTCGTACCTTCCCACCGTTCGTTTCACTTGCACTATCGTGCACATCACTCTGACCAACTGAAACGTTCGACATACGACGAACTGGAAGTGCAGTGTACTTTCTACTACTCGTGCTGTTTGTTACCGCATTGGGAGACGTTGGTGAACGCGTAACGTTGTTGCCACTTGACAATGCTCCAGTCGACGACGACTGAAGACGTGAAAGGGAATCTAAGTTCTTCACTTTTGTTGTTAGCGAGTCGCGCTTGTAACGAGGAAGTGGTGACGAAGCCACATACTTGCTGTTGATGCCTAAAGGCGACGATGACGGAATATTGACGACTGTTGTTGTTCCATATGCTGCTGCAATGGGAGGCGACTCGTTAGGTGTTGCAATGCTTAGTACTGGCTTATTAGATATAGGAATCGACGAGCTTCGAGTTTTTCCATCAAACGACATATTGCGCCAGCTCTGGACGGAATCTGGGCGAGTGAGGCTTGTGTCTTTCTTAGTTATCGACGATGGCCCAATTGACTTTTGTCCGTTGTACAAACTGCTGGTGCTTTTTGTTAAACTTCTATTGGACGGTGGGCCTGTGACGGGTGGTCGACCACTCGGCGGCTTTGCGATAAAGCCTTTTGTTCCTGGCAACGGAATCTTGCTTGGTTTACTTCGTTTTGGTGTCTCAGGACATTTCCCAGCTGGATCTTGATGATCATGAGCTGATTCTGTGGAACTGCTGTTGTGGAATGCTTCATCCATTGCCAATGGAACCATAGCTTTCATGCTTGGTGTCGAGATCGCTTGGGAATGTTGATGTCGATTTGGTGTCGACGTGTGCATGATAGTTATACCATCGTGAGACGACAAACGAGCAGAGTTGGCATTACTTGACTGATGCTCGGGACTTAAATCGGAGCGATTAGCAAGCTTTGTCTCCATGACTCGAAGTTGAGCACGTGTGCCTTCAAGCTCGATATTTCTTTCTTCAACCTGTCAAAAGAAGAAAAAAAAGCGAAAGTTGAAGAAGCGGAAACTTTTATTTTTGAAGCAAACAAATCAATCAACTAACCTGAAATTTTAAATCCTCAACATCTTCTTTTGACTTATCGAGCTGCTTGATTAAGTAAATCTTTGACTTTGTTGCCTGCTCCAATCGCTGTTGCAGCACCTTGAATGAGAGGAGAATGAAGGAAAAGGTTAATTACGACACTTTCAGTAATTCAAGCCGTAAAATGTAAACAAATTGAAATTGATTTCTTGGCACATTTTCGTCAATCGAGGTTGCGTTCTCTGATTGCTTTTCGTGCAAGTCTTCTTGCACATTAAACAGGTTTTTTTTTGGCAACAGGCGAGTCTCGCCCTATGATTGACTTTGAACATGACTTCGACCATTGAACGTGGTTGCTTGCATGTTTAAATTCCATTTAGTAAACACAAAACAGAATAATTCGGGATGCAAAGTTGATTTGTAAATGGAAATTCAAAGTTCAAAACAAAATGAATTCGCGTTTGTTCGCAAATGACAATCGAGCAAAGCTTTTTAAATGGAGGACGGGAAGTGACATCAAAGTGTCTGGGAACATTTTTGTTTGTGTTAGCAAAGGAGAACGTTCTTGAAGTTTCATCAAGCCATAAATCGCAATTTAAACTTGTCCTCAAAGTCAAAAAAAAGTCTCTGAAGATAATTGCATCTCTGTCATTGTCTCGAGAGTCGAGAGTGTCGTTAAGCTTTGCCCAATTTAACAACTAACGAATAAGGTTGCAAGATTCAATTCTCTCGTTTCGTAACGAATGATTTTCAATTCACCGTTTTATGTCGCGACGAAAAATGTTCACAAATTAAGAAATGACTTGAGAATTGCGCAATTTAAGGAGAACATCAATAAATCAATTTAAGAGACAATCGAATGAGTCTCGAGACGTGCACGAATCTAACCGAAACTTGAAGCCCATCCCATGTTATGGGAAACACAATTAAGCGAAATAGCATTTAAATTAAAATTACATAAAGTTTGGATCATAACGGAATCACAGTGCTTGGTGTAAATTATTAAAGCCGAAGGCGCAAAGTGAAAGATCATCACTCGACGGCAGCCAAGCATCAATGTCGACTAGTGTAACCGCAAGTTTAAGTTGAGCAAAATCTTCATTATTTTTCGCAGCAAAGCGCCAATTACGAAATCGCGACGATGCTTTTCGTATTGTTCGCAAACTTGAAAGTCACAAAATAAACAATTTTTCATTCAACGCAACAGTCAAACCGTAGGCGAGAACAGACAACTCGACGATCATGAAAATGAATTTTTCTTATCCGGAACATAAAAAACTTTTTTTTCATTAAACTTGTTCGCATGCGGGGCGAAACCTTTTGCTGAGTCACCGAGAGTCTCTAAGCAAACATGATGTGTCTGCGAGACAAACAACGTGTTTAACGCAGCATGCAATGAACTGATATTCCATCATAATCATAATTCTCTTTCATACTTTCCTTTCCTGATCAGCGTTAGAGCTCAAGTGAAAATGATACAGCACAATCGTCTGCATGAATTATTACAATTTGTTGAAGTTATCTGCGAGTCTGGGTCGCGTTTCTACAAATGCGAAGCAGCATGAAGCCTAAAGGCGAAAGGGGATTCTTAGGGCCAACGAGATCATGAAGGAGCGAACGTTATGCAATTCAATGTGAGATTAATCGAATCATGTTTGGGTCGAGATAGAAAAAACAATCGATTGCCTTAACAACACTTGGAAGGTGAAAATTGCGCCAGAATATCTTGGACTACACTTATGGCATCGCTCAAGAAATTTCAACGCCGTTATATAACGTCAACGAGGAAACTAACTCGCTTGATAAATTGCTGTTTACATTCCCTTTCAGCGACAGTAAATTGAAACTGTAAAGTGAAGAACATGCCCCGGCGAAACATTTAAATTATTCAACAGACAAAGTAGAGAAACGGTTTGTTCGGCGAGCCATGACGTCGTCATGTGCATTACAAACTGCAAATAAATTTAGAATTCGCGCGACATTTTTCCTCTTCGAGCTGCTCGACATGAAAAATTATTTGATCTTACTTTTCAAAAGAAAGCAGAACGAGTTGAGAGGCGAGTTTGAAGTTCAAGGAGCGAAACGATTTAATATTCATCTCTCTCGGTTGAATGAAATGCAAATTGAATTAGATTGCAATTCAACGGAACTCGACAATTTAACATACAATCAAACGATCAACTTATGCAGATCCAATGTGCACAAAAGAGATCGAGACACTAATTTGGTATTTAGTTCAATTTAAATTCGTTTGTAAGGCTTCGAGCGACAGTCTCTTATGTAATCAACGATCAATAAATTGCACGCGAAACGCAAAACGTTGTTCTTCTACTTGTTGAAAATATTGAACGAAATCACTTCATCAGAATCCAATCAGATAAAGCGAAACTCATCACGCGAAAAAAATCTGATTTTCCAGCTTCGCGGGCAACAATTGAAAACCTTTTAGTGGACAAAAAATCAACAGGAAATTGTAAATCGACAGAGGCGGAAAGTTTTTCCATAGAACTACGAACAGTTGCCGATTGAAAAAGATTGTAAAGAACGAAATATCGCTGAGAACGATCCGGAAACGATCAACAACAAAAAATCGCTTCAACTAGCACAGCAGCAGCAAAACTATTTTTTCTCCCTCGCGGTTGATTACAGCAATTATCCCGTCTAGCAACAATTGAAGTGTTTGTTCCAGCCAATAAATAAATTTGTTGTTTTAGTTGTCGCCGCGTGTTTAAAAGTTTTTTCGAGAAAAACAATTCAAAACATGCGCTAAAAATTGCGATATCGCGAAGTTTATGTGTGGCAGGTCGATGAAAAAATTAGCAACAGAAAAATATTTCGCGATTCGTGGAACCTGAAGCCTTTTGTCTATTTCTTTTTTTCTTTTTTACGATCTAAGTTAAATTTATAGGACAGAGAGAAGCTTAGCCACCGAGGTAATCCAATCAAGATTGAGAAAGACTAAAACTTAACGGGTTTAAGAATCAAAAGAAAAAAAGAGCTTGAAGGAAGTTAAAGGCACACCAGGGCCAATCGATTTTCACTCTTTGAGTTGAAGGGCAAGAATCGATTTCATCGAGAAATGTGTCGACGACGAGGAAAAATGTTCATTTTTTAGATTAAAAATTCTTTCTACTGCTTCTTTCTTTATCATCGCTTTACAGACCACACCTTCGCATTCCATTACACTGTCGTTCGAGTTGAAAACGAGTCTCTCCGATTGTTAAAGGTTTAATGTATTGGCTAATCAGACGAAATGAAACGAGCAACAAGAATGAGTTGGCTTCGGGATCATGGCATTGACCCAAGCTTTCCATTCAACTTCTGTCACTCAATGACCAAGCGAAAGAAATTTACGAGAAGGTTGAATGTACAACAAAGCGATTGGATTCTTTTATGAAGCCCCATCGAAGTTTGTATTAAAATCCGATTAGTAACTTCTAATTTTCCGCAATCTTCTGTCGCAATCATAAAACAAATCCACACAAAACAGTTTAAGCTCCGCCAATTTTATTGATTCCAGGAGAAATCGCCAAAAGCAAATCATGGGAAAGATGTATTTGACAGAATCCACGATTTGTTTATGTTTTATGATCATCAAATTTTCTTTAATTATGTTTCGCGGGCGTAATAACATTTCATTAGTTTCGAGAGTGGTCAATTTGTTTCTCCGCGAAGCAACATCAACAAGTGTTCGGCATTTAAATTGCTGCCCACGAAATCATTGGCGAAATCGCCTGAAGGTTTCACGCTGCGGTGTTCGAGTCTCACATCGCTGATTTCTGCCGCGCTCGAAACCAATTAATGTTATTATTATTCAATTTCACATGGAAACGATTAACTTTGACTTCGAGCAACATAGAAACCTTTTTCAAGCTTCAATTTTTGATGAAACGTCAGAGGAATTAAATGGCTAGAGTAAATATCGAGAAGATTCCTGAGAAATTGCTGTCGGAGCCTCTGACAAATATTTAACTTCAGATTAAGATCAAAATCTACAAAAAAAAAATTAGTAATTGTTGTATCATTGCCGAAACCTTCAGCATTTGCCATTCTTCTCGTGAAATTCACGATGTTAATTAATCAATCTCGTTGTTTCAAGTCGAGCTGGATTTGTGACCGTAAAAATGTTGATTACAAGCCGAATCAATAGATCTTGCAGTTGAATGAGAGAAAATGATTGAAGACAACCAAATCGAATTAAGCAATCAACAGAGACATGCGAGACGCCTAACGTGCGATCGTTTTCAATTTGTTGGTTTGTAATTGAATCCTTCGACCAACAAGAAGCATGATCGCCGTAAAACATTCGGTAATTACGGTCATAAACACATCATTTTGCTCTTGTTGAATGTATTCGAGGGTATTGCGTGTCATAACAAGAACAGGTCAAGATTGAATCGAAAAAAAATTCAAAAGATATTTGAGTGGAGAATTTAAATTACTTCGCAAAGCGATTCGCGCATCTCACGTCACATTCGAAATATTGTAAAACCTTGGAATTCGTAATGAAAAGCACTTGAGGCTGCAATCGTCTCACGAAATGACGGACAGATCGAGCGAGAATTGCAAACTCACTGTGCTGCATCATAAATCAAGTGGAACAAGCAAAGTTTCTCGAATCGAACTCAATTGAAAGTCATTACATCCCAATGATGCAACTCCCGTGATTACTCATTTCTCAATTAAAAGATTTTCTCGAGAAAATTGAGATGAGAAATGAGATTTTAACAACGTTTTGTTCATAAATGCTTTGTGGAACAATGAAATGACCAGATTTCGAACTGTTGAGCCAGCTTGATTGAGCAGCGTGGCACACGCGTCAAGCGGAGGCAATCAAAGCAACAAAAGAAAACTCTCGTTTTTCTTAAGCTTCGCGTTGGAAGCGAGAAGCGCATAATGAAGTCAAATTAGCAATTAAAGATTGATATTAAGTCGCCTCTCGATCTCGATTGATGTAAGCCCACAAGCCCACACACGTAACCGTTTTGTTCGATCAAAGTTCCGTCTCGGATCGCATCGATATGTTGAACTTTTCCATAATTTTCAATTACACAGCAACGAATCGATTGAGCGATGTAAACAATTAGAAAGTGTTGAGTGTTTAATTATAACAGAAAATGTGCGCGCATGGAACAAAACAATATTGAAATTAGAAATTCGTGCGGTGGCGATAAAAACTGCCTCGATTTTCACTTCAAACTGAACTTTTTTGCGTAATTTTCTTTCTTTTCTTGCTGTCAGTGCCACTTTTACATCGCGGAGAGTCATTGGAGCTTGTCGTTCTCTTTTCTTTGTTGCGCAACTTTCAATTTTAAAGCGCTTGAGAACTCACCTGGTTTTGTACTGTGATTGTCAGCAGATGCCGTTGCAGTTCAACGATGTTCGTCTCCAGTAATATGGCAGCGATTTTCTTCGAATCAGGCACACGAACTTTGTTAAGTTTACTGTTGGGATTGCTTATCAGTCCATCGAGACGACCAAGCTGATTAAGCTCGTCCTTTAGCTGCTTTGAGTTGTTGGCTTTTGATCCTTCAGGCTCATCAGCACTTGACGACTTCAGATGCTTTGTCTGTCTGATTGGAATGGGCTGGAAGGTTGAGTTTGGTCGAGGCTTGGCAATTGGTGATATGGTTGAGTCGTCATGTAAATTACTGGCATCATCATTTAGTCTATGAAGGTCCAACTTTTGACTCATTGCTGCCTTCAATTGCTCTTCAAGGTCAGCTTTTGTCCGTTGCAATTCTTTCATTTGCTCATGAAGCTTCGACTCCTTTATTCGATTTGCCAGGAACTCAGCTTCCATATCACCAACTTTGTCCATCAAATGATCGCGTTCCTTTCGCAAAATCTGAACATTCTCTTTGCTCATGAAGTTCAACTGACTTTGGAATGATGTCGACGCTGTTGACTGGCCAGCGACATTTCGATTACCGAACTTTTGATAATTATCAATTTCGTCCGCTAAACGAGATGTCCGTCTGTGTATCACATCGAGTAAGCTCCATAATTCGTTATCGTTGCTCGTATCAGCGCTGAGACGGGCAGTCAATGTACTCGAAATGTTGTTGCCCTGTACAAAAAGAAAACTGAAATCAATCAAAAAACAAGCAGTTATCGCTCGAGCTCACCTGAACTCCCGCTGAACCAGCAGTCGATGAAGCGCTGTGAGCTTCTTTCGATGAACTGGTTTCAGTGGAGAAACCTGAATCTTGTATGACACTTCCATTGCCTTCGCCGCCACTCTTTGGTTCTTTCTTGCCACTATGTGAATTACTACGACTTCGGATAAGGAGCGATGATGACTGAATGTCACCAGCTCCTGTACTATTGCTTCCTTCTTTGCTCACATTACTATTGATTAGTTTTCGACGAACGCGAATTCCCGGTTCCCATTCTCTCCTGAGAAAAGAAAAAATTGTCTTTGATTTGAAATTGTCTTGATCGATTTTATTTTGAGTCTCACCTGGAAATTATCGATGAAGATTGGAGTCCAGTAATTGTACTATTTGCGCCAGACGATGCCATTTTGTGTTTGAGATCAGGAAAGGTTTCGATAACCAAATCGCGGAACTCCAGTAAGGCCCCGACCTCATTCTGTAGTTCCTGAAGCGATTTGGTTTGATCGGAGTGGTGGTGAAAGTTGTGATGATGGACGAGGTTATTAAGATGATTGTAAGGTCCATGGGCTGTTGTTCTGGAAACAACATCCATCCCAGGCTCCAATGTGCACAACTCGCTCTGTGAACAAGAATAAAAGAGAAATCATTAGATTTTATGATATCGAGCAATTGGCGAAAACTTTCTCAGATTTCTCAATAGAATCGCTTCTTTATTTTCATTAATTTATGCGCCCGCATGTGTCGAAATTCTTTCGGTCAGCGATGTGTGAGATTTTCCATAAAATCCTCAGCGTGAGTTCGTTTTCATTTTCTCTGTTGATGTTGTTCGACGGGTCATCAACGCAATCAGATTTAAATATGCGGAGAGAGAAAAATCTCTCCCGGCCAGGCCAAGTCAGGCCTTTCACAAAAATCTCCATAAACGAACCAGAAACACAATTTGTCGGTTGTTTCCCAGTTTGGCGCTTGTAAACAAACAAAACCTTTCTCGTTATGATTTACAGCTTTACACAACTTCGGTAATAAGCGATTCCTTAAGAAAACGAGAGAGACAAGAACCCGTTTTCATCGAAAAATCCATTTACGTTCTGATTTATGTCTTGTAATCAAGATTATTTTTCTGCGAGCGACGTAAGGACGCTAAGTTGAATGAAGCAGCCAACCAACATTGAACTTCTCTCGCTTTATTATCTTGCACAGCGAACGAATGTTCAAACATTAAATTCAGTTGACTTATCGTTCCACAATGGGAAAAGGTATTTTCTTCGCGTTTAGTTTCATCAGCTGGCACACGATGGTACCGCTCGAGTCTATCGATTTCGACTTTGCGCGTCGAGAACTTATGGCATGGGAATTTTCCATTGTTTTGCGGAGCATCGCGGAGGTGAACGAGGAAAAACACTGGCACAGAAAGCATTTTGATGCACTGACTTATTTCGGGACAGGCACACAGGCCCAGTTTTCGTTTATGAAGTCATTGCTTAAATTCCCATGATACTTTTTATTGATTCTCCGTTGTCGAACTGAAGATGAATGAAATTGACGTTTGAGAATTTATTATGCGAATTTCAATTGATTTGAGTTAATACTTTCAAGGCATCTCATGATGTAATGTCGGTAAACGTTTTCGAAATTAATTTGTCATTGAATCATGCACTAGTGAGCACCATCCGCTTTTCCTTTTACGAAGGCTTATGTTGTTCAAGTCGATCGCATGACGAAAATTGAAGCTTCCAACTTCCCCCAACAAAAAAAAAAAAACTTTGAAACGAAATTAAACAACTTCTTTTTAGGTTTTAATGTTTACGTAAACTCACATGTTTCATGTAAACAATCAAAGATTATGCTTTCGTCAGTGAGAAAAGCGAATGCCCGAGCTCTTTGAGAAAGCAATCCAGGCCAACTTTCATTGCAAACAAAGCGAGTAAAGTTCAAGATGAACAAAAAGTTTTTTTTGTTAACTGCAAAAGAGTTTTCAATTTCAATACAATTCTTTGTAAGAATCATCATTGTTTTTCGAAAATTTCCCGCTGGCTTTTAGTTTCTTCTTGACTGCTCTTGATTGGAAAGAAATCATTTCTGCTTCTTCTGCTGCGACGGTGACGAAGTTTTTTCGTAACAGAGTTTAGAAAGCATAAATAATTGTATTATGTTGGTGCCCATGATAGTTTTTTTTCGTCATTTTTCTAGCTCGCTTTGCTATCAAAAGGAATTACATGGATGAGAAAACCTTTCAGAAAAGCTGCGGCGAACGATTGTCGATTGAACAATGAACATCGGTTGTGTTAATGAGAAACTTATTTGCGACAAGTTGCACAAGCTGCAGGTAAATCTCTCGACAGTTCATCACGCTCGCTTCATTATCACATCAAAGCTCTTTTTCTTCTATTTCCGAGCTGATGTTCCGGTGCGTTTGGTTTCTCATTTCTTTCACGAATCATTAAACAAATATTAGATTTTTATGTCGATTCGTAACATGTGTGTTATGACGACGAATGCACATGCGGTGCTGTCTTCCCGTCAATGCCTCAGATTAAAGTCTTCCGCTCCGATTCTCACATGCATCGAATGAATTCCCACATATCACAAAGCAATAAAAGAAGTTTATGTCTTGTCACTGACTTCGTTTCCAATTTCAATCGGAGCATTGGTGACAAAACTCTTTTTAAATGAAAAAAAGATAAGAAAGTTTCGCCCTCAAAGATAAAATCGGAAGAGGTGAATGCTCCAATCAATCAATCGGGGAACTCTCACCACTGCAGCGCGACGAAAAGCAACAAAAAAGTTCAAATCGTTTAAGAGCAAGCCCAATATAGATTTCTCATGATTTATCGTAAATGAAATTCAAAAAAAAAGCGGCGGAAACAGAGGTGAACGAAGATAATCTTCAAACACACATAACATCATCAATTTCCCTTCGTTTCTGGTCACATGACCTGAAAAAAGCCATATTTGCTTGCGATGGGCGATCGTTAATATCTGAAGTGACAATCTTAATCTACCGAAACCTTTGTCAAAGACAAAAGCAGAAGGAAACTCAATACGTTATGGACGATTCGATTGGAATAAGGAGGAACGGAGAGATTTATCAATTAAGCGACCAGTGATAAATGAGCGATAATGACAGAGTCGACGAGCTTTCGAAACGATTGATCATCATAAAGGAACGTTTAATAATTTTTGACAACACAATTTAAAGAGAAGAAAAAGCTAAGGGAATTAAAACCAAATCGACATCTGAGACAGTCCAGACGATGACAGCTAACCAAATTAAAGCGGAAGAAATATTTTCCAACAATTTGAGATGTAAATATTCATCGACTTGTAATTTGCTTTTAATGATTGTCGATTCACGATCTCGCCCAATTTCTCATCAGCTGAGAGATTTCACTTTCAACATTAAGTTGAGAAATTAATTTCCAAGCAGACAAATCATCGTTGGCAACTCATTAATCGTGAATTAAGATGTTGAACGATAAAATATTCCGGTCTCAAACTGCGACGAGAAGCTCGCACGACTAAACTGTCAAAGACAACGACTTTACATGTGAAATTCCGCGACGTTTTCTCACATTCAACTTGCTGATTGCACAAAATCAAAGGAGACATGTTGAGGCCATGACCCAGCAAAGCGTCGTCAGACACAAAGTTCCATAAAGACAAGTTTCCCACCGTCAACAGATGCAAGCGAGCGATGATTGCCAACCCAACGCATGCTTGAACGTATTTTGATTTGAAATGAAACCACTTCACGTAGTTACATAAATGTCAATTAACACTTTCTTTTTCTCGCCTAAATTCTCGAAATAAAAAAGCCGAACGAAGTGCATGTCGTTCGATCTCTTTTTCAGTTTTGTTTGCGGTTGTTTTCGCCACTTTGGAGAATGCATTAGCATAACCGCATTTAAATTGAACAATAAAAGTATTTTCGCTGCAGTTAAAGTTCAGACGTAAAGGAAGTGAACGTTGCTTCGTGTCGTTGCAGTCAGCTTTTGCCTTTATCGCTTACTTAGCAAAGCAATTAAGTGGAGAGAAAATTTTTGTGGTGAGGAAATTTTTTGTGAAAACTTTTTTTTCTCCTCCCATTCGAAATTTAATTGTAATTCAAAACTCCAATTCTATTGTGAAAGCTCTCTGAATATGTTTGCGCGATAAACAAAGGCGCGATTTACGTCTTACTTATATGGGCGGACGCTAAATGAAACATGAAAAACCTACAAATCATAATAATTTTAATATTTCCATTAAATCACACGCCAAAGCTTCACTTTCCTCCTCGCGCTCTCACTCAGCATTTAATTAAGCTTTTTTCTTTTAATTGCACGACAAGAACTGATGAAAGGCAAACTTTCTCACACATCGATTCAGCTCGATTATTTATTCAAATTTTATTTAATTCAATTCCCTTTTCCTGTTCGATAATCTGTCGAAGTTGGAAGCGAGCGAGGTAACAAAGATTTATGCATTTTTATGTTGCAATGTCTGACTTTGAAAATTGAAATCTGCATATTAATTGACAACGATAAAAGTAAACGATTAATGCAACTTTATATTTATTATTAAACGAGATTGATATGAATTACGAATGCACTTTTCCCATTAATAAACTCGAAAGCCGGGACGACAAGTCTGACTGCTTCTTAATTAAACGAAGACAAGCAAAGAACATGTTGAGTAGCAATCACACAATGAACCAGAATGCTGAGAATGTTAATCAAGATCTGTTCGCTCTCTCTCTCTCTCTATTTTTCTCTGTACCGTCAATTCTTCAATTAAAGACTCTGTCGCTTTCATGGCAGAGAACAGAGAATGCTATTAAATCCATAACGATTCACAAGAAGAGATTTCTAAGCAAAAACCTCGAAGTGTTGTGAAATGTTTTCTTTATTTGCACAAAAACGATCTCGATTTCACTACATAGCTAAAAGCTAAAGGCTTTTTATTTCACTCGCTGATTTGACATCATGTCAAAGAAACATAAAAACGCAGATACGAAGAAAGTTAGAGCAGCATAAGCTCTTATTGTCTCATGTAATGTGAGTTTGTCTTCGGCGCGCGAACGTTACAATAAATCACGAATTGAATCTGACAGAAATAACCAATAAAAGAAATGCGAGACAATAGGACGGCGATTGCAGTGGGAAGCTGCAAACTTCACTTCACAGAACAGAAAAGATTCGATTCGAATGCCCTGAACAGCGGAACAATCGAGTAAACTTTGCCGGTAATTCATTTTCATTTCTTTTTTCTTACTCCCAGCTGTTTGATCGTTAGGAAAATTATTGTTTCCTCAATCTTTTGCTTTACTTCGTCATAATATTGCGACCTAGTAGTGCGCACACGAGGCCAACAATCAACTTCGATAAATGAAAATTGGCTTTTGCATGGAGTTGCAGCCGTTCATTTGGATCAAGATTGTCTTTAAATGAATCGAAAGCGCCACAACGAATTTGTCAGCGGCGATTAATCGAAACTCTTTTTTTATGAGTGATAATGGGATTTGTGAATAGGCAATTTGTCCAGCGCTAGAGATTGGATTTTAATGTTCTTGCGAAATGAGAAATAATCATAAAGTGAAAATCTCGGTAGTCACATTGAAGGCAAAGTCGACAGCAACGTCAATTGAACATTTTATTCATCAACTTGAATTAACATTGCTTTCGGAAATTCCCCAAAGCTTTAAGCTACCGTGGGCTGATTAATGGATCAATCTATGCGAGAGTCTTTCACTGTTGGTAGCAGCAAGACTCTTAAATAAAATTTATGTTTATTGCCGTGCTTTTATGTGATCTTAAATGCATTTTACTGCAATGAACATTAATTAGTTTATTATTCAATTTCTCTCTTTCGAATAAAAATGTTTGGATAAAGATTTCAAGGAACTTCGCTGTGAAAAGAGATTTGCTGTGCAAACATCGTAAGTAGTCAGACGTACAGTGGTTAACAACGTGACGTCTGAGGCATCAATCTGCGCGAAAAATACTTTTTCTTCGTTAAGAAGCGAGCTGCGTTTATTTTGCTCCTTTCGAGATTGATGTTTCGTGCGGCTGTTGCATAACTCAACGCCTCCGTTTCCGCTTAACTAGACTGCTCATTATATTAGTTAAATAGTGCACCACAGAGGTGCAACACTCCTAATCGAAATCAACGGAAAGAAGAAAACTGTCGAGTGACATTAGCAAACTGTCGAGGCTCTAATAACAACTGACAAGCGAAAACGACAAAAATTAATGAGCTAACAAATGATTTCAATCTTTTAATTCGAGAGCACAGTAACATTCGAATCGATTTGTTGTTCTATTGACACAATTTCAACGCAATTAAAAATTCAATCGCGATGTCGAGAGCTTAAGAAACATTCTGGCCGAGGGTGGAGGTTTATTTGTTTTAAAATCGAAAGCTTCAGACAAGACTTTAACATCATGGCGCTCCCTTCATTGGATCCGCCAGTCGAAGGCGGATGATTCAAAGTGACAGATAAAATAAAAACTGCTGCACGAAGCAAAGTGTCAGTCGTCGGTTCGCTTCGATAAAAAAAAATCGTCAGTCAATAAAACGAGAAAACTCGAAATTGAGATTTGCGATCGAATGAGAAATGAAAACGAAATCGCATGATCTAAAGTCTGACTTTTTAAAAAAAGAGCCTGAAGGTCATGAAAACAACAAACAAACTGTGGAGGAACATGAAACAAGTAAACAAGCGTAAATAAAATGCCAGGCACCATCAGCAGGGTTGGGCCCACGAATTATCTTTTCGGCTTTTTCAGCCAAAAGAGTTGTTTCGAGTAAGTACATCGAGGGGCTTACAGTAAGCGAAACACAATGGAACAAGCGCTGAGCATTTGGGTGTTCGTTCTTGTGGAACCGAAGCACAATTCCGCAAGATATCATCGAACATACACTCACAAAGAGAAACACAAGCTGAATCCACATGTTTCTTAATTACGAATTCAAAATTGAAAAGTTTCCATATTGTGCAAAATCGAGGGAGAGAGAGTGAGAAGACGGCTGAGCTTCGTGCTCGACTCACAAGCAGAACGAACACACGGAGAGACATGCAATGGAAGCGGAAAGGGTTGTTGACTCGACCATCAGAATTTTTCTACACTTCAATGGCTCAAGCACATCCAGCTGAGTCAGCCTTCAAGTTTCCTTTCGCGCCTCGATAAATTTACGGCTTCTTAACGGAATTAGCTCTCGATTGTGTGTACCATGCCTTCGATTAATCAATTTATGGCTGCTGCAAATTTTCCACCTTCCTTCGCCTAGTCATTCACACAGACAACACTCCAAGTAAACACACCTCAAACGGAAAAAAAATCCCGATAATGCTTTGAGTCATGAAAGCTGATAAAGCTTCTTTGATGTTAATTTTTCCCTTCGGCAAAGCCATTTTCTCTCGTAACGAGAACTCGCAAAGTAATTAAAGAGAACAATAAATTAATTTATTCGAGAGAAATGTCATCGTTACGATGAAAATGTTTCCGAGCGAATATGGACAATCGGTTTGATAGAAGGTTTGGCTTTGATCTCAACAACCTTCAAGTTAAATTAGATTTAATAACGCTAAAAGCTTTATTCTTCTTTCTGTTCTCAAATAACCCGACCGCAAACTTCGCAGGTACAAAAGCCTCAAGGTACACGAAGCGAAAAAAAAAGAAAGAAATCAACACGACCACATTGAGCTACTGTCACCAGTCGATCTTGATTCCGTCGATGGTAATTTCAGGGGAGAGTAAGAGAGCTTCGCTATTTACGGCAAGATGGAAGAATTAATCATTCGCTGGCGTGGCAATTACTCAGGAGCGTCACTTATCTACAAAACACGCTTACTCCATGAACCCTACGCAACTTTTAATAGCGTAGCAGCATCCACGCAAGTTTCTCTTGCGAGACAAATTGGATTCATTCTCAACTTTGTGGATTTTTCTTTATGGTGCGATGTTGCTATTGAGAAAGATCTTGCATTGTTAATTTGCAATAAAAGAAATTATTCATTCATCGTGGGGGCATACGAGAGGTGGTCCAGTCCTTCGAGACAAATCAAGTCCTTGTCAAATGAGATGGAATCATGTTGGCATCTTAGACAAACGAGCTAACTCAAGGCATTAGTTTGCACCCAACGCAGATCTTTCTCAGACAAGCCGGTTAAATTAATATTGCAGCTTACGATATAACTCTGAATTGACTGTTTACGGAGTTTCTCTTGATTAGTTTCCTCAATCGTCAGTGTCTTCTTGTTTTATGTCGTTTTCTAGTTTAGTAAATTGATCCTTTAGGCGGATAGTTCGAGCAGCTATATAACTTTTCATTTAACGATGTCTAATTACGAGAGACTCTTGTGAAATTAATCGCAAAGCTCTTCCGTGCCATCTCATAGTTTAATCGCGGCTCTTGATATTTTCGTTTGCGTTGGTGGATCTCTCGCTCCTTCTCTCGCAATTAAATTACTAAAGCTGACTTTAACGAGCTTTAAAGTGATCCAATGATCTGGCGATTAACGGTCCGATCAGCATGTGCACATTGGAGGCAACTTTCCATTTCTTTCAAGTCGATAAACAACAATAGAAAATATAATAAAGTTTTTCAAGCTAAGAACGATAGAACTCCCACGATTTGAGACACTGTCAATTTAATAAGAATTGATAGATCAACATCAACAAATAAGGCGCGACAAGAGTCAAAAGATAACGAGCAACGAGGAGAAACAGCTTGAACTAATGTGGGGTCTTCAGTGATACCTGGTGTTAACGATCTCTGCCGGTGAAAGGCATTTAATCTTCATTTTCGAATCTTTCTCACTCGACTCGGGTTATTTATTGCATTTTGCAATCACGTGTCTCTGCCAAATGTTCGAGTTGTTTTCTTCTCGACAAACCGAGCCGTCTCGAGACTAATTTGACAATCTTTCTCTCTTTCGACTTGTTGGATCATCTCTCATCGCTTTTCTTCAACTTCCTGTTCGAAATCGCTTTTGATATTCAAGCCTGTTGCGGAAGTCAAAGGGAACTCCGATTTTAATTTATTTGGTTTGGCTTTCCCCGTCAATGAATGAAGTTTGAGAATGATTCAAATCAATCCGACGAGTTGTTCATTCATCCACACACGCTTCGCTTGAACATGAGTCAACATAAAATTCTAGAATTTAATTATTGAGACTTTTAATAAAAAATTTGAATTTTCGTGTTCAATCAAATAAATCTTTTGTTGAACAAATCAACACTTTGCTTATGATGACGACCGCGATATACATGACGAGCATTTGTAATTTACACGATGGTTGATTGAAGGCTTTAGGTGAATGAAATGATTAGCCAGTTAAGCATCGACGAAGCAATTCGAATATTCATTAAAAATATTATTCATTGTTTTAAAGACCTAAAGATGATTTCATGCTCACGATTGTTGGATATTTCCGCACTCAAAAGACAACATCAGATATTCTCATTAGCAAAGCAACTTCCTTTCGATTCACATCACATCCAACCAGTTCTCGAAAAATAATAAATGATTCGACTTTGTTTGAATGAATGGAAAAAAATGTTTCCTACGGCACTTGAGAGGTCAATGATGTCCATCGAGTGCAAGATTAGCTGGCCAAAGCTTTCGTGGGAGGAGATTGAATAGAAACGAGGAAAACTCATCCACAACATGTCAGTCAAAATGAGAAGTTTCTATTCATAGCGTGATGTAATCGATCAAGTACTTTGCATCCGTCAGTCTTGCGGCTTGTACTTTAATCTTTTTATAGTTCTAGCAAAAGAACCGGCAATGCGTGTGAGAAGAAATCTCATTAAGAATTCATCGCCTTCGCGGAATTTCATTGTTTTTACGAAAACTTTAAATCCATCGCGGGCTGTGCAATTTAAAATTATTTTCGACGAGAGTCTCTCTCATTTATTTTGATATTCAAATTGGTGTCATGCTCCGGTTTCTTCTTCGTTCGAAGACGAATGTTTTGCCATTTCCTATTTCTTTGTCTCAAATTAGATTTTTTAGCTGTGACAGCGCCGTCGTAAATAATTAAGATGGAAGGAAGGTGATTCGCCCTCAAGCCATTAACGATCGTGTGTGGTTTTCAAGATCAAGACCGAAGCGATCGAAAAGAAATTTCGATGTCATTAACGACAAAAAGATTGTCTTCTCACGTACTTTCTTCGTAGTTCAATTTGGATCACTCGAAACGATTCATTTCCATAAAAAGTTTTGATTCTTATCGCCATCATCTCTCTTACTTTTATAGCACGACTCGTTTCATCGAAAATATTTATCTCGCTGCTTTTATTACTGCACATGACTACAACTACCTTCCTTACTTGGGAATTAATCAAGAAGAAACCGATCCACCGAAGGTCGCAAGATTGCCGGAGCGAATTGATTTCATTTTGTCGCAATGTCGACGACGACGCGTTTTTGTGCCAACTTTATCAACACTCGCTTTCGTCGTAGTCGTCGTGTCAGATATCGACTCGAACGCCGCAACTTCATTGCTATTGGAGTGGACTATTGAAGTAAACGAGACGAATTTCTCTTCATGTACAAAACTTTACACATTTTGTTGTGTCTCTCTCGTCATTGACGTCGCGTCAGGTGATCGCCTCACACAAGTTTTCGACTAATTAGCTTTTACAATTTCAACTAACGAGACACCCGACGATTGATTTCGTGACATGATATTGTGTTGTAACGTTTCTTAATCCAATGATACCCGAATCCAATTTCCATCAGCGTTGCTCTCAAATCTTTCACCGTTTCCCCAAGAAAAACGTTTTTTAGATAATCGAATTTTTCATCGACAGAGAGCAGCAAAGAAAAAAGCTAATTACATGGTAGATTTTCGGTTTTCTTTTCACCGAAGTGGTTTTCTCTTTTTTCGCGGTGTGTAAAACAAGTGAACGATGATTATCGCTTCGTTTCCAACACATATCGTTTCAATGACCACCAAAGTGAGTCAGAAAACGATCCGTGAATGTATGAGTTTGTTTTAATTATTATTCTCATCGCCATGTGCCACAAACTGTACGAACTCGTATGCTTCGCTGCTCCATATCGTTGTCTTCATTTTCTTCGTCACTCCGATGATCTTGACTTCTTCTTCACTTTAAATTCAAGTTGTTTTTTCCTCCGTTGACCCCGAGGGGGAATTTCTATGATGCCGCAATCTGTTTGACAACAAAACATCAGAATTTTGAAGCTTTACAATTCTATTTTCAGTTTCAACACTTCGGGGGGATTAAAATCTTTTTAATTCCAAGTGGAATTCCCATTGAAATGTAGATCAAATGCTTCTTAATTTTCTTATTCATAATCCGAGAAGATTGTTGTGCTCGAAAGACGCTAATTCATAAAATTCCAGTGTGTGTGCTTTACGATTTATTCAAATTAGTGATATGCTGACATCTTCTTCGCCACAACTTTCATTTGTGTGTGAGAGAGAGACTCTGTGATCTCCGTCATAAACGTACGTTTAATTAAATTCAATTGGGCGAGCGACGATATAAAAAAGAAATGAAGAAAACAGCGTCTGATAGTTTACAGAGAAAAAAATTAAAAACTTTCAAGGAAAAATTAATTTTCCGTAAAAATTTATGAACCATAATCACAAATCTAACATTTTCATGTGACAATTAAAAGAGACTACTTCCATAAAACCAGTTACAATTTTATTTCCGACAAGTTTTTAGAAAATTTTCCTCTAACGAGGGAATTCAAATATTGACGAATTGTCTTTGTTTAAACGACACCAAAAGAAAAATGTTCAAAACAAAGACTCAAACTACAATCAGCCGTTTTGAGTTTCCGCGAGTTTACAGTTATTTTTCTGTTTTGTGTGTCTCAGCCAGACACGATAAATAAATTTCTCTTGATATCGGTCGGTGTAAAAAACGGCTGCAAGCGACGTGTTTTGCCTTCAACTCTTTTCGTTTATCATTGAGCTGCTCATTTTTAAATTTAGAAATTTGGCACAACGAGTAAACGCGCGCACACTTTTTTCGCAGTGGAAGATAAGGAAAAATCAACTTTTACGCAACTTAAATTCTTTATCTTGGAATTGAGAAGTGAAAGATTTTCTTTTCCTCTTCGTTCTTGTTCGGTTTATTGCCCCAGCTGAGTATCAAGATGAGCGGTTTAAGCAAAAACATGAAAGACCTCGTTTCATTTTAAGACAACGATAATCTGCATTGTGCAAACATCTTCCGAAGGGAACAGTAAAGTAAACAAAAAAAAAACTCTTCTTTCTTTGAATTACCATTCATTCATTCAGCGAAAAGTCTCTCTCGCGTCTGTTAGGCTACGGTCTTGACTGCAATTAACAAATAATTCATTGTTTCACGACTTTCATCTGCTCGCCAATGTGTTCTTCCTTGTTTGTTCAACAAACTTTAGATTGATCTTCTTGATCTTCACTGAATAGAGACGAGGAAATCAATTCACTAGAAAACTTCTTTTTTATTAATATTTTTATTTTTGTAATTTCACGAAATTCCACTAATTGCTCATTGAAAGAAATCTCTTTTCACTTCTTTTGTGCGTCTCGTTTTCACTTCTCTACGTGTCGTCCAATCATTTTTGACGAAAAATTTCGCAATAATCCAGAACAAAGTTGTTTTTTCTTTTGGTTACACAATAATCCACAAAACGACTCTGTAACATAAGCTCGAGACACGTTCACTTCGCCTAATTATCTCCACTCGCTAAAATGTTTTCGATTTATTTTTTCTACTGATGATTCAAAATTGATTTTTTCTTTCGCTCATCAAAAGAGTCTTCACAATATTTGCTTTATTGTATTTTCTGGCGATTTATAGCACAATCACAAATTGTTTCTCTTATTCCCTTTGCTCAATCAAATTAAAGTCAAATTAAAATTTCTTGATGCCGCGTGATTCATTTGCCTTTCCGTTTTCAATACCACGAACCGACTGACTTCAAAGCTGAGACTTTTCGATATTCAAGCTACAACGTTTTATGCTCAACAAGCAATCAACAATCATCGGTTGGAAAACAACGGCTCGAGCATGCATCGCGTGAATCGGTTCAGCGAATGATCGAGCGATTGTGTTGGTGAGGATCGCATGACGGCGATGTTTCAATGTTTTTGCCGACGAATGTTTGTGATCTAATTCATTTCTTAATGCAGTGCGCTACGAAACAGCGAAAAAAGTAATTAAATTTCGTAGTTCGACATACACAAACGAAGAATAACAGAATTTGTTCGAGTCGCAATCACGAGAGCATGAAAATGCAATGAGCAGATTGTTCGTTCCGAACTAGCAAGTGCTGGTGTCTATTTGCTTTGCGTATTGCTTTTGATTCTTCTATTCACATTCCTCTGCCCAAGTAAAGTTGCGAGTGTTTTATATCGCTTAGCAGTCATCCCTCAATTTAATAAATTAATAAAACTTTTTTATGTTCTTCTTCGTTAGAAGAGAATGATTTAAGCGTTCACACTTGCTGCCTTCGGCATTGCACGTCGTTGAAGAGAGAAGCAATAAGCGAAGAGAACAAACAGAACCTTCATGCGTTACATTAACCGGGGAAACCGGAAAGATAACAGAATTGATCTCTGGAGCGACTTGAATTCGACGTGTAGACCACGCGTGAAAAGAAATAATTTGCAATTGAAACATCGTTTCGCCGTTTACCTCGAGTCACGTTATTTAATGAGAGATAAAAATGCAGTCGATCGAATCAGGAACGGCATTCCAATTCCGACGAGTCTTGCCCACACATTTAACATCCAATCCAGCCAGCCAACAAAGCACTGTAGAGGATGATAATCGGTGATTAAAACTCCTCCGTGTTCCAACGCGATGTGAAACACTCAAACATCGTTATTACTATGTCAATTATGTAGCAATTACAATAAAGTGATGTATTCAGCCGCCGTTGTCGTCATCTGAAACTAATCCTGATTAAATTCAAATCAATTTTCTTCCCAAACAAGTTTTCTTTTCAATCATTAAGCATAATCGAATCAGTCGAATTCGAATGGACATTGAGTTCACTAACACGAGCAGCAAGTGCGACTATGGCAACGAGTGAAATGTGTTTGGCATTCATTTAAGCTAAACAAAATGCAGAATATTTTCATGGAAGGAGGGTAAAGAAAGCATTTGAAATAAACTCGAACGCAGTGATTAATGAAAAATGATTATAAGTGGCGATGAAAGAATTCGAGCGGTACTTCGTTGTATCAGGCAAGGCGCTTTCATCAGCCATAAAAACAACAGTTTCATCTTCTCTTTTAACGAAAACAATTCTAACCGACCAGTTGCAGCATCGGCTCGATCGCTGGTTCCCGTTACTGGATCATCTTCTCTCTTACGTCTGCTTAACTTAATTGCGAGCCAAGTTTTTCGCTCATTAATTCCAATTTATCGATTGCAAATTCCAAATTTGTGAATTGCGAGTAATCCAAAGCCCACAAATACTTAATCAAGCTTTGCTCATGGTCATGCTCGTCAACAGCTTCTGTGAATATTTCATCGGCTAAAAAATTGATACTTGCACAATATTTATTTGTGGCTTCGAAAACAAGACGAGAAATAATTACGAGGCAATAACACATTACATAAGGCGAGCTCCTAATAACTCATTCCAATTGGCTTGTGATTCGATTAAGTTCGAAAGAGAGAGAGAGGACGTAATTATTAGCTCACAGATTTGATCGCAGTTAATCATTCTTCAAATTTATTCACCGTCGAATGCAGAGACCGATTAATTATTGTGTAAATTGATCCATAAAAACTGACTACAATTGCGCTTAATACATTTTTAATTTCCTTTTTTAGATTTCGTTTTCGTTTTGCTAAAGCAAAACCTTTTTACGTTTTTGTTAATTAACTAATCGCAAATCTCAATTCGATTAAGCTTAGTGTCTCGTTCATAATCTCTCTTATGTATTAAGTTAGCGATCACAATCGACCAGTAGCTCGTGATAAAGTGAAATTGTTAGCGACACCTTCCAAGCAATAAAACAATGCGACGTTGTCTTTATCCGAATAATTGAAGATGCAAATTGTGAATGCAGTAGAGAGAAGACAAAGAGTTTGTTTTGCAATTCAAAGAAGTTACGCGACAGAGACGAGGAAAAGAGTACTTCAGGAAGCGGCTCATCAATTTCAAGTGAAGAATTCAATAAAGATTTCCACTCAACTTATGAAATCCATCTTCAATCTCGTAACTGAGCTGACATTGATTTTCATCTACGTCAAACGTTGTTAAAAATTTCCACCAAAGAAACTAAGAAATCATCGAATTGGATCAATGCCTCGCTCGAAGCGAGACACTTCGTCATAAAGGCGATCGACAATGAAAAGAAAAATTGGAATTGATTTCAAAATATATTTTTGATGCAAGTGCCATTCATTCAACTTTGGAAAATATTTGTGCCATCGTCGCGATCCATTAAGTTTTCAGCTTACAACTCTCGTTCGTGCATAAATATTTCAGCCGGTCGCAGACACTAATTCAGTTAAATAGAGTTTATTTATCATCATCAAAGTCGAGTACGGCAACAGAAGTCTGTTTCATGACTTCATGACTTTCGAACGAAGCGAAAAATTGTTCAGACGCCATGACGTTATGTTCCAGCCTCGAACAGACATCAGACCTTCAACAGCCTTACCGGCCTTACCTAATCGCTGTTTTATCAACGAAAAGAGAAGAAACGTCGTCACGAGGTTCGTGCAGCCCGTGACAAAATATTCGTCTTGCGAATCGACTGAGAATTGTGAAAGTTTTTATTTGCCATTGGTCGACAGAGCTTATCGTCAAATATTGATCACTGATTGACGCGAGGAAAACATTGGAAAAAGATTCTTATGGTTCCAAGCCTGAATTAATCATCTGGTTGTTGTAGAACATGTCACTACCAGGTACGAGGAGACAACAAAAAGCATTAAAACAACAAAAACTAATCTACATCAACCGTCAGTGAGGCTTCTTCGTTTGGTTAGAACAAATATTTGAAGTTGCTTCGCTTTAGTTGTTTTCGTAAGAAAAACTTTCTGTGTTTGCTCATAAAATCGCGTTTTATGTCGAAGTCAACGCAAAGCCCATTAAGCAATAATCTTTTGCCGAGTATTTGCCTTGAAGCATCGACTCTCACTTGACATTCTCTCATCAGACTTTTGTACGAATTTCCCAATCATCATTTACCCAGCAATAATTTAAAAGCTTCAGGCGAATCAATTGCGAATTTTTTTGCTGATCAAACGTTCAATTTATCAACTCGCTTATTTTGAATGGCGCCTCTCAAGCCTCCACCATGCCAAATTGTTCATTTTAATTTTTATACTCGTAACTTCTTCTTTGTTACCTACACCAGACATTGAGCAATCTGAATAGTATTTGCTGCAGGATCGTGAATATTTAAAATTGTTGAACGACGATTGCTACTTCGTCGTAAGTGTGATCAGAGGATCTCCGAGTTCACGAGTTAGCGAGTTGCAGAACTCGATCTGAGCGAGTATTTATAGCCTTCTCATGTTTCGTTACGAGTTGCTTTTTGCACATTGAAAGTTCTCGAACCACTTCGAACCGTTGTGGCATCGTGGGTCATAAAGTAGAGCGAGATTCAGTTCACAAGCAATAAAGCAATTCCGAGCTTTTCACTTCGACCGAAAATGAATCTTAACCTTTTTGAATTACGTGAATCATGCCCCGATTTCACTAGAAAAACTTGTTTTTCTGTTTAGGTTAATAAACATTGATAAGAACTCTCGTATACGATGACGAAAGGTTTTTGATAAGAGACTGACTCCACTCGATGATTTTTGCTGATGCGATTTAGATAAGGAAGACAATGTTCCTTTGTGCAAGCAAACGACAATAAGATCTAAGTTTGAAATTGAATTGACAAGGGGAGAACATTCGAGAAGATGATAGCTTCATAAATTCGCCTTCTTAATTGATCTAAATGCGAGTTTGTCTCCAGGAAGTTTATGCTGGCACAAAACGTTTTATATGATGGATGGGGGGAAACTTCTTTAATTAAAAATGGTAATCGGTTTGATAAATTAAGTTAATTATTTTGTGGATTTACAGCTCGAGCAAATAGAGCCTCTCGAGAGCTTTGATGTACTAGGCCTGGCCCTAATTCAACGGCAAATGAGTTTATGTTTCTCACTAACAATGATGAAGTCATACAAACTATCTGACGTCAGAGATGGAATTCTCCAAGATTCGCGAAAGAGGAAGAAACACAAAAGCGATCTTAAAATAACTCTCAAGTCATTGTTGTTGCGCTCTGCGGTTTCCGCACTTGACGGATGATGAAATGGCATTGAGAAGAAGCAGAACCATAAATCCATAGCATCAATTGAAATTGAGTTGTTCTTGAGTTGGCGGCTTCCTTCGTTTAGCACTTTCTTATAATCTTGAAACTCGCCTCAGTCCAAAAGTGTTCTCTTGGGTGAATAAACTCTGTCTCTTCTTAATTCAAGTTTCGCAAGAACAGGAAAGGAATGAGCGGCCGCTTAAGGTTCTTTTGTGGCTGTAATTGTTTTCTATTTCGCGGAGAAATCAGCGAAGACGAGGTGATGTCATTGGGGGCAACGAGTCGAATTAATACGAGCTCACCGTAAATCCTAAATTATCTATTCAAGGTTAATCTAACTGACGGAGCTCAATCAATCTGCCACTGAATTTATTCAAGTGAACTGCGAAAATTTAACGAACCTTGGACCTCGTCATTACGATGACAAAAAAGAAGAAAGAAATGCGAGCGGTAACGAAGAAGAAATTCCTCTAATTAATTAAATTAAAATTCTTTCGCTGGGAAAGTCGAGCGAGCTTTCATTTCATCAATCGGTCGGAAGTGCATCGCAGACGAAGAATAATCATCGCAATTGCAATAGAATTTTAATTGAGAAAGATCCAGACGGCGTTCGTCTGAGACAGAGATGTGAGACAAAAGTCAACGTCTTCTTGCGCAAACTGCACTTCTGGTATCTTTTCTCACGAAATTTGATGAATTGCCTTTTCAAGAGGCCCATAAACACTTTGTAGCTACTGATAAGAACAGAAGGAACTTACCGTCATCAAATCCAGAGGAAGCGAACGAGTTGTGTTGTTTTTGGTTTCCATTGGATCCATCGCAGTGGCGTTGTTTACTTGTAATCCAAAAACTGCGGTTGTTAAGAACAAGCACTGCTATTCACAAACAATCATCTTTTTTATTCGTAACCATTTGATTTAGATTTTGTCGTCAGCTTTAAAAGATTTTTCTTTCTCACTTTTTCGGGCATTAAATGGTCACGGAGATATTTACAATCATAATAAAGAGGTTTTACGGTTAGTTATTTAGATACGCTGACTCTAAAATCTATTAAAATAGCACTAGAAATCATGTAAATGAATATTTTAATCAGACTTTACACGATTCGATTTTAGATTCACGATTTTTATTTTTTCATTGAACAATTTGTTCAGTAAAGTCGAAGTTTTAAAAAATACGTTATGCAATTTTATTTTATTTAGCTTGATTACGGCGTCAAACCAAGAAAGCAAAGAACTGTCGTTTGTTATTTCATTTTATTTAGAAACATTTCTTTGCAAAAGGTTTAGAATGAAAGTTAAATAAAGTTTTGTAATTCTTGGTTTCGGTTTTTGCATCATCGAAGAAATTCATATCAGTCACTTCTTAGTTAATTATATCGTAACTTCACGTTTTGGGAATAACTTTGTAGAAAAAAAGGAAAACTTGGCTTGAATATCAGATTAGGTGCCGATCTTCTCGATTTCATCAGAGTTCTCAGCGTCGAGGTAGGCAATCTTTTTGCCGAAGTGACGTTCGATGTCTTCACAGATGCGCATCGATTGTTCAGAATCGACTAAATTGATAGCGATTCCATGTTTTCCGAAGCGTCCAGTACGTCCAATACGATGAAGATATGTTTCGCAGTCGGCATGTCCTTGTTGGTCAACTGGAAGATCAAAGTTCACAACAATGTTGACTTGTTCGATGTCAATGCCACGAGATAAAACGTTAGTCGTGATGAGGACCTTCTGATGTCCTTCGCGGAAACGATCGAGAACGGCCAAGCGTTGCTCGACTGTCAAGTCCCCGCTCAGAACTCCAACGCTTTCGGCGCCAACTTCTTTACTCATTTTACCAGAGAGCCACCCAGCAGTTTTGCGAGTCTAAAAAAGTTAAGTTAGATCAATCTAATCAAACAATTAAAGGGAAAACTTACATGACAGAAGATGATAGCTTGACCAACTGTTATGACGCCATAAATATTAGCGATTGCTTGATATTTAACGTCTTGGTCACGACATTTCACGTAAAATTGTTTAATGTTATCGAGAACCTCTTCCTCTTTCTTCAGTCGGATCGTGATTGGCGATGGAACCAAGTAATCAGCGAATTCCATGACTTTCTTGTCGTAAGTTGCACTGAACAACATCATTTGACATTTCTTGCTGAGATTCTTATGCAAGCGAATGCACTGATCCTGGTGACCTTGTTGAGCAATCATGACGTCAGCTTCGTCCAATACGAAAACGTTAATTCTTGACAAATCGAATGCTCGGAATTTCAGTGACCAATCCAGAACTTTTCCTGGAGTGCCGATGATAACATGATCCGTGAGTTTGTGTGATCGTTCAATTTCTTCTCCTCGAACGGCATAACGAATGCGAATTTCTGGGCAAAACTTTGCCATGCGAGCTGCAACCTCTCCTGTCTGAATTGCTAGTTCGTAAGTAGGACTGAGGCAAAGAACTTGTGGATAGTCCTTTGAAGTATCAACACGCGTCAACATTGCAAGTGTGAAAGCTGCGGTCTTTCCAGTTCCCGACTGCGATTGAGCAATCATGTTTTGAGGAGGATCAGCAATTAAAGTTGGAAGAGCTGTCTCTTGAATCTTTGATGGAGTATTGTATCCCATTGCATAAACTCCTTGAAGTAATTGAGGTTTACTAAAATGACGAATATGAATTAAATTCTAAAAATAAACGGGAGAATCTCACAGGTGGACGATACTCACATATGTAGCGCTTCGAATGTCTTTACCGAGTAAAGTGGCGAGTTTGGGTCTTTTCGCTGAATGTCGAGATCGTTCTTACTTTCTATCAAACCCTTACGAATAATTTTCATCAAGAGAGAAGCATCGGCGGGACTACAACAACAAAAACAAATCATTTCATGTAAAGTCAAAATTTCAAGTGAAATCCTCACTTTGCATCCTCTCCCTCTTCGCCTGGTGGTTTAGTTTCAATACCCAGAGAAACATCTTTCACAGTATCGCTCTGAAATAAACAAAAACTTGCAAAATGATTGCCAAACACATTTTTTCTTGGAAACTTACAAGTCGTTGAATTTCGCTCTGTTCTTGAGTCTCTGCCGCTTTATTCCAATTGTCAGCCATTTCGACTCTATCGATGGATTAAATGTGAAGTTTAGAAATGATGAGCTGCTTGAATAAATAGATTTTTAATTAAATCTGACAATTTTCAGTTCCGGCGATTTGTTATAAACTTTTTTTGTTATAAAAGAAATTGAAACAAAAATTGTCGGACTGTCGAGAGTCATGAGGCTCAAAACTTTTTTATTTAACAAAAAATAAAATAGAATCTAAACAAATAAAAAGAAATCGAGAAAAGAAACAATTTTCTCTTTTATTTAGCATCAATTTCGCAAATCAGAATCAAATATTTAATTTTCTTTGGAGCGCGGTACGTGGCGACAGGGCAAAGGCCGAAGCTCACCCACGACCACACAGTTTTATATGAAACTTTATTTTGTAAATCAATTATTTATTCGCTGCGTGATCTAGCGATCTGCTAATATCTAAAGTGGTTGTAAAAAGTTGAAAAGTCTTCAATCTCGAACCTAACTGTGAATGCTGCTGATGAAAACTGTTTTAGGATGATATTTCAGCGAAATTTCTAAACTTGGTAAGAATTTATAAACAAAAATTTAATTTCGACATTCCTTGATTAAATGAGTTGATGTGTGTGGCATTCGATCAAGTTAAAGTATGCAACTGAGCTCAAGGTGTAAAAACAACTTCCCCCAAATCGAAAGACAGTCAAATTCTTCCCTGAAAATATTTCCCTTGGATCCGAGACTCGCGACTTGACACTCATACAAGCATCGTAGAAGAAGAGAAACTTTCTAAACCAAAACAAGCAACATCGGTAGATCATCATGCTCGATAGATTTGTGAATGAAGATCGTGAGGTTGAAACATGAAAGCTTTAATTTGTGAGAATGGTTGCGTGTTAAGCAAAGCAAGTGAGTGAGTGAGAAATCATAATATTGAGTTAAGCAATACCAACGGAATGTTTTCTTACATCGAAAATGTTCTCATGCTAATTTTGAGCTACATAGTTTCTTGTTGGCACGCGAAGCCTTGCGCGTCGTTGTCTCTCAAAAAAAAATTTAAATTCTGTCGCGAAACTTTAATTTCCTAAACAAAATCCAGTTTCTCTGCTTTGGTATTCGATTCATGCAATGCCCATTCAGCAGCAATACTGTTATCTTCTCGCTTCGTTCGAGCGTTCTTATGGAGATCGTGAACCAACACAGCGTAAAGTGGGTAACTTAACTTAACCGTTCATTGCCGCAACACATGCTCAAAGAGCCTGAGCAAGTTTCTTTTTTCCTTGTTTGAAAACAACATGTCCATCGCTAAGAATTCGATCGTCGCTCTCTTTTGCAACATTACGCTCTCTGTATCGGCTAGCGAAGGAAAGTTTCGATTTGAAATTTCTTCTCGCAAGCTTCAGTGTTTCAGTTTCTTGCAAGTTACCAATCAATGAACATCGTGATCGTTGTTTTTTTCGATTTCGTGTGTGCTTTTCAATTAGTATCCGTCAAGAACTCTAATGTATCAATCACAAATTCTAACTGTAACACATCTCGTCGACGACTGATCGCGTGCTTTGCGAGATATTGAACCTTAGATTTCGTTAAGTTCGAGGCAGTGCAATCAAATAAAGAAAAATCACGAATCCGTGAATGAAAAAAATAAATAGAACGTAGATGAGATGGAGCTGAAAAAACTGTTGACGACATCATAAAAGAATCGTAAACATCGATGAGTCGAGTCATATTTTATTGAATGATCTGAAGATTTTTCCTATTGTCAAATTCCAAATGGTTGAAAAGACTGAGATGGATGACAATGATAATTACCTTGAGGTAAGACAAGTGTCGCTGAGTGCTGAGTGTGTGTTTGTGCTGCAACAACGAACTTCAATTTGGTCCAATTAAATGTTTATAAAACTCGTTCGATTCTTATCAGATTGAATTTCTATTTCTATTGCAGCTCTCCAGGATGAACTTCTCACCCTTCTCAACATCGTTTGCGAATGTTAACGTGAATCAGTTTGCGAAATTCACGCAAAACCTAACAGCACCTGGCCAGGTAAGCTCACGATTAGAGAACCAACACTAAGGCATCGCAAGACCAGATTTAATTGTGAACTTTTACTTTAGATTTCAAGTCGATTTTTTTTTCTTTCGCTTGTTACTTGGCTGACTTCAATGGAACGAAGCAAAAACTTTCACTTAACATTTACGATTTGCTGGTTTTGCAATGCATTTTCTTCTGCTTGACGTTGTTGTTGTTTTGATGAGGGAATTCTTAGCATAATGTCAATGAGAGATTTTTCCCACGCCAGCAATGGTGGCGCTGATGAATATGAGTGATTAATTATATAAATATCTCTCGTAGGTTTTGAGCTTAGTCTCTGGCAGCGATGGGAACGTGCAATTTTTGCAAACGCAACCACAAATGACTTCACCGGCCACGACGTTGAATCCAACACAAACGTACATCACACTGCCAATCACGATACCACCATCAAAGCCTGGAGATGCAACGCAAACGTTTCAAATTCAGGTGCTCAACCCCAATCCTTTGCCTCAAGCTCCAAAGTTTCAAATGGGCCAAATGCAAATACCGATTCATGGATTACAACAACATGGAACGACTGTCTTGACAGTTGCTTATTCACCACAGGATGGCGAGATTCTTCCAAACCAAATGGCTGATGGACCTGTAACCGTTCTTGCAGCAATTCAACCTCAAGATCTGCAGCTTCTTGCTCATCAAAACGGAATGAGTCAACAGCAACTTCAAGCAGTTCAACAAACTTCCGACAGCGATGAAAACCAAGATAAAGAGCGAACTCGAATCAATATTAAAACTGAACCTACGTTCTGGGGACAGAGCCAGGTAACAGGAAATGTTCCTCCTTTAATGGATTACTAATAAAATGATTTTACAGGTTGCAATAGCATCAAACGGGCTTACGACTGATCTTAGCGAATATTTTCACGCACGAAACATGAATCTTCAGCCGTATCTCAAATTCAACACCGAAGGATTAAATATTAAGAAGGAGTTGTACAGCGATGCGTTAGCGCAGCTTCAATTAAGTGACAATAATAATGTGATTAGCATTAACAATAATTACAACGCTGATAATAGCAACGCAAGCACAACCGCTGGAGATACCCACGATCAGAGCACAGAGATGGAAAGCTCGCAAATGACAGAGAATGGCGATGATGATGGAGATGATAAAATGGAAACTGAAGTCGGTGGAAAGCTCAAAAAGAAGAGAAAAATCAAGAAGAAACCAACGAAGCCTAAACGACCAAAGCCTGGTCAAGTTCATATTGCAACAGCACTCGATGGAACAGTTCTATTTTGTTGTCCCGAATGTCATATGGGCTATCCAGAGAAAGAAAGTCTCGAGAGTCACCTTGTTGTTCATAAGATTGAAAGAAGGTAAACATTGACTTTTCAAATTTGATATCAACTTAATTTTTCTGTTTTGTCCAAAGATATATTTGCGACATTTGCGGTGCTGGTCTGAAACGAAAGGAACATCTCGAAAGACATAAATTAGGTAAGCAGATAGTTCTACTGCAAAGTCTTTTATATTTATTAATCAAATCTCTTCTAGGCCACAACCCAGAGCGTCCGTACGTTTGTCATGTGTGCCTAAAAGGATTTAAGAGGAAGGAGCATTTGAATCTCCACGCAGTTATTCACAGTGGTCTGAAAACAGAGGTGAGCTTGTCTAAATTGGAAAATATAAAATATTTTCATGAAATATTTCTCTTCAGATCTGTTCTGAGTGTGGCAAAGGCTTTTATCGCAAGGACCATCTAAGAAAACACATTAAATCTCATATGACCAAACGAGCAAAGGAAGAAGCGGCGCATGTTAGCTTCCAAGAGCCGCTTAGTCAAGAAGTTTCCATCAAAAAGGAAAAGTTTTCACCTGGCAGCTCACCAAACAGTATTCAGAGGACCAACGAAGACACGTCTCAAGCTCTATCTATCCCGCACTTCTCCCTGCCTCAAGAAGTTACCATACATGTAAGATTCAGTTTTCAACAGTTCTTCGTCTTTTACTAAATTTCACTTTTCTTTTTTTTAGGTGACTAGTAACAATACAACTCTCCCCGTTCAAATTCAAGTCCCTCAACTCGTCACAACGACAGCAGCTGATGGTTCCGTTGTTGTTAAGATACCAACGAATTCATGATGCAACAGAAAGTTATCGAAGAACAAAATCAAATGATTCTCCCATGACATTAAATACCCTGTCGTTGGTGGATGATAAGACATCGTACCTTTAACTATTTTTAAAGAATGAGATGAGATACGACACATTCCAAGGTTTTGTTCGACAATTTTGCGAAAGTCAGATTCGAGAAGTTGGCCAGAAGCAATATTATTTAGATAAGCAGAGCTGGCCAGTCTTGCGAGGGTGGCTTGAAGTTCTATTGTCTCGAGCAAAACCCAATAGCGTAAACTGAATTCATCACGATCAAACGATTCGGTGAAAGTTCCGTTTTTCTTTTTACTTTTTTGTTAATATTTCATTTAAAATCTTCATTTTTGTCTCAGTCTCGACTCAATCCACTAGAAGACTCAACTAAGCAAGCATGTATTTATATAAACTTCAGAGAAATAAAGCGAAAGCTATTTTTATAAATGATTTCAAGTCTTTTGCTTTTTCCAGAAAACTTAAATTCCAGCTCCAGAAAAACGAAAAAATTTGAAATTATTGAGACGCGTTCAAGAAACTTTTGTTTACATTTAAATAGATTGAAATTTGTTTCTTGTCTTTTAGACAAAAATCCATGCAATGGACAAGATAAGCTTTCAAAAAGCGATTGATTCGCTTAAAAATACTGAGTGCAAGTTAGTTAATGTGATAGATTTGTGAAGCATTGAGTTGAACTAAAGATTTTTCTGTTTTTCAGTACAAAGGAGAAAATAATAAAATTCGATCAAATTCAGAGCTTATTGTCGTCACTACAGAGTCATTCCAACTATAAAAACTTCTTGTCTAGTGCTGTGCAAGTCCTTCTACTGTTTTGCGAGGATAATGACTCGAACTGCAGGATCTCAGCTGAAGAAAATCTGAACCGGATAATTAGGAATTGCGAAAAACAAAGTCAAATCGTCTTGATTCAAATCGATTTGTATCATGAACTTAAAAAGAATGGCAACGAACGGTGAGTAGATTAATCATTGCGTAGCGAAATTTTCAAACAAAAAATATTTTCAGTTCACTACGTATCTGCCTTGATCTATTCGCACATTACGCTCATTCAATCAAACATAGAAGAAGAAAAGTTTACGCCCAAAACCTCCTTCCTTGTTTGTTGACTATTGGAAAACGAAGAGAACAAATGGTGATCGAGACGCTCGCTGAGTTCATGAAGTCATTCTCAAGAAATCTACTAAACTGCCTTACAGACGGAGAAACAATAAAGCTCGTCGAGTTGTTTCTAAACAATTTAGAAGTGGAATGTGCAATCAAACGAAGATGTGGTGCTCAAAACATCATAAGCATGCTCGAGCATTCCACAAGAAAGGAGTTCCTTATAAAAACGATTATCGCAAGAGTCCAAGAGAACTTGAATAAGAACTCGGATGCTATTCTTGGATCGCTGGGTCTACTTCGGCTCATGATGCCGTTGCTTGTTTCTTCAAAGCTTCATTACCAGAAAATAGTCGAAATACTTGAAACCTGTTTAAACTTCCTGAAAACTGAGTCAAACCATTCAATCGTAAATGCAAATCTTGAAGTATTGAATGCACTTCTTGTATCAGCAAAGTCGTCACAGGAATTAACCGAAATTTTCATCGACAGCGACAAAATGACTCACAAGGAAATGTTGCTCTCAAAGCGATCGATGTCAGCATTCATCAATTTGGATTCACGCAAATCGAGCGATGCTGAAACATTGAAAATTCAAGACGGTCTTCTCCAAGTTCCTTCTGCTTCGACCTCAGTAATGTCAACTCCAAATAAATCAATGATGGACTTTAGTGATGTTGAAGGAGATTCATTCAAATCGATCGATTTTGAAGCAGAAATATCTTCTTCGCCAGCAACGACTAAAAATTTCATTGAACGTGGAGCTGAGACAATGTCTTTAAAGTCAACAGATTCAATCAATTCGTTCTTCAATTCAATTGCTTCGAACACTGAAACTGTTTCAAAGTTTTTCCGTAAATCGTCCACGGAGTCTCCAGCTCATCAGCCGAAATTAAACGAATCGGATGATGACAAAACTCTTGAGTTTTCAATGAGCGAAGATAATACAGAACATCATGACTCCCAAACCTTTCCGGAAGTCGCTGAAGCTGCGATGGAAGACACGATGCTTGACGAAACATTAGAAATTGTTGATTCGACAACTTCGATAGAAACAACTAGAGAAATTTATATCGGAACAATCTTTGATCAAAGCATAGTTGAATATATTGTGAGAGTCGTGGCATCAAAGTTCTTGCTTGAGGGAACACCAAACACTCTCATTAGTGATCAAGTTGTTAGAGTATCGATTAAGAATTTGGCTTTATCAGTGATAGCAGGAAGTGTCGAGCTTAAAGCGGAAGTTTTGATGATGAAGCTTCAAAAGGACTTTACTGACGAATCCATGATGGTTGAGAATTTGTTGAGTTATCTGATTGACGAGGACTTGAGATTAGAGGAAGAAGAGAAAAAGAAGAAAGAGCCGCTCCACGAGGAAGCATCAGGCAATGCTTCAACCTCAGAAAGCTTTCTAGAGATCAAAGATGATCATTTTGGCGAATGCACGACAGCAACTTTTCTCGATTACTTCTCGCCTTTAAGTAAAAGTATTGACGATCAAGGACTAATTACTCTTAAGAATCGAATTTATGAAGAGAAAAGTAAGGATCGTGAGGAAAGCGCGAAGAAGATCAATCGAGAACTTTGTCATTTGCTGTCACGCTCGGAAATTGTTGAATCTAAAAATCCAACGATGGAGACAACACTGAAGATGCCTGACGATAAAGATTGTCAGTTTGTCGCTGATGTTTTGCTGTTTTACTCTCACAGCGATCCAGTTCTAAGAGGAAATGTTTGCCTGATCGCTGGAAGCTTCATCTCAGGTGTTCTAAGCAGAAACTTGAACTACAAGAAGTTCATATCTTTGAACAAGTCGTCGCAATTGTCTCTTCAATTCGACAAGCTCAAGCAGCTTATCGTCAATGGACTGAACGATGAAATCCACACAGTTGTGAAGCAGTCGCTGTTAACATTCGAGGACTCGTTGAATCTTCTTATTTCTGTTATGAATCCTGATGAGATCATTCAACTGATTGATTCAGTTTTGTTGGTGTTCTGTAATAAATATTGGCTCGTGCAATGCAAATACTGCGATGTGATAACAAAGATCGATTTGAAGCTGCTTAGACGTTCAATTGGAGATGATTCTGCTGAAGCCTATGAGGTGAGAACTTTAATTTTTAACGAGACTTCAATTTTCTTAACATTTTCTATAATTTTCAGAAAATAATAATGGAACAGTTGTTCGAGTTGATTCGTGACAGTGATTTCCGAGTCAGAAGTCACGCGAGTAGTTCCCTTCCTAATTTTATTCTGAGTTTGTCTCATTCGCCAACAACAAGTGAATCAAATATTCTGAAGACTTTTGTCGACGATAATGTTATGCTCTCTGAGGCTTTTTTCCTCGATGTCAAAAACCAACAAATTGGCTCTCCCGAGCTTGACCTGCAGCTGAAGAGAGTTTTGTACACGCTGAGTAACTTCCTTATGGATATCAAAGATAAGAACCAAAGCTTTGGAACTATATTTGCGCTGAAGATCCTTGCGAAGCAGTTCAGTCCTTTGAATTACCCAAAAGCGTGGAGAGAATTTAATATTCTGGGAGTTCTTCTGAGCTTTTGCATGAAGAATCCTGACATTGCGGCAGACGTCTCGTGTCAGTGTGATATGATTGAAGTGATAGCGACATTGATAGGCGCAAATGGAATATTAAACTTGACATTCCCTGATCCAAACGAATTTCTGCTTCATCTGATGAGGATTTTAAATATTTATGGACATCTTGTGACGAATACAAAACCGCTGATCGTGCCAAAGCAGAAAAGCAAAGATATTTTTACGTCATCAAAGGAACAAGCGATAATCAACAGTTTGGGCTTCTTCAGTTTTGATCACTTTTATCTGAAACTTTACGTCGCATTAGTAAAGTCGTTCGAGAACTCAATGATGGTCATCAAACAAAATTCTGATGAGAAGCTTAAACAACTTTTATCAGTGACTTTGAAAGCTCTGCAAACAATGCTTGAACTGAGACCAGTCACGAAGGATATGAAGATATTGGAAGAAACTGTTGTCTACATTAAACAACTGATCGTGTATCAACCCGAAGATTGCATCGTAACAATGAAAATCCTTTTCAAGTTCTTGTTCCAACGGAACTACTTCAATCGAAAAAATGATTTAGATGAAATCAGAAATTATGCAGAGATCAAGGATACAGCAAATGTTTTTAAGAAATTTGAAAGTTTTTCTTCGTTTGATGTCGTCGAAGCTACAAGAGAAAGCCACTTTGACAGTTCAATAAAACTTTTCGATGCGCTGGTCATCCAAAGCCTCAAAATCTTCTCAAAGTCACCAGCCAAGCTTCAAACTACGATTCTCGATATGCTTTGTCAACTTCTTGAATTCAATGTGAACTACATGCAACTTGACGCAAAGAAAGTCTTTGTCGACTTTGTGATGCGACAGTTGGAATTTATTGAAGGCGGTCTAGTGATTGATGGCAAAGTGTTAGCTCCGAAAATCATTCAGTTCTTGATTTACCTGACGAAACTGAAGGACAAAAAGTTCATTACAACTCCGAAGATCATCAATATCATTGACAATCTCCTAGCAGCAACAAACATGGAAGTTAAAGAATGTGGAGTTGAAGCTTTGATAGTTTTGACGACAGAACTTTTCTTCAAAAAAGTTTCTTTCAAAGGAGAACCTGAAGTGATTGAAGCATCGATCAAAGAATTAAATGCACAACGAGAAGTTGCCATTAGCATGATGTTGAAGTTCTTAAATCATCGAGTGATTCAAAATAATCTAGCTTGGATATTAATTAAGTCAAGATCAAGTGAGGGATCCGACGTCATCGATGAAAATGAAGTTTATCAGCAACTTCTTCAATACATGAAAGACGAACCGCGTTCGGATCATCTCCTACTTCGTTACATTAGCAAAAACATTTTGCTTGAGAGCAAAAACTTTAAAGCTTTGCTTAAACTGTACTGGACAATTTTGGAACACGATGAAAGTGATGAAGTCATTGAAGTTTTGATTGCAATTCAAGAACAAGTCATTTCGAAAACTGAAGAAGTTTACTTAGTCAATCACGTGAAACTTCATCAGCAGAAAGAAAACTGTGTCGATCCGAGTTCTTTGAGAAGTTTTCTTGGTCTGCATCAAACAGTTTTGTTAAAATGTCTTCCGTTCATCGATCAAGGAAATTTGAAGAAAATTTTAAATTTTCTTGCTTTCAAGAAGTTTCCGACTTTCCTCGAGAGTTTCAAAGAAGATTTACTATTAAAAGAAATCGTCAAGAAGTCATCAAAGAATATAAAATCCTTCAATGAAGTCATTTGTTATCTTCTTTCAATCGACATCAACAAAGGAGTGATTGAAGATATTGTAAAGAGTCAAGAGAATTTGAATCAATCGAAAGCGATGGAAATTTTCTATAAAAATCTCTTCGAAAAGAGAAACGACATCAACGCTTGGGAGAACGAGGAATTAATGAATTTCTTCAAAGATAGCGATCGATTAGAAAACCTACTCAACTTTAGCCAACACATTCTCTTAGACAGTTTACTTGAAGATCAAGAAATTTCGAGAATCATTCTAAGAAAATTAGCCAACGTCAATATCTCAGTCGAAAAGAAAAAGTATTTGCTTGAGAATGTTCCCGATGAGTGTTTGATTGAGTCAATGAATTACACAATAACTGAAACCACAGCAAACGCACGAATTCTGCAACTGACGATGATAAAGAAACTGAACACAATCAAGAACGATTTTCTTATGGGCAGAGAAGGCCCAAAAATTCCTCTCGATGGATTGGAAAGAGTTCTAGCGAAACTTAACGAGTTAAAGATCAACAACAAGTTTGTCATGTTTACGAGAACCATTGAAGAGTTCATTGAGTTTTCAAGATCAAACAGCAGAAAAGATGCTGCAAACATTGAACAAAGTGACATTAATTCAATCGTCGATGAGTCGTGGCTGCTTGAACGAGCAAAGGATTTTGTTTCTGGTTCGAAGGATGTTTCAAATGGAAGACAAATCGCTGAAATGCTTTTTGAAATTCAATCCGAATCAAAGCTGATCACTTTAGTTAGCATGAAGGAGTTCAACATCAAACTTTTGTCTTCAACGCTAAAAGTTTCTTTCGAGAAAATGACGAAAAACTTCCGAACAAGTTGCGTGCAAATCAACAATCATTTGAATTACATGAAAGTATCACCGCTGCTTAAAGTTTCTGTGCTCATTCTCATGAAGAACTTAGAGAAGTTGAATGAGACAACCGACAATGAAGAATTCTCTCAACTTGCAGACGTGACATCAATTTATTTGAATTCAATCTCGACGCTTTACAACATTGCGTTGATTCACGTCGAAGCTAAATTTGTCGAGAAGTTCATTAGCGACAATCTTCTTAAGATTTCCTTCAACGAAACTTTCATCAAATTCTTTGAAGTTCTCGTGCAACGTTTGAAACGATCAATTGAACCTTCTGAAGTCGAGGTTTTAGTGATTGCCAACATTTTAAGAGAAAATAAACTTTGGTGTGAACTCAATAAATCGGAGAATCGCGCCGCAAGCTTTCTCGTCACATTTATCTTCGAATATCTTCAAACAGTTCTTAGAAATACAAACTTTGTCTCGAGGTATCAGCATCCGCCGTTATTCGATGACCTTCCGAAAGAAATCAATCAACGAGTTGAGATTGCAAAGCAAACTATTTTCATCGCAAGGATTCAAGAAAGTTATGAGGACGGAGAATTCAAGAACATTGCTGTCTCGTCCAGGATTCATCAGAAACTGGAAAAGTTTATGGAATTATCTCGTAACCTTCTTCGACTCAAACAATTCTATCAATTTGCTATTACGCCTTACGAAATCTTGATGAATTATCGACCTGGAGACGACCTTCTTGTGATGCAGTCAGAAGGAAATTTTAAAATGAAACAGATTCCGATTGAATACTTGGATAACTCGGAATTCCTCGAAGCTTACGTCAGAAGAATAAACCGATACGGATTCGCTGAGCGAAGTCAATTCGAAGAAATTTTCATGACATTACTCGTCATGTTGAATCAATGCAATGACATGCATGACGCTGAAGAAAAATTCAACATCAAACAGCTTTGTCTTGAAACCAACGTGGAACTGATCGTTTCTTGCTTTCGTTATCCTTCGATTGGAGCTGGCGAGAACAAATTCTTTCACTTTCCAAGAAGTGAGAAGATAAAGATGGAAAGCATTGGATTGAAGAAATTGCATCACATTCAGGAAATGCTTGATTCAAACTTGAATGTTTTTTATCAGCCAAACTTGGAGAGAATTGGAACAGACAACAACGCTGTCAGTTGCGCGACATTTGAGCCAAATCAATTTGCTATCAACTACACTTGGCAGATGATTGAACAACGTGAAGAAGTGGCATCAGTGGGATCAATCGTCAGCAAAAATACTTCTTATTACATTAAAAAATGTGAAATCGATTTCAAAAGTGCGTTGCAGTTAACTTACGATATCATGACTCAAATGATGGAATCGAACGAACATTTGGTCCTGGTCCTACCGCAGCTGGTTAAACTTGTTGATATCTTAGACATCGGTCATGATCAGTTCAGATTTATTAACAAGAAAATGCTGTCGCTTTACGAATCAGTCGCAAGTGAAGACACGATTTCTCATCAGTACATCGTTTATTTACTTTGTCGGACTTCTGCCGTTCTTGTGCCATCTTTAAATGAACTTCAGCATCTCATTTCAATCATCAACAAATATCTTAGCTGTAATCAGTTGTTTGTCAGAAGCGCATGCATCCAAGGACTTCTCTGTCTATTCGAAGCTTGCTGCAAGTCGAGCACGACGTTGGGTGCAATGAGTGATGAAATGAAAACTCTAAGAACTTGCATCATAAACTACACGAACAAGAATGGAATAATTTTCGAAAGGTTTGCTTGAGGTTTCTCGAGTTTTACATTCATTTCAATTTCATTCTCCTTCACAGTATTTCCTCATCGCCGAAGCACGACAAACTTGTATGGACAATAAACTTCTACGTGATTGAGATGACTTCTAAGTTCATGCCAGACTGTGACTTGCTTGGCGATTCCTTAATCTCAGCTAACAACATTTTGAAAAGGACGAACGATTTAGAACTATTTCATTTGATTTTGAACGTGAGTTGACTTCGTCTTAAGTTTCTAAATTTCATGAAAAATTTACTTTAACAGGGTCTCGAACGTCTCGTAATTTTGCATCCAGAAAAAAGAATATTCCGCGAGAAAATCGAGAAACTCTCTCTCGATTTAATGAAAATCGACAACAAACTTTTCTCGATTGGGGGATTGAAGCTTCTTGTGACTTGTCTTTACATCGGGTCACTTGAGCAACTCGAAAATACAGAAAAGTCAAATGGTATCGTTCAAGACGAGCCGGAAGTTCTCATGCAATCGACAGAGAAAATTGAAATTTTGTTCTCGCGCATTCGAACGTCAACAATTGACGAAGCTGAGATTTATGGAAAAGTCTTGGGAAAGATTTTGAAGGATTTATTCCCGCCAAACGAAATTCTAACCAAAGTCATCAAAGAACTGTTGATCATGAATCAATCAAACTGCGTATGCATCGCAACGATCATTCATCAGGTGAGAGTTGTTTTCTCGAAGATTAAATGTCAAATATTTTATTTTCTGTCTGTCTCAGGTTTTTCGATCCGCAATTGACTCATCGTATCTCGTTCTTCTCCAAGAATGGCTTATCTGCTCGCTACAGAACTTCTTGTCATATCCGAATAATAAAAAATCCATTTGGTTTATGTCACTCATCTTCCTGTCGTCAACATTGAATCAAAATCTACTCAAACTCTTTCCAATCTTACTCGACGAAAACATTGACAACGCGGAGCTTCATCGGATTTTCCTCGTAAGCTCCAAAGATTTCTATGACAAATTAACAGAACAACAGCGAATTCCATTTAAAGAAGCTTTTATGAACCGCATCAAGACTAAAATGATGTCTTCGTCAGCTTGTTCGCCTTCGAACTCCTTTGCATTTAACAATAATTTGTTCCAAACTCTACTTCAACATTTATAAAAAGATTATCGCATGTGAAAGAGTCGCAAATAAAAATTTATTTTACCAAAAACCATGGAAACGAGAGTTTGTTTGTCACCAAAGCAATTTCATGCGTTGGAATTGTTATCGTTCAACACTCACGAAATAACTTGATAAGATAACAAACGAGGCGAAATATTTCATTTCGTTGCATTCGAAGTAAGTCAACGAACAAAGATGGATCCGCTCGATGGAATTCCAGTGAAAATACTTGGGCACTCTGTGAAAACGCGATGGCAAATCAGCTTAAATTATCTGGTGCCATGTGTAGTTGAGCTTCTCGTTTACATGAGCTTGATGGTCGTGGATGGCGCAGCAGTTTATCAACATTTCCTTGATAGACATTCGACCTATGCGTGGATCACGTTGGGTGTTGTCTTCGTGCCTGCTGTCATCACATTATTTTGTGTTTTGATTTCTGATCAGTGGCCGAATGAAGTTGGATGTGGCAGCGAGAAATGGAAGTTTTTAGCTCGAGTTTTGATAAACTTTCTGCTGTTCCCGATTTGCGCAATTTACAGGTGAATCATCGAAATCGATAAGAAAAAAATATTTTATGTTTTAAATTCTTTTTCAGGTTCTCGCGAAAGATTTTCTGGTGCGTCGAATCATTATTTCACGACAAGAACACTTACGACAGACATCATGCGTTGACTAAAGCAGCTGAACATTCTCCATTTGAACTTTATCACTTCTTGCAGTCGTTCTTCCACTCAGCTCCGCAAGTTATTTTACAACTTTACATTTTATTGCGCGAGGATTTGTTTAGGAATTACGACACCGGTGAGATCATCAGCAAAGTCTAGTCAAAGTGATATTTGAATTATGGTTTTGTTTCAGCTTTCATTCAATCGATTAGCGTTGTGCTCTCGTTGATTAAAATGGCAATGACAGTTGAATCGTTTCAACGATTTGAGAGTCAGAAACTTGTTGGAAAAAGTTATCCTTGGCTAGCTCCGCATCAAGTTAAAGTACGAAGCGATACTTTTAGAAGAACTTTGTCAACTCCAGCAGAAATAGGTCAACAGCAAAATTCACAAGTCGTTGAAAATATTCCTGTCGATCGCAAAACGATGAATCTTGATTATAACAACTTCGATGACAAGCAGGAGAAAACGTTGAATCAAGTTGGTTTCATTAGTAACATAACTGACGACGACAAAATGATTTCAGCTACAAAACTTCGAGTTCCAGATGAAGTTGACAGTGATCGACCTTCAACTTCTAAAGAAAATGTTCCTGACGATGATTTGATCGAAAATATCGACGAGATCAAAGAATATTTACGAAAGACAAGCAATGCGGCTGAGTTAGACGAATTCGATGAAAACTTTGATCGCGTTCCGTCTCTTCCGCCTCCGCCTCGTCCAACAAGTGCAAAGCATCCCATAGTTGATAAACTTCATCGACTCTCAACCTTCAAAGACATGATGCTCTTCAACGCTGAGAGTTTTATTAAAGAGAAAGTTCCTCGAATTCCCGAAGGAATGTTTGAGCAACATCCTCGAGGAGACAAGGAGATCAAAAAGGTTCCGACATCGCCAACTTCAACTTTCGATGAAAATGACATTCTCTTGCCAACGCGAAGAACAGTTGTCGGCGGAATCGAAAACGACGACGTGGTAGCAAAGTTTATTTCTTTCCTCGGCTGGGTCATGTTCCTCGTGATGCGAATGATTTCGATCTCAGTATTCGCTGTCTTCTATCTCGATATCATTGGATGGCTTTGTCTGGCTCACTACATTTTCATGTTACTTTGTCTAATCAATGAAACGAGATTTCAAGACAAATGGCAAAGGACAAGCTTCTACTTCATCCTCGCCTACATTTACATCTTCAATCTAATGGAGTTCAAAGTGAAGTTTAAGAACGTTCGTCGATGGTACATTGGATACTTCCTTCTCGTACTTGCACAAAATATCGCAATGACAATTGCTTGGTATAAGTTTAAAGAGTTTCTTGATTCGTGGTGGTTCGAGTTCATGTTTCTTGTGACTCTTCAAAGTGGAATCATGAGCGTGATGTGCTTCGTTCTTTATTTCTTTTATCTCAAGCCAAAGGACAAAGTTTTATTCGCCAATGAATAAAGAAAAGATTCGCATTTCGATAAAAATCCATGACATGAATAAAAATTAAAAAATTAAAAAAAGAAAATTTGATTTTCCACAAAAGTTTTTCGTCCCCCAATGCGCGGAAAATTTCAAACCGGTTTTTCTCGTTCACACACTTTCGCAAGAAAATCAATCTAGTACACGGCTGAGTTTTCATTGAAAACCTTTGCGTCCCCGTCAAGAAAAGTTTTTGTGGTGTGAAATCTCGATACTTTGCTTCGGGGAAATCCTGGGAAAACTACCAGCAATTTAAATAAGCTGATTAGTGAATCGAGTAGAGAAAGTGTTGAACTAAGTCTGTGGACTGATAACAAATCGATTGCTTAACATTTCTAGTGAATAATCGCGATTATATAAAAACTCGAAACTTTCTCGTTTCCAGTTCAAAACGCAAAAGCATAAAAAAAATTTTACTCATTAATCTCGACATTCTAGTTAAAGTAATCTTATCTCGAACCTAGGAGAACACAGTAGTGCTTTAATTCTTTAGCTCTTAATATAGTTGAATTTATCTAGTGAAAATATTGAAATAATCCGAAAGAAGGAAAAGTGTGTGTGGAGAAAGAAAAAGTGGAGATTCTGCGCGGTCGTCTCGATTATTTTAAATGTATTTTTGGAAAATTAAATTTCATTCGCCAAAACTCAGCAAGTTTGTGTGAAGCTTAAGCCGTGTTTCGTCGATAAAGTCGAGAGCGTGTCACTAAAGCCAAAAACAGAATCGAGACTCGTGGAGTTTTTCACGCTCGCGAGGAAAGCTCGCGAAAGGAATTTTTTTTCGTGCAAAACAACAGACTCTTCTGTTTTTTCGTTTTACGTGTATATCGGTCGATGTTACGGTAGATAGAAAATTTATTAAAGAAAATATAATAGTGCTCTAAATATAAACTGCTGTATACATAAGTCGCGAGGAATCTTTTGTGAAGAGATCGGAAGAAAGCAGTTTTGAGAGGAACAATACGAGGTTTGGAGTGAAAGCAGAGAGTAGGAAGAAAGAAAAGATAAAACATATCGGGAACGTGAAGTTTGAAATGCCGACAACGACAACAATGGCGCTCTCAAGTCCTTCAAACCCCTCAACATTGCCAAGCTCATCGCAAGTGTCTAAAGAAGAAGCTCTCGCAATGTCTGACGCGACAAGCAAACCTGAAGTGGCTCAATTATTAACTCCAAACGGCGGAGACGACTCCGATGACATTCTGAAAGCGACTGTCAATGGAAACAATTTAAAAAACGGCGGAGGAGCTTCAAGCTTATTGACGGGAGAACACAGCTCACCAAAAATGCCGTTTCACTCTCCAATCACGATAGGCACATCGTCGTCATCGCTATCAAACGAAATTGATGTTGACCTAAATATGAAAGGCAGCGATATGAGTTGCTTGAATGTCGTAACATCATCAGGCGCAAGCAATAATCACTTTTTGAATGGCAACAACGGACATTTGCTGATGGCACAGAGCGGAGCATCATTAAACTTTCAAGCGTCAAACTCTCCCGACAGCCCCTGGTCGATTGGCGAGGTCGAAAACTCCGGCTTCGTAAATTATTCGTCTACCAATAATGGACAAATGCATAAGCGGCCGATTATGTCACAGCAACCGCATCATGGCCTGTCGCCAAACAGCAGCATTGCTTCACGTAACAACGCTTCACAGCAGCAGCAGCAGCAATATATCCATTACAATAAGAATAATGGCAATAACAGTAACAATTATTCAGCTGCCTGGTCGAATTCCGGTCCGAACTCTCCATGGCAGCAAATGCAACATCAACAGCAACAACAACAGCAACTTCAACTCCACCAATCATCATCTCAAGCATCTATCACCAACTGGAATAATCGTGGTCGATCTGTTCCAAACTTAAATCCGATGAATGTTCCACCTCATCAGCGCAAAAATCTCACGCAATACGCAATGCCATCAAGTGCTTCCAGCTCGCAAGGATTATCACCAAACCCAAACTCACCAACAAAATATCGACGAAGCACATCGTATCCCGGCAAGAATCAAAACATGCACGGCGGATATCAAATGGCGGCAGTCGATGGAATTATCGAGGATCAGAGCTATATGACTTACCAGGTGAGTTTATGAATACTAAGTAGGCTCGCTCGTAAGGCTTCTCTCACCAACTCACTGACATTTCTGACAACTAGCAATCAAATGTCATGAATAAGTGCAAGTCAAGAGCGACGAATTGAATATTCAACGCTTGATGGTTACAAAGTAGAGTTGATCGTCTTAACGGAAGTTTCCAAGGAACTGAAAGTTTGTTCTCGTCGCCTTTTCGTTGTTCTTCCCTTTTCGTTTCGTTGGCATAATAACCGATTTATTTTTATAAAAATATTTCTTTGATTTCCTCGCTCGTTCTTTTCGTTTCGAGAGAAAAGAAAATTGTGTGCAGAAACACAAAAGAAGGATAATAAAAATCGATTTTTGCCCATAAAAACTTATAAAGCATACAGAAGAAAAGTAGTGAAGAGGGCTTTAGATAGAAAGCCGATTGTCTTTAACATCCTTCACGTTTCGACTAACTGCTGAGCTTTGGTTTCCTTTAATTGGCTCAATTGCGGGCAATGAACGGAGGAGGAAAAAGATTCATCAACTTTAACTGCTTCATCCTTCGGAATTGATTTATGTTTCGTCTAATCGCATTCGCTTGACATCCAATTTGTTCCAAAGTCAAGATTATCGATTGTAACATTTATTGAATTTGCATGTGGAAATTAAACTTTTCAATCAATCATTGTGTGTAAAGTTAAGCCAATCGTTTGCCACTTCATCAGTTAATTTACATTTTTATTAGCTTGAAGTGCTTTCCGCAAGAATTTGTTTACTGATTTTGCTTATTAATGATCTCATTACATCAATTTATTGACTGCAGACAATCGCTATCGCTGTCTCTCAATCTCGAGGCGATGTTATGGAAATGAAACCTTCTTTCTTCCTTCAGGCTCTTCGGTGGTGACATTTAAATTTTCCATTTCATTGCTCTCTTTGCTGTGTCACTTTCGCAATTCGTTGTGCACAAGAGTGAATTATCGATTTTTGCGCTTGCAAAGCGAGGCGAGCAAGCGAGCTACTAAGAGCAGAAACATAGCAGAAAGAATGAAGAAAGAACAAAAAAAAAATGAAATGCAAACTGAATGTTTCAGCAGTTCTTGAATAATAATAAAGTGCGATGTCGTAATGCATTTTTCCCTTTTGTGTTCATCCCTTGTTGAGTGAACTGCATCTCACCATTACTTAATTGCTCTTCTTGTTTAAGATGCACGAAAATTTTAATTGCAGCTTTGCTCGTAGAAAACATTTCATAATTCTTGGCATTTCGCCAACAAGCAAAGAAAATTGCAAAGTTTGCCACGTCTGGGATGAAATTGGCAAAAGAATCAATGAATGAAATTTTCACTACGCTCGTTTTGGTTCTGGCAAACAATTAATTCACTTTTTCTCCTCAACGATTCATTGCACACAATCCTCTTCGTCCCGATTTGTTTTTCACTTGTGGAATTTTCTTTGCTAAACTTTCCTTGTTCAACTTGTTCAAAATACAATCGAACATCGGCCAGAGAAATAACAATTCATGTTGGCTTACCGAACGAGCCTAGATTCGATTTATTTCGTTCTTTTTAATTGAAAACTTCTGCTGCTTTGAATCCATTAAAAAGAACAAATATCGATTTTTGCACTGATTTACATTTGTTGAACCCTCTCTCTGACCTTTTATTCGCACCGCTATTCGCCTTAATTTATTAATGTCTCCGAAAGTATTAGCTGACGGCTCGTGATACAGGAAAATTTTCACCTTTTTCCCTGTCAGTGCCGACATGACGAGAAGTGAGTGAAAGTCTTACTTTTGAGTTTAGCGACAAAGCAGGTCAGTGGTCCTCTTATGAAAGGCTTTGGCCTTTTAGTACGTGTTGATGGTGGAAAGGTCGGAGAGTATCAGCAGAAATGTATGGGAGGTAGAAATAATAAAAAAATGTGTTTTAGTCTTGCCAACCCTTTAGATGGAAGGTTAGGAGTATGCAAATTTAATTATTCATTAATTCAATTTATGTGTTTTTCACCCCTCATCACACTTCTTCCTTTCCAACGCTGTGGCTTTTATCTTGGGCTAATTTTGCTTACATCCAGGATTTTAATGGCAGTGTGTGTGCTTTCGTGAATTTTTCAGCTCAAATTAACTTCCAACACGTAAAGTTCTGCTTTCTCTGCACCATTTCTCGTTCTCTTTGCTGTTCGTCTCGAATTTGGATGGAAAATTCATTAAAAATTCATGAACACACATTTTCTAATTTTATCATGAAAGTGTTTAAGGGAAAATTACGCGTTGCAGGAGAATCAAGGAGTGCTCAACTTGAAAAACCCTTTTTTCGTCATTTTATTTGTCTGTGCGCTCAATTAGAAGTTGACAAAAACCAAAAACATTTACTTTAAGCGAGATCTCATTAGTGAAACTATTTCCGTTCTGACGACTCGAAGAGTAAAAATGATTTAAAGCTCTCTTGTCGTAAAACTTTTCACTTTGACCACGAAGCTTGATGTAATGGAAAGTTCTCTCCAGTTTCTAGTAAACAATAAAATTTTAATGAAACCGCTATCTCTCTCTGCTTCCAGGATCGTAATATGGATATGAGATCGCTAGAGCATTGTTTAAACGACATCACAAATACAGCAGGAGTGCAATCGGATTTAAAAGGTGAGCTTGTTTGCATTTAATTAATATTTCAAATAAAATTCTCATGATAAATTAAGTTGTAAGCATAGTGACGAGAATACGACTTACCTCGACAGAGCTTTTGGCGATTAGAGAACTATAAGCTCTAGACTGGTCTCGTAACATCATGATTTATCTCACGACGTTTCTCTCGGTCCTATCTACACGTGTAAATGGGACGAGATGAAAAGATCAATCTCCTAACACTCGCTTTGCTTATGCGGAACTGATGTATTCATGTTCGACTATGTTTATTTATTTTCCTTTCCCCGTTTGCTCTCTCTACGTCTCTCGTGCCTTATGGAAAATAATCCATCAACGACGATGATGTTAATGGGGGCTTGAGCCATATATAAGAAGAACCAACGATCAAGCAAAGCGAAGAGCGAGAGAGAGAGTTATGAGTCCAAACATGAAGAATGCGGCTTAATTGAATTCATTAATCAAACAGATTTCTCTCATTTTTCCACGAACGTAAGGAAATTCATGCAGATCGAGTCCGGAAGATAATTTTTCCCATTGTTTCACACAAATAGAGCAGAAGGGTTCAGCTTCTGTTTGCGGATGTGGAAGAATTGCTCACAGAAAAAAATTGAAGAGGAAGAGATATGCAATTATGAGAGCGATTAATCAGTGAGTTCATCTTTCAGTCAACTAAGTGTTTGGCTGTAATCCGTGATAATTTGATCAGCTAAATGCTCGTCATTAATCCAACAGTGAAGTAATTGAAATCGTTGCACCCACAGGCCCATTACGACTTTCTTATTAATTATTCAACCTCCGTTGAACAAACGAGCGATGCGCAGCTCGAAGAATCATTTTCAATATTCTATTCCATTCCATTATCTATCGCTGCCATAAAAGTGTCTAAATAACAATAACAACCATTGTTATTCCAAGCAAGCAGCGAACGTAGAGAACGAAACTTCGATGATATGAGAGAAAGATGTTGAGCCAATATTGCGACTATCTTAATAATCTCAATAACTTCATCTTATTTACGACTGTGATAACGAACATTTCGCCATGGCTTCTCTTCCTTCTAAGCTGTGTGCAGTGAGTCGTTGAAAATTCTTTATATCTTCGCCATCGTGGCCATGCTTCATCTTGTTTAAATCCTTTTGCCAAGACTTCTTTACTCTCTTTCTCTCTCTCTACGAAGATATCAAATATTGAATCGCTTTACTTCGCAACGATAATGAATTTGTTTTTAATAAAAGTATCGGATTGCATGATAATGAATCTTAGTCCGCGTGAAGAAATCCTCGGCTGTGTGGAAATTTTACGAGTGAAACCCGAAATTCTTCATGATTTTCATTAAATGATAGCAACTTATCGTCTCATGGAATAACGCAGCATCGCTCGTTGTTTTCATAGCTAAGCGATCTCATCTCGAATGGGGAGGAAATTACTTTCTGTTGTAAGATAAGATTTGTTGATGAGCAACATTAATAAATTTGTTCTCAATCTAATTGCTTATCAAGATCGATGAATCTCGCTCGTCAAACTTTTAAGTTTCCTTCGAAAATCTTGACGAGTGAATAATAATTTATTCAAACTCTTCTCGGAAAAGCTCTTTAAATAACAAATAATAAATTAACATCGCCCACGATTGATTCCACCATCTTTAACATTTTTGTTTGTTTTATGTCACGAGGACTCTTTTCGTTCTACATTTCAAGTGATTACCAATCATTGTGGTTTAAATATTTAACAGTCAAACGATGTTAGTTTAATGTTGATGTTTGTTTTTGGTTAGTTGCTGATACAACGCGCAATCGATTTATGTTTGCTATGGCTGGAGTAAGAAAAGTTGATTGAAGCACTTTGACGATGATTAAGGTTCATTTTTGGTTGCGGAATGACGAGAGAGATTTTTTTTTCGGTGACCCAGACTATAAAATATTAATCTGTCATCAAGCTAAAGAGGTCATCAACGGTTGTGGTTGTCACGAAGTTCGTCCATTTGAAGCACTCGCTAGCCAAATGCAATTTATTGCCGTGTTTGCCGTCCGGTTATAATTTTATCAAATAAAACACGTCGAGTTGAATTTCAATTTTATGATCCCATCAAGCTCAGCTGTGATACTTTAGCTTTCAACACGTAAAATAGATTCAATTGCAAATATTGATTTTTCTCTTTGGTTTTGATTTTAAGAGTTTTCAGATTTAATTTGCATTTCGTTATAATTCATCAGCGAAGTGGAATATTCTCGCTGAGGAAATGAAATGGTTTATTCATTCTTCGGATGAAGTTTTCGTTCTTGGTCTCAATGCAACTTGGAGAGGAAATGGAACATTCATAACTCGAAATGAAAATTCTTTTTTTTACTTAGCATTTATGATCAATTTGACGATAAACTATTCAAAGTTATCTTTTTGCGCTTTTTGCAATAAACTCGAAATTGGATACTTTAAAGCTAATTCTTCATCTTTTACACATTTGATAAATTTCTTCTCGTTTCTCAGTTAAACAGCAAACGATTTGCATACATATTGCTTCACGGCCTAAGAGGCAATTCTTATGCTTTCATCCATTCTACCATCATTTCCATATTCTGAAGCTTTTTCGCCTTAATACACAGCGAAGTCATTATGCGAGCGATCCTGTATGTCTTCAAGAAAACATGCGAAACAAAGATGAGCAGAGCAAAGCGAGGAAGCAAAAAACTCAACAAAAAAAACTTCTCAACAACATTCCAATATGTTCAATTTGTAAACTTGATGTTTCACTTCTGAGCAAGAGCTTCTTCGTCTTCGATTTCTGGTTTTCCTTCTTTTTGTGATAACGCTCCTCGACAATTTTTCCACAACACGACCAAGCAAGTAGCATCAGCTCTCGACTGACTTTTCTTGCAGCAGCCATCAAATTGAGAAATGCGAGTTCTGTTGGAAAAATTTCTGTCACTCTTCTTAAACTAAGTTTGAAAAGAACAAGAAATGAAACATCTTGAAATCTTCTTGAAGTTTGACGTGAAATCTTCTGCTCAAGAAGAGTTTGTCTTGTGACCTTTTCGGGTTTTCCAGTCAAAGTTATAAGAATTTCATTCAAATATCGATTTCTCCCTCTCGGCTTGGATAATCAGATTTGTTTCATGCCCCGATTATCTCTCTGATGAAAATGTAAGTAGCAAGTCAAATGAAATCATTGTAACGAATTCCAAAAGTTGAGGACGAACGCAAATAAGCGCAGGAATTGTCGTTTTGGGGTATTTACTCGGCAATGGATGGTCCTCAGGAATTGGAAATTCAAATGAAGCGATTTGCGATGATGACGGGTTTGGGTGGAAGGGTGGGAAGGTTATTTGAACGTTGTTGAATGTTCGTGGGTTGAAGAGACAAGGAATGTACGTGATTTTATTCCGAATGCAGATTAACATCGAATGTGTTTCATCGGAAATGTGTTAACAAATCCCCGATTGAAACATACTCTCCTTTCTCGCTCTCTCTCTCTCGTATGAGACAGAAAGATTTTTCAACTGCTACAAATTGCTTAAGCTCAAATAGAGAACGCGAGAACATTTTATTTTTAATTTCGCGACAGTTGAACGCTTCAACGTTCTGATTAAAATCTACAATTCGACTTCAATCCGTGAGCTAGCGCATTGTGATCTCGATATTATTGCCTGCACGAGCATCCGCTGAATTTTTAATTAAAATATCGTGCAAAATGTTTCAACAATAAAAAAATATCTTCTGACATTAAAAATTGCACCTCATCCTGTTCCTGAGTAAAGTTTTTTATTATTAACACTTTTTTATGCTCGCTCGCTCTCTCGTTATGTTTCATCACTCTGAATAGAAGTTTTTATTCACGGCTTGCAGGAGCGAGGAAATGTACATGAAAGCTCTTGTGTTCTCGCCCATATTATGCTTCCCTTATTTAAGTTACTCGATGGGGCTAAGATAGCTTTGCATGCCTATTTGTCTCGCTATTCATTCGCCTTCGTCAAGTTCTCTTGTTCTCGAGTCAGTCAGACCGAAAGGGAGAAAGCTTCTCGTATGTACATATAATTACAATAAATAACTCAAACGCTGATGAAGTTCATGAAAAATACATTTCCCTTCCGCATGTTTAAATGTGGATTCAAAAACGAAAAGTTGCTCGCCGACCGAAAATGGTTTACGTCCAATTCGCCCCAAGTCACAATTATTGGGAAAAATGTTTTCTCTGGCTCGTGTTTTGTGGGTTGGAAATGCCGCCGTCACCGTTGAAGTGATGGAATGCTTTTACTTGTTCGCTTCTGCTCGTCAATTATTTCATTCCATCCTTCGCAGCGCGAACATCAACCTTTCTCTCTAACTTTAGCTTCAAATAGAAATAAAATTCCCTCAAAGAAGAAAACGACCAGACCCTAAAATAAACATTTCACTCAACCTTGACTATGCATGAGTAGAGTGATTGCTCGCCAAAAATTACGGCACAAACGAGCAGCGTCATTGAGAAATTGCCTACCTTCGCTTTCAAAACATACTTCACACGTTCGACTAAGCTAAACGCTAACGCGAGCGAGAGAGGTGACAACAAAACAACAATAACAGCGAAAGAATATTTGCGCATGGTGGAAAATGACGCAATAAATTATTCAGCTCGAAGCTAAAACCCTCAGGAGCTCACATCGCGAAATATCTTTCTTAACTTTCCGACATATCACAGAGCATATCTCAGCTTATTTATGTTAGAAGAGTTATTCAAGTTCCTCCACTCAGATTGCGAAATGCATTTCTCAAAGCACTTTCGTTGTATGCACTTGCAAAAGGTTGGCAACGACAATACAAACGACGATGAGAAGCTATGGAATGGAAATTTTCACGGTTACGATGTGCAAACGTTCTCTCTCCTCCTCTTCGTCTATTTTTATCCAATTTAATTCTCTATGATAACGAGAACTGTGTTTGTGGTGTCGTTTCTGTTGCTTACATGTGACGCAACATAGAAGCTCTCAGCGTCAAGCGGACAAAGCGATTGAGTCACGAAAACATTTGAGACAACGCTGAATAATTTCGGGCACGTGACTTGAACTGATAAGTTCTCGTATTTTTTAATAAATCGAACGAGGCACAATAATAATTGACCTTAACCGATTGAGGCGCGTCGAACAGGAAGAAAAATAAATCAGAATCGTCATAAATAATTTTTCTTCGCTCGCTCTCGAAGCGTCTTGTGATAAAAAGCACTTAATCGATCGCAACGTGCGCTGCTTTTCATTGAACGATTCTCCCCACGATTGTTGTCTCTCCCCCCGAAAAAAAAAATATAAAATCGTAAAACATTCATTCGCTTGTTTTCCTGCAAAATTCCGTCATACGCGCATGAACGTTTCGTCTTAGTGTGCACATCTCGCACATCACGACGATGAAGAAAATACAAATTTTCCACGCGCACACACTCTCATCGGAAGATTTCAGAATGAAAAATCGCTCTAACGATACGAGTCGGCAGTTTGTTTGTGTATGTAGGTAAAGCATTTTCTAGTTCACCGAAAAAAAAAACTTATTTCTCTCTTATATACGAAACATTGTAAACACTTTCTTGGTCGATGTGTTTTACAACTGATATCACGAGCGAGTTCAGTATCGTTGGTATCGTGCGCGACGTTAAAAGCATTTTCAAGCATCTCTTGCGCTCGAGAACATTCAAGGGAAAATCTCTGTTTGTTTTTCTTATCAGCACCAGCAGTGAGAAAACAGTTTTAAGTTTGACTCGGTGGAAAAAAGTCGTCGTCTTGCTGCGATAAAAGAAAAAGTTGCAATTGCACTAGTTAAATTTAATAGCCCTCGATACATTTATCAGCTTGAAACAAAGAATCGTTAAAAAGGAGAAGAAGTGTCAGTGACAGGAAAAGGGGGAAAAAATCGCTGATCAAATAATACGAAAATGTCATAAAAGTTCACAGCGAAATCGTGAGAGTGAAACATGCAGAAATAATTGAAAAAAAATAAATAAAGTGGAAAATCTTGCAATAAAATTGTGGAACATTCTGTGGAGCATAAAAATTGCCACTGGATATTTTCATTGGAAAAGCGACAAGAGTTTTGTCGAGTGGATTAAAGCGGAGTTAGAGGGTAAATTCTCCATCGAAAATATTTGAGCGAACAAAAAATGTATTCGAAGCCGACGTTGAAGCATCCATGAAATGAATTTGCGGAGATTTATTTTTTTCAATTTTAAAATGTGATAAAAAACGACGATCACACGAACGAAAATTGAAATCATGATGAATCTCAATTGTTTTCCGTTTCACTGTCGCGGAAAGCTAGAGCAGCACAACAAACAATTTCTTCTCCCCCATTTCTAAATAATTCACTTGAATGCGAACGAATTGTTCACGATCACAAAAGCAATCACGCTACTTGGAAGTTTTTTTTTATTTTATTTTAAAATCTCTCGATGAAGGGAAAGAGCGAATGTGAAGCAGCAAGCAAGCAAGTAACATGAATGATGCTTTGTCTTGACTTTGCTACATTTTCAAGAGTGCTAGCTACTCGCAGACTTTACATTTTCATTATTTGCAGTATGTGAAAACTTTCCTCTGAAGAATCGCACTGTCTCATCTCCCCCCAAAGCACAATTTGCCAGCTCTCGTTTTTACAAATCACCTGTTTGTTTGTTTGCATAAATGCTTTGAGACGGCTGTGTTTGTTCAGGGAGAAGAGAAGGATTCGGACTACAAGTTGCTGACGAGTCGAAGTCGAAAGTAAATCTTTTATGTTTTATTCGTTTTGTTATTATGGATCTACTCAAAGAAATGCTCAAAGGCAGTGGAGTGTTAGCTTCAAAGGACTTTTTTTTTACTCGTTTACTTATAACTTTTGGATGGCAACATCAAAGCTTTCATATTCTACGCTCGGCTGCTTTCAATTTTGACACTTGACACCGTAGAACGTAAAAAAAAAGTGAAATCCGTTTCTGCGGTTTAGCTCTAAGTTTTATCTTGAATTCTCTAGCTAAAAAGAAACCTTCAGAGAATTAAGTTTTGCACTCGTGTGGAAATAAATTGACTGAGCGGAAGCGAAACCATTTGCAGTAGCAATCTTCAGCTACGAGAGCAAATTTGCTCTAAGCGAACGTCTTCAGGTGTTAATTGAATACAGACGCCGTTTGCTCCACTAGAAAGTTCATTGCCGCTGAGAGGAAAAAAGAGACTCATTCGCTTCGTCTCTCCACATTAATTAACATCCAAAGCTATAACTCTATTCAGATTTGTGTGATAAAAGATCCACTCGAGAACATAAAAAACGCGTTGAACGTGTCAAAGAGTTTGAGAATGAAGGAGAGAAAACGAATGAAGATATCAAATGCAGTTTCGAGAGGCAAGCAAAGCGTAGACATCCTCATCAACTGTCGAGTACGTTCATGTCGTCAAGAACATTAATAAAGCCTTGCCTAATGGCTTATTGACTAACTTTAGGGAAAAGTTTGATGAACATTGATTCTAATTTGATGGAAGTTAGCCTGAACTCAGAGCAGTAAATCTAATCATTGACAGAGTCACGTAATGTTTGTCTCAAGTTGAACATGTCAACATACGGTGAAGGAGTGTAGAGCTTCTTCTAATGCATAATTCTTTGGCATCATAACATTCATTTTCTTGTTGATTTCGTCCTGTACCATCTCAAGAGTTAGCACATCGCGATGACTGTAAATCTTCTATCATCTCCTGCGTTGGCATTCAAATGTCAAAGATTATTATGAAAAACATAAATCAACTCCCAAGCACGCATTATTCTCCATTTAGACTCGTGGAAAGTTGACAACACTGCATTTGATGAATGATCTTCAGCAATTCCCTTGTTTGCAATCCAATATTTGAGGAATATGAATTAGAATTTCAACGGCAGGCGCGTGAATAAAGTCCAATTATGTTGAGGGCGAAGTCGTCGCATTCCGTGACATTTTAAGGACGAGAATTTCAATTAGGACCATCACTGTTCACGTAGCGTCTAACATTCTTCCGCTTTGTTGAGTTTCAAAGCAACACTCGCGGATGCCTCAAACGAAATTCCAACGCGTTCCACTCCAGTGACCGAGTGAAAAGTTGCTCTTCATTCCACTGCAATTTTCATTTGGGATAAAACATAAATAAAGTCTCATAAATTTCAACGAAACATGGTTCGACTCAATATGTGGAGAAACGAGTAGATGATTTATCGTTCGGCTTCCTTCTTCCTTTCGATATCGTGCGCGTCAATGCTAAAAATGTGCGTTGCCTTCCTGTTCTGTTACAGCAATTCATATGAAAATCGATTTTTTTTTCTCTCTCTCTCTCTTTTCATTTGCTTTGCGCTCTGTTGCCGTTTATTTACAACAAAACTCCTTTTCCTCACGGCCCACCTCAAACCTGCTGGTATTGAAAAAGGAGTTGAACACAAAAAAAAAGTGTAACAATGAGCGAAAATCTCGCGGAAAAGGAAGTTAGCGCACCGTCGCAACATTTTAACATTCACGGTGCTTTTCCCTTCTCGCTTTGTTATCGCTCTCACCCAATAGCTTAAGCATAATTCCTGATATAAAACGCATGAATAAGTAAACGGATGTGTGGCATTAGCTTTAATACGCGGCGTGTGTAATATTCCGTTGAATGCTTTTAAAAAAATCTCCCGGTTGAGGCTTCAGTCGTGGGCGACAAAACGAAAGAGACAAAACTTAATCATTCGGAAAAGTATCTCTGAGGTTAATACACAAGCTCGTGAGTCGATCGAGTCGATTGAGGAAGAAGCAGTTTTCCATTGAAAACTTTTATTTTTATTCCACTCGTTCACTCGATAGTGAAGCAGAATCGCAATTTCCTTATCACTTGCAAGAGGGAAAGAAAATTATTTTCCGCAAACAATTTTTTTTCCATTGTTGAGCTGCTTTCCTTCGATATTAAAATTGCTTTTGTTATTCAACGTGAGAACGACAAAACCAAATGCAATTTGAAGTTGAAAGTTTCCTGTTATCAGGAAAAGTTTTCTTTCTGTTGCGATGATTTGTTGAATGTTAGCAATCACATTTATTGAATGACAATTAGAGCCATTGAGCATTACCTCATATTGCGCTTAAATAGCTCAATTAAAATCTCAGAGAATTGGCAGTCAACGAACAAGCTCTCACGTCGATTATAATTTTTATGATGTAACCGATACATTTTCATCAGCTTTATGGCGGATATGGGTTTTATAGATTGGAACGATTCGTTTTGAGCAGTTAACTGACTCGGGACTTGGCAGACGTCGTGTTTTATTACCGAGAGCTTACGGATTTGCCGTCGCCCTCACTGCGAATGTGACAATCAGTTCGTTATGCAATTTCACGAGCACGTTCCGTTTCAAGGTTTACGTGTCTCTTCTCATTCTACTCTGATTAGCGGTTTGACTGGTGATATATCGCTACAAACACTTGAATGAAGTTTTCATTAATTAATCAATGAGAGTGTTTTGTCTTTATCTCCAAAAACAAAAGCAATCCAATTGAACTCGACTGCCCTTTTCGTAAATGCTTGTAATTTGTATAAATTAGCTCGCCACACATTTCGATTATTGCATAAGACAGACAGAATTGAAAATGCATAATGAACATCAAATGATAGAGCACACAAGTGCACAAACGAGCAAATAGTTGGATGTGTGATCGCGACTGTGAACGAGAACAATTGTTTTGCTTTTCAATGCTAACTCTTCGTTGGCTGTATGCGAAAAATCTATTTTTTAGTTTAAACTCGTCACAAATTGTGAGCCCTCTCTGGAGAGAAGAGATGATAAGCCAACCCTCCTCCCACAGCTCCACTAGGTCGACGTCTCATTAAAATTTATTTACAAAATATTCCATAATCTCAAATAAACCCTTTCGAATATATTAATTGTTTGCTTTTTTGTGCTTCGTCGAGCAGCCTTTGGGGTAATAAATGTGCTTTATTGATTTCGAGTTATTGCTAGCGCTCAACACAGCAATATTTCGTCTTCACGCAAAATAAATAATCATCTCGCTGTTATTTAAACTTTTAAATGCGAGAGATTTGTTGCCATGATGGAGCGGTTGAGGAGCATGGCGCGAGTTTTATTATTTTCCTCGAAAGCTTTGATTCTTTTTTTTGCGGGGAGAGCTTAACGTGGAACATCCTTAGAGCTTGACACATATCGGAACGACAGTCGAAACTCATAATTCTTGCCACAAGTCAGAAGTAATCATCAAATAAATCATCTTTATTTGTTTAATGAGAAAGGGAAGTCTGCTCGAGGGCAAGAGACACAGCCTGAGTCAGTAATTTCACTCGCTCCACACCAAAATTACACACAAAACATTAAAATTGGTTTCGAAGTGTGATGCGAATGAGGGGAAAAAAGTAAATTTATGAAGGTCGTAAATGAGAAATTTGAAAAGCACGACTCGACGTTGAACGTTCTGACGTGCTGCAGTTTCAGCAGCTTCATAGCTCGAGCTATAAACCAAATGATTGCTAACAGCGCACAAAAAGCTCTCGCGACGACAAAACAGGAAAAAGCCTTCAAGTGCTTCGAATACATTTTTCTTCGCTGCCATCATCGCGCTGTAATAAAATTTTGACTTTTATTACAGAAACGATTCTCGTCTTTTGATTTTCCTACCGTTGAGTGAATACGGAGAATAGGAAAACGTAATACATTGAGATATAAACGAGATAACATCAATCAATTACACGGGAATTATTTTGTGTATGTGTTACATTTGTCTCGCTGCCAGGAGAGGAAAGAAGATTGAACGTTATTAATATAACAGAATCGAAGGCACAAAACAAGTTAAACAATAATTCAATCGACGAAAGAGAGAAGAAAACCCGAAATTGCTAATCAACCGATAATCTCAGAGTAAAGAATTTGCTGAATCTCAATTTTGTGAAAATGTTCCGCGCCTACGGATCTTTCCCAAACGGTGGTACTGAGACATCCTCGTTGCGTAATCCATTGGAGAACATTCAGACTTGGGGATCATCGCCTAATGCGCCTCCGCCAACTCCAACGACCTCGACGACTACGTCATCGTCGCCAGACTTTAACAGCAGCTCTCAAACACAAGCGACCGCTAATTGCCAAAGACAAAACAACATCCGACATTTGCAGCAAACTCAGTTTCAAAACAATTTGCATGCGCATCAACAACAACATCAGCAGCAAAAATCTCAGCCCTTCTACATTGAAGCGATGAATAATAACATCAACTGCCCGAACAACGTTCACAAGAACAATGACATCAAAGGTAAAAAAAAAACGTTTTCTGCGAAAATTGCTTTCAATTCGTTTTTATTTTCGTTTCTCTCCCTTCGCCCGGATTAGTTTTTTTTTGTCCCTTTTCCTTTCACTCCTCGATTCGTTAATGTTACAAAGAATAATTGAAAGCCTTACTTTGTTGCTTTATGCTCTGGCCAACTCAAACATCCGAATTACCCGCGAGGAAACCCAACGGGATTCTTATGCTTTCGACAATGTCTTGGCTGACTAATCGTTTGTTGAAAGCCCTCTCTCTTGCTTGGGGAGGATTCTCACTCACTCGGTCAATGGTTGACTTTAAATAATTACTCAAACTCATCGAGAGCTCAATTTACCATTCACAATTGATTAATTCTTGGGAACTTCCTCCTCGTTCTGCTTTCTTGAAGCTGTAATTTTCTCAATTCGCTTTGAGAGCGGTTACATGAAAAGGATAATGAATGATTGTCGGAAAGTTTTCGGCGACCCGAAAAATCGATAATTAAGCGTTTAATCGAATTGAAAAACAAAAGACTTTTTGACTTTGATTTAACTCTATTAACAATTAGGATGGAAAAGATTAGACAATCAGGCGTTGATGTGGATCATTTGAGATATCAACATCATCGAGTTCCTCGTCGTTCTCTTCAAGAGAAAGTCTATCGGACTCGGAATGTGGAATGTTAAGTTTAGTCGCAGACTGATAATAACTGAAATCATCGTTAATGACTTCGTGGCAATTTCTGTTCAGTGTATTGACTGAAGGAGCTGAAGCTGATGAGACATTTCGAGGCAGAGGTTTTGGCTTCTCGTCCATTCTTGGAGCTTTGCAGAACAATTCATTTGCACGATTAAAGCGTACGACGCTGAAAAGAGTCAGAAATAATAAAAAAACATGTAAACAAGCTCCTGCAAACGAAACTCACTTGAAGTTGAAGGCTCCACGAAAAGGTTTACGCTTGTAGATGTAAAACCAAATACCCGCAACAGCCGCAATGAAGAAGATTATGAACATCGTCCATAGCCAAAAGCTTCCTGAAGCTTCCTCGTCAACACTCTCCTAGAAAATAAAAGCTGATTATTCTCTTACGATAGTAAAGCCTCTTCAGATTACCTTCGTTGTACATCTGATGCCCAAAGCAACTGATGTGCCGTTAGCGCAAAGACATTTGAACCTGACATCAGCAGGAACGCAAACAACGTCGCAGGGATTTTCCGAACAATTATTTTCGATAATTTTCTGTCTCGACTTTTGAGCGATGACAATTCGCTTTGCATTTCCCGCTAGAATATCGACTTGACGACATTCTAAATCTCCATACAATTTACATTGAGTCATTTTTGAGCTGAGATCGTTCAAGATGTAAGCGTTGTTCTCGAAGAGACTCAAAGAAATCGGATATTTAATTAATCGAGTTTGATGAGTGACGACTTTGCTGTCCCCGCCATCGTAACTAATCACTTTGAGTGACCGTGATTCTGATTCTGTGTAGTAAACCATTTTCTGTTCGATGTCGAGTGCGATGTCGCTTATGTGAGTTTCATTCATGATCTCCTTTCGATCGCTGCCGTCAAGTCTCATTTTGATGATTCTTGACTTTGTTTTTTCGAAGAGTTTCGATGAGATTTCAATAATGAAGAGAAGTTTGTTGACTGGATCGACTTGAATCGCTGAAACATGTTCACGGGGCTCAAAACGATTAATACGAGCGCAGCCTTTAGTTTTTAAACTGCAAACATGAATCTCCACTCTCAAATCTTCAGCGAAGTGAACGATGTAATGATTATTCGAAATCCAATCGTGAGCGATTCTGTGAACAATCGGAAATCCTTCAATCACCGACTTTTCCTTCGTTCTCAAATCAATCTCGATCATCTCGTCGTCTTCAGCGACTGCAAGCCAAAGCTTTTGCTGCTTCATATTCAAATCGAAATCGAGGATTTTGAAGTTGTCAGTTTTGATAAGAATGTCTGTGGATCGTCTGGCTTCAGTGAAATTTCGAATTTGATCGTCGAAGATGAAAAGAGTCGACTGAGTTTCTCCAAAGGCTTTGCATGTTACCTTGTCGGATGCGAGAAGGAATTCATCGTGACATAGGCACCGGAAGGATCCAATTGTGTTCTCACAAATTTGCGAGCATGGATTTTGTTCTTTGCACTCGTCGATGTCCTTGCAAGTCTTATCGCCAGCTCCAACAGTTCTGAAGCCTTCGTCGCATGTACAAAAAGCTCCTTTCGGTGTGGCAACGCATTTTTGCTCGCAAGATATTGATTTACAAGCACTTGAACACATTCCCCCTTCGTCATCTCCTCCATCGCAGTTTCTCTCGCCATCACAAACTTTATCGTAACTAATGCAAGATCCATCGAAGCATTTAAACTCGTCGGATTCACAATTTTTTGAAACTCGAGCCGCTTCTGGTTTGCCACAATTCATTTCATCAGAACCATCGAGACAATCGTCGTTGCCATCACAAACCCATCGATGTATAACGCAATTGTCGTTAGCACACTCGAAAGTATCAGGTGGACAGTGCGGACAATTCTTTTCATCTTCTCCTTTCGGACAGTCCGGGAAATGATTACAAACGTTTGATTTATCAATGCAAATCGAAGTATTTGACTTGCATGGGACTTCATCGATATCGCATGTTGAGTCGGGATTTTCCTTTTTGCAACCGAGTTCGTCGAATCCATCTTCACAATCCTCGTGACCATCGCAAAATAATTGTCCGCTGATGCACCAACCGCTGCGACATGGACGCATTGGAGGTTTACAGATTTGATTCGCTGGAAAAACCTTTTTAGAAAAAACTAACGAGAATTATAAATCAAAACTCACTGCACTCAGCGTGTTCATCAGAAGCATCCAGGCAGTCAATGAATCCATTACATTCAAACTCTTTGGGAAAGCATTGACCGGACGTGCATTTGAAGTAGTCGCTAGGACACTTTGTTGATTCACAAACGCTCGGAAGTTCATCAGAGCCATCTCCGCAATCGTCGTGGCCATCACAACGTTGAGAAACATCTAAGCACAAACCATTCGAGCATCTCATTTGATGAGCTTTGCAGTGTTGTTCCTTCTCTCTTTGACTACAGTTCTCTTCGTCAGATTTATCTCGACAGTTGAAATGGAGATCACAACGTTGACTTTGAGGAATACATTTCAGGCCGTCCTTACACTTGAATTGAGAAGCATCGCATTTAAGCTTTTTATCGTCATCGCAGTTTGCTTCATCGGATCCATCGAGACAATCGATTTTTGAATTACATCTTTGCGACATTTCAAGACACTCAAGAGACTTTGAGCATTTGAAGCCGCAGTCCGATCTCTTAACGCAAACTGTTTCCGTTTTATCTTTGAAGACGTGACCAGTTTGGCAAAGACAACTTCGAGCTGTTGGTCCATCAGAAACGCAAATGTCTGAGCATCCACCGTTGTCTTTCATGCAGAGATGGTTGCTTGTCTTTAACGGAGTTCCAGCGACGATGTGAACTAAATTCGGCAAATCCTGAGATTTCGATGGTCGATCAATGTCGGCTTTTTTAATTGCTTTTCCATTTTCGACATCAAACCACTGAAGCGTCTTAGACCCGTAAGATGTCCAGTAGAGTTCGTCGTCGACCACAGCAAGTGATCCAGGCGATCGTGTAGAAAGTATGAAAAGTGTTCGATTCGTTCCATCGAAATTGCATGATTCGATCGCCTTTTCATCGCCATCAGACCAGTAAAGTCTTTTGCGCTGCTCATCCACTGTGAAGTGAATTGGTCCAAGTTTGCTTATTCCAGTCTCGATAAGATGATGATGATCTTGACCACCTTTCATCGGTTGTCTGTCGATGTGATGATGATCAATTGACTTGAGACCGACAAACATTTCGCCAAGAGATGGAACAAGAGCGAGAGCTCTCGGCTTATCCGTTCCGTTGTAATGTTGAACGATCGTTCGCTTGTTCGTGTTGATAGAATAAACTTCGAGAGTTCCCTTGTGGCCATCAATCCAATAGAGATTGTTGGCAAGATAATCTGAGAATTGAAAGAATTAGAAAAAGTTTCTCATTGAAAATTCAGAAAAACTCACCGAATGCCATCGCGTCAATGTGATCAACGAAGTCACCAACGATTTCAGTAAACTTTTTTCTGTACCTATCAACCATGAAGAGTCTCGTATCATCCTCGTATGTGAAGAAAGCTCCTCCAGTCAATGAGTTATAAGCTAGCCTGTGGATGTTCTTGGGGAACGGTTCAGCGACTGTATTCCGATGACGACCAAATGTTTGATGAGGAATCGAAATGTAATAAGATCCAACTCCAAGGATGATGTTGAATCGTTTCTCAGTATCACGACAAGTCATTTTGTCTGCTTTAAGTTCCATATTCTCAGGACATGCACAAGTGAACTTTTGATCTTCGGCTAAGAGACAAATGTGTGAACATTCGTGAGCATTGCAAGCGTGATTTGATCTTGGCATAAGAGCTTGTTGGAAAATGTGAACGTCTTGAAATAAAAGAAAACGTTAGACACTCAATCATTGTTTGTAAGTCAATGAACTTACCAAATATCTGCTGGCCTTGTGCGATGACTTCATGATCCTTTCCTGTGAACTTATCAGCTGACTCGATGCTTTTAGTTTCCCAATCACTCCAATAAATTCGATTCTCAAAGACTGCAAGACCAAATGGATGATAATCTTGATTTTCCATGATCTTACGACGATCTTTTCCGGTAATTGTCACACACTCGATTGTTCCAGTGTGAGCGTCAGCCCAGTAAAGTCTTCGACTCGGCCAATCAAGAGCTAATCCGTTTGGCCACGTGAGATCATCGACAAGAACCATCGGCTTTTGTCCATCCATCATCGAGACTCCAATGTGAGCTTTCTTTCCCCAGTCAGTCCAGAACATCAAAGCCTCAGGCGGATAAAGTGTGATTGCTCGTGGCTTATCGATAACTGTTGTGTAGCCTTCGTATCGTCCAATATTTTTATTCTAAAAAGAAGAAAGTTCTTTTTTAAGATAAAAAGGTTTGAAAAATGTTCAACTTACCTCAGGATAAACGATTTGAGTGCAGTGATAGCCATTTCCAGTGCAAACTGCAATATGAGTTCTTGACGCGTCCGTGAAATAAATATTTCCTGTTAGCCAATCGATTGCAATGTCTTCGGGATGCTCGACTCCAGCTGTGAGAATAGTTTCTGCATTAGTAGCTCCATACGACCACTTCATGATTGATTCTCTTCCATAAGCAATTTCAGTCCAATAGAAAGAATCTCCATCGAATGTGACTCCAACTGGTTGACGTGTCTTCTGAACAACTTCGGTGACTTGAGCGTGCAAATGAATTATTTTAATCTTTCTTCCTGTCGTGTAGACGAGTATTGGATCTTTTCCGTAAGCCATGCAAGTCTTGTTGTCGTTCTTCATTCGGAAATCTTTAGCGCACGTGCAGTAGTGACTTCCGTTTGTGTTAACACATCCTTGAGAGCAAACTCCGAAGTGAGAACATTCGTCCATGTCCTTAAAAAGAAATGTTGAAAGGTTTCATCGAAATAATGAAATTAAAACTCACATCGCATTGTTTTGTTTTCTCGTTGTACTTGAAGCCTTGGTCACATTGACACTTAGGACCAGTTGGTAGAAGATCGCAAGGTCCATCACATTTTAAAGCATCACAAGAGTCTCTCTTAGCGCATGAGCTACTTTCATCACTTTTATCTCGGCAATCGTCTTTGCCGTCGCAAACTTTCTCGATCTCAATGCATTCGACACCATCAGCACAGAGAAACTTTCCATGAGCGGCAGTGCACTCCGGATGGCAATGAGCTTCGTCACTTCCGTCATTGCAGTCTTTTCTTCCATCACAATACCAACTGTGCATCGAGAGGCATTGACCGTTATCGCAACGGAATCCGCTGCAAGTTTTCTAAGGAAATCACGTGAAATCAGAGAAGAACAAATTTAGTAAAACTTTTGAGGTTCTTACATTGAAAGATTGGCACATTTTCGGTTCTTCGTCGCTTCCGTCCATGCAATTCTTGGTTCCATCGCAGACTTTTCTCTTTGGAATGCAAATCTTAGCTTCACACTCGAATTCCTTATTGAGATTGCAAGGCTTTCTCTCATCCGTGTAGTTCCCATCGCACATCGTGTCGCTCTCATCGCTCGCATCAGCACAATCAGCAACGTTGTCACATGTTAAGCCTTTATCAATGCATTGATCACCGGTCCGACATTTGAAATACTTTTCTGGTTTGCAGAACTTCAAGTCTTGAGGAATAAGACGATTAATCACTTGAGGGACTTTATAAAAACGAAAGAGTTCTTACCACAATCCTTTTCATCATCTCCATTTGGACAGTCTTCGAAGTTATTGCAAACATAAGCTTTAATAATGCATCTTCTTCCATTTTCGCACAAGTAGTTCGTCGTTGATGGACAGTCCTCTTCCGAAAGTAATTGCTCGTCAGCAGCAAGAGTCAAAGCGAGCGAACCACAAAGCATGAGAACAATTTGTTTGATTCTACATTTCGACCACATTTCTCTGAAATCGAAATTTCATTTATTTTCCCCATGTGCTTTCCCATTCGAAAATTGCTAATTAAACCAGAAATTGAGTTTCCTTCTCAATTCAATTGCTTTACGTACTCACCACCACTAAATTTACTTTAACTTTTTTTACAACAAAAAAAAAACTAAATTTAATTTCAATTTGACATAGAACTGCACTTGGCAGGAACAGAATAGTGAATAATGAAGTGTCTCTCTTTAAGCGTCGAGTTTGTTCCATTTGAGTTTGCTATCAGATAAGCTGAGAATAAAAGGAGAAGAACAAAGACGCTCGAGCATGTCGAGAGAGTTTCGTTAGATTAGATTTAAATTGTTTGATTTAAGTCTTCGATTACTGTCGAGAGATTCTTGAGCGTAATTTACTTAATGAGAATGATTGGTCTGAGTGAGTTATTGTCTAAATTAGTTTGCGACAGGCGATGATAACATTTCCAATGAATATTCAATGCCAACATTATTTTAGGCTCAACATTAATAATTTAAAGGATTCTGACCATAAGACTAAACTTTCAAGTGGGAATTAGGTCAACAGCAGACTCGAGTGCTTATCTAGCTACCATTGTAACATTTCAACCGAAAAAAGAGTCCGCTTTCGTTGTCTTATCAAGGCTGAGAAGCTTTCATCTCTCCCACTTCCGCTTGAAATTGCGTAGCGTGCTCTCAACACGAGACTTCATTATGTTTCCCATTAATAAACGTGTCGGAAAATAAATAAATTGTAAATAAATTGCGGCAAGCGCCGGATAAGGCGAAAAGAGAGAGAGAGAGAGACGAAAGTTAGGGAGGCGAAAAATTCAGGCGATTGCTTCTACGAGATAACGAAATGAACAAGGAGAACGAGTGGGGAAACAGAAAAATTGTTGTGAGAAGGAGTCTTAAGTCTAGTTTGCCACCTACCGGTCGTAGAAGATGAAGTCGAGAAATTTTCTGATATGATAGCGTAATTAAACATTAATTAATTCAATTTCTTGTTTCTTTAACGTTTCTCGAGTCGAGTTTCATGATTTATTAATTCTTATCCAGCTTGATATCTTCCCGAAGCTCCTGTTATCATTCGTGAAGCTTTGAAAGTTTTAAGGACTTAAGCGGAGGAAAGTTTATGTTATTTTAAAGAAATAAAGTTTAACTTTACGTTGGTTTAATGCAGACGAAGCTGTCTTCTTCATCATGAACATTCATGACGTTGAAGTCTTAAAAAGTCGATTTACGTGAGCTTGAAATTGTTCGAGTCACAAAACTCGTCAAACGTCTGACTGTGTCAATCTGACTCAAACAGCATGCGGCTCTCCTTCGAAATCTGAATCATGTGAATGAGAAGTAAAGTAAATTGAAGCTTGTGAAAAACGAGAGCTCGTGATTGACAAGTTTTCTTATGGGACTGAAGCACATTTCTTTTGAATGACTTGAACGGTTACGAGAGACTCTCTAACGCCGAAACGCAGATTTAAAAATAAATTATTCAGATGAGAAAGGTTTCATGTGAGCAAAGAATCATTTTCGCTTGAAACAATTTTGTTTGTTGCTTGACTGAAAGGAAAATTGCTTGAATGAATCATTGATAATTATTCATGAAGACATTTATGGTCTTCAGAGATTTCCTCTGTTGTGGAGCTACGGGACGCTTTTGTAAGCTTCTTCTTCGATCATCTGCTGAAGCGGAAGATAGAGAGTTGGACCTTCATCTTCATTAACTATTAAACATCTCATCACAATAACCTCGTTGAGAGAAAAGGTTTTCAAAGAATCGAGCATGAACTAATCTTAATCTGCCATTACGAAAATAAACGCACGCGCTTCCCTCGATTGCACAACGTTGAATGAATCTCGAGCTGTTTACGTTTGAATGTCAAGATCCTTTCGACTTGAGAAGTGTGCCAAGAAAACTTGAAATCTCTTCTGGGTCAGATTGCACCTGCGCTTGGTACAATTTTAAATCTGGCAGACTCGCTCGTTCAAATGAGTTTAGTTGTGAAATGATTGATTTTGATGTGAATGCCTACAACAATTTCTATTATCACATTTGAGCATTTACTTCCTCCTCTCATCTGTCGTCGAGTTGAAGCATTTGAAAGTCGTGACTGCGGAAACAAGATTTTAATTGAATTCGTTATTCCCGTGAGATGGTTGAGAGGTAAATTAAAATCAAACTGCGTCAGAACTTTTTCAACTTAAAAGAGCTTTTAAAAAACATCAACTTTTTGCTAAGTTTCTCCTACCGTCGATGTAACGAGTCCATTAAAATCATTTTGAACGTTGAAATACGAACTGCCCACATAACCAGTTTGCTGTTGAACTTAATGGAAAACGATCCGGAGCATAAATATTTTATGACACTATTATTTATGCTCGACATCCGTGGCACAGCAAGTTTCTCGCCTACTACACGAGAAGCGGGTCAAACTTTAACAATTTATGTGGACTTGTTTACGAGTGAGATAAAAGTTTAAATTTTTCGGCTAATTAATGTTTGCGGTGAGATACGAAACAAATCGCAGAAGCGCTCTCTCTCTCTCTCGTCGAAGCTTCAGAAGACTCTGCAAACAGGTTGACGCTGTTAGCTTGAAATTAACAAACTAAACAAGGAGTAATTAAAACAATTATGCTATCGATCTTGTCTTCGGGAGGCCTCACAAATTATATCCGTTCATTCAATCATGTAATTTATCCGGGATTGCCAATTAATGTTTTGCAATGAAATTAAATTCAAGTTTTTTGATGTGGATGAGAGAGAGAGAGGGAGAGAAAAAAGGGAGCAATATTAATGTTTTTCATCATTGATGCTTTTGCTGACAACCACAAACTCCGCAATTAAAATCCTGAAAAAGCCTCAAAGATACCACAACAACCAATTCGATAGGAGCAGCTTCCATGTCACGAGCCGCATAGAAACGAAAATTGCGCAATCAATGATGGAAACTTGATTCGAGATGGAATCTTGTTTAGATCAAACAAACTTTTCCCTTTGATAAAACTCGCTACTTAATGTCAGATTGCTCGTAAATTGCTTTATTGTGTACACATTCGAATTGATAATTATAATTACCTTTGTGATATCTAAACGCTGCCGCAGACCTTGAAATGGTTTCCATCGTTACGCGATATCGAAATAGCGACGTAGATATCGCGGCCATGCTCGAATACAAGCGAAGTTTTGCTTGTCCAGTTCGATGAGATGAACGGAAATTTTCAATTAACAAAAGCATAATAATTTTCAGCTCCATTATCAGCTCGCTCATGAGTGAGTATGATGAAAACAACAAACAAACACACACAAAGCGAACAGTGAAAAGCGGCTAAGTTTGTTTCAATTGTAGTTCCAACAATTCATTGCCGTAATGCGCTCGTTAATTTCAACTGACCATGTCCGATTGTTGTTATCCAACCCAGAACGGGAAAATAAACTCTTTCAAAGTTAAATAATTCTTTTTTCAACACTCAGAACTTATTTACGTTGGTCAAGGTCAGAGAGGGTTCTGTTGTTTTGAAACTGAAGCAACTTTTCGTAAAGTTGTGCAAGTGCACCGAGGAATGAAACATAAGTGAATGTGATTGTTTGTCTTAATTGCGTTTTCAATTGTCTTCGCTTCTCTGTCTTCGTTTGTCGTATTATAAGTCACGACTTGAAAGCAAACTTGAAATGAAAAGCAATAAGAGTGACATTGACATTGTCAGAGCTTTTTCGTTTTGTTTAGGCGAAAATTGAATTTCAATTATTTATAAGTCAAGTTTGAAAAACAGAAATTCAAATATCTTAGTCAAACTAATTTCTTGCTTCTCAACTTTCCACAAGCTAATTTGCGTAATTGCCAAACTCTGTTCTGTCTTTGGCCTGGGGAAACTTTTTTTTCTCTCCTTCGCAAGCTATTTCTTTCTAATTCCTTTCAGTGGGAGAAAGTCGACAAGTGGAAGCGATTTTAATCGAGAATTGTTGGAAACGAGATTTTGTTGGTTTTGAAATTAAGAAATATTTGAATAGCGAGTGAGGAAAAAGATTTTTATTGATTTTTTTATTTGGAGAATTTTCTCATAAATATTTTTCGTTTTGTTTGTCCCCGAGATATTTTCTCAAATTTCTATCGAAAATAAAATTCACATTCTGATTCAGAAATCCAAAAGGTGGAAACATGTGAAGTGGGATCTTGTTCAAAATATTTTATTTATGTTACAGAAGCTTTCCGAAAATATTTTGAAGTTTCATCCTCAAATGTCTCGAGAGCTTTCAATTCTTGATATTTTTGTGGAGTTCTAGGAACGTAAACTTTGTGTCACTCAACAAAGAATTGAAGTCCACTCTCCCGTCTTGTCCTTTTCACAAGAAAAAAAAAAATAAACGAAAGAATTTAAGAATGAAAATTTATTGTTTCCCTCACAACAAAAACTTTATAATTTGTTGGTTGCGTAACTTTTGTGAATAATTATGCCGAGGATTTTATGAAATGTGAAACCCCCAGGCGCTTAAAGGCATTTGTTCCATCATAGACAATTCTAAGCTTTGGCATAAAAAAGTTTACGGTTGTGTGGACTTGTAACTCGATGTTCAAACTGGAAGGTACGAGAGAGACTCGGTATCTACGTTTATTATCATAAAAATAATAATGCCTAGGCTTCCCCTTTGTTTGATTAATCTCGTGCGCACGAGGCAAGGTAGGGACGTCGTTGTTATACATGGAGGAAAAAAAAATCTCATCAAAATCTTTTCACCTTGCTAAACATATAAAGCGCAACATTAAACATTTTGTGAAACTACCGGAGCCGCACACGAAAGCTCTGCTCGTTCGATATTTTTGTTTCAAACTCAGATGGAATGCTGGAAATGTTTCTATAACGATAACAAACTAGAAATACCGTACAACGAACTAAAGAAAACAAAAATGCTTGTCGTCTCCGGATTCCAATATAGAAGAAGTGAGAGAACAAGTTTAAGTTGAGTCAGTTTTTGTTTAGATAAAATTGGTTGATTCGTTAGACGCTTCCTGAATTATCTGAAACTTGCAAGCTCAGACAAAAGCTTTTGAAGAAAAGTTCGCAACAGCTGAAGCAAATGTTTGAATTAAGAGGAGAACGCCCAACTTCTAAAATGTAAAGTTCGTAATTTCTAGAAAAAGCTTCGAAATAAAAGAGAGAAAATCGAGAAAACAATCTTAGAGGTTTCTGAAATTCATGAAGAATCAATATTTGATGATTCCACGACTATAAGCACAAATTGGCTTTTCTCCCCTAAGACGCTCTAATCTTTTAAGTGGCAAATTTTGTAAAAGAAGGACAGAGGAGAAAACGAGCTGGGACCAACAGCATTGCGTGCTTTAAATTTATATTTTATTAATAACATTCCTCTCGTCCTTGTTGGATTCTTCTCAGGTTGAAACGAGAAATTATTTATTCATTTCAGTGTCTTTCTCACTCTCTCTCTCTCTTTTTCGTTCTCGAATGCTTTCCTTTGTAAGATTAAAAAAGTTATGACAGTCTCGGACTTGAGAAGAGAAGCAAAATCTTAATTAGTCGACAAGCTGAGAAGAGCTTTCAAGAAGCATGACGAAGTTGAACTTTAAACTGAATAGAAACTTTCGTGGCCCTAAACACCACTTGCGAATTAATCGCGCGTGTTAACATTCACGTCAAATGCTGGGGAAAAGTTTTAATGATTGCAGATGTCAAACTTTTCTTCACCCAGCTTCTGATAATTATACAAACATGTTAAAGTATTTTAATGAGGAACTCGACGGGAAATTAATTGAAGCGGCTTCATGGATAAAACAGCTTAAAGTCATTGAGTTGATGCTTTATGATTCTTATTTCTCAACGCAAATAAATCAGCAAACTTAAATAAACGAAGCATTCGTTTCTATGAAGACATGGATGGCTTTCATTTTAAATACTAAGCTCGCAGTCATTTTGCCTTTGCCGTATCCGTTTCGTATATTTACATAAAACAGGAAAACTTTGCCATGTTCGCTTCATTCAAAACTCTATAACTCTCTCGTTAAGGAGTGAAGCAAATAAAAGTGTTAATTCTATGGTAAACTCAGCTTAAGTTCAAGTTTACTCCCGAACAGCGCCTGGCGAAATGAAATATTTCTGAGTCTCCCTCAGTGAACTGTGAAAAAAAGTTTTAACGAGAGAAACCAGAAGAAAGTCCCGCGAGAAATTCAACTGAATAAATGAAAAGTGTTTTAACGAGATTAAATTCAACGGAAAAGTTTGGAAAATTTCTCATCTCTCAAAGCAACTTGTTTGCGTTTTTGTCCCTCGTATGAATGCAAGAAGCAGCGGAAAATATCAAAATGGATCTGGAATTGAAACTAAAGTTTTGTTTACATTTTCTCTCATTGCAGGTTTTCTCAACTGTAATTCGACGACCCTTCAGTCATTAGCACAATTACAGGGTAAGTTTGTTTAGACATTTCTTTTCTTCAAAAGCGACGAAGCTTTTATCAGAAACTTTCTTGCAAACGCGATGAAATAAAAAAAACATTGGATACTTTGAAATGAAATACGAGCGATGGAAAAATTATTCGATATGCTTAGAAGTGACGTCGATATCCAGGAAGAAGCTGAACGAGATTCAAAAGAAGAAATATTGCTTCAATTCCGAATGACAGAAGAACTCATAAATTTAAGAAATTTTCTCTTCACTGAAGTAATATTTCGATTGCGAACGTAAATCATTTTCAATTGACGGAAAAGCGGCGGAGAATAAAATTTCCATCAAACTTTTTATAGCTGCATCAAGAAGAAAGTTGTTTATGCTCAAGAACCCAAACAATATTTGCGTATGGCGAAATATAATTCTGCAGGTTTTCTTATTTTTCTCCTCGAATGGAAAAACTTTTCAGACGCGCTTTTCTTGCTTTGCGGAGTCATCCCTTCTAAGCACAGAAACCTTGTCGTGATCAGCCGAATTCGTTTTGATAATTTAAAATGGAAAAGTTTTAAGTGATCAAGGGGTTTGTTCGTCAAATACACAGAGAACAATTTTTGAATTAAACATTCCATTAAATATTTTTTTACACGACTCAGTAAATCTTTTCCTCAATTTTCAACTCAACGAGAAAGTTTATTTTTCTTTCATTCAATATTTTGAAGCTTTTGAAAGCTCATTAAAGTTTTCTCCTCCACTTACAACCATCGTTCAAATGCATTGGCTTTAAATTTACTTCTCCAGCGATTTTATCGCTGAGGTTTTCTCCTTTGCGTGTTTCTCTTATCAAACGCGATGTAATAACATGCAATTTGCTAAAAAGGTTGATTAAAATAACGAAGAAAAATATTTATTATCGTCGGCGAGCGAGCGAGCGAGACGAGTTTACGTGCGTTGAGACTAAGGGAATTCTCAGCTTAAATGTGACAATTTCAGTCCATCAAGAAAGTGTTAACGAAGTTTGACTGTCCTCAACCCGAGATTTAAGTGCCCATCAAAATTTCATAACGCAAAAAGTTTTCTCGGCTTTTCTTGAAGAGTTTGCATGGAAACGAAGAACGAAGCGAGAGAAAGAAACAACAAAGGACTCAAGGGAATGAATTGCTGTCGGTTCACTGAGGCTGTTTTCCTCTTAAATGATAGATTATTGGAAGAACGAATTCGGCAGAGAACCCTCATCAAAAGGCAATACATTTTCTCGCCTAGATATACAAAGTTTTAATGTATGATAAATTCGAGCAAATAGTCCCAATGCCATCTCCCATCCCATTGGTTTGCGTCTGATGAAGGTTAGCGAGTTATTCCTCAAAAGCTAAGGAAAAGGATCGGCCATCGAAATAAAAATTCACCCCCCAACTTACACGGCCAGAGGGAATTCACTTTATGACAAATATGAGACGAACACACATTTCTGTGTCACGAGAGAGAAATTGACTTTTCGTTCAGGCGATTGATGACAAACCACCCTTCGTTGTAAAGGTTCTCGTTCTTTTCACCCTTCAACATGAAACTGCGGTCGTCAAACTTTGTAAAACTTTGATAAGAGATCAACGATCTCGAGCGTGATAACGAGAAACGATTTTCTTCTCCTCGCCTCACACACTGGCGAAGAAAAATGAAAGTTTTATGAAGTCTCGAGCAGACTTCCGAGTGCAATAACGCGTTGTTATCCTCTGCTCACGCTTTTTGTTGAGAACAGGTGTGCACAGGCCTCGCTTGTGATAAATTTTTATTATGTTACGGAAAATCCATAAACAGCTCGTTTTCCTTGATTCAAACATGCTTGCGATTCGGGGAATTAATTTATTGAAGCCAGTTGGACACACTACAATAATAATAATAAATTCAAGCCATTTAGAGCCTGAGCGAGAGCCTGAACCGCATGCACGTAAAGAAACACCTCAGTTTGTAAATTTTAATTGGTGTATGGCAACCGAGCGATTTTGTGAGTCAGAGAGCTCAAAGCTGATGGAGCTTTTATGCAAATTAAACTCACAAGACGAAAGTGGAAGCATTTAACGTACATCAGAGAGAAGGACGTTTATTACCTTTAATGAAAACTGAACCGTTCGTTGTGCATTTGAGGGTAGCGGTGAAAACAACAAGCTTTAGCTTCTCGGAGGAGAAGCTTTCAAAAAGCGAGCGCTTTGCTTTATTTCATAAATCTCTCAAAGCTCTGTTGCTGTCATCGTGTTGTCGCATCACGTAAAGCTTTTGCACTGAAGGAAATAAAAACTAATAATGAAACTTTCAAACCAGTAAAACCAATAATGCTGCTAGATTTATTTGCTGAATGTGCGGATTTTAAACGAAGCTCTCCAGCGCCATTAATTCGACATAAAATATGATGACACACTTATAAACAAATAACATACATAAGTCACAGCCAAACATGTATTTCTATTCGGTCAGCAGCTCGAAACGTTGCTGGCTAGAGAGATGGGGGGACAAAACGGCAGCAAATTGTTTTAATTTATCGTCTCCAACTCTCTCTCTCTCGCATTGCTACTAGCATCATCACCATCGACTGTAATCATTTCGAATGTGTAACATTTCATGCGACGACCGAGCCGCAAAAGAAAGACATGAAACAATGCATTTGGGGATTGCTCGAATGGAAACATGGCAGATGTGCTGGGGTTAATGAGTTTGTTTGTGGAGAAAAACTCTGCGAAACAAAAATGTCATAAAATAGCGTTGCGAGAGCGGAAAATGCCCAGTGACACAAAGAAATAGCAGCGCCATTTACAAATAGGTTTATGGTCGTGGACATTTGTTCGCTCTAAAGACGAAGAGGCTTTTATAGCGAAAAGCTTTTTATTCCATTCACAATAAATTTGTTTTCCTTCGAGTAAAAGAGAAGAAGTTGCGGTAGCTTTAATTTAATTTCATCTTCCGCAGAATGTTTCTTGTGGAGAAGAGCAGATATTCTCGTTGATTAGATGAACACAAAGAGATGCGGGCTGAGATGATGATGAAGGGGGACGACGACGACAACGATGAGTCTTCAATGTTGTCGAGAGCAGCTTCGCTTGACCTTGCGTGAAATCGCCTCATTCAAATAAACTCTCGTTTCTGTCAGCTTAGGGATTGAGGATGATGATTATTCTCTCATCAATGATGTACAAGCTTTTGTTAAGCCCTTCATAAGTTTCTTCTAACTTTTCCCCTGACACAGCCAATTTTACTCAATTAGAGATTAAGAAATTGTCTCCGTTTATAAGAAAGTTTTTAAGATAAGCACTCAACGACGTCCGATGCTTTTCTTATGTTATTGTTGCTATGGTGATTAGTTTCTTTCATTAATTTCTTCTCTTTTCTTTTCATTGCAGGAAAATTGGACTTCCACGAGTTCATACCTGGTAAGAGTCTTCTCCCATGACAGAATACGAGTCAAATGCTTGATGATTAATGCCTTAATTATTACCGAGATAAATAATTTATTCCGTCCGTATTTTTATTCATGATTACGTTTTTCGCTTTGTTGCTGTTAAACGCATTCGCCTTTTCGAGGCGAAAAAGAATTTACAATGCTAAGAAGGCTTCGCGTAAATTATGTTTTCTGCAAGTAAATGGAATGGGGCAACGTTTTAAATTAGCAAAGTGTGCTGTTCTTTTTCAGTGTCGCAGATTGATGGCACGGGCGAGTCAATTTAAAATTGATTAATTCCGTCACTCGGTGTTTCCTTCCGAGCTTTAGGAGACGCGACATCGCTTTTCCTTTTACGATCCAGGACGGAGAATCTTTATGAGATGAGAGAATAACTCGAGGAAAATTCAATATCGTCAACGGGAGATGGGAGAGCGAAAAGATTCAAAAGTCAGTGTCAAATTTAATAAATAAATATCGCTGAGAAAAAAAGAAAGGAAAGACTGTTTATGAAAATAAGAGCGATTGCTTTAAACGACAGCATATTGATTTTCGCTCAAACTTCTCCGTTGACTCTGTTTATTTTCACTAAGAGTCATTCGCCGTCGTCATCCTTCGTTGGGTGTTTATGCACGAATCATAAAATTTATGTGTGTCGGTAGCAAGCGAGAAAGCAGCTCTACGACTGACGCGAAGAATGATATTTTATTCTTCAAAAAAGAGAAAAAGGATATTTCGTGAATAAATATTTAAAAGCAAAGAGTTCTTCTTGTGAATAAAGAAAGAAAAGTCGTCACGAGATACGAGAAAGGATTTTTCATAAAATACGTTTAGACCTGCGAATTCGTCGTCGTCAGGGCGCTCTCTCCTTCTTATTGAACAGCTTAGGAAAGATTGACTTTTCTTACTTTCGAAAGGAACGAAAAAGAGATTTCCAACAATGACATGCTTGAATCGAGAGCTCCATCTAAGGTGGGTGAGGGGATTTAGGTTGTAACATTCTTTTGTTTTTCGAGAGGGACGGGCGAAAGTTAGATTTCTTTTTAAAGAATTCTTTGAAGCCTCACTTGGACGTGTTGACTTAAAACATGGATCGTATTAAAAATAGCTCAGATAATTCTATTTCATTCGAGACAAGGCTGAGAAACAAATAAATTTAAAACTTGAAAGAGAATGTCGACAGAAAAAGGAAATCGTCTTAACGTTGAGAACGGGGTACATCCTCTTCCCTCTCCATCTATTGCAAACTGAGCCTACGCTCTTCAAGTTTTAATTCTGCTTTAAAGCATTTGATTTTTTTCTGCTTGCTCAGCGCGAAAGGAGAAAAAGGTCAGGTAGAATTAAGCAAGAGGGAGAAATCAGTTCGGAGCCATAAAACGTTGGAAGGCAAACCACTCGGAAAGGAAAAACAGATATTTTTCTTCATCTCTGACCGGTTGTCTTGATACTTTCTTCATCCTATCACCCCTTTCGCCCTTCTCCGAAATCTGCCACAAGACATTTTGTAGGTCTCCTTTAAAAACACTGTAAAGAAATATTAAAGCGAAGACTTTTTCCTCGACTCACGGATGAAAGCACTAAAATATGTATTTTCAATTTTCCTAATGACATACTTTGAAATAAAAACAAAAACAAACTCACAGAAAGGATGAGAGCTTGTTGATGAAGAGCTGGGAAAATTTTGAGTTTACTTTGAATCCCAGAGCATTTCATTTCGAACTTGAGGTTTCAAGGAAAACTCTGAGCGTCGTCTCCAAGGATTTTAACGAGAAAAGTCTTCATACCTCGATCCCACTAGAGTTGAATAGATTTATTGCCGCATTTCCAAGCTTAAAGTTGAGTGGACTTTGTAACATTTAATGCTTGGTTGATCTGAGAATTTAGCGAAGTGAAGTTGAGAATAAACTCAAGCTTGGCTTAGGATTTGTTAGTAAAAGATGGAACGAGCTATCTCTTTTAAATTCAAAACTCTCCTCTCGTCCTTAATGTTTAAAATCAAATTTCATAAATCTTGTGATGAAAATGTTAGTTTAATGTTTTCAATTTTCTTCCCCATCTTGTTAAAAAATGTAATTGCCAGCGTTATTTAACAATCCGGCGAATATAACTTCAAACGATAACTGCTTATTGCTCGCCCTTTTCACCCTCGTTTTCCCTTTTATCTCGGAAAAACTCCGCCAAATGTTTTTGAGAGAAATCATTCTACGCAAAACTACAAAGCAGATATCTCTCCTTTTTTTTCTCTGTTACCATAAAGGTTGAAGTGGAGAATTCTACTTATCATGATAACGTTCCCGTTTCATTTCTCTGAAGAGTTCAAATCGAAGTTGAAGTCACATACAGAAAGATCATTAAAGCCAATGACCCGAAAGCAATTTCCTTCCCCTTCAACGCTTAATCGCTGTATTGAATAAGGATTTGCTTTAATTCAATTTCATCGACGAACGCTTCTGCAAACTAAAAGATTTATTTCAACGTTTTTTTTTGGTTCTTAATATTTCAATCATTAGTAATCTGTGACCTCATTTGTGTTTGTACAACATGTCATTTAATCCATGCAATTCGACGTAATCCGATTAGTTGGTAGATTTTTAATTCCGTTTTAAAAACAAACCGTTAAGCTGTTTAGCGATTGAAAGGAACAGCTTAAAGCAATTTCTCTGATTAAACTATTGTACAAAGCCTTTCCAGATCTCGATTATTTCTTTTATTGTGTCGGTAGTTGCTTCCGTATTTCTCTTCAAGCCTTTCCGTCTTGTAAGGATCGTATGGCTTTGTAATTCCAAATGAACTTCCTTCGACCGGTCGTTCCTTGAACCTTCTCAAATTACTTCGAACTAGATAATCATCTAGATCTTTGAGAACCACTTCAAAATAAAAGTCGAACAACTCTTTGTGGTTTTCAGTTATTTCATTGAGTGTTGTTGGATCGTCGAAGTGTAAGGCGAGTAAGAAGGGCACACATGCAATCAGTTCAGCATCCCACAATGACTCTGGCAAGTCAAACACTCGCTGGCACATTGGACTTAACGTCTCGATTCTTCTTTTGTATATCGTCACAATTTTCTTGAACCGAAACATTTTTTCTGATTGCTTTCTTCGGTATGGCTTGCATTCGTTGTCGTTGATATGGTTCAAGGAATAGTGGAGAAGCTTATGAGCCAAGAGTGCTTGGAACGCTGATCCGTTGCGAGCCCCAAAGATGAAAATTGTTCCGTTCAACTCAGTCACTGAGCAGCTGCTCAATTCGTTGTTCGATTGATCGTGAAGGAAATAAATTTCAAGAGACTTGATTTCTTTTGCTAACTTCAACAACGGTCTCAAAAAGATGTTTTCATCTAGCTTTGAGTAGATTTCTCTAACTTCGTCCATGTTGAAGCTTGTTCGCTTGAAGTGGGGATCGATTTTTGATATCGATAGTAAAAATTGAACTCGAGAGCTTGTGTAGTGCGCAACATGCTTCGCATTTGTTTCTGAGTGAGCTTCAGAAACGCCTGAGTCAAACGAATCCTTTTCAATGACGTCAGTTGAAGTTGATTGTTTCTCCTTTGATGTTACACGATATTCCTCGTTCAAGAGTTTCACGATGTCAAACGATTTGCTATTCAAAGCTACATCGACTGGTCGCTCTCCGTTCATATTTCTTATCCTCTGATTTGGATTAAAGCTCAGCAAGAGCTTGATCAACTCAATATTTCCCTTTTCAATCGCGATGTGAAGCGGCGTGTTAAAGAAACGATTTGCATCTTGAAAATTTATGTCTGCTCCAGTTGTTAGCAATCTGAAGACTTCGTTTTTATTCGACAACAGCTGCGTAGTCGAACTAATGACCATGCACAATTCCACGCTCAAATTGATTTCTGACTCCGTCATATTTCTAAAAACACATAATTCTTTTACGACTTGATTGAAAGCTTATCAATCGACTCACCAATATTAAAAATTCAAGAATTCAATAAAATTAGAAAAAAAATATTTTTTTCTCTAAATATTTAATATTACAAAATATAAATTGAATTCTGAGTTTTCTCTTCGACTAACAAATTGCAAATAAATCGATTTCACGACTGAAGTCACAGCAAACGAATAAAGATTAGCAGCGTCGACACATTCGTATAAATACCGCAAAATAATTTGATAAGATAACATATCAAAGCACTTAGCTTTGTTTGAGGGGAGGGAGGGAAGCCAGTGGAGTTTTCTGAGACTCTCGACTCTGACGCATTTATGTGGAGACGACTCAAGTGTTTTTGCTAAAAAGAGAGAAACATATTTCGCTTCGAATATTTTTGCGGAAAAGCTTGAATTTGTAAGCGATTGTTGCCTTGGAAATATTTAATACATTGAGCTTTTACTTCTGATTTTTGCCTTCTCGAGTCGCCAATGTTTTCTCGTTACGTAATAATGTTGAGGGCATAAATGAAATTTTCAAAATGCTGTGGACATGGAATTCTTCCATTGATAATAATCATAATAATTCTCCTTTTGAGAGAACCTCTCACACCACAAGGAAACCGAAATTCCTTTTGAAAATGTTTGCTGCTAATTGAGAAATATGCTTCTTTCTCCCTCGTAGAATTTTCCCTTGACGAAAATGAAAATGAAAATCACATAAAAAGTTTTTCAATCAAGTCCTCAAGATGAATTAATCAGGCATGTCCGGATGATTAAATGATCAAGCAACTTCTTGAATTTCAATTATTTCAAGAACATCAAGGCTCATTGGAATTATTTCGAGTAGCTTTGATTGAATTAGAACGATTTTTTGTGTTGTTTCGAGTTAAACAAACCACTCAAAATTAATGGTGTCACGAGTCGAGTTGTTGGCGGAATGAAGCGAAGAGATTATCGGTCACGGAGTAGGCGAGAGAGGACTTGCGTAACTTATCAAAGCGTCAAAGCTGTAATGTTTTTACTAGCGGAAGTAACACTGCTACATAGTGCGCCAAATAAATGTTACAAAATTCCTTGCTCATTCGTTTCTTTACAATCTTCCCACCATAAACTCTTGCGGAAAATCTTTATGGGTCCATCTCTTCTCTCACTGCCTCCAGTGTGCGGCTGTTAAATTGGTGAACCATATTTTTTCATAAATAAAAGCAGTCGTCATAAATTTAGTTGAGATTATTTTACGACATCGTGTGTAGTCGCTTGGGGACCGATAAAAAGGAACAAAACTTCTGACCACAAATGCTTTTATGCCGCGCCATTCTTCATCGCTTTTTATTTGCATAATTGAAAATCAATGATCGCAAATTGTGTTTTTAAGGGAAACACAGTGAATGGGAAACATATTGAATGTAAAATATTTTTTTTTCGACTAAGTAAGTGGAGCAAGAAGTCGATTGATAATTAAAAGTAAGCAAGGCAAGGCTCTCTTTTTTATCGGAGTGAAACCAGAGAGAGGCTGGCAAGTGCTATCATTAAAATGATGGGTATGAATTTTTACATAATTTTGTCGTTAAATTAGCATACTTTTAACAGCCTCGACGAAAAAGAGAAAAAAACGAGACAGAATTTAAATGACGACACACAGAATAAACATTTTAATCACATTTTATGCAATGGAGAGCATTAATTGAATTTATTGCCTCAGTCGACTTTTAAACCAAATAATCGCTTCGAATTGATATTGCTTCATTCGCTAAACACGACGACATTAATCTTGGACAGTGCTTAGTGCTGTAGATTCTGTTTTTAGCGTTTGAGATAAGACGAGAGAATTCGTCATTCGAGAGCAGGAGATGTTTAATGATGAAAAGATTTTTAATTTCGTTTTACGAGCCAAGATGACGTGTGCAGATAAGGAAGAAACAGGCAGAGCAGATCCGTTTTATTACAGTGAAAAACCCGTAAAGAATTGCGTATAAAAACGAGCTTAAAAGTATCTACAATGGATGTGTAGTTGAAGAATTTCTCTGACGTGGTTCATGCATCAAAAAACTTTACAAATTGCTTTAAAGTAATCTAACAAAATGCATTAAGGGTTTGCATCTCCCTCTTTCTCTCCATCAACTTTAAAGCTGATAATGAGTTTATAAATCATAAGTTTCAGCAACAGCAGCACCAACTCTTGGCACGTCCTGTGTGTTTGTTTATGAAAAGAAAATTTGGAATAATTAGAGAGAAAGATTTTAAATCAAAAACTTATCGTTGATGACTATGCACACCAAGTGACCTAGAAATGAGTTATGAGAATTTGTTTATAATTAACTACTAACTTTAAGTTAATTGTGATTGCATCAGCAGAACGCTTTTGCTTCTCTAGAAATTCCATTTTGGTTGCATAAGCAAAGCAAGGAGCAATTAAAATTCCATTACAATTTCAGTTGCTTTCCTCAATCAAAACTTCAAAAAAGGAAATTACGAGAAATGTTAATACGATTCGTTAAACAGTTGAGCTTTAATTCGTCTCTTTGAAAAAGGCTTTGACAAAGTTTTCTGATGCGAAGATCGCAGTCATAAGTTTTTAATCAAAGCGTATCATTAGCAAAAGTCTTTACTCTTCTTGGTTTACTGTTGACAATTTAATAAACTACAATATTACGTTGAACACTGATCCGAAATTAAATTAATCTCGTAAAATTCTCTTTGAAAGATTAAAATGAATTCTGACCTACATACGAAGAATTTAAATGAGAAATAAATTCCTTAAAGGAAGACTTTCATACGACACACATCGACACAAAGTTGTCGTTATGAATTTTCCCTCTGCTTCGTTTCCACTGAAGCATAAGTGAGGGGAGGAGTGAATGGGAATGAACATAGAAGCCAATGAAGAAGATAAACATCATGAAATCTCCATATTTATTTTTATGTCTGAGACCTGCCGAAACTTTGTTATCATCAATTCAGGTTCGCTTAGATATTCAAACTCGAAGCGCATTGCTTTTTATTGTCTAAAATTCTTCTTCGCCGGGGAAGTATTAGGATGATTCGCCTCACATCACGAGCAATTGATAAGCACACGCATGATTATTCTCGCCGCAAGATCATCCTCGAAAGCAAAGAAGAAAAAAAATAGCAGAGGAAGGAAGGAAGGAAATGCTCTCACGCACAATTCACTCGGTCCACAGGAAAATTGTCGTGTTATTTAGTCTCATGCGACTTAAATGCTTTAAAATGACGATGCTGATGACGAAAAAGGAAAAAGCCTAAAGGGCGAGGCACAACGAAATGATATGAGCGACTTTATCTCTAATTTTCCATCTGCGCATTTCGTTTACCTTAGAGAGAAATTAAATGCAAAATTACTTTTACAGCTCCTCTTCCTACTTACCTTCGAGCTTCCTCAAACCCATCAACGACATTAAAGCAAAGAAACGTTTAGTTTTAATTTGAAGAGAGAGAAAATGTTTACAGAAAGTTCTGAGCGAGAGGCAGAATGGAAAAGCCAAGTGACCTTCAGCGAAAGAAGCAAAAGCCAGCACTGACTTTACACCGGATATAAATTATAATCTGTAATGCTTGTACAATTACTACTAAAAAGCGAGCGATGAAAATTGCTCTACGGCAATGAAAGAAAAGCTGAGGATTCGACTGGCGGAAATGTTTTATTTCAACTCGACTTGAAAGCTGAATTTTCATCTCGTTTCCCGCTTTTTCTTCATCTGCAGCCCTTGACTTTCAAGTGAACATGAGCGAGAGAGATTCGGAATTAAAATATTCACTTCAGCACCACGAAATTACAAAATTTCGGAATTCAAGAAACTATTTCAATTTCAACAACTTTTTGTCGTAATGAACTCGATGACGTCAATGCTTTCCAACTGAAAGTTATTAGTGCTGAAGTCCACACAAAAAAATGTTTTGCATAATATGGCCATTAAGCTTTTATAAAAGTTCTGCTTCTCGTTACAGCAAAGAGATAAGAACGAGACTCAAATTGTCATGAATATAAAGTCTCGCATGTCATTTTCATTAATTCCGAGATTTCTTTTCTTTCTTTTTTTATAAAAAAATGTTTCGACTTCATTGTTCGCTTTTACAATATTTCACGAGAGCAAAACCTTGTTGAGCTCAAACGCTGCAAATGAAATGTTTCAATTCACAAGTCTTTGTAGAAATTCATTCCTTTAATGGAAGTCCTTAGCTGAGAGTGTTGAAACACTTTTCTTTTGATCTCAAAGTTCAATTCAATATTTACTCGCTTCGTCGAATCATTTCTTGTGGGCATTTACTCTATCGTCGTGTTATGAATGTCCTTCTACGCCTCCCAATGTCCTAAAGACATTGTTTCAAGTCTCGAACGCAGGCTGACATTAATTATAAATTGTGGGAGTTTTGCTGAGTTTCATTTCGGTTAAACGACTTGTTTATCTTCCCGCTGGTGTGAACAATTTTGGTAGAATTGCTCATTTAAAGGCGTCTTTAACTAGCTTAGACAACGATTATCAGCGTTACATGCTCAATGGGTTCTTCACGTGTTTATGTACCGCTCGAAGGCTTTCAAGATAAAAGAATATCCTAGAGCTGCTGCTGCTGTTGTGATGAGCAAATGTATCAAGCACATCTCGAATTTATCGCTCGACTCCTCAAATTGCGTCAACAGGAGAAGCGATTCTTCTGTTTTTCATCTCCCCTTACATGTTTATGTTGCTGAGCTTAAGAGAAGAAGAAAACTGTGTTCGTTTGCCTTTCCGACAAGCCTCAAATTTTCCTAAAGCTTTTCACCAAAAACAAGAAATAGAGTGAAAGATATGTTAGTACAAATATGATTATGCTTAGGCATAAAACTCAGACATCTCATGCATGAAGAAATGAATAATAACATCTAAAAAGCGAAAACGTTCAAAGCTCTGTGAATTTGAATAAATTCATTTGTCGGAATGAAGAAAGGAAAATCCTTAACGTTCTATACATACAAATTGCTGTTTATTCTATTCTGCGTTCGCTAATGTCTCATTTGCCTTTTCTCTTCAAATGAATCTTCATTCTTCTTATTCAATCTGCCTTTATTGGCGTACTGAGGGATACATGCATGTTGGAGAAATAGGTTTACAATAATTTGATGAAGAGACAAAATCATCCACGCATGGAGAATACTGACGAGATTCGGATCTCAACGAGCACGGTAGAAATGATATTTCAACGTATGCGAGTGGAAAATTGATAAACCTTGATAGGATGGAAGGCATATTGGCATGCAGATCTACAATGAAACCGAGAATGTCGATGTTCCGTGAATAAATGATGACTTTGGAGGAGAAAATATTCGCAGCAAAGTGCTTTGAGTCGAAGAGTAGCGAATATTATTTTACACTAAGGCTTTCGATTGATTTTTATAAGAAACTCGATATTTTGCGTGAAGTTTAAAGTAAGAACTCGACATTTATTGGCTTTCGATTGATTGGTTGTTCGTCATGATTGTGAGCACTTATTGGTTTCCTTGTCATTCTCCTTCCTGTTTAAACTGTGTCAAACTCGCATGAGCTGAATAACAAGTCTTGTAACCGATGGATCATGACGTGAATAAATAGAAGAAGCGAAAAAATGAGAAAAAGAAAGAGAGGGGGAGCCATTAAGGGTTAATTTTTATGCAATTTCATCGCTTATAGAAAAGTTCGAACTAACTTTTGATGTTTTCCGGCTTCATTTTGGCGAGCCCTCCCATTGTGTGCAACTTTTATGATGTTTCATGATTAATTATTGCCGAGCTTTCTTCGGCAGAACCTCAAAAATTATTAATTAACATTCAACAAAAGTTTTCCATAATTAAAATTTAAGTTTTCTTTCTTTGCTTTGCTTTCCTTTGAAAAGAATTTGTTCGCGTTGAATCCTTTGAAAATAATTTTTTCTGCTGACGCTTCGCAGATATTTCATAATTCAAAAGACTTATCAGTGAAACTTCTTTGACCTGACTGAATAAAACAAACTTTATTTTCATAGAAAGTTGTGCCAATCCTAATCCCCGCAGTGGACAGAAATAAAATATTGATTAATGTTTACTTGTAGAACGGCTTTAAGCCGAAAGCTGCTAATGGTTTCTTGAGCTATCGCAGATGCCGACTTAGTCAAAGTAAAAAAAAACTCATCAATCAAAAACACTGAATCATCTATAATCTGGGTTAAAAGAATTTCTTGTTGAATAAATTTAAAAGACTGAGAACGAAATGGATCCCAATCTTTGAAAATTTATGGAACGAAGCAAACATCCGACATTGGATAATCTTTTAAAGCGAATGTCTATGTGCATGTCATGTTGAAATAGCTCACTGAACCGCAAAACTATTCTTTCATGATATTTAAGTGAGAATCTTGTTTTCCTTAGTTTACATTGGGCTCCTCCTCTTAATCAACTTTTCTCAATGATTAAACGGAGTCAAACAATTTACTTACAACAATCAATCTCTTACAACAAAGTTAGTTGGTTAGCAAAATAATTGAATCATGTAAATAGTTCATTGTTCATCGGACGGATCACCTTTAATAACATGAGCATTCGAGGAGTTGATATCCCTCAAGCGTTGCTGCAGAAACATAATATTGAACAACATGAAAGTTTGCTGTGTAACTGTCGAGCTTCGTGTTAAGTTCTCCATTAAGCGATTCTCCTCGTTCATTGAATTACAGTCGCTTTGGTACATCATCCAACCGCTACTCAAGTGAACAAACGATAGCTTGATGTGTGTGATGAAATAATTTAAAGTCTCTAGTTACCACTTACCAAGCTACCAAGCTAATGGTAACTCAATTGTCAAATGAATTATCTCCAACAGTAAAACGGAAACTTTTAGCTTCAATTGCGGTTCTTCTTGTTCTTTGCTTTTCCGTCGCAGTCTCTCGTCACACATTCAATTCGCGAACTCTATAATAATCTCTGCAACAAAGAGACTCACGGGAGAAGCCACCAGGGAAAGCCGTCGCTTTGGAAAAAGCTCGCTTAATGGCAGTCGTTAATGACTTTCATGATATCACTTTCAATTGTGTTTACATGACTGTCGGTTGAGATTGCTAACGAAAGAGATTGATGATAACTTTTCTCAGTTTTTCCTCCGAAAACTCTTGAAGAGGCGAGAAATCCTATCGTTTCTCACTTCTTTGTTTGCCGAAGCAGCAGTTCGACAACTTTTTCAAGTAAAGTTTCAAACTCAAAGGATTTTTCTTTTTCTTCTCGAGTTTAGTCTTTTAAAGAACATTTTCCATCAAAATACGAAAAGAAGAAGAGGAAACTCAAGATTCTTCTTTCTAAAGAAACTTTGACAAACGGCGATTAATGGCAGCGTGAAGCATTCTGTCGATAAAGCTCAATGGTGAACTTCGTTATATTTTTATCTGCAACAAAATATTCACAGGATTCACGATTAAATTAAATTTCCAGGCTAATTGATAATGGAATAAAAACGTTGTAATTAACATTGTTTGTGTCTCATTAGCATAACAGGATTGTAATTTAATTTAAAATGCCAAAGGATATAGCTCGAGATCAATCTTAAATTCAAGTTAAAGCAGAAAAGGAAGAATCAAAAGGTCAAATCAAACTTCGATTGTCGATCACTGAAATTCAACTTTAAAAAGGTCGGAGAATCTTTTTTTTTTATTAAATTCATCTCACGCTGGGCGGAAATGTTGATGATTGAACGAGGGAAACAGATGGATTTGCGTTGCTATTCGACGCCCTCTCGATCCCGATATCATCCTTAATCAAATTTAATGATATAACTTCCACACATCCGATTGTGGATATGTTTTATGAATTTCTAATTCAAGGAAGAAACCAAAAGCGCCAGCTGGTAATATAAAAGTTTTTCCGTCTCTCGCCTTTCATGCTTTGATTTCTCTCTCGTTTTTTTGTTGATGGCTGACCAAACACTGACTGATACATTGTCGACAGCAAGAAAGATTTCTCTTTCTTGTGAACTGACTCGTTCCAGCTCGTAAAATATTCAAGTCAATCTTTGAAGCTGAAACCATTTTTTAACCAAACGTATTAAGAACGAAAAGAGCTGATGAAGTCTCTCGCAAAAAAGCGAATTGAAATGGGGAGAATGATTTATGCATTGAAATTTTTTTTCTTGCTGCCGACAGGAATCTTTTCATAAATCACATTGTGAATTTATTCGATTCATTTCCTCAATTACGAATAATCAATTGTTTGAACTCTCGCAAGAGGAAATCACATGCATTTGACACAGACTTGCAGTCGAATGAACTTGTCTAATTTTCTTTCTTTTTGCTTTTTTTAATTTAGGCAAACCATTTTATCAGAACGACGAGCCAACTGAAGAATCTGTTGGATTCATTGACGGAAACAACTTACAAATTGGATCTCCAGCTCGATCATCACCACACTCGCAAGGCTCTGACAACGGCGAACGTTTCTCGCGTAAAGTTTTCGTTGGCGGACTCCCACCAGATATTGATGAAGGTGAGGAATTGAAAATTCAACAAGTCGAATGATTAAACTAATTTGCTTTTGTTTCCAGATGAAATCACATCATCCTTTCGTCGGTACGGCCCACTCATCGTTGATTGGCCACACAAAGCGGAGTCTAAATCTTATTTCCCACCGAAAGGCTACGCTTTCTTGCTGTTCCAGGTGAGCTATTTAAACGGAGCCAATTAAATATTTATTGCGTTGAGCAAGAGAGACTGGGGAAACTATTTTCAACTTTTAACTTAAATGATATTTTATCGACGCCTTGTTTAGTTCTCCAAGAGTCCGTGCAAGACAAAATTAATTAAAACCTCGAGAGAGTCGAACAAAAACATAAATTGAAAGCAATATTTTTCCCATCGCCAACTGAAGAAAGAAGTAATAAAAATGCAACGAGGAAGGAACAAAAACTTTTCAAGATTGCGAAGAAAGAATTTTTAATTTTCGCTTCTCGTTTGTGTTTCTTGTTGCTCTCTCGTATTTTGCGCCACGCTTTTAGTTCCTGATTGCTTTCGGGATTCAGTTCTTTTATAGCATTGAGCAAAACTTTCGCATAGAAGCAAAAAGTTCGAGTTCCGTCTTTACTTTGATGAACGAACTGAAATAATTTCGTATGAGAACGTGAAAGTTTGAGCCCTGCGGCTATTCAAGCAAATAAAATTAACAAAGAGGAGAGTTAGGCTGTTAAATATTTTAGTTTGTTATGCAAAAAGGAAGTTTTACCGTGATCGGATTAAAGATGAGATCTCTCATTCAATCCAACATCGATTAACCTTTCACAGCCAGAAAACAAAACCGTTGATGCTCTTTTTGGTGTCTTTGACATTTTTCTTTTTGCTTCTTTTGTCCAAGATTGTTATTAGATTTCCACTTGAAACTTTTTCCGTCCTCACGCCTCCGGAAATAAGAAGGAAAAAAAAGTTTAGCTGAAATTGTATTTTGAACAAGGTTCAGATCGCTCGAGACCGATTTGAATATGTAAACTTTCCCGGAAATTGTCGAGAGCAGTAGAGAAGTGAAAATTGAGTCAACAAGTTTTCCAATTTCGTATTTTTTCCACAGGACGAATGCTCGGTTCAAAATCTGATTGAAAATTGCATCATCGAGGACGACAAGCTCTATATCTGTGTCTCTTCACCCACCATCAAAAACAAACCAGTGCAGATTCGCCCATGGCGCTTGTCAGACGCTGACTTTGTTTTAGATGCTTCAATGTCGTTGGATCCTCGCAAAACCGTGTTTGTGGGTGGAGTTCCGCGCCCTTTGAAAGCTCGTAAGTTTGTCTTCTTCTACATTTTCCCTTGCGGCATTAATTTTGATTTTTATTACGTTCCTTGTTCCTTTTAGTTGAACTTGCTATGATCATGGATCGTTTGTACGGTGGAGTTTGTTATGCGGGCATTGATACTGATCCAGAGTTGAAGTACCCGAAGGTAAATATTTTTAGCTCTGACAAAGACGGAGATTTGATTAAATTCTTTTTCCTAGGGCGCGGGACGAGTTGCTTTCTCTAATCAGCAAAGTTACATCGCTGCTATCTCAGCTCGTTTCGTTCAGTTGCAACATGGAGACATTGATAAGCGTGTTGAAGTCAAGCCGTACGTCTTGGATGACCAGATGTGCGATGAATGCGGTGGACAGCGTTGCAGTGGCAAGTTTGCGCCATTTTTCTGCGCTAACGTCACTTGTCTTCAAGTAAATTTAAATTAAAACAAATAAATTCCAAGGAAATTTTTTATAATTTTTCTTTCCTTTTTTAGTATTATTGCGAGCACTGCTGGGCTACAATCCATTCCCGTCCCGGACGTGAATATCACAAACCATTAGTGAAGGAAGGAGCTGATCGTCCTCGTGCTGTTCCATTTCGTTGGTGTTAAGCGCTTCATTAACAAACATGCCGAGCGATAAATTTAATTTCAAATCGTTCATCACAAGATAGATAAATTTTTTGTTTCCTTCGTTGAGGAACTCAAGCGAAAGTAATTTATATTTAACAAAACAAAAAAACTTTTACTTTCAAAGTTGCGCGAAGAATGCAAAAGTCGATCTCGCCTCATCAATGAAAAATTAGTCAAATAAAACAAAAAACAAAGCAAACATTCAAAAGCGAGAATGAAAATTTGTTCTGTCAACACAAAAACTCCGAAACGGGACAAGTTGTGTAATAAAAATCTGAGATAAACGATAATTCTTTTCTATGAATGTACCAAACGTTCGTTTTTATTTTCTACTTTTTAATCAAACTTTGCTGTTAATAAATAAAATAATTCAAGCCATATTTTTGCTCTAAGATCTTAAACGTTGTTGCACAGTAAACCAGATGAAGTTGATTTGACTGCTTTTGAAGCGGTTGACAGTTTGATGACAGACGTTACGGCTGATCAAGTGGCATAAGCCGCCGATGTAAAATTAAAAAAAGAGTTTTGTGTCTCAGTTCGAGCCTAACGAAACCAAAAAATATTTCATTTTTCTGTTTTTGTTGCTCTTCATCTTTGTAGTTGGAAATTACTTCAAGTACCTAAAGTGTTTTCTATATTTCATTAGTTTCCCGTTAAAGTTTTGTTTGCCTTCGTTTTTCATCGTCCTAAACTTGTGATATATTTTAAGACGTTAGGGAAGCGATTTCTTTAAAACGTGCACTTCATTCGACGAAGAGGCTTTATGTCCTTGACTTTAAGTTGATTTTTTACTTTTTTTTTTGTTTTTCGTGTTTTTTTAGCGAATAAGAACTTTTTTGATAATTTCATCTTTTTAATGTGTTTTTGATATATTTTTGCAATTTTTATACCAACTCTTTTTGCGAAAGCGAGTCGAATATTAATCTAGAACGATTTCATTAGCATAAATTTTATTAGCAAAGCTGGCGCGGTCTTGTCGAGCAAAATCTCTTAAAGAGTTAGGGAGAGACTGCGTCATCGGAATATCTAATTAATAAATATATTTTCATCTCGTTAGTTGAAATACGAATATAAGAAGAATTTTGTAATAGTTTTATCACGAAAAGAAAAGAAAAAAAATAGCGAAAAATAAAGTTTACTTCTGTCGAATCAAAGATATTGCTCTTCACTCACAGAAAATAAGTTTTTCTTTGATAAACAAAAAAAACAAAGCTAAGTCAATAAGCTTAAAATTAAATTTATTTTTTATTTTGACGAGAAACATTTGTCGCATGAATATTTTTTCTCTTGGAAGAAGAATAAGCTTAAGTTCAGTTGATTCGGGCGGAAGCTTAAGCTGTTGAGCCACTCAAAAATCAAGAATTTCGAAGCCCTTAGCTGTCATTGTTGATTCGGGAAAGCAAAATTTCTCCGAATTTTATTTTTTATAAAAGTATTTCGCATCTTAAATCGAGAAATATCTTTGTAGCGCAAGAAGTATCTCCACTTAGAATCAAACAGAAAAGACAAAAATCGTTAAATAAAAAAAACATAGGAAAGGGCAATAATTTTTCTTATTAAATCGTAAGCAGATTGTCAAATTGATTTTTGAACTGATGATTCTCGTTCACTTAGAATGGCCGCTTAAAAGCTATTCCATTAGCGAGAAGGACAACCCCATTCAGAAAGATTATTAGAGAGACTCGTAGAACTCTTTTCATTATCATTCAAGAGCGATCCATTTCAATACGATCACAAAAATTATTCCTTTTCTACCGTTTGCCTAAACATAATATCTACGAATATTAAAAGAAGAAAAAGATGAAGAAGTGAATGCGAGCTCATAAATTTTCCTTTCTTCCTCTTTTGTGGAGTTTTCCAATTGAGAAAATTTGTATTTCTCGCTCTTTCAATGGAGAAGCTGAGTTCAAACTCTTTTTTGTTTTGTTTCAAGTTTCCCTTATCTCCTATCTTTCTTTAGGTCCTAGAGCAATAACTAGTGATACATAGCGTAAAAGTTGTAGTTTAATTCCTGATGAAAAGATATATTTTTGCTCCGTTCGTTGTTTCACGATAAGAAGAACTCGATTTTAGGTTTTGTTTGTCTTTCTAGATCCTTCATTTTTGAACACATAGGTATTTTTATAAACTCTTGATTCTTTAAGAAAAATGCATGAACAAAACAAGTAAAAAAACAACAAAAAAAAATGGAAAAACTAGTAAAATCTTAAATGTATTTTTTCTACTAGTGTTTAATCAACAAACAAAAAAGAAGATGAAGAAGAATTCTTAATAAAAACGCATACAAAGAACAACAAATATCTAAACGCAATTTGATATATTTTTAGTAAAACAACTGACGGCTTGATCATCAACCGATCAGCAAGAAGATTAGCGAAAGTTCATTTTTATATTTTTATCTTTTTCGTCAATGAAAGAAATCAATGAAAGTCTTTAAACAGAATCAAAATGAGCAATAAACGACTGTTAATGGATTTTCTTTTCTGAAAGATAAATGTAATTTCACCTCTCACGCTTTCGATGTCATCGGAAGTTTGAAAGCTTTGTCGAAGTTTTCCCTTCTTAAATAATATGAATTGAAGTCCTTAAAGAGTTGACTCGAAAAAAAATGAATTAATCCTTTTCTCAAACTAAATGTGCATTGAACGTTTAATCGAACTCAAGCTCAGTATGAATGTTAAAATTTTTCTTTTATCGGAAAATTCCTTTCATAACAAATTTTCACTTGAACTTAATCGTCGTTGAGCAATTGATCGATTGTTTATTCAGTCCATTATCAAATCATTAAAGTCTTAAAAATTCTTGAAGCTTTCAATGTCAGTTTTGAGATAAAACATTCTTCTGAAAGAATTTATGAAGAGGAAAGCCTTCTTACCAAACAAAAATCACTTCTCACTATCATCACTGATCTGATAAGAAAACTAACAAAAAAAGGTTTCAATTTCTATTATTGGTCGAACTCAAACTTTAATTTCTTAAACTGTCATGATTGTTCATTTAAAGAAGAAGAAGAAAAGTGTCTGGAGTAGGTTCTGGGACGATTTGCTAAAGGCAAAAGCAAAAATAACTTCATAAAGAATCTTAACCCTTTGATTCATTAATCTCTTAAGAGCCGAGCAACGAAGAATTTGTTGCGAGAGCCTAAAACTATCAAACTTTAACATTTGCATACTCTGGCGCCTTATCGTTAATGACAAATTTTTCAAGACGACTTTTTCTTAAAGATATCGAACCTATTCCATGAGAAGGAGAATTAAAGCATTGCACATTTCAAACCAAACAAATATTTGAACAATAGTGATCAGTTCTCTTTGATTTTAGTTTCAATCTAGTCGAAAATAAAAATATAATCGCCATTTTTTTAAAATAAAAATAAAACGCGAATGAGCTGAAAATATTTGCGAGAAACCTAAAAATAATTTCGCGGCTTATTCGCGAGTGAGAAAATATTGTAAACAAAGAAGTTTCTAATTTATTTTGTGGTTGTAATCGAGTCAAGATTTTAATAAGCTTTTGACTTTAGATTGTTTTCACATTATCGATCAGAAAATTCTCGAAAATTTACTTTGCTCGACTTCTTCAAAAAAGATTTTTGCGGTCGTTGTGTTTCTGCTTCAACATATGATACAAGGATTAGGTTACAACATAAATATTTTAGTGAGAAAAGACAGATTTGAGAGAAAGAATAAAATATTCAAAGTTCAGATTAAGCTTACCATAAAATAAACCAAAATATTGAAAGTGAGAATCAAGAAGAAAATTATTTGTGTCCTTTGAAATGAAATGAAAAAAAAAATGTCAAAACAAAATAAAATGTCTTGTAGTCAGTTACGGATGAACAAACCTTTGATTTGACGTTCAAGTGATAGCAAACTCTACCCGTAGTTCATTTCGTTCTATATAAATTCATCAGAATAACAAACAAGAAAAAAAAACAGAACGAAACAGAATTGTATTTAGTCGAACTAAAGGAAAAAATCAATTTGTCATAATTTTTTAAAAAACTTTTTTATTTTTTTATGATGACGAAAATTTTCTACTGGAGAAACATTACGAAACTGATTTGATTATCTTAAAAGTAAGATGAAGAAAGCAAAGCGGAAAAAGAATTTTTCATAATTTTAAACAAAAAAGTTTCGACAAATTTTGACAAATTTCAGAAAAATAAATATTTTCAAAAATTAAGTATCAACATGTGAATGAAAATAGAAAGAAAACAATGGACATCATCAACCAAAGTATAAAATTAAATCTTTTTTAGGTGAATGGAATGTTTTTATACTTGTAGTAAAAACAAAAAGAAAATAATAATAAAAATTAATGATTTAAATCAGTGAAAGTGTTTTAAACTTTCATCGAGAACACTGAGACCTTTCCGCCGCGTCTAGGATCAATCGCTGCTTCGAGTTTCCCATTTTTCCTGGCAATTGCGATCACTGATGCAAAGCCACTGATAATTGGAGCTTGCTCGAATGTCTCGTGTTCCTTCGACTCGAGGAATCTTAAAATTTCAGGATTGTAACCGTCTTCAAAACGAACGTACATTGGTTGAAGTTGGTGATGTAATCGTTTCTCACTGAGCGACTCTTCGATTGTTTGATTCAAGTACAAATATCGAATAATGAATTGGACGATTGATGTCATGATGAGAATTCCTCCTGCTCCGCCAAGAACCAAAGAAACTTCTTTATTTTCATTCACAGCAATCATCGGAGACATCGACGAGATTGGACTTTTCTTTGGAGCAATGAAGTTCGCAGGAGCTGGCAACAAACCGTCAGAGTCAGCTGCAGGGATTGAAAAGTCGTTCATCTCATTATTGTAAATGAGTCCTGTGCTCTCTGACATCACATAAGATCCCATTCTGAAATTGAATTTATGAGAAAAATAATTCACTTTCCTAAAAGCAACTCACACCAAATTGATTGTTGAAGTCAAGGCAACAGCGTCGCCATTAGGCGCGAGAATCGAGATATGACCAGTTCCATGATCGACTACAACTGAAGCATTAGCTCCGTAATGCGCAAAGTCATTGAAGGTCTTGTCGTCTCTGATTTGATTACGAATTTCCTCAGCATACTCAACACTAACAAGCTCCTTTAACGTCTCGATAACTTCGTTAGTCTCTTCATCGCCAAGTTTTGTTCGTTTAGCGAAAGCAAATTTGAAAGATTCCATGAGACGATGATAAAGAAGTTTATTCTCATTGTGATATTCAATTGAATGATTTTGAAAGTCGTAACCATTGATGATGTTGATGATGAAGTTGATAATGTTTCCAGTCGCTGGCAAAGGAAAATTGTAAAGGCTTTCTCCGTTGAAGAGTTTTGTTTCTACTGGTTTCCCCCATTTCGGTTCATAACTAATCAAATCTTCAATCGTGAAGATTCCACCTTCGTCATTTACTTCATTGACAATCTTTTGAGTGTACGACCCATTCACTGAATAGAAAGCATGGGAACCTTCCTTAGCAATCGCTTTAAATGTTTCTGCGAGCTTTGGACTTGTTTTCAAGACGCCTTCCTTGTAGAACTCGCCAGTGTTTGGATCAGTAAAATATTCTCTGCGATAAAAAATTGTTTTTTCAATGTAATATTTAAATGTCAAGTGGCCACTTGCCTGTATCTTGGATTTTCTTTTATCTTATCGCCGCGCTCCTCGAAAATAGACGCTAAATACTTTGAAATTTTAAAACCTTTTTCTGCAACATCAATAACTGGTTGAACGACTTCATCCCACTTGAGTTTTCCATATCTCTTATGAAGTTCGTAAAGACCTTTAAGCTCTGTGGGAACAGCAATAGCAAGGCCGCCTTCACGACTTGATAAATCGTCAGGGAACATATCTTTTGAAGCTTTCAATGGAGCAACTTCACGAGCGTTCAAAGTGTCGACGATTCCTGTTTCTTTGATGTAAACAACAGCTAAGAAACCGCCGCCTAAGCCTGCACTTTGTGGCACAGTTAAACCTTGACAGAGTGTTGCTGTGACGATAGCATCGACTGCTGTTCCACCTTTCTGGAGAATTCCCACAGAAATATCCGTGCACTCATCTGTCGATGTCGCAACAGCACCTTCCAATTTATCTTTCCTAAGAAGGAAATAAATTCCAACTCCCAGGCCAGCTAACAAAGCAACAACGAAGACGCAAATTCCAAAAATCACTGAGGACTTCATGATGCGACTCAATTAACGTCAACTTAACGAATGAACGAGCGATTACTGTCAGCTTTGTGAGAGACTAATTAATTACTGATAAGATAAGCTGATAAAAAGTTTACGAGCGGAGCTTTCCAGGTTCAAAAAGTTTGAAGCGTAAACATTTTTCGTTAAACATGTTTTATTGAATTCTTTTGCAACATTTTCTTTCTAACATAATATTTCACTACAAAAACATTCATTTAGATTGAATAGAATTGAGTCGTAGCTTGTGATGATTGTAACTCAATTTGTGCCATCTTGAACTGCAAACGTTGAAGCCATTTTAAAAGAGCTTCGCTTGGATGCAAGTCAACTTCATCTGGATTAGGAGCGATATCTCGACAACTTGTCAATCGAACGCTTAACGTTCCTGACAACGATCCTGACAGCAAAGGACTCCACAACGGCAACAATTTCGAAAGAACAGTTGCTCGAGTTTCTTTTAGAGCTTCGAGAAGACTTAAGAAGTGCAAGTTTACCATTTCCGAAAGCTTTGACTGTGAAGTTAGTTGAAGCAGACATGGAGTGACTTTCACCCAAAACTCGAAGAGAATCGATGTAGCTATGGAATCGTTTGAATAAATCGAAACTTGTTCGAGATAAACGGTCCAAAGTTGACAGAGTGTGAATGCGTGGAAAAGCGATGACATGTGTAAGACGGAAGTCTTTGATTGTTCCACGAATCCAGTGAAAATTGTTTGAATGTGATCTGAGAAAAAAATAAAATCTGATAATCGATTTTTGTTTAAAAGAATTTTCTTAACTTACCAGCAATATGACAACTCGCGTCTTGTTGAATTGGCATTGCCATTGCGTGAGTTGTTTGCTGTTGCAAGTGGAAATGAGCTGGATGATGTTGTTGACCAATCTTGTCTCGTCGATAAGTTTGTAGAGCTGTGTGAGTAAGCGAACCCATCAAAAGCCATGAGAGGAGTCTCATGTGCGAAACGCATTCTGTGAACTCTTTCGGGCCTTGCTGAAGTGTCGTTGGAGCATTGTACAGCCAAGGCAAGTATCGTCCAACTGCGCGATTCTCTTTTGAATTTCCTCGAGACATTTCAAGAGCCAAGTACTGAGAAATCGAACCTTTTAAGACTCCTCCAAGAGTGTCTTCGCCCAACCCTGTCGACATTTGCTGCGATCCATTCTTGAAGTTCTTAATTTTGCTTAAAGTATGGAAATCAGCCAAGAACTCGAGAACATCGTTGAGATATTGTCGCATGCAATCTGCTGTGTTGTTGGTGAAAACAGGAGGAGTCGTTGGCAATCCATCGACTGTCCCCACAGGCAAACTTCCGCCAAGATCTTGAAGTACAATTCCAACTAAGAGCAGCAAATTGTGATCGGGAATATTTGTCTTGAACTTCAATGATTGCACAAGTTCAAAAGCAATTTGACGAGCGAGTTGATATTTGTCTCTTTCCTTTGAGAAAGCTCGACTGTTCAAACAGCAAAGTTCGTGGACCATTTTGTGATTCAAATGCAAATTTTGAATTGCAAAACTGAAAACTTTCGAGAACGGCTCAAGAATTGACTTTGGCACGCTTGGCATTTTGAAAACAGTCGTCATAATGGAAAGTAAGCTCTCCGCTTCATCCATGTTCGGTAGAATGAAGATGATTCGACGGAAAAGTTGCTCAATTCCTTGCATTGCTGATGTCCAGATCATTGGCGTGCAAAGTGTCTCAACAGGAAGTGCCAAGAGATATTCGCTAAGATTTCTCATAATGATCGGTAAGTCAACGGGAAGAGTTTTCTTATTGTTGAGGGATTCCATCAAAAGTTGAACAGGTCCCGCAACTGTAAGCTCCACAAAGTCAAGTAAAGCGAGAGCAACGCACTTGAAGAACTTTTGTCGAATGTTCTCTGGGTTTTGAGTTAAAAAGATTTGATAGAAAACTCCGTTTGGCGCGAGTTGATGGAGAACGCATCGAATGAATTGATGAGCAACAGACTGAGAGCCACCAGGCAAGTGAGTCGATGATTCGTATTGCCAAGAGAACGTGTGATGCGTTGCAACCTTCGACACGAGGATCAAAATGTCAGGCAAGAACGGAACTGCCAGTGACGGCTCTCGATGAATCAAAGTTCCTAAAAGAACGATGAACAATCCGAGTTCTTCGTCAGTGTATTGTTCCTTCAAAGCTCCACATTCACTGCAACGGTCATTCACACAATCATCACCGACACGGAAAGCACTTGGCTTCGTGTCAATGCTGACGTAACTCGCTCTAATTGAGCCTTCATCGTCCTCATCGTAGTCGTCATCGAAATGAGATGGAGGAGCCCACGATCCCGCATATCTCAAACGACTGTCTGTGCTTTGGTATGGACCAACTTTCTGGAAAGTTTGTCGTTTCTCTTCTCTGGCATTCAAAGCATTCTTTGGATCAGATTTCTTCATGCTCGAATGAATTTCAGCTGCGTTTGCACTCGGAGGTGACTCAAGAAGCGCAACTTGTTTAATTAGTTTTCTCGGTGATGCAGCTCTTGATGAATTCGGTGGACTCGTTGTATCTCCTCCTTTATCGAGATGATCTTGAGACTTCAAGTGACTGATGTCAGGAATTGATAAAGCTTCTCGAACTCGATCGACTAACGACGAGACATTGTCCTTTCCCATGTTGCCAATCGGAAGCAAACGTTCAGGCGTTGGAATCTCTAACTTGACATTTGACGATGGCATCATGTTGTCTGTTCCGTCGGTTGATAGATCAGTCTCTGGTGGACTCATGAGATCCATTCGAGAGAGAGGAGACTCTGGAGATCCGTAATAATGATTTTTCCTTTCAATATTTCTGAAATAAGGCGATGGAGCTTTCTTCTCGTCGAGACTTGAGGTTGAAGGTTGTTGAATTCCATTAGTGTCGATTATTCTTTGTTGGCGTCCAAGAGTTCGTGGAGTGATGCAACTTCCGTTTCCGTTTGTTGGAAGAACAATCGCTTTTTGCTTCTCTCCAGCAACTGCGCTAACAGTCTTCGCTACATTTGCCATCATCATCGAGGCACTTCCACTTGCGCAACCTTCTTTGCTTGAAGCTTTTATCGATCGAACAGTTGTCGATTGTGTAACGACGACAGCTTTTTGCACATTCACTGGTGGACTAAGAATCGCGGATGAGAACATCATGCGAACACCTTCTGAAAGACTTTTGGTTTCGACAGAATGAGACTTGGGAAGAATCTTCGGCTGACGACGAGAATCTTCGTAATCTTGCTTTCTCTTCTTAATATCAGATTTTAGTGGCGCCAAGTCATCCATTGACATTCCACCGTCGATGCTTCCATGCAAAGTGCTGTCAGACAAATCTGATTCGGGAATTGCTACCAAGTCAACAAGTTCTGATTCAGTTTCATCGCATTCGATACTCGAATCATGAAGTTTTCGAAGCTGAGACTTCAACTGCGAATTGCTGATCAATTCTCTTTCCTCCGCGTCGAGGTTAAACTGTTGATTGATTTCAGATCGACGCGGCAAATCTTGAACGAGAATCGTTGTGGGAATTCTTCGACATTGATGGAACTGAGCTTCAAGTGAGTTCATGATGATGCGAATGAGACTTGTCAGCATAGGCTCGGGAATTGAGCTCAAGTTGTATTTGTAAAAAATGACGAGAACAGCCATCAACCAATTCCGACGAACTTGAATCTCAAGGAACCAAAGCGAGTACAGCGTGTTCTGCATAACTTCAAACGTCGCTGGGATTGTGTTGTTTGGATAAGGCGAGTAAATCAACAAGTGAATCGTGAAGTTAAACAAAGATTCGGTTGCGCCCATCGCGACATTCTGATCCAAGAACTGCGGCAAGTTCGCAAGAAATCCGTTGAATACTGATGAGCATCTGATACGCCCAGAACTGAACTGGAACAACTTCTCATTCTGATTAAATCCCATCAACAAGTAAACATGTTTCAACACAATCGACATCAGTCGACATGTTGGCTTTTCGTCAGTTGGGTAAGCGAGATCAGGTCGCGACATGAACTGCATAAGTAAATGGATCAGAAGATGAATCGTTTCCTTGTCAGTTGACTCTTCCAAATCGATGACTCTGAATAAATTTCCAGAGAAATTGACATCGTCGTAGCCACCAGTAATATGTCCATCTATCAAAAGATTCATCAATTAATCAAGATCATGAGAGCTTTCATTTCTAAACATTGCAATCAAACGCCACAGGAAATGACAGATGAGGATGAGGCTTATGACTACGTCTACAAACTACAGCTTACACTCATTCAACCAGATTTCAACCATCGTTGGAGAAAGATAAGTTACAGTTTCGAGAAGGCTGAAGGTGACACCAAGATAGTAACACCCAAACAGCACACACTCATGCTCTATAACTTACCTGAGATGCTGCTGGCATGAAGTGAAAATGGCGACTGATGGAACATTGTCGGAGAGCTTGGCGGTTGTTGAAAATGAAATTGATGAGGAGTAAAAGCAGGTGAGCTTGGAGGGAACGGGGAAAGATGTTGAAGGTTGAACTTGGAAGGATGTAAATGATTAGGATGATTATTGCCAGTGGCGACTGACATGTGATGAGAATGATTTGGCGAAGAAGCGTGATTGTTATGAGCATGATTAGAATTTGCAGATAAAAACTGACCCAATCCAAAGCGAGAGGTTTTGCGCTTAAGGAGTGGCGCGGATATCTGCCGATTATAAATTTTCTCTTTGTCTGAAATATTTAAAGTTTCAATCAAAAGTTTAAATTCAAGAAATTTTAAATTCTAACCGATCTTTGACTCTTGTCGTAATGTGATGTTTGCTGGGGCCGACATCGTTCTCTTGTACTGCCACTTGCCGAACGATGCGCTCAGTGTCTTAATCATTTTTCTCGAGCCAGAAGATTCTGACGATTGGCTCAGCGCTTCGCGAGCTTTGGAGATTTTTGTTGTCAGGATTTCACTTCCGTTTTCAGAGTTGCGCAAGTCCCGAAGATACGAAAGATCACCGTTCTTCTCCAGATTAACTTGCGCCTCGATGAAAAGCGTGTCGAATCGTGACAAGAAAAAGTCCCAAGTTAGAATTTTCCGGTCGGAGAGCGAGTTCAACAGTTGGTAGACTGATTGAAGAACAACTGGCCGATCGACAATGAACATATCGAACTGAGACTCGAGACAGTAAAGAAGTGACTGGAATGAAATAGAAATAATCAAATGATCTCGAGCGAATATCTCAGTGAGCTTACTCTAATCGCTGTGTCGTGAATAGTTCCCAAATAAAGAGTTGCACGTTGAGCAACATAAACGTTAACATCATCCATGCCTGCGATTAAATGACAGAAGGCAGTCGCCAAAGCTGCTTGAAGGTTCACTTCGCTTCTCAGTGGAGTCGAGTCCATGAAACGAGCAATTACAGTAACTCGCTCGACAGCTTGGAAGCGAACGCGCCAATCCGAATGATGGAAAACCTCTTGAAGAATCTTCCAGAACATGTCACTGCCAACTGGCAATGTAATGCAATGGAGAAGGAGAGGAACGCAGACTTGCGAGATGTGGGAATGTTCGGAATTGCACAATTCCCATAAACTTAGGAGAAAGTTTAATTAAAAAGAATGAAATAGAAATTGTTTCGAACTCACTTTCTAATTAAAAGATTCTCCTGACACCAGATGAAGAATCCTCGATGATCTCTCGCTGCTTTAGTGAAAGCATCGCCATGCAAAACGAGAGTGTTCAAGCATTGCATGATTTGATAGAGAATTTCGGGTTTGTCGATGTTGGGCAATTCACTCAACAATTGATGAATGAATTGGAGAGTTTGTGGCAGCTGATCAATACTGAACTTGAACTTTCCAACTGATGTGTGCCAGAAATCACCATCAGAGCTTTCATCAGAGCTCAAGTTTGGATTGTCAGCTGAATCTTGATCGCCAACAATCGACGGTCGAGCTATTTGAACCGTCGCTTGTGCAACATCAGCATCTGACAATGTAACTGATCGAGCGACAGCAGTCACAACTTTCTCCGAAGGCATCATCGCTGCAAGATCCAAATCAAGTTGATCCGAAACTGTCTCAACAGTCGCTGTCATGATCTGTTCGAGAAGAAACGAGATTCAAGAATTTTCGGTTGAAAGTCTTCAATGGACGTTAAACGGTTTAGCCACAGTTATTGCTCTCAACATTAATCTGTTACTCAGCAGACTATCCACAATAAACAAAGAAACCGAATTCAGCAAAAAACGTTTCGGACAAACAGAAAATTTATGCAAAACAAAATCGATCAAATGAAGAAACACAATCGAAGGGTTGAAAAATATCGAAAGATTAACATTAATCAAGTCTTGAGTGAGTGAAAGGCGGGGGGCTCCATCTGATCGGACAGCAGACGCTTCCGATTATTATGCACAAACATATTTACAATATCTTGCTTTTTGATTACATTGAAAATGATAGGGAGAGAGAGAGAGATAGAGAGAGAGATAGAAGACTGTTGACTTTCGATTCACTTCGAACAAAGTTACGACATTGAGTAATATTAAAATATTTTTATATATTTCCATCCAAAGAAGAAATAAAGGTTAACACTGATCTGATTCTTATTCTGACCTCATCTGTGGCTTGAATGAATTTCGCAATGTCCTTATCGTGATCATTCGTCTATAAATTTCAATTGAGAATAAATTTTGTTTACAGAGCTCAAATTGATTTCACAGTTTGCTTGGTAAATGATACAAAAAGGGGAAAGTTTAACGAAAGTAAAAATGAGATTGAAAGGAAATCAAAAGGAAAGTGCAAATCATACTCACAGAACAAACATGAGGCATTTGCATCTGAAAGAGATTGAAGGAGGTGGAATATCTAGTAAACATCCTTTCAATGTCTTTCAAACAAATTGAGACTACTTACCAGTACATTGCCGATTGAGAAGGGTTGCTCAGGCGCTGGTTGTGACACGGGCATTGGTCCTTGAAATGAGAAGAGAGCAAAGGACGTCACAATATGAGAATGAAGTTAAAGCAGAGATGGCAATTGACATGAATTTGAGTTCGTCATATTGTCAGATGGAAAAGCTGCGTTGCAAAGCAATTAGCTCGAGCCTCAAATCGCATTATCAATTTACAGCTCTGCGTTGCCAAAACTTAAGGTAAACTATTTTCTTATATGCAAAAATCCAAACTTTATAATCAAAGATCTGTCTTAAGTAAAATAATCTCGAGAGAAAAAGGAAAGAATAAAAAAGTAAGTCAGAAAGGTTTTCTTGTTAGTGTACATCATAATGTTCATGTCACATACTGATAAGATAATAACGGGCAAAGACTGTTTGATAGAAAATAAAGAAAGAGATTGAGTCTTAAGATTAGACACACGCACACACACATCAACTGTTATTATTACATCTCGTTACATCAAGCAAGAGGCAAGCAAAGGAAAAAATTGATCAAAGACTAAAAATGTAAGTAAGAGTACGTCACGCCATTAAAAAGTTTAGGTCTCCTTCCACTCTCTTGAGCGGAGGAGACTCTCTTGAATGTGATGAGAAAATCACCTGCAAAGATTATTATATTTCCTCCTCCATCTACACAATTTTAGTTATTTTTTATGTACCACCGATGAGAATAAGTAAAAACACACATAACACAGACAATGGAATTGGAAAGAATTTTTAGAGTTATTTTTCGGTTTTAATGCAATTTATTTACAGTGAAATTATCGTGTTTCTTGTTGACGAGAGTTTCGATAGAAGGAAGATGAAAAGAATCGAAAAGAAATTCTTGATGTGTGACTGGCAAAAGTTTTCAAGAGCTTTTCATCAAAAATTCGCAGCTGGCGAAAGCTCGAAAAAACTTTTTCCCTTTTTTCTTTTATTCAATTTTGATGTCGGAAGGAAAATTTTGTGTTGTTGTGGTGTGTGACGTGGGGGATTATAACAAAATGTCTTGTGTGTAAAGAATTTCGTGTGAATGAAATAACAATTCAGACCTGCCAAGGATGATAAGCCACCGAGTGGCCCCAGAGGAATTGGAAGTGCTGCCATTGAGAATGAAACATCACGATCACGTTTGTGATCTTTGTCGTCGGGAATTTTCTCATCGTCAAATGTTTCAATGACGAGTGGAGGCTGTTAAAATAAATATTTTAAGTTTAAGTTTTAAAAAACGATTGGAACTCACATCCGGTGGTCGAACTGGATTTTGCGGGGCCATAAACTGAACGATTTTAGTCGCGAGTTGATGCCACATGACAGACGCTTCACAGATCAAGCATTCCATTTTCTCAGAGCAAACGTGAGTGCCTGGACCTAACTTGATTCCAGCAGTCGCTGTTACCATGCATTTCAGCAATCGACAAACATTCTCACAGACTGAAGTGTTGATCCCTTGATGCTGTTCAACGTCTTGAAGTTCCATTTGCTTCAACAAAATGTCAATCATCAAAATGCAACAAGTTAAGTTGTTTTCGGAGTCAGTTGAGAATTGTTGATGTGGCCGAGAGGCCGGAGTTTGTTCATCATCGGAAATCGCTGAATCAGAAATTGATTCGTCTTCAACAACTGGAGCTAAAAATGAGATAAAGAAAATAAATTTCAAATTCCAAAAGAATTCAAAGTTTAGCTTACAAATTGAACTTCGTCTTGGTGGAGCTGGTTGACCAAGAAGATCTTTTTCCTTTGCCAGCTGCTTTCCCGCTTTCAAGATTTCTTTTTCCTTCTCTTTCATAATTTCATGTTGAACTCCATGCTTCATAATCCTGACTCCATCTCCAAACATTCCAAAGAGTTGTTGCAATGGAATCAAGATCTCGAGTCGCGTGAGAACCTGCAACCAATGCAAAGCTTGCATCTGAACTTTCGCAGTTGTTTTCTCGAAGCGAATTGTGATGAAGTTGTACATCGCTTTGGCATCGAAGCCTAAAGGATCTAAAATCTTTCGTAAGACGATTTTCAGTTCGGGAAGTTCTTTCTCTGGGACGTCATTTGTGATCGCTTCCATCCAGTGAGGCATAACTGTTTCCCAAATCTCTTGAGTGATGACTTCGTAAGGAACAAGACAAATCAATCTTTGAAGACCTTCCTTCAAATGCTGCGTCCGAGAAGCTAAAGTATCCCAGTGACCTCCAACTCTTGAGTATTCTGGAGGATGTGGAAGGAGACACGAGATGAACTCTTTGTTGTGTGTGATTGCGATCTCCTTCAGCCATCCACAAACATGATCAATCTTCAACTTTTCCAAAGTGCTCTCGACTCCACCTTCACTCGAATAAGCCGTGATGTGGAACCAATGGAACAACATGTTCAAGAGTCTTCCTAAGATTTCAACTGGCGTGTCGACTGTCGGCGTGCAACGACCGACAAGCAACCAAATTCCATATTTCCCCAGTTGCTGTCGATCTTCAAGAGAAATGTTGTCTTGCGTTCGACCCTCAGTTGTCGTTGTATCTTTCGTCAAGTCCAAGTTAAGTGGCTTCGCTTCACGAAGCAAACTAACAACAGCTTCAATCATGTAACCAGAGCATTCCAAGTCCATTTGCCATGCTGGCAACAGCGAACGATGATAAACATGATCAACTCCTCGCTTTGCGTTATGACGATTCGTGTGACATTGATGGCAATAACGAATTGGATGATTTCCATTGTAGCTGATGCATTCAGACGAAAAGCAAATTGAAAACGCTGACTTATCGCTTGACCGACAATTTTTGTTCTCGCAAATCATCGACACTTGTTGCATTGGGTGAACCATGTCCTTGAATATTATGCTTTTGTGTTCACGATGAATTGAGTTAGCACATTCAATGCAACAGTAGAGAGGCGGTGGGTTCTCGTTAGAATGAAGAATGCTGACATTGTGATCATAGCAAACTTTACTCGCTTCAGCGTTGCCTGTCGATGTGCAATGATCTCGTTGACAAACGAAGGGAATTAAATCGTCTAAAAAGAATTTATTTAATTCTGAATGAAGTGAAACTTAACTAAACTTACTGTTGAACTTGACAAGGAGAACTTTCCTGTCAAACAAGTCAGCATTAAATGCTGGCCAGTAGTAGAATAAAAGTTTCGCCGCTGACGAGCGTGACGTTGCAGTTCCATAAGCAATGACACATAACAAATCCTTTACTACGTTGTGCTTTAAGGTCATTAGACATTCCAACAATTGACAATGATGTGCTGAGTTATTAGAATATTGAAACACGAACATAATCACTGAAGACACTGACGCCGACGCTTGACACACAAGGGACTCTTGGTCTCCTTGACGTGTGATTGTGAACGGTAAAATGTAGTAACACAAATAGTTGATTATATCTTGATGCAGTGGCGGTGGGAGCACAGAGAACAACGAAGCACACAAATACGGAAGATTATCAATGAGGTCTCTATCGAGAAAGGGCAGAATACAGCCCATGCATTGAAGGATCGCTTTGCCGAACACTATTCAATGAAAATAAAAAGTTATTTTTAATGTCAAACAATGTTTTGTGGTTGCTTACTTTGTATTCCATATTGAATGTTCGGGGTGACATCGATCTGACAAAAGAGAATGGGAAGATAACATTTTTAGATTAGTCCATGAAGAAACTTTTCGAAAGAATGTTTTGGAAAACACTTACGAGCATGCAGATTGCATTGTAAAGATTTTGATATTCGAGGTTTGGATACGATGACATTCTCTGTTGATCCATTTCCGGATCTTTAATCATGTCCAGTGGAGAGTTACGAACATCTTTGAGAACAGCTGATTGAGAGAAATTTAAAAGTTTTTTCATTAAATTCTCTCGGAGATGAAAATCAACCGGGAAATGCTTCGGAAAATTCGAATACTCACTGAGAAGGGTTTGAGAGAAATACTTGATGGTGTTTGCCATATCAACGCCAGATGGAAGAGGAACTGTAGAGTGAAGAAGTCGCTGATGATAGTCATGAAGGCAACGAAGCTTTGCCTGAACTGTTTTGAAAAAAGAGACAAGAAATTTTTTAATTCGACAACTTCACAAGTTGAGCTTGAAAAAAAGTTTTTCTTGAGAAGATTTTCCGACGCCATTTTTAAATTTGAGAAAAATCTTTTCAATTTGCGAAGTTTTGATACTTACAGGCAGCAGCCCGAGTACCCATATTGATGAGTTGTACTCGAAATGACATTTATTTCTACGTCGTCTCTTCCAATAAATCCATTTAATGAAATTTCCTTATCAACCTGCGAGTGAGATAACAAAAATTACTGCAAATTATTTTCCCCTAACTGTTTTTCCTGCGAGCTTTGGAACTTCATCGGCTTTCAGCTAAACAAACAATTTGTTATTGCGCTAGCAAACAAAAGTTTCCTCAAACTAAACGACAGCGATTTCCGAGGTGAAAATGAACGAATTTCGTTCGTTACGTAATGAAATTGGTTACGCCCAACTTTTCATCGTCTCAATCGTCTTTCGATTGATATTTCACACTTAATCGTTTCTCAATCAAGCACAGTAAACACACAGTTGTTAGAATAACTCACTTGAGCTGCTTTCAAGTTGAATTGTTGAGCCGAAATTTGACAAAAACTTTTTCACATTTCCCTTTGCATCCGCTCCAGATGAAAGAAAAATGTAAAATGTCTGCATCTCGAGTGGAGAAAAGTTTCCATAGATTTTTCTCTGGGATTTTCCTCTCTTCTTGCGAATATCATTTGTATCATGACCTGAAAAGCGTGCAACCTACACTTTCTTCTTCTCTCGCGAGCGAGCGAAAATCTTTTGCCTGGAAAAATAATAAACAAAATAAGTTTGAGCGAACGCACGTTGTGCAGTTGCGAGAGAACTTTGTTGATAAACAGAGAGTTTCCTTTAAAGCGCTTGCGCTGAGTTTGTGAATGAAAACAGCTGGACATCAACATCTGCCGGGTTTTCACGTGTTCCTGGAAGTTTTCAAAAGCTAAAAAAACTCTCTTCGCTTTTTTCTTTTTCTTTTAATATTTCGCTAACTAAAAACCAACAATTTCCAGCATCAAAAATGCTTTCTCATTTAAAATTTAAAACGTTAACAGATATCGAGACAGAGATAGAGAGAGACAGAGGAAAAGATTAAATTGAAGGAAATCAATCGATTTTTTTGAAGAATTCTGATCAATTCAGAGGCAAAGCGTCTAAGCGTCTGGCGAAAATATTTCTTTCACTCTCTCCATGGATCGGTTTCACGATAAAGTCGATTGACGTTGTCGTGCAACATTTTTTCTTGCTCTAAAGTAGAAGGAAGAAGTTTTTGATTTATTAGCGTTTTATATTAATATCGACTCGCGAAGCGTTTTTACTACCTTTCGTTAGATTTAAGACTTGACTTTGTTTCTTTATAAACTCACAGCACAAATCGCGGGATAGACCAAAAGCGTGCATGTTGCACGTTAGCGACCTGTTTGCAAAACAGACAAAATCAGCAACGAATCTAAATTTGATTGAATTAATTCCGATTACCCCAAATGACTGAATGCCATGTTATCCTTTAACTTATGATCGTTTTCATCAAAAGTATTGTCGTCAGCATTCGATGAGCTTTTAACTTTCCTCGCTGAATCTTTCTGTCTCGTACTTCCACTGGACTTTGCGTTCTCATTCGAACTTGAGCTGGAAAGTGAAGACTCCGAAATCGAACGTGAAGGTTGCGAAGGGTCTTTGTTAGCTAAGGCTTCTTTACTCGCTTCAAAGTTCTTCAATTGAAGACTACTCGAGCACTTTCGTGAACTTTCTGCAACTGGCTTTGGAACTTTATCCTTTTGCAACGCATAGAACAAAGCTGCGTTCCAAAATCTCAACGTATGCCAAATCGGTTGATCTCTAAGGTAATTAAAAAGATATTCTCTGTATGGATCACAGCCCGGTACTTCAACTGCAAAGAATGAAAAATTATGTAATTCCATCACAAGCCAGGTCAGTTGACTTTACCTTCCTGGAAAAATGTAAAGCACAGAGACATCAAATGCCTCGCAGGAAGGAAATCTTCACAATCTTTACACTCAAATAGAATTATCGCAAAGTATTGTATCAAAGCATAAAATGTCGTTTCATTAACTCTCTTTGCCTTTGTCCGCTGTGCGTTTACAAAGCGAGCAAACCACATTCGACCTGAGGCCAGCTAAAGGGAAAAATAAAATTAAAATAAATTTTGTTTTATCAAACTCGACTTACCCTCGCGTATTGTCCGAATTGATGCTTCAATTCTAAAGTTATGTTCAAGGAATCGGTGAAGAGGATCAGAACAAATCGTCTCATAAATTCGAAAGTTGCTTCATCCGATGAACTGTCCATGCTGATCGACGAACACGCTGAGGGAGCAACCGACTCAGTTTCTGACTTGTGCCACATTTTAACTTCCAATGAATCTAAACTTCCTTCACAAAGACTCAAATTGTCACCGCTCTCGCTCGTTGCCGTCGAGCTTGTGGGCGGAATGCCTAGCAAATTATTCTCTTTTGTAGTCAAAGTTTTCGGATTTTTAGCGGGAATAATATTCGTCGGATGATGATTGATTGTCGTCGTGCTGCTAGCATGACAATCGATTTGATGTTTATGATTCTGACTCTCGACAACGAGCACAGGCGATACAAGCTGGCGCGTTTGGGGACTCTCTACATGAAAGCTGTCTGAAATCATGGTACAATCTGTCACTAGTAAGTGAATGGACGTTTGAGGTGCGTTTGCTCTAAAGCTGCTTTGGAATGAATGATTGATGCTTGAGTCTGATCATAAACCTTTTTTGATAATTGTCAATTGTTTTGTTTGTTTTTGAAAAGAGAAAAAGGTAAGAAAAGAAAAAGTTTGAATCGGCCGTGATTGGAAATTTTGAAAATGAACAAAAAATGTAAGAAGTTGAAATGTTTTGATCGAAGAGACAGCTAGAGACAGTAATTATGAGTTTGCAGTGATAAAAACCTTGACTGTTGCGTGCGATGAACGCTGGGTGACGATAACGTCCCGAAAGAACCTCTTCGTGAGCTCGTCGTTCTTTAACGCGCCTTAATTCATAATCAATTATGTGATCGTCGAGTGAATATTCAGCGCAAGTTGTTTTCTCGTGCTGTTCCTTAAGCTTTGTTCGAAGCTTTGCCTCATTTACATTTTCCGCCGTTGTTTCGGATGTGGAAGCGAGGCTCAACGCGGCATCAATCTGGCATTGAAAGGAATTAAAATGTCATGGCAATAATTACACGTGACGTGTTGATTAAGTAAAGAAAGTGAAAAGTTTTCTGTTGAGAGAACTTTTGTTACACGAAATAAAAAAGAGAGCTTTTGAAGGCTTCAACTCAATAATAATTTCACTTCACTCAAAATTAATCAATGCCACGAAATCAAAATCTCTTGTTTTTCTTTTTTGAATTGATTGAACACTCAAAATTTGTGGTGAAGCCAACACATAAGCAACGCAAAACAATTATCGATTTTAAATTTTCTCATCAGGAAATGAAGAGAATTATGTAACAAGGAGCTGACAATTCGACGCACAAACCTTATTTGAGATGCCAGAAATGAATTGCTTTTTATATTCCGAACTCGTTCCCAGCACGGAGAAGAACTTTTGCTTTAAATTCTTTGGTGTCTGCCCCATGAAAGCTCGAACTTTTCCTTTTTCGCTACTCATCGTTTCTTACTTTTAAAGGAATTTTCACTCGCGTTTCAAAGGGAAATTCAACAAACTTCAGTGCATCGTCAACATAGAACTACAGATCAATGCAAATAACAATGTTTGCAGGTGTAGAAAGCCCCAAATTAATCATTTTTATCACGAAAACTAACTACGAGTGCTGACTGCTGCGACAACTCTTTGCAATAAATGCAGTGAAACGATTTTAGGGGAAAAATCGAAGAAATCTCATAGCGACTTCCACTGCAGAACTTTCATTTCAGGCCAGAAGATTTTCCGATCCATGAAAATGCTTTTCATTCCATCGTGAGCGAGAGAAACGCCGCAAAATTCTCTCTCTCGTAAAGTTTGTTTCGCGTTGTTTGTTTTGATTTTTTGACTTGAAGAAAAATAAGTTACGAAGCTCTCGATGATTCTGCCTCTTCATGTTTCGCGCTGATAAATTATTTTCACGCCGCTAACGGAAGTAAGTTTCATCGGCAATTAGTCGCTTCAGCTTTTGTTTTGTCTGAAAACCGTTTTGAGATAATTTATTCAAAAGCTGATTTCGATTGAATAATTTTCTTAGCGTGCGACTGAAACGCCCGTTCAATATTAATTGTCATTCAGTGATTAGCATGATTGTTGATTTTTCCAGTCGATATGATTTCCTGTGATTCATGACACGTCGTAATCTATCAAATGGTCATGGAAGTCACGTGTGTCAACACGACGAGTGTTCCACTTTCAGTCACAAAAGCTTCCACTCTCTCTTCAATTTGCGCAGCTTCCCGAAACTCTCGCTCTCGCTCTTTCAAGCTGATGAATCTGGAAATCGCTTCACGTTTCGCATGTTGTTTCTAATTTTCAATCAGTCCTTCGGTAAACATCGTGTGAGCTAAACTAAGATCGCGAGACCTGCTGAAAGAAAGCTTACTTGACATTAACATTACAAGCAAGCACAAAGGGATTTGAATGCCAGTTTAAAGTGAAAAGAGTTATTGCTGGATTATACTGTGAACTTAAATTAACGATCGTCTTTGACGTGAGGGATTACGACTGCCTTTTTGTGTTACATCATTTAACTGGATGTGAGAAATCGTTTCTAGATGAATAAGGAATAACGACAATAAATTTGCTGGAAATGAAAGGAAAATTTTGAATTTAGATTCGAAATGAATAATTCATCAAAAGATTTTTTTTTCGCTTCTATTCATTGACAATCACTTCACTTGCTGTCGTGAAAATGAGAGTTTCGATCATCGTTCAATTATGTTGAAACATGAGGAGGAGATCGTTTAATTAAATTCAAAACATGTGTTTGCACCCTCAGCTTTATTCTCTTACATAAATTACGAGAGCAAAGTAATTAAGTTTTATAATTTAACAAGAATCTGCTTCTGTTGTTGCGTTCAGCACAAAAAATATTCGAACGGAAGGAGCAAGAAAAATATTCTAATTAAGACGCACTCTCGTAGATTTGTGTTCCAAGGGAAACAAAAAAAATTTTTTATGAGTTTAATATATTTTTTGTTTTCTCTTCGTTGCGAATAATTAGAAAAATTTTCCCCGATTCCGATTTCTTGTTCTCGCTCGTTGATTGCGCCAAGAGGGTGTTTATAGACGAGCCAAAAGTTTAATTAGGAAAATTTCGCTTAAGGATTCTAATTACGCGAATTCTCTGCGTTGAACTTTGAAACCTAAATTTTATTAAAAACTTTATAGACGACAGAAAGGAAAGCGAATGAAACCTTAAGAACGATAAAAAATGTGGCAGAGTGAACAAAGTGTTAAATCAGCAAAGTAACTGACGAACCACAACAAAGAAGAAAGCAAACTGTCGAGGATAAAGACGAGTTCCGATAAAAAAGAAGTGCTCCGATATAAAAAGAAAGGAAAATCTCTTTTTTTTTTCTCACCAACAATCTCATCTTTATTCATGAAACTAAATTAATATCTTCGTCCTGTGAGCACAAAAAAAAATCCTTGACTTTCGCCCCATGGATGAGCAACCCAAATCAAATCGAGCAACGAAGAAAATCTCTTGAAATTCTTTCGTAGAAATTCCTGAGGTCTCCTCTCGTAGACGACCAGTATTCAACTCTAAAGAATCCGTTCATATATCATTGAAGAGCAAAAATTTTTGTAACGATGACGTGGGAGAAAGATAAAATCATCTTTAAGAACTCTATAGTGATGCTGTTGTTATTCACATTCACAAGTAAGTTTGTTATTGATTTTTTATCACATTTGTAAACACGCATCAGTTGTGATGGAGATAACCATGCGACGGCGGCGAAAGACGAGTGAATGAATAAAATGACTGACAGAAATATCTTTTGATAATAAGATTTCTTTTCCTTCGCCTGAAGACATCAGGACGAAAGAAAAATAATCACATCAACCCCTTGATGCATGAGAAAGCTTTAATTGACGACGCTCAAATTTAGTGTTAAACGAAAGTTGCCCATGACGATCTTTCAATTAAAGAAGAGAAGCTTCCCACGAGTATAAATTGTCAAACAATCAAAATTAATGGTTTTACGTTCAAGCAAGCTCGCCATGGCTTCCTTTAATGATGAATTTATTAAGGATGACATTTATAACGAGGGAAAGCTATCAGACTTTTCCGACGAAGCCTCTTGATATAGGTTGAGGATAAGGCGAAGTGAAAGTCGGTTTGTTTGAAACTGCTGATATAGAGACCTCGATGAAAAGAAACGTCCTAACTTTTACTTTGCGGAACGAAAGAAAAACCTTTTTCATTAGAGCATCAACCCTCGTTGTCGGTGAGGATGGAAACGATCAAACTTTTCCTTTGCTGAAGGTTTTATGGGAGAAGATTTTGTGTCTGTAAATCGTCTTGGTTGATTTTTATGATGTTCTAACAATGAGAAGCGCTTTAGTTTGATAGTTAGATCTCGATTACCGATGATAATTCCTTGAGAATGACATCGAGGGAAATTTTGTTCAACCGTAAAACTCGAAAGTCATTCATCCCTCGCCTCGTCTTGAAGTGAGGAAATGGAAATTCTTTAGATTCTCCTTCGAACTGTATTGACAATCTGGATCAAGTGAAATTTCGAGAGCAAACAAAAAGCTTAAAGAAAGCGATTAAAGATTTCTTTCTCGTTCGAAAAAAAAGCTTTCAAGCAATGCGAAGGGAAATCTTCAGGTTTAATCTCGAATGAATTTATCTCGATTGAAATTGAACGAAACGAGATGGAAGCTCGTTCTCTCGGTTTACATTCTCGAGAGACATCTTCTGAACTGTTAATTTGGTTACACGAGCACAATAGTTCTCCTCGCACGTCGTCGACGAGTGAGAAACGTGAAAGTCAAAAAGGAAAATCTAAATAAATGATTTTACTTGTCGTCTTTTATTGCAGATGCGAGTAAAGGATTGAAGAATCTCACTCTTTCGGTTTATCCTGAAGTCATTCGTCGAGGACAAAGTGCACAATTGCATTGCAGTTACGAGGTGTACGACGTGCCACTCTATAGTGTCAAGTGGTATCGAGGTATCTTCGAGTTCTACAGATACACACCATTCGAGCATCCGGCAGGGAAAACTTTCTTCTTCAACACCGGCATCAAAGTTGACGTAAGTTTCCTTAATTCGATTTCATCTTCTACTTCCCCTTTCGTCACTCTTCCTGATTAAATTATCACCGAACAAAAATTTGCAATGCAAAGGAAATCAACGATGGTAATTCAACGCATCATGAATAAATATTCCAGTTATGTGGATATTTAGCGGCGAGAAAATTTCATGTAAATAAAATGATTTCATGAATAATTCATAGAAGTGAAACAGAGCGCATCGTGACTGTGCAGGTCTGATATTTACGCGAGTTTTCAATGGATAAAAAAAAAGCATCGAAATGCATGCTGGGAAATCATATTTTTCATCCGAGCACTTTGTTTATTTATGACTTCGAAAGCAGTTTCATGAAAAGGAGCTTTTCAGTTGGGTTTACCTTTGCGGAAATCGAAGTGAAAAGGAAAACTCAACATCGACAGCATCAAAGGATTTTCCGCATGAGATCGAATAAAACTTCGTCATCACACGTTCGAAGTGTTTTACAGAGAAATGTAAATCAAACCCTTCTGGTTGTGAACCTCTGGGACATTCAAATTATCTCTAGGCAACAAAGCACTTAAGAGTTGCGATCCCCATTAACGTTAATCCACCCGCGCTCGTGTTCTCATCCGGAATGAGACAGAGAAAGGAAAACAAAGTTTAATTGATATTTTTTTGTGTAATTTTATATTTTCATCGCTACAACAGTTGTCGGTGTCAAATGCAACCCATGTAACTTTGCGGAACGTGGATTTTAATCTAAATGGAAACATTTCGTGCGAAGTGACGACAGAGTCTCCAAGCTTCTACACTGGAACTGCCACGAGCGTTTTACAAGTTGTCGGTGAGTTAAACCTTTGTTGTTCTCATATCAAAATCTGTTGGCAACATCAAAAGAAACAAGTTAACTTACTGCACTGCTGTTCAGCGATTTTCCATTTGACTTCAATGAAAAACATTTTTCGAAGCGAAGCGGAAGCAACCTTTCGACCCAAAAAGTCTTAAATCCCTTCTCGTTTTGATGTTTTCAGTAAACTGAAAAGTAATTATACTTTTTCTCTCTCCCACACACATTTTCTGACATTTATAATGAAAAGCTTCTGTGGCGGAAGATAAATTTGGATGTTGAATTAACAAATTGATTCTAAGAAGAAATTATTGTCAATTCTGAATGATTTTTTTTATTGTTGTTTCTACTTTAAAATGCTTTTAAATTTCATCTCGATAGTTTAAGGATTATTGCTGCGGAAAAAGGAAAACTTGAAGCAGCTTTGTATCGTTTAAAACTTAAAGTTGCAAAGTGTTTTCGAGCGAAGAAAAAAAATCGAGTTGCGGAAGAGTTCTTTAAGGTGTTTCGCTCCATTTAATGGACTCAACGTAAGCTCAGGAAAAAGCTCTCATTGCACATTCGAAATACACTTAATGCATATTTATCGTTCACCTCTCCGTCTGTGAGACCGAAATTTTCGCTTCATTGTTTGCTGTTATCGCAATTTAAATTTCTAATATCTCGAGAAGGGAGAAAAGTTTCAATTCGAGTCTATTTTAATCCAACTTCAAGACATTGCTTCAAGCAGATTTCAAAAATGTCTCGAGCATCTCTCAATATTTATTTGGAAAATGCATTTGCAAAGAAGCCGGAGATCGAAATGTATGAGATTGTTCGAAACAAGCTCAAAGGAGAGAAGGGAAAAGCTTGAAGGCTTCACGACAATCATAGAAAAATATTTTCCCAGACAAAACTTCAAATTTGTTTCTGAGCTTGAAGAAACATCAAATGTGGCTGGAAGAGATGAATTCATCTTCATTTTCTCATGCTCCAAGTCGAATAACAAAAGATATTGAATATTGATTCATGCAATTTATTATGTCGAAGTCTTAAACATTATTGAATGCTTTGCGTTCAATATTTTCTCTTCCGGGAACGATTTTCCTCTTTCGCTAAGGAGTACAAAAGCGAAGCACAAATGATGTTTAGTGCACGAGAGAGTTATTGTTCAGATTATTGCTGTTGATGATGATGTGGCTTCGAGGAAAAACTCGTTGTGGTGTGTGAAGGGTGAATGACGGGAGCGTTCGAGACGTGTGAAGTTGAAGGGCTTGCAGCATTCTCGGGAAAGTTTCTTTTTATTCAACACACGGTCTGGCGTTTCCTTCGATTCTGAATTTTATTTTTTATTAGACAATTTGGGTTAGCAGCAAAGCCAAAAAAAAAATGTTATCGATTTTAAGTCAAACTTGGACACTCATCTTCCGTAAAGTTTCGAGGGTAAACGAAGCCGCCTTGTTGAAATGATCGATGAGCAATGAATCTAAGAATTTTCTCAAGTTTGGCAGAGTCTACGGCCGACCCTATTCCAGGTAGAGGTGGAATCTTGCATGCAAAAGGTTGACGTTTGATGGATGATGCCGATTTTGACTTCCCGACTTGTTTACACTGAACTCGCTTCGAGTGAATCTGCTCCTTGTACGACACGGTTTGCGTGTCCCTTTCTTGAGTCACGTTTTGCTGCTTCACGGTTTCGGCTTGGCTCAGGGACGAAATTGATGATGCGACGTCTGAAATATTGTCCTCCAAATGCTGAGGCTTATCCACAAGACCAAGAATCATGCTCTCGGATACTTTTGCATCCAGCAATCTTCCGTCGACCTCAATTCCACTCTCACCGAAAATTGAAACGACATTCTTACTGTCAGGCTTTTCTACCTTCTCAGCGACATCGCTAGCTTCATTCTCCTTCGACTGTGCAACAGAGTCTATAACATGTTCGACTTCAGCCTCCTCTTCTTCATCCTCTAAGATCTCGACTTCGTGAGTGGATCGCTCGCGGGACGCTTCTTGAATGAAATAATTGTAGAGTTCGTTGAGATCATTGAACACGAGTTGTCTTTCCTCGGCTCTCTCTATAAACTTCTTGAGTAGTTGATAGTCTGACATGTCAAGTTGCTTCTTAGTATGCTGCTCTTCTAGGAAGGAAGCAATTGAAGAGGTTTCTCGTATGTTGCAGTCACCCTTGTCAGAGGCTTCACTGATAGAGCAAATGGTCTCGATGAGAACCTTGTGATTTTTGCTAGCTCTATCGTCTTCTTCATCTACATTGCAAACGGAAACAGTAATCCCAGAGGCCCCTGATGATTTCGAAGTAATCGAAGCTGCGCTCGGCTTACAAGACACAAACTTGTCATTGAGATAATCGAAACTGTCTTCAGAGCTTGGAACTTCGTTGGGCGTTGCATCTGATCGGACTGACTCTAAAAAGTTATAAGACTTCTCTCGACACGTTTGAGATGCAAAGTTATGCAACCAGTTCCAAGGTGGGCCGATGTCCTTCAACAAGTTGCAGCATTGCTCTGCGAGAATGCCGTGAGCGTTTCCCTCGGTCATTTGAGCCAATTTTTCACGCATTTCTTCCACCTCCGAATCACGTCGAGCGATTTCCTTCCGTTGCTTCTCTGTCACAAGAGACTTTGGTTGGAATTCCTCGTCGCATTTCAGTTGCTGCAGTACGACGATGACGCTTTCGAAATCGGATGATCGCTTGATGATCTCTCGAGGGTTTTGAAAATCTCCGATGATGCGGAAATCGGATCCGTCTCGCATCGACGACGATTGCGATAAAGTCGGTAGATTGGTAAAATCTGCTTCCGCATTTGATTCGCTTTTTACTTCATCCGGATGAGCTTCTCCGTAATGAGATTTCTCCTGAAAAAGACGCAAGAGAAAGACAGAATGATGTAAATATTTTCATGCGATTTCCTTTTGGAACGATGCTGCTGCAAAATTCAGCTAGAAATTGATTTTTGTTGTAGCGCAAAAGGTTGTGCAACGGAAAAGTCTCTTGCTTCCTGACGTTTTCACATTTTTATGTGTCCGGCGTCATAAAATTTTAACAGCATTCTCTTCCATCAACATTCCCTCACCTTCTCTACGTTCTCGATTCGGTACTTCCAGTAATCGATGACTGCATTTTTAAATGAAATCGATGAGAGTTTCTTTGGGATGTTTGGCATTCTTGTTTCATCTTCCAAGACGCCATCAGATCTAACAAAGTTTTAAAGTTTAGATGAGAAAAAAGGTTGAAACTTTGAAATTAATTTCGAGCTGAGAACGCTTACATAATCTTCCTTCCATCGAAAAAGGTTTGCTCATCATTGCAATCGAGTTCGGCGAGATATTTGAAGCACTCCCGAAAAAGCCACAAAGGGACAGGAGATGATCCACCTTCGGGTTCGTCAGTCAAAAGCTCGCAAAGCATTTTCGTCGTCTCGTGAAAATTCTGAGCGCAAGAAGATTTAAATTAAAAATTGAGGGCAAAAAGGTTTTTCGAAAAATGAAACAAAAACAGCGGACTCAACTTGATTAATGGAACCGACCATCACTGCCATCAGTTTAAGCCAGTGGACCTGAGGCCAGTAGAGCATCCTCGTTAGCGACAAGAATTTAAGTAATTCATCCTGCCAAGCGAGTCGAGAGAGGAGAAAAATCGAGAACAATTAAAACTGTTGCAGGACACAAAGGAAAGTCAGAGAGCTCTGACGTGATGAGTAATTCGCTGAAATGTCAGAAGAGTTAATGAAAACACTCAACAACTGTTACCTCGGGCAAGCATAATCCATTCCAGCGATGCTCTAGAATATCACGACGAACGAAGAATCCCTTGCCGACCTGTGATCGAAAAGAAATTAAAACCGTTTCCAAGTTAGCAGCTTCGTCGCCTCATTTTAATTGAACGACAGGAGCCAACGATATCGTCCTCGAGATTAAAACATGACATGCTTCAAACTCCTCACCTGACTCAACAACACCTTCAAGTAACCTTTGGTCAAACATCCGAAAACATTCTCGTGCTCATAGCGAGGCTTAACTGGTGGGAGAACGTCTAACGAGAGACATCGGAAATAAGCCGCAGACCAACGCAATAAATCGTAAGGCTGAGTTTTGAGTGCAGCTGCAAATAGAGAAGCGTCATCGTTGTCAGGAAACATTTCATAACTTTTCATTAGTTAGCGTCATCACGCTCTCGACCACGTTTCGCTTTACTGCAAACTTCAATCAACATCAAATCAGAGTTTGACGCTAAAAGTTTCAAAGCTTTCCACTCAATTTCATGTCCAGAGCAGTTCGTCAAACATTCTCCACTCGAAAATGAAAATATTTGCGAAAAAAACTTTGTTCGATTGAAATTTGCATTATTTGCTTTAATGAATTTCCCGCATGAACTTTTCTCATTGTGCTTGGTAAGAGTGAAATGAAAAAAGCATTTTTTTTACCTTTCGCATATGTTTTCAATAAATTTGAGATTTTTTCCGGGATCACGATTTGCTCCGAACAATACATTTTAGACAAAACCATTTCCTGCCCGCTCCACTGCTTGAAAATTCTTTTTCACTTCTCTTCAGCCGGTCCGATGATGATTTATTGCACAGCGTTTTGTTCTCAGAACAGTATTTCACGTAACTATTAGCAAACAGCTTCTCGTTCTATTTTCAAAACGTGGCTTTGGCTCGAGGAACGAAGTATTCAATTTTACAAGACAAAGAGTGAACTAGCGTTTGAGAAGTTTTCCCTTTGGTTTCTATGATCCAAAGTTGATTCTGCTAGACTCGTTTATTCGCTTGCAAATGAAACTTTCCCAGTCGTTAGTCGTCGAGCGACGATACAATTTCACGAAATGAACACGCTCGGCAAACCTTTAGATATTAATTCCCAATATTGGTTCAAAAATTGATTGCAGCAACTCGTTTCGAGTCGAGTAGAAATTCAAATGAAGACTCGATCGAACGACACGAGAAAAGTTTGACTGTTTTCCTCACGATGACTTCTCCCCGTCTGCTGTTTTTATTTCAAAACATTCTCTGCTCTATTTTCTGTTGCTGTGACGCTATGCACAAATTTGTTTGTTTGCCTGCCTTCGTTGCCATAGATCTTCCTTTATATTTCACTTCCTAGACGAATTTCCATAGACTTGCCGTCGAATTCTCGCACATAATTTCCCACCGTCGCCCTTTGTTGAATGCTAAGCCAAGCGAATTCACTTACAGAAACTTTTCGGTTTATTGAACTAGTTTGTTTTCCTTGTTCCTCGTTAGTTTTGAATTTGACTCGAAGCCTGATTTCATGCGCTTGCTACTCTTCGCCTCGTCGAAGCCACGAGGAAGTTTACACTTCAGTTAACGGTTGAAAGAACTTTCCATAGCTGCTCCGTTTTACAGCGAACGTTTGGCATCTCATCGAACGTTGGGAACTTTCAATTTAAAGCTTTTTTCCATTAAAATACTCAAGTTTAACGATTTCCATCGTTAATCTCATCCATCATCGACAATGTGCTGTGAACATCGAAGCTTGGAGAGCGGAAAAACTTTTTCCATCATCGACTGCAATAAAAACTAACGGCCATGAACCACAAATTTGCGTGATGATAAATTTCCGATGGAAATTTCTTCCTTTCACTTAATTGCGAATGAATTTTGCGCCGTTGATTTAATGAGGATGATAACAGTTTTTGTCACTTTCCGTTGATCGTTTTCATCCTCTGCTTTTGCTGTCTTAGTCTTTTCTCTCTTTCATTCGCTTTAATGGTGTCTTGAAGAACATCACAAACCATAAAAGATTTTTCATTCGTCTCTTCTCGGCTCGGCGAGTCCTTTCTTAGTCAATGCCAGTTGACCTTTCTCTCTTTTTTGTTTGTTAAGATCATCGTTCCGCTCTGAGATTGATTCAACCAAAATTTCCTGATAATTTAGTCGCGTTGCCACAAACAAAAAACATTCAAAGAACGTAATTAATCCCGAGATTTATTACAAGGACATGTTTTGGTATTCGAGAAATATCGCCAATGGCAAATGTATTGTCACAAATGCTGTAAAAAAGAACAAACTGATAACAATCAATCTGTTTGCCTTTGAGCGAATTCTATTTCTCATTGGCTGGGGTTCTGATTCCAACGAGAAAGTTTAATTTATATCAACGAGAGAAGAAGTGGAGGGAACTCGCTTAAATTACAAGATGTGGCAGGCGAGAGTCAGAAGCGTAATTGGACTGGAAGAGACTAATGAAAGCTGTGAAATGTTCACCTCAGCCCGAAAAAGCAGAGAAGCAGAAAGAAAACTTTTCAGCTCATAATTCTTATTTGAATTTAGTTCTCGTTTTCCCTTTTTTTGATAAAATTATTCTTGACTGTTATTTAATTAAACTCGATGTAGCTCTTTCTTCAGCTAAATGGGTTGGTGAAGTTCAGAAAATTATCACAACGAAGAAGGAGTCATATCGCTTCTACTTAACTTTCTCTCTGATAGTTCACTTGTTTGTATCGTCTCGAGTGGATGTAGGAGGACGAGTCAAGAGAAGGAAATTCATTTTTTGTATCGTTTGCATTAAATTATCATCCGTCATATCCATTTTAGTTAGGCATGGAACTCTTGAGAGAGAGAAGCACTGTTGACCTCTGAATAAAACGAGAATTTAATAATTAATTAAATTATTCTCCTAATTTAATTATTTGAGAGGAAATTTAATTTATGTCTTCTATTCGGATGATGACAGTAAAACTTATTTCCATCCCTTCACAAGAAAAACTGGTAGTTTATCCAGCCATGTACACAGTTTTGATTAATATGGGGCGGATGCATGATTTATGATGCTGATCTTATCCACTTCAAAAATAATTTCTCTGTCATTTATCGAGCTCAAAAGCTAGTTTTGCTTTGTGTGTGTGAGAGAGAGAGAAGGAAAGACTTTATGTCAGATGAGCATTAGTTTCGGATAAAGTTTCAAACATTTTAGCATACATAATTCTCCTTCCCTCACGATTTATTTCTTGCTTTTCGGAAAGATGAACTTGTGCAAAAAAAAATATTTGCTTCATTATCATTCACAGAGTTGCCTCACTTACCGCCCACTCTTTGGACTGAATTAACAAAATATGATCCGGTGAGTTTCGAGTTTCCATCAAAGATTTTTATTATAAACATTTTTATTTCTTGTTTAAAGGGTGACATTCTGAGAGCAAACTGCTCGACACAGCCATCCAAGCCGAGTGCTACTATAACTTTTCTACTTAATCAATATGCGGTAAGTTTGGTTTCAAGGTTTAAGCTTTTAATGAAGTCACAGAACGGAACGTTAAATGATTTCTTCTCTCGCCTCGCTGTCCAGCAAGTTGTGAAATGTCATCTAAAGAGGCGAGAAATATTATCATTTGCGGATTTAGATTTCTTTACAATTGAGTGAGCGTGAATTAATAATTTCCAGAGAAATTCATTTGCTAAGAGAAAGTTTAACGAGCCTTCCATTGCGCTCTGAATGATCTGAAATTCTTCCCTCGCAATTATTATCCAATGGCAAAGTTTTATTCGATGTTTGTATGTAGAAAACGTTTTCGAAAAGTAAGAAACAAATGAAATATTAATTTCATTGCATAATATTTTTCGTTTTCCATGACAAAGTTCGTAGAAGCGAAGGCAGGAAGTGGAGAATGAGAAATAACCATTAGAAGCATTACGAGCAGAGCGAAAGCTTAAAGACTACAAATGATGGAGAATGATGAAGTTCTCTTGAAAAATGAAAAGTTAATTTTATAGAAAAAAGGGTTTTGTTTGACTGAACTTTTTTTTTTCTTAATTAGTAATATCAATTACGGTTCTAATTGTTCTGAAGAGTCAACAGTTTTCTTTACATATAAAAAATCTCTTATTTTACTATCAAATGCAACGATTATTTCACTTTCATTGAGCAATGGGAATCTCGGCCGTAGCGATTAAAACGTTGAAGGAGCTCCATATTCTTCATTTGGCGTGGTAGCTGCCTTTGGTGGGCCGTAAACAGGTTTATCTTCCTTCTTATATTTAATGAAGTAGACTTCAGGCTTCGATGGTTGAGTGGGCTCAGGAGAAGGAAGAACAATTTGCGGTTGAGGTTCGGGTTTCTTCACCAACACATAAACTTGAATTTCAAAAGCAAACGATTACGATTTGAAAAGTTATTCAGAGTAATCAATCAATCTCTTACCTAGAGTCTTATGTTCATCTTGTGGTTGTGCTGGGATTATTGGTGCAATTGGCTTCGGTGGTTCAGGAGCTTTGATAAATATCAACTTGTAATGCTTTTGCGGCGGCTGTGGAGCGAGAACTTGAGGCGTTTGCACGTCTTCTGCATCATTAGGTGGAAGGTGAACGTAAACATTTTTCGTGATCGTGGGCGTCCTGCTTACTGGTTCATATGATGATCCTGGTGGGCCGTATGACGATATTGGAGGTTGTTGTGCAGGCCCTAAACTCAAAAAAAAAGTTGTTGACTGACGAAATTTTTTAAACATTTTTCACTTCAAACTCACCGTAATTATCTGATGGAGGCGGCGGACCGTAATTTTGTCTCGGCAATTGCTGCCTTGAAAGCGGAGCCTGTGGAACGGGAAATTGTCCACGCGGGGGTTCAGGTCGTGCCATTGTGAACGCCACCAAAGATAGCATCTGGAAAGAAAAAAAGTTACGACAGCTAATTAAATTCGTCCACATTTAATCAGTGATAAAGAGAATAGCTACGAGAAAAAAAAAGATGAGCAAGCGATGATAATCCGCATGAATTTTTAAAAATAATTAAATTTCATAATTCATAGCGAATCCATAAAATCGTGTCACTTGTGATTTTGATGAATAATTAATTAAACGTTAGGTGCATTGACATTTTCCGCTGCATCATTAATTCCATGTTTATTACGTAACGAAGTTTAATGACGCGAATAATTAAATTTCCATCCTCGTTCAGTTGCATGTTGATAAAAATAACATTTTGTGGTCAATAGCTGTCGGTTAATTGTGTCAGAAAATAAAATTTGTAGGCCTCTGTGGGTGACGTGAGATGGATTTATAATCGCGATGTAACTGATGTGGAACAAGCTTTCGTGTCTATCAACTTGATCTAGTTCGTTATTACGCAAAGTCTTTAACAATTCTTCAATTGACATAATCGACTGTTTGTCAAACAATCGACGACCGAAATTTCAAAATGTCTCTCGAATTTTAATTTCACTCAGTGGAAGCGATTGAAGAGAAGGCGATAAACGCACACGCAAAAAAACGCTTCAATTAAACTCTTCGATGTGCACTCACCAAAAACAATTTCATTTTTTATTCAAGTGAATTGAATTTACGTGTCGCACGAGGCAATGGAGATTGCGAATCGCGAGGAGGACGTCAGAACTGATGAGAATCGAGGATGAAAAATTGTTTCCATTCACAGCGCACACACTCGACGACGAATGACGATCTCGATGTGTATCGTTTTTAATTTGAAATTGCAATCTTTTTTCAAGCGCCTGTCGGGACGTTTTCTGTGATGAGTTTTATTGATTATGTGTCCACAACAAATTCACGACTGATACAAATAAAAAAAAATATGCTTCTTTTATACCCCACAATGCGAGAGTCTGATGGCTCTCGCTCTCACACTCAAACTTCGGCCAATTCGATAGCAGAGATTATGCCGCAAAACACGCGGAAAAAAATACATACGAAATAGCTTTGACTAAAAGTATTTGCATGGCGGAAAAAAGTTTTGTTTAAGCATGAACGATGATGATTGTGATGCTCTGGAGCATTGAGTTTTGTAGGATTCTGGGATTTTTCAACTCTCAAGCATCAACAAAAGCCTCAACTATCAAAAGCCTGACGGAAATCAACTCAGTTTCCTCGTGAAACTTTGTCATCGTAACATTGTTTTGCTCTCAGAGTTGAAACAGTACAATCCATCACAGAACTTCCGCGATGTCGCTCAAATCATGCTAAAAAGGAACTTTCGAAATATGTTTTCACGAAACATGAATTTTTTATTCACGTTTCATCAGAGACGCGCGGAATGCAAAAAGCGATGACTCACATGAGAGCACACGATGATTGATGGAAGACTTTTATTAATAAACCTTTTCGGTAGAGATTTTTTGATGATACCAGTGAAATCGTGAAATTCTCTTCATTCCATTCGTCGTCGAGCTCGTTGCTTTATGACGCGATACAAATTTTCAACATAATTAAATTTTCCGCTCGATTGACACGGAGAAGCTTTAGCGATCGAATCGCTTCGCAAAGAAAAAATCAATTTAATGATTTTCAGAGCAATCGGATTTTTGCATAATTGGAAATAATGATGTGAATAAATCAGCAATTTAATTGCAATGTTCCTCTGTTTCACTCTCTCAATAGCTCTCGCTCTATTTATTGATAATTTATGTTCGAGTTGAAAGACAATATGTTTGCCAAATATTTACAAACAAGAAAATTTATCTTAATTCCCCGAATGTGCAGAGATTGCAAATTAAACTGAAAATTGCGTGTTGAGATATTTTTTGAAAATTCAATTTCATTTTCAATTTTCACGCATCGCTTTTTCTCGCGCTGCATCAAATTATCTCTAAATTAACTCGCAGCTTGAGCGTGCTTGAAAAAGATTTTTAGTGGAAAGTACTGCCCTGAATAAATTAATCAACATAAAAGCTTTCGCAACAGCGGAGTGATTCAGAATGCTCCGATACACTTCTGTTCATAAATGTTCGATAACGTTTATAAGCTATAAATATTATTGAACAGTGAATCTCCTCGGCATATGCAGAGTGAGAGTACTTTGTCCACTTCGTTGTAGACTTTGTTCGCGAAATCCGTAAAACTTTGATTGGAATTGTTCTTGTGGTGGGGTCACTACGGATTTTACGGATAATTCCCAATCCGATGCTTCTGAGTGCAATATTAATTTCGTTTAATGAAAGTTTATGAAATGTTTGTCAATATTTAAGAGACTTTATGTATACAGACAGCTTAACAATCTGATGTTTGCCTTGTTTAAGCTTTAATGAAGCTCGTCGACTGAAAACGCAAAGCCGATTCAAACATTTCCGAGGCTCGCACTTTACAAATTTGTTGGCTTTTTCCTTTCTCATCTAATTTAATTCTGTTCGTCCTCTGACATACATTTTTATTTATAAAATTCGATTCCGTTTTCTTCTTGGTAATTGAATTTAGTGATTCCTGGCTGGGAAATATTTTCGTCCAAACGTTCAAGACGAGGAAAAGAAATTAAGAGATGAAGTCGATGAAAAAGGAAAATGAAATTACTCCGATAAGAATTGTTATTGCTAAGGAAACGAAAATTGAAAATTTCTTAGACGACTGGCCTGATCTTTCAAGGCACACACGAAAATCTTTGTTACTTGAGAGAGTTCGCCTAATTTTATATTTATTTGCCAAGAGGATCTCCTCGGTACATATTAAAGCTTAATTTTGTTTCGAAAGTCGTTAGAGTTGTCAACTGGAATGACAAGCTTTTTTGTTCGCAAGGAAATTGTAGATAAAGGCAAAAGGGAAAGTCTCAAAAATCTGTCACAGCTCTCACAACTTTTTTGCGACTTTTATTCGTTTCTAAACAGTCGAGTATTTTGTAAGCTTAAAATCGTCTTGTTTCATTTATTTATAAACTTAAAAGCTTTTGAATGCCAAAAGAAGCTTCAAGAAATCGATTTTAAATCGCTCACCTTTCCGAGACCGAGCGACTTTCTGAAAATTAACTTCGATTGAGATCTTAATGTCATGATTTGTGAACAAACAAGAATGTTTCGATTCACTTTGCTGATTGTAGAATTCAAATTGACTGAAGAGCTTTCTTTGTCAAGCTTCTCTCATGCGCATCGATTGACTGCACGTCGTCCTCGGAGATAAAGATGAAATTATATCAGCGCTGCTGTTTCATGTCTCGCTCAAGCAAGCCATCTATGCAGGTAGAATCGCGAGACGATAAAATCCTTGCTCAAACAAAATTTAATCCGATGCAATATTGGCACTGAATCAACTCGTTTCTTTTATCCGATGCTCTTATGTTCCAGTTTAATATTTGCGGATGATTAAATATTATTTAATATCACTTGTGTGTCGAGTGGGAGGCAGAAAGGGAGACAAGACAAACAGACTGCGCTTCCTCAAATATATTGCACGGCGAACAGAATCACGTATTTGAAAATGAAAAATTGTCTCTTTCTCTTTGACAGCTTTGCATTAAATTGTATGCGAAACGGGAGGAACGAGCCGAACATTTTTTTTATATATTTAACGGTTAACGTCGAGAATATCAATTGCGAATTCATTTCGCGATTGTTCCGACAGTGGCTTTAAGTAATTGTTGTCGGGCAGCGTACTCGAAAAATTGCTGAACACAAATTAATTCGAAATGATTTTGCGATTCTGATAACTCGGAGAAGTTCATAAATCAAAATAAAGTTCGTATCGGTGAATTAATTCGCTGCTGTGCCAATCGATGGAACGTGAATCGGAATAAGCGCCACAAATATTGCCGATTACAAACAGCGAGGAGAGCAATTATTGCCGGATTATAGTTTGCGAGAACTCTCAAATGATTTATTTTGAAAGCTTTGCAATTTGTCGCCTCGGCAGCAGCTAAATAGCTTTAGAGCAGAGTTCGCTTCTACTGCTAATGAGGAGCACATCAAAGTGCTTTTGCATTATGACTTAATGCCAATCCACATCGACCGACGTGACCAGCTGATCTCCGCTTGCCATTCAGCTCACGTGCAACCATCAAAACAATTTTTTTTCCAATTCAAATTGAAAGAGAAATTTGCTCGCTCATCATTTGTTCGACGACCGCTCACGTTCCAGACGAATTGAAACGAACTCGATGACCAAACATAAAGAGCGAAAAGTAAATAAATTCGTTTCGATTGCAAATAAATTTTAATACAATTTCGGGACTGCAATTGCCATTTCAATTAAGAGAGTATCGCAAATACGATTGAAGAGTTTAAGGTCGTCATAGTTTCATTTTCAACTCGTGTCCATTTTGAATGCGATGCTTGTTTGCTTGAGAAGAGCGAATGAGATGATAATCATGTTGATCCTGAAAAAATAAACATTTTAATTTGCCCAGCGAAGAGTCACGTTCAAAAGCAGAAGTTAAACATTTTTATTTTTTTTTAATGACATGTGCAGCATTAAGCCTCCTCTGACTTCTCGACCTATGACATAATCTCTCATCTCGTTGATGACGGTTGAAGGCTTTATCTGGATTTAATTTATCGTCACTGTTAACACCTCATAAATTCCTTTGGCGAGTCGAGACATCTGTCTCAGTCTCACTCGACGGTCGAGGACGTTTACAAATCCCTTTAAATCACCAGCATGAACTATTTTTAACCTACATCTGCGAATAAGATGAGCCTCATCCTTGTCCAGCTTAATATTCATTCAGCATTCCCATTCCGGCAATTTATGGCATTTAATAACATTCGAGCGAGTTTGAACTATGATTTTGATTGTGTATCGATTAGCTGGCGATTGGTATTTCGTTTTCTTTGCTGCCGGCATGTTATCCGATTGTTGTGTGTGCGGTGGGCAGACCGCACAAGCGAGCCTCATAAAAATGCGATGTTTGATAGCCCTCTTATGTAAAGAACATCGCTCCGACTTACAAAATGCCTCGTCCATTTCGTCTGTTGAATATAAATTCATCGGAGCGAGCAAAGGCAATAATGAGAGGAAATAAAAATTGCCAAGAGGCAATAAAAACAGTGAACGCAACGAGCGAAAGCGAAACTATTATCGTAAAGTGTCCTAAATTAAGAAAAGCTGCTGTTAAACTAAAGCTTTCTTAACTAAAACTTCAATGAAACACGTAAAGATGAGAGAAATGCAAGCCGATGATTGGATTACGAATCAAGCTGCATCGAGTCGCTTACTTCCTCTCCTTCTCTCTGAGAACGATAACAAATCGTTTAAGTCGATTTTCTTACACGAAGCGGAAACATGATTGAACTACAGAGCAGCAGAGGAAAACCTTTTCGATAAACGTGAAATGGGAAATTTGTATCGAAGGCATTCGTTTTTCCGAAAAATTTAATTTAATGCCAGGATTGCTAAATCCCATGGACTTAGATGAGAAATATCTTTCGAAATGTAAGGGAATCTTTTGTCTCAACGATTGGAAAACAATTTCTAGCTGAAAGCAATCCGTAGACTGTGTGCGTTGGTTTTGTGAAATCGTGCTTTCTCTCAGGATAAAGCTTATAGGTGGGGAGGGGCCCAAACATTTCTTTTAACAATCCCGATGAAATAAATCTATGCGGGATTAGTTATGTCGATTGATTTCGTTCCGTATCAAAACGAATAAACGGCAAAGAAGAAATTGAGAGCTAGAGAAATTGGTAGACAAAAAAAAGCTCCAAGTTTATTGTTCTCTCATTCCTATCGTCACCTCCTCTCGCCTCTCCACTCAAACGATACATAAAAAAATCGTCAAAGTTGAATTAAGAAAATAAAAGTTTCAATCATATTCCGATTGTCCCCGAGAATTTTTATCTAATTCCATTCGAGGCCAATTCCCTTGGAGGGATTTTCATCTCTTTTATTGACATTCTGCTTCGCTTCGGCTTTTCCGACTTATTGTATCATCTGCGTTGCTGTTAAAGATTGCGGACTAAGCCGACGAAGCTATTGATTTGTGTCGAAAGCGAGAGAATTTTGTTTAAAAGACAGTTGAGAAGTTATTTTTTGTTTGCTATGGACAGAGTCGAGTGTCGTTGCTTAACGCAGCGTTATGATATATTACAGCAGTTGTTTGCTCGATCTTGGCGAGAAGCACAACGCATTATAAAAGTAATAAAAAACAAAATGAAAAAGTTACGAGATTTATTTTTTGGTGCGCGGTATCATCTTGCTTTGGTTTTTCGCTGACACTTCTCGTCTGGAATCGGAGCTCGACAGTCATTAAACGCAATATTAAAGTTTGATGCTTACGCGTTATTGGGTCCTCTTGCTGTAAATGGCTCTCATCAAACGCTTGACGGTAGAAGGAAATGGCTTTTTTTTCGTCGAAGGATTGTTCGTTGAGCTCGTCACAGCTGAAACTCTTTCTCGAACAAGGTCGCATCGTCAATAATCATTAAGCTGCGTTTAAAGCCATTACCGTGGCGAAATGTTTATAACACGATGCAATAATGATAAATGCCACTACATTTGCGACATTTTCTCCATAAAAAAGATTTATTCCTGAACACATTATGCTTGTAATATAAATCAACCACACTTTTTTGTGTGTGAATCATGTTTTTTCGGTTTCTTTACGAGAAGCGTCCTTGAGAGTTTCCTGGCTCCTGAAGCACCGAGACAGACTCCTCCGTCGCTGATTCACATTTCATGGAAATTCCTTTTGAAAGAAGAAATGTTGGAACATATGAAAGATTTGATTTGATTACTTTTCATAAAATGATTCTTCGAGATTCGAAATCAATTTCAAGATGGAAAACGAATATGAATGTATGAGGACAAAAACATCATCAACAATTTATGAGAATTTTCTTTGACAAGATATTCAAACTGTTACCCTCGACTGCTTATCAAAGCAATATCAAGTTGTTTCGTTTTTCTTTCGACGAACTAAATTGAGTTGCTGTCCCCTGTTCGTTCATATTTCAGAGCCTCAAGAGTTTTTAGTTTCATATTTTGTGCTTTTCAGTTCGAAAATATTGAAAGCATGTTGTGTACTTGCGATAAACTTGTGTAAAGCTCGAGGACACAAACGGCCTCTAGACGACTGTGTCGCAATTTGAGAATGGAAGGAAGAAGTAAATCGTGCAACTGATGTCTACAACATGTCGCCCACAAAAGCCTTGTAAAAGCAGGAGACTCTCGTCTTTGATACAACACAATTTCCGCTTCTCAATGCGCCAGATAATTTATGGCTTCCTGAAACTAATGGCATAGTTGAACTATTTGGAAGAAAAGCTCTCTAACGAAAACTTCTTTGCTCCTTTGCAGGTTGGAAATGAACCAACAGTTTACCATCAAACACAAGACAATTTGTTATGGTCGTCGAAGGATCTTAGGATTCAGGTTTGTTCATGTTGAGGCAACGTAAGAAGCTCTTCAACTGATTTTGTTGTTTGCAGATTCTGCCATCTCATTTCGTGAACGGACAACTTATACTCCGATGCACAGCTGAAGTGGGAACTTTCTACGCTGATTACACAGAAGCTCCACTCGAGACAACAAGGAAAGAGCCTTTGCCTCAAAGAGGTATGAAAATTGTTTTTTTAGAATGTTGGCAACTTGGTCTCATCGTCTCATGAACAAGAGAATTAAATTGTTCGCTTTGACTTTAATTAGAATATTACCAGCGACCAAACAAAAAGTCTGTTAACAATACATTAGAAATATTTTTTCGCATTCACGGATCCTCGCTTTATTTCAACTCATGATAAAGCCATCAGCATCACATTCGCTCTCACCTTCCGTTCGAGGAGCGACTCGTGGAAACAATTCTTTTGTTCTAAATAATGCGCAACGGATTTTGCAAGCTTTTCTTTCAGTTATTTTCTGTATTAATGGCTGAGCTATGGGAGTGAACTTCATGAAAAGAACTTTTTAAATGTCGCCATTCTTTCTCCTCGTTCCCAACAAGTTTTTTTTTGCTCTGCAACTCTTTGTGCGCCTCGAGAAGATTTTTATCCGAGTTGAATTCGAGTCAACGGCAGACAAAAGTAATGAAATTAATTATAAAGTCGCTATCTTAATGAGACATTTCGCTCCTCTTCGTCTTTTGTCCGGAAAGGATTAAAAACTTATCGTAGTTAGAGTGACAAAGATGTGCAATCCGCTTCGATATGAAAACTATTTTAATTATGTAGAAAAGTTCAAAGTCGATAGACAACTTCAAAAGCTGACTCGACAAGACTTTTTTTTGCTTGAAACCATTCTGATTAAGGGATTGTTCTCAAACAATGTAGAGAAGAGTCCGAAGTTTTAATTCAACTCAAGCTCAGGCCAAAAAGCTCTTACGTAATGTTTGATCAGCTCTAAGCTCTTAAAATTCCAGCAAAATTAAATGTTGGATAATTGAAAAAGTACTCACTTAGTCTCCATCGCATCCTGCACTTCATGTTTCAATTACGAGCTCTAAATACATTTGAATGAAGTCGTCGTTACAAAATTCTCTTTTCTCGTTTCAGTGAGATCAGCCAGCAAGGGTCATGCGGTCAGAAGCCAATGTTCAACAAAGATTTATTTGTTCTCGACTCTATTTTCTTTATGGCTTTTTAAGCTGATAGAACTGTTGGGCAGCAGTTAGTTTCATGAACATCGACGATAGTAAAAAGGCTTTCGCTTATTTTCACTGTAAATAGCTTCAAATTGTAAAGTCGTAATTACCAGAATTGAAGTGAAGTCAGACGTAGAGAAGTTTTAAATCAATGTTGTTCTCAACTCGTTCGCTGCAAAAGCTCAAAAAACTTGTATAGATTCATTCACAGAACTCATCATAGTCTCTTGTGTTTGAATATCCAATTAAAGAAAGTTTCAGGAAATTGATTGCGAATTCTTCCGAAATTCATCTTCAACTTTTAATGAAGAATAGTTTTTTAATTTTATTAAAGTTTAGAGAAGTTTGTAGATAATATCTCAAGACAATTGTTCATCAGTCTAACCATCAAAGAGTAATTATCATCTAAGCATAGATTTACAATTCGATGATGTCAATGTGAATGTAAAATCTCCAACATATTGTCTTAGCCTCGACGCGATACAAATTCTTTCTTTTCGAAATAAAAGCGCAGAAATTGGAGCAAATTGATTTGCAAAAGTTTATTTCTTCTCGTCGCTCTTTGTTCCAGCTTTGTTTGTTTTTATTAATCCGCAGGAAATTGGGAAAGCACACATGGCTCAAAATAAATATTAAAGCTGCATGGTTACCGTGGAAATATATATCACGGATTGCGATGTAATTTATTGCCGTTGTTTCCACTCATTCGTGAAAGAATGAAATTCTGAAAAGTTTTTTTGTTTCGTGATAAGAGAGAAATGTCAAGTATTGATTCAGTAACAATTTTAGTCTCTTTAGCTTCGTTCCGTGTGTGACTAGAAACTTTAAAAGTTCTCAGATCGTCACGCGACAAATGTTTCCTGTCTAAACGAACATTTGATGTTCAGATCGTGGCGAAGGATAACAATTTAAATAAATTTATTTTGTGAAACAAGATTACAACTTCGATAAAACTTGCAGTCAATAAATTGTTATTGAGACCTGAGGACCGATGGAAGTTCTAAGTTCAATCAGTGTCATGTTAAGCAATTGTAATGAATTTTTAAAATAAATTTCAGGAAATATTTGTTTTCAGTTTTTTATTTCAGGAAGCTCTCGTAATTTTCAACTTCTGATTTAAATTATTCGCAAACAATTTTGAAAATAGAACGAGAAGCTGTTTGCTAATAGTTACGGAAAATAGTTCTGAGAACAATTCGCTGTTCAATGAATCATCCATCATCTGGCCGGTTGAAAATAATTGAAAAAGAATTTTCGGGCAGTGGAGCGAGCGGGAAATGGTTTTGTCTAAAAAGTATTGTTCGGAGCAAATCGTGATCCCGGAAAAAATCTCAATTTATTGAAAACATATGCGAAAGGTAAAAAAATGCTTTTTTCATTTTCACTCTTACCAAGCACAATGAGAAAAGTTCATGCGGGAAATTCATTAAAGCAAATAATGCAAATTTCAATCGAACAAAGTTTTTTTCGCAAATATTTTCATTTTCGAGTGGAGAATGTTTGACGAACTGCTCTGGACATGAAATTGAGTGGAAAGCTTTGAAACTTTTAGCGTCAAACTCTGATTTGATGTTGATTGAAGTTTGCAGTAAAGCGAAACGTGGTCGAGAGCGTGATGACGCTAACTAATGAAAAGTTATGAAATGTTTCCTGACAACGATGACGCTTCTCTATTTGCAGCTGCACTCAAAACTCAGCCTTACGATTTATTGCGTTGGTCTGCGGCTTATTTCCGATGTCTCTCGTTAGACGTTCTCCCACCAGTTAAGCCTCGCTATGAGCACGAGAATGTTTTCGGATGTTTGACCAAAGGTTACTTGAAGGTGTTGTTGAGTCAGGTGAGGAGTTTGAAGCATGTCATGTTTTAATCTCGAGGACGATATCGTTGGCTCATGTCGTTCAATTAAAATGAGGCGACGAAGCTGCTAACTTGGAAAAGATTTTAATTTCTTTTCGATCACAGGTCGGCAAGGGATTCTTCGTTCGTCGTGATATTCTAGAGCATCGCTGGAATGGATTATGCTTGCCCGAGGTAACAGTTGTTGAGTGTTTTCATTAACTCTTCTGACATTTCAGCGAATTACTCATCACGTCAGAGCTCTCTGACTTTCCTTTGTGTCCTGCAACAGTTTTAATTGTTCTCGATTTTTCTCCTCTCTCGACTCGCTTGGCAGGATGAATTACTTAAATTCTTGTCGCTAACGAGGATGCTCTACTGGCCTCAGGTCCACTGGCTTAAACTGATGGCAGTGATGGTCGGTTCCATTAATCAAGTTGAGTCCGCTGTTTTTGTTTCATTTTTCGAAAAACCTTTTTGCCCTCAATTTTTAATTTAAATCTTCTTGCGCTCAGAATTTTCACGAGACGACGAAAATGCTTTGCGAGCTTTTGACTGACGAACCCGAAGGTGGATCATCTCCTGTCCCTTTGTGGCTTTTTCGGGAGTGCTTCAAATATCTCGCTGAACTCGATTGCAATGATGAGCAAACCTTTTTCGATGGATGGAAGATTATGTAATCGTTCAGTTTAAAGTTTAAACTTTTTTTTCTTCTTCTTCCAAATTAAATCTAAAAATATTTTCTGAAACTAGAAAACTTTCAACGAGTTAATTTAAAATTCAGTTTCACATAATTCAAAGTTTTCTTTTATTAGAAATTTCAATTTAGATCTTAAAATCTCGCTGATCTTCTTGGATGAGTTAACGAGCTTTCTCGGTTTTCAGATTTCATTTCGAAAAAGGCTTCTCATCGAGTTAATTAGACAAACTCATTTCCCAAAGTCAAACGATAAAACTTTCCCTTCTCAGAAACTCCTAATGAATGCTCAACAACACAGGACTTTTAAATCTCAATTCTTCGGACATTGTTTTATATTGTGTGGCTTTCGATTCTCTCTTTTGAGTTGAAGTGTTTTTTCAAAGATTGTTCATTTCGTTTTATCTTTGCTTCCTGATTAAAAGTGTCCGCTGTTAAGTCAGTGATTGAACCCTTTTCGAAAGGACCTTAATCTTTGTTTTATTTTAGAAAGGGTAAAATTGCAAGACATTTTTAATAAGAGCTCGTTTTGATTGCGATCTCCGAATAAATTCGAAGGGAACGGTTGTTGAGATAAGACGTTCCGTAAACCTAAATTGCCGAATAAAAGCTTGTGGTTAACATGAACAAGCTCGTTTAGCTTTGAAGTTGAGGCGCTGACTTTATTCATCAAAACTTTGACGGATCCTGTGCTCCCAGAGTGGAGTAAAATTGAAAAACTTTTAAACGTATCAGTAACGAAATTTCACCGAAAGAAGCTTTCCTGAAATTATTATTTGAATAGTTTAGTAAACGCTGCGGTAATGGTAAAAGTTCAGCGAAGCAAAAAATTCATAAATTCATGTTAATCTATATGAATTTAGCTCCGAGTGGATTATCGCGGGTAATAAAATAATTTTACATTGAGAGAAATCCTCGAGCACCTTGCTCAACGAATCGACATGAAAATCGAGAAGCTTCGGGCAATTTAAAGTAAAATTAAGATGATGAAAGGCGTAAGGAAATCTTCTTCTCTTGGAATGAAAGCTTTTTTAAGATTTGCATTATTCATGAGGATATCAAAGATTAGATTCGAATATCGTGCTCTCTGTTCTCACACAACAGTAATGCTATCCTTTTCGAGTCTTTTGTGCTGATTTTCAACTGATAAATAAGCAAACAGTGTGAGAACCTTTCTCGCTTCATTTAAGAATTTTCCAGTCATAAAACTGACGCCACTCAAAGTCAAATTTATTCAAAGAGCTTAAATAATATCTCCCTGATTCAACAACAAACAAAAACAATCGATATCCGTTGAAAATGTAAACAAAGGTTCACCTATCATGGTTTTATGCAAATTGATGAAAAAGCTATTGAACGTTGCTATTGAGACAAACATGCGCGCTTTCCGAACATGCAATTTGTTTGACAATCACGGAAGTTGTGCTGGAAAAACAGGCAACGGCAGCTTCTAAAATAAACTAAACTCTCATAAGAATCATGTTAAACATGAAGCAAGCTTATGTTTGATGTTCAAAGTTTTTGTGCTCTCACAACATGAGCACTTCTCACCATGAGCGACGTCAACGTGAAAGAAGCCTTTCCACAATAAAAGTTTGCAGTGTTTCAGGAAGTCTCGGTTGCAGTTCCTCTCACGTAAGACGCTTCGTGACACAAAGTCTTCTTGGCACTGAATCAGAAATAAAAACTTTCCCACGAACGGAAAACATTCATTAAAACATCGTCTTCAGCTACAAATTCCTTAACCAAGACAACAACAGAACAACCTTGTTTATATCTGAGTCTCTGAAGTTTATTTTAATGCTCTATGATTAAACAGAACTGGATGAGACGTATGCGAATTCAAGGATACAATCTGACACGAAAGAAAGAATTGTGATTTATGTAGGGAGATTATCTTTTGTTGAGACGTTCTTCTCCTTTCTACGCTTCCTTTGAATTTTATTGTTTGCATGTCACATTTCACATCATTTTCGCTCAAACATTTACGCCATAATTTTCTCTCACTTAACATTTCCATTAATACTCTGCTCCGCACAGACGTATTCACAATGGTACACGAGCTTTCATCATCATGCGCCAAAAAAAATACATTTTGCCCCCATCGTTCTCCCTTTCTTGATGCGAAGTGAAATATTTTCAGACGAACAAACACATCAGCTAGCGAGTGAGCAGGTAATAGCAAATCACATTGGAGAGGAAAAGATGTCAAGTGTGCATATTGCGAGCGTACATGAATTTCGTCTATCTGAGGGAAATTTATTTCTCGTTACTTAAGTGCCCACGTCGCTTTTCATTTTCGTTAGAAATGTTGACAAATTACGTCACGAAAGCCTTGATTAGCTTAAAGGAAAGTTATTTCAAGAAACTCATTTTCAAAAAAAAAATATCAAAAAGGAAAGATGTTCCATTTTTATGCCGTGACCAGGATTCGAACCTGGGTTACCACGGCCACAACGTGGGGTCCTAACCACTAGACGATCACGGCGTTTCAATGAGATCAAGCTGTTGGTTCAGTTTGGCGTTTTCGTTTACTTGAACTGCCGAATAACCACTTTCACAAATTACTTTGCTTTCTGCTTTGCGCCACGGTTAAATGATCAACGAGCGACGCTGATCGAAGAGAAGAAAAAAAAATGAAAGTAGATCATGCGGTAACTGAATTGTTCTCTCATAAATTAATGTCACGAGATCTTGATTATTTGCATGGAAGCTAAAGACAGCAGGTTCTAACGCATCGTTTAATCAAAGTCTTCTCAGAAAAGCTCCGATTAAGACGAACGATTAAGAAGCATAAACAATTTCAAGCTGATAAATTAATCGGATTCTATTGAAAGTTTAATGAGATTTAAAATCTGACTTTTCCATTTATTCACGTTTTGAGCTCTCGATTTATTTATGAACGTGGATCAAAGTGAAATGAGAAAAGTCGGTTGATACTTGGAGCCATCATAAAGTGAATGCTTGTCCTCTAATCTCCGAAGCTTCGTCTTCCGTCTTCCTTCCTTGTGATGTTGGAAAATGAAAATGCTCATAAAACCACATGTGAATGAAAATTTATATTCAGAGCATGCTTGTGCCGCTCTCGCAGCCACCACCTCTTGAATTTACATACATTTGAATACGTTTGTCAGTTTTTTTGTTCGCCTTCTGCTTTACATTTGTTTTCGCACGAAGTGAGAATGTACATTAAGCGTTAAGATCTTGAAAAATATTGTTCGTGGACTTTTTTATCTGCAGCCTCTCGCTCGTCTCGAGAACTCACGGAAGCAAGCTCTCGAAATGTGACGTTGAAATGTGTCACTTAAAGTCATAAATTTAAATTAAACGAGATGTTTATTCCTGTTGTGCCAACAATTGAACGGGACGGGTTCATCGAGACAACTTCATTATAAGGCAGAACATATTTCTCGACATGTCAAAAAGCCTCGGGAGGACTCACAGTTCCGTAAAGCTTCGAAGTCGAAAAGTTAAAGACTTCTGTTTGACTTTCATGTTTAGCCTTCTCGGAATGGGGTGAGATTCTTTAACCTTCCTCTCACTATGAGCTTTAAAAGAAAATTCCCTTTCAAATTCCATCTCATTTGGTTCTATGACTCCTCTGCCCATTTGCCAGACTCGAATTCCTTTCGATTGGCATTTCAAGCAAGCAAACACAATCGACTATAAATCTCAATCGAAAGCATTCGAATAGAACGAGGAAAACTTTCAATTAAAATTTAATTATCCAACTAATCTGTGACTTCAGATGAATAAATGGAATGTTCGTTGCCTTTGATTTTCTTTAAAGCGTCTTAAGTCTCGCCGAAGAAAAGGGAAAGAAATCGAAATGTTCTTTGATCACCTGATAAGATGTTCGTTGCACAACTTGGAGGGATTCAATTTAAGTTGATTACTTTTGAGCTTTGACTTTGTAAGAAGCTTTTGAGGGAACGAATAGCGTCTTAGCGACAATCAAAAGTTTTTTATCAGCTTAATCTTTTCAATCAATATTTCATGAAATATCTGCGAGACTCTTAAGTTGCGCTCTGGAAATTCCATCTCTTTCGCCGCCAAAATGTTTACGAGCGGGAGCATCGTTCGTGATTCGCGTGCAAAGCTGTCGAAATTCTTTTGAAACTCTCAATTCACGGCGTGGCAACGGCGTGGCATACTTCATCGTTTCGAAAATCATAAGCAGCCACTCTCGTCTTGTCGACGATATAAAAAAATTCCGAGAGCTCCACCATCAACAGGGGAAACAAAGTTTAATCAAACGCGATTAACCACAAAACACTTTTTCACTGTGCGGCTTTCCCTAAATAATTCGTTGATGGGAAAAATTCGCGAGTGCTCCTGAAACATTGGATTAAGCAATTTTCTTCATAATGAGAATTTCAAGCGATTTTCGCGGCAAGTGTATCGAGTAACAATCTTAAGTTCCACTCAAAAGATTTTATCAAATCCTCATAAACTTGAGATGAATAATAAGATTTAATTAATTACTTATTCAACATCTCAAGTTGTTCTCGAGCTACAAGCATCAAAACCGAAAAGAACTTTAACTTCCCGAAATAAATCAAGATCAATTCAAAATCATTCCTTCTTCCTGATGCAAATTAAAGAAACGTCAAGGAGTTTTTCTTCGTTTCCCTCCTAGAACTTGAGGACATAAAAAATTGAAGAATAGAAGACGCTCGAGGCTTATCAAATTTTATTTTTTTTATTAAACTCTCATTTAATTCGACGCTTCACTTAGGATTGCGTAACGAAACGAATAGATTTCCACTTTTTCTTCTACTCTCAGTCGAAATTAACATTTCTCTTTATCATCGTTTCAAAATGAGAAAAGCAATTGAGATGGGAAATTACATGCGAAAGAAAACGGCGCTCAAATGTCTTCATGTTTAATTCTCACGCTATAAATAAAATTCCCTAAACGGCTTTCTTGTATTTCATTCATCCATTAATGGGGGAGATTCCTCTGGTTAAGTCAGGCATTTGCTTGTTTGTTCTCGAAGCTTTTTGTGTGCGACCACAAAATGTAAAGAAATATTTGAAAATGTTTTGCTTCATGTGAAGAGAAAGTTTCATACTTTTTATTACAAACAAGAACATTAATTCATTGAGAGTTGTAGTTCAGAACAAGATAAAGATAATTATTCAATCAAGTTTCAATTATCGCAACTTTTGCATCACTAATCGGAGAAAATCATAAGCAATTGGACGCAATTGGAAAGCGATTTGCCTCGAAACCGTAATTGGCAAGACGATTCGCAGTTCATTAGCTGCAATCAAAAGCTTTGAGCTGAATGGCTTTCAGTCTGAAGATCTGAGAGTCTTGATCGAATTCGAGTGAGTTAAACTTGACTTGATTGGGAAGGTTAAGCAACTTTGTTGCTCTTGAATGCCGCATGCTGTCAAAGGAGCAACGCAATGTATGTAAATCTGTAAATCCTAATGATGAGCTTATGAGAAACACGAGCGGAATATAAATTTTCATTTTCACCAAGTCAAGGAATTTCTTTTTATGAATATTCGTCGTGAACGTAACTCGACGTCGAGTGTGCTTCAAAGGACAAACACAACCCCCCATCATGCGGTGAATGCAAAAAGCGGAGCGATATTCGCAAATACTCACGCAATGATGCTTTTATGCTTTTATTCTCGTTAGGCGCTTCACGTCGTCTTCTTCTTCTTGGAGAAGACTTCTTCTATGCAAATAAAAGGATACGCGTGGGATTTGATTTTATTATTTGTGGTAAAGTGGAGAGGAGGAAACATAAAAGATTAACTCAATAAATAAAACATTTTTTTGGTTGTCACACAATAAAAATGAATTTATTTTCAATCAAACGGGGGAAGCGTTGCCTCGCCAACGTAATTTAAAGGTTTTTAAATGAAATTAATGAGCCTTGAAGATTTTATGGCTCTTATTATCTATCTAACTAATTATTCTAGTTCAATGAGCTCTACCACTTGAATGGAAATGGCGATAACTTACAGTAAATTTATTGGACCTAAACTTTTGTGTCTCACGTTTCAAAGAAAATGAAAAAACATTCAAGAGTCGTCAAGATTGTTCAAACTCACTTTTCAAGATAGCAAAAGCTTATGTCTGAACACCTGAGACGATCAAACTTGCCAGACAGATTGAACGAGGGTCAATGGAATTAAAAGCTTAAAGCTTCTTCTATCGTCAGACAAACTAAGGTTAGCTCCTCGTCTAAAGCATAAACAAACTGACGAGAGGAGATAGACGAAACCCTCACAGCAACAAAATCAGAATCTCGTTGCAATTTTTATTCAAATTTTCCCATAAATGTGTTGTCCAAGCCCATCTGGTGATAATAAAACTCAAAATGTGTGAAGAATCATGACGATCAATGCGTCGTTTATAAAAAAGGCAAAACAGGAGAACGAGAAATATCCAAAAAGCTTCAAATGACTCATGAATAATGCAAAGCCGATTTCTGCGAAAAGCCGCAATTCTTGTTTCCCTTTCGGTTCGTTTCACGCTTAAAGCGCATCATTGCATCATAGCGAGGCCGAACTGTACATTCAGCTGTTGCCGGGAATAGATTTCATATTAAAATTCGTTCAGCAAAGCTCGGAGTGGGCTTGCAACATCATCGTTCGTAATTATATGGTTTCGTCATCAACAATTTAGTGAAAACAAAATTTAAATTCAAGCATTATCACACGATTATATCATAGATTAAAACTTAAATGCTAGTTAGGCTCTTTCGCTTCTCTCTCTCATGCAACACAAAATTATTCGGAGACGACGTGTCAGTTTTATGAATCGCATTTTAACAAGCTCGAAAGTATCGTCGTTGCAATGCGGCTTTGACACCATATCGTGTGTGTGTGTCAGTTTAATCCTTCCACTCGATGAATCTCTTTTTATTTCGTTGGCATTTGGAATTTGAAGAATTCAAATCGCTGGATCAATGTTGAATGGCCATCACCCCAAATCCGATTAAGCGACGGCTGTTGTTTGCTTTAAACGATTCTCCTTTCTAACGTTTGCATCGCTGACTCTCTTTTTTGTCATCGTAAGCGAAGCTGGTGTGTCGCGCTTTCGATTGTTATTGTCGAAAATAAAAGTTATAATTTGCCATTCGGTTTATGGAAGCGAATGTCGTACGTGATGAGATTAGAAATCTAATTGGAGGTGAAACTGCCGTTGGTGGTAAATGACAAAGCACAGCGGCTTGTCGGCTTCTGATTCGAGGAAATATTTGTTGAGCTTTTCAAAGTTTTCTAGTTGAGTTTGAATGAAATATCATTAAAAACTTTTTTTTAATGATTTTTGAGGTTTTGAAATAAAAACTAAAGAATTTAACGGTCTCCTGTACACCTCATCTACGTCATTAAAAATCCGTTTTTCAAGTTGAGTTTGAATGAAAAATCATTAAAAAAATTAAAATGATTTTTCAGGATTTGAAACAAAAAATCAAGAATTTAACGGTTTCCTGTACAACTCATCTACGTCATTAAAAATCCGAAGAAAGAAATAAATTTTTGAATAAAATCTCATTCACTTTATCTTGATAATTCAGTCATTCAGCGAATACTCGACATTAAAGCTCGACTTTTTCAAGACGAATGGAGCGAACTGAGTTCAGTCTTTTATTTCCTCGAAAGCAGGAGTCGTAAGAGGAAATCCAATAAATAAAGCTCGAAACGACGAGCTGAACATATTTTCGCAATCTTCCAAACTTTTTTCATAAAATTTCTTGGCACCGAATGCATTTACAGTTTTCACGATGAAAACATTTTTCATTTCTCATGCTTCGCCGAGAGCGATTCGTTTTATTTCTTTTTTTCTTCAGCTCGCCCCAGCTTTAGCTGCATCCAAATGAGAAAATTTTCAAACGCTTTCCTTCACATGAAGGGCAATAAAGTTTACTTTTAACGTCCGATTCATTACGATTATGATGATGAAAGAAGAGAGCATCGCTCGACACCTGAAGTTTGTGGAAACTTTAACAAGCTCGCTCCGAATTTACTCGAGCAAAGATCAAACAATAAAATGAATTTTATTTGCTCTCTCGCTGCCCTCTCATCTGACGTAAAACTCAAACAGTAAACTCAAATGTGGCAAGACGAAGAAGAGGGAAAGAAATTCATTAAAATCTTGACCCAAGAACAAACATTCCCTCACTCTCATTCTGTCTATTGCCGAGTGTATAATTTTATTTTGTGTGGTTTTAATCAACCCCTTACAAGAACGTTCATAAAGGTTTAATCTTCCTTCTCTCCCCCTCTCTCTCTTCACTATGCCTTCCGACTCAATGAAGAAATTCTTTCGGTCAGTTCGAGCTTTGTTTTTCTTTCAGTTTCGGTTCTTTTATGATGGCAATTTCTTAGCCCAACCACAAAAAGATCTCATAGAACAGAAAGTAGCTCGTTTAATGAAGTTTCAAGAGAAGGATCGGAACGAAAGTCGTGTCACGCTTGAATAAGAATGAAGAGTGTTATGTTAAAACATTTAGGACTCATTACATTGTCTACAAAACGGGTTGCTACAACTTTTGATGTTTTAAGAATATAATGAGAGAGAGAGAGCATCTTGAATATCCATCTAATCAGATTATCTTCCGGCTGTAACGATCCCTAACTCTCCGGTCTCAATTTTCATCGTCATTCATTTCGTGCTGAACCTTAAAGTTATCCCACTTCGGCATAAATTGGATCACAATCAGAAAGTAAGTCGTGAATGCAGAGAGAATCTGAAAGAAATCACGAGTCGAGAGACCACAGAATTCAATTTGAGACAACTTCATTATATTCACCCCACGAAGCGTTTCGTTAGAAACGTCAAAGAAGTGCTTTGCCGTGAATTGAAGTTTTGTTGTTAATTGCAACGAGAAGCTTTTCAAAAGCTTTAAATACTCAGAATCGCATTCGCCGCTTGATGCTTGGTGTAGAACCGAGGAGATGTTCCTATGTTCATTAAGAGCGGAGCTGCAGGAGCAGAAAACTCCAATTAAAGAAACCAAAGGATGAATACTCAGCATGAATGAAGCTGCAGATGGAAGGAAAATTAAGCTTTGAGGCGGGAAAAAGCGACAACAAAGCACTTTCATTGTTTCTTACGAATTAAATAGAAGCTAACCATTCCACGACTCAATCTAGAATATAGCCAGTAAACGTCCACGACGAAAATAGCGAGTTTGCTTGTTATAGCAACCAGCAACGTGATTGCGAAGCGCTCATTCAACAACTCCGCCATGCAATATAAATCGCTGGATGCTTCTCTCATTCGCATCAGAGCTTCACAATCTTTGATTTTCTGCTGAGAGATTAATTTCTGACTAATCAATTTCGAGCTGCTCTCGATGAAATGAACTCGCGTTGCGAAACAGAAGTCAAACAAGTTTACCAGGATTGCGGATAGGATTACCAACATCATGCTCAACCGCCATACTGTGGAGGAAAACAGATGGAGAGTTCTCTCAGATGATGAAGCAAATGAAACTTAATTAAACGATTGAGTGGGTGTTTAAACAAGTTGTGAGAGATGTCTGGAATCCAAGCTCGTCTTCCATTTGAGCTTGTAACGATCAAACAAACTCAGATGATGATTTTATTTCCTTCACCTGCTATACGTCGAACCAAAACTAGAACGACGATGTAGATCAATGAATTTATGACAAATAAGAAAATAAACTTCACGATTGGTAAGCTCATCAATTTAGAGCGTGAGTTGCAATTTAAATTTGATTGAATTCTCTTCATGACTTTTCTCATTTTCGCTTCCTTTCCCCGCTTGAAGTAAGACTCGCACACTAAAGTCAGATGACAAAGAACAGGCAATACAATCTCGATGAGACTTGTGATGTTGCCTGTGATGTCTGGATGCTTGAAGATCTCAACTTGCAAATAGTATTGAAGCGCCAAGTTCAAGAAAATGTAAGCGACGTGAATGATAAAGACGAATAGCGACAGATACTTCCCGGAAACACCGAGTATCGTAAAAAAGTTTTCTTCAAAGAAATCGAATCCTGTGAGTTGATAAAAACTTCCAATGAACTTCATGGCTATCACCAAACTAACTAATCCATCGAGAAAGAAACTTTCGTCAATCAGTTAATCGACTTTTTTCCGGATCACTTCGTCCAGGGAGGGAAATCGGAAAACTACAATTAACTCAATTAGTGAAAAGCTAAATGGCAGTGTCTCTCTAGATTCATTCGAACGTGTTATTAAATTGTCTTTTGCTTTTTCAGTCGCTGCTGCTCATGCAATCCATCTTGCAAAAAGCTCTCGAGTCTTGCCGAAAACCGCTTGAGAGAAAGTTTTCGGTGAAGACAAAGCGCTGAACTGATTATCTTAATTCGGAAAACAGCTCTCGCATAAATTATTATGGCAACGTCGTCTTAAAGAGAATTCTTAATGAGAATACGTGAAACTCCTTTCGGGAGGGAAATCGCGAGAAAGCGAGCGGAATTTAAAATTCAAATTCAAATTCGAAGGAGAGCTTGAGAGGAAAACGAAGCATCTGACATTCAATCGAATCAAACTTTTAAACGTTCTCCTCAATTTCTCTCTCGCGATCATCCTGTCGAATAGAATAAACTTTTCTATAATCATTTTCACATTGATCAAGCGAGAATTTCCTTCGAGGAAAGAAAAATTTCTTTCCGTCCGACTTAACCGTATTGCAGTTGATTTATTGCGTTGCTCATTTCCCTTCTCGAGCTGAGAGCACAAAACTTCCAGGGCGAGCAAAAGTGCAGAGAATTCTTTGAAGTAATTTATAATCGTCAAGAGGTGATTTCATGCTAAATCGAATCTGAAACGGAAGCTTGTGAATGGAATTTGATTGTAATTAACGGCGATATTCATCGTTCCTTGATTTTCACGTCAGAAATCAAAGCAGAAAATCCCTTTGACATGGTTTCAAATTTTTTAGCTTCATCCTACGCGCCTGTAAGTTATTCGCATTCTCGAGAGTTTATTTGCATTTTAAATAAATTTATTTTCATCAGAAAGACTTCGCGAATGAATGAAAAATGAGCAATTTTAAAGCCGAAATTTCAAAAGAATTTTTTCATTCGTCAAGTCTATGGGAACGTAATTTGCAAAGTTGAAGCTTGGATCTTCACTTGATGTAGAAAAGCGATCCAGGTAAGTTTCACTTCAAACTGCTTCCTCTGCACTTGGTTGCAAAAATATTTTTCGACATTCTGTTGTGAATCATCTCAGAAACATGAAAGAATCTTCAACGAAACGATTCATGAAGAACGTGAAGCTCAAAGTCTTAAAGTTGAAAGGAAATTTTTTACACATGAAGAAACTTCGTGAACGTAAAATTGTTGAGAATCACATCGAGAAATTTGCGAGGTCGCAGGAAATTTCAACGTGCCAGGATTGATTTATTTTCGTTAAAGGATTTGCAACCCTTCGTCTTGTAGCAAATCAATTAATCATCTCGATTATTGTTGAACTATTGAATCGAATGCTGTCACTTGTCGGTAGAATAATTAATTCAGATTTGAGATGAACTTTAAGTGGCTGCTTTGCATATTTTCGGAAAACCTTGAAGCTTTAGTCAAAAGCGAGTGATTTCCTTTCATTTCGTGAGTTTGACGGATGCGAAGAAGAGTTTTCTTTCGACAGAAATGAATTAAACTTTCAACTCACGTCGCCATAAAATCTTACGTCGTCCCAAACTGTCGAAGGATCCCCAAACCGCAAATAAATCTTTGACGAGATCATCAGACGAAAGCAGAAATTTGTTGAATTAAAACTCCTCCCATAACTCACCAATGAAAAGCTTTACTCCTCAAGCTCATCTTTTATTAATTTCTCCCAAGAAATCCTAATCCTCCAGAAAAGAAAAAAGTTTTCGCCTCATCGACGACCGAGAACGAGTAGGATGAATGGAGAAATCTCGCAACAGCTCATTGAGTTTCACGAGAAGATTCTCGTGCCGAGAGAAAGGGCAAACATGTGGAAAAGTCTCTAATGAGTTTTTCTCTTATATTGTCGGCGACGCAGTAAAAGCTTTTTAATTCATTAAGGACGCGTCTCTCAGTTTCGTGACTTTCGTTGTTTTTCAAAGTGAATTAAAAAAAGTAAACAAAAAACTCTCTAGAGCACAAATTAATTCAACTAATAAGCGAAGTCGTTAGGAGGAGGGAAAATTGAAATTGAAAAATGTCTTATTATGATGTTAGCGGCTTTAAATTATCCTCGCAAAAGGCGCGCGCGAATGAAAAATGTTCAAAATTTATAAATAATAAAATTGTTGTGTTTCTGTTGGGAAAATAAATTACGATGAATGAATTAGCTGTTGGCAAGGCGGAGGAAGGAGAGGAAGCAGATTAGGTTGCGAAGGGTGGCACGCGCGAGGAATTTTTTATCGTCCGATAAGAGAAACACTCAACTTTGAAGCACTTTTCGATAAAAGCGAGTGCGAAACTGCTTGTTATTCATAAGCAGAGCATTATCACCTCATATTTAAATAGGCGGCGGTAACAGCAAAGCGAACATTCAATAAATGTGTCCGCAGGCTCTCAATTCTCTCTCCATCCATTGCGCTACGTTCATCGTAAGAACATTATCAGCGTTTTGCCATTTTTCTGGCGTTCACAATTTTTCATTCACTGATTACGCTTCATTTATTTTATTCTCCGTCCATTGTGCACTTCTAACAACGAACGAAACAATTATTCGACGTTGTAAATCATTTTAATTGTAATTTGGTGGGCGTTGAGTGGCGATCGATTGATTTAATCTTATTTTTTATGGATCCAATTGAAACGTTGTTGCAGTGCCAATTAGTTTGAGCACTTTTCTTCTCTTTGATCGAATTCAATCAAAGCTTAAGCTATTTTCCTTTGTCAAGGAAAAGTTCTTTCATTGAAAACTTTCCTCGAAGACTAGCAATTAAAGTTTTATTTTTCATTCTCAACATCCTGAGTCAGAAGGTCAACAGATGAAGTAAAGTGATAGTAGTTTCCATTTAATTCCTTTCAAAAGTTTGAATTCTCTTGAAAACTTTTTGCCTCAAGCACTTTCGTGGACGTTGTTCATTTCGGGAATAAAGAAAGGAAAAACTTCGAAGAAAAGTTTTTAAGTTGACAGAAACTTTAACAAACTTTGCCACTTCTCCTACCATTCCCTGATTATTATTCTCGCCATACTGTTACAAGAAGTTCATTAAAATATCGAATAATCAAATAAAATAAATTACGAAGAAAAATCTGAGTGCAAATTTAAGAAATTTTTATGTCGTCAATCAAGTGAAAACTTGACTTTTATAGACGAAGAGGAAATGACGGATAAAAACTCATAAAACAAACTAAAAGAGAATTTTTAAAGAACTTTAATTTTTCTACCTCAAAAGTTTTGAAAGGATTCGCCGAGTAGTTCACTGAAACCGGAAAATCATTTGAGTCATGGTTGAAAGCTCAACAGCATTTTTTTAAAGCCAGAGAAAATTCTGGGAAATTTAATTTTGAACATTTCAAATTCAGAAAAATTAAACATTTGTTGGGTTTTGATCAAAGCGAATTTTCAATGAAAACGTTCAGACGAGTTCAATGAAACAAAAGCTCTAAAAATAATTTGGAGTTTATCAATTGTCTAAATTTTCGCTTTAAATCGTATTAAATAACATTTCACGATTGCAAGATTATCGCTCAACGACTCAGACATGTCTCTGGAACCATCAACTTGTGAAGGTGAGTTTTAAATTCTTTTTGCTGCGAAGATTTTTAATTATTTCGTTTTTGTTTACTTCTGTTTCAGATTTAAAAGCATTTGAGAGGAGACTAACAGAGGTTCTTGCATGTCTTCAACCAAACTGCTTGAGATGGCGTATAGTTCTTTGCATCGTGACATTAATCTCCGGCATCTCAGCTTTCTTCTGGCTTCGAGATCCACAAACTTCTATTTTGCCGTTCTTCGATTCCTTACTAAATCATTATCTCTTTACAACGTCTGCGTTAACACTGATTACGCTATTCTGCTATGGAATCCACAAACTAGTCATATCTCCGCAGGTAATTGCCCTCATCGTCAATCAACGAATTTCGCTTAATCAACTAATTTTCTTCTAGATCATCATTTCTCGAACAAGAGCTGTTCTATCCGAATTCAATCTAAGCTGTGATGAGGCTGGAAAGATAATTCTGCGATCTAGACCAAATGCTCCGTAAATTGTATAATTTAAGGCAAGTGAGCCAGTAAGAGAATGACGAATAAATTGACTAGGAAGATTTGACTGAAGAATAAAAATTATTTGAATCAACGCAGCAAGCAAAATTTTAAATTGAGTTCCTAAAGACAAAAGTTCTTGAATTTTTTTAGTTAAAAACACTGTAAGACTGTGCTTCGATAGTAAAGTTAAATAAATTAGAAATTGAACGTTAGAACCGTACAACAGGCTTTCACTTCAAACGGTTTCTTTAAATTTGTCGACACTCGAAAGTCTTTTTAAATAAGAAAACAAAAATATCTCGCTCAAAGAAACATTAATTTTACCACAGTTCCCAGCTCAATTCGCCAGTATTTTATCGATTCGCCTATCAACAAAGAACTGAACTATTGAAATAAATTGAAGTGAAGTTAAAAGTGCAGCATTTCAAGTGAACTTTTTGTTTTTCTTTAAATCGACGTAAGTTAAGAAAGTGAATTATTTTGATTGAGTGGGTCAGTGACGATTTGCTTATTAAAAAATCACCTGTCTAATAAATGAGTAATATATGACTAATGTGTCGCGCTACATTCATTTCATTATAACGACCTTGGAATGGTTCATGGTCATATTCTTATTCTGCTCCAGAAGAAATATTTTTCAAGCCTTGTTCCATTCGCTTATCAATTGACTGCGCAAACAGGGAAAATTGGGCTTCAACTTTAATCTTATCGCGTTTGTTATTGTAACACAATTTGCAGTCTTAATATAAACATTTCCGTAATGAATCAGATCTTCCTCGAAGAGAGCTAATGCAAATCTTCACGGTTATCCAACTTTTTCTCGTGCTCGATGAAACAATTGTTGTGAAAAGTGTCTTGAAACAATGAGACTATCCGACAAAAGAGATGATGACTTAAAGTGAAGATGAAAGACGAGCCGATTAAGTTGACGATGAGACGTCATTAATAATATATCTTCGTGTCAAGTGTATCGTAATTAGTCTTCACATGACAAGAGCTTCTTGCTTGCGCAATCATCTGGCGAGGGAACTATTTTAAGTCACATTGAGGTTGTCCGTTAGCAATCTTTTGGTCCATGTCCTGAATCGAGAATAAATTGTTCCGTCGAGAAGAAATTCCGATATTTTGTTCATTTCGCCTACGCATCAGAGCTCTCGACAACAAAATCAAATATAAAAGTTTCCTCTTCGCGGATTCGCAACAGAGCTTGTCCATTGGCAACGACGATGATAACCCGTCTTCCGCCCTTGAACATGCGATTTCAATTTCGCAACACATCAAGCCAATAATTCAATAACGCTGGTGACGATGCCGTGTGAAATTGATCTGTGATGTAATTAACAGCTGCAAGCATTCCACGTTCATTTCGTTGGCCGACCTGTTGATGATACTTCACGCTGCTGGTTCCGCTACCATTGGGAGATAAAAACAATTCAATCAAAGAGGAAAGCTCTTCTCAAGTTACTGTGCCATGAGAACCGTGGCAAACTGCGATGCTGATGAGAATACTCGGTTAATTAAAAGTGGTTTCGCATTCGAAAGCTCGGGGAGAAAGAAGTTTATGTTTAATAATTGCTGCAGTTGGTCTGTGATATAATCCGCTTTGATATAATTGGCTTTGACTATGATGCTTTGACTTAAGCTCGTTATAAAATGTCTGAAAGGTCAAGGATTTGCCTAGGGAAATCTCTGGGATAAGAAACTTTTGAGTTTATCGAAACAGTCTGAAGGCTTTAAAATCTCAGATTTCGATAGGCGGTTTATGCTGATGATTACACAACAGCGTCTGTGATTTCTCCCAAGTTGTAATTCGATGCAAATCGGCATATGCGTTAGCACACTTCGAGGCCATTCACTTTTATCATAAAAGTTGTGAGGAGATGTAAATAGAGGAAATGTAAATTTTCTCGTCTGTCGGCTGAGCGAGTGTTTGTTGAAGCCGCTTCACTCGAATAGGAAGCTCATTGTTATTAATTCGAAGCGCGATGAACTGCGAAACCCTCAAAAATGTTTCCGACGCACGGAAGTTTGTAAGACCGCACCAAATCGAATTATTGCCGAACACATTACATGTTTATCACCTCGCCCAGCGCTTACTGGACAGAAACTCGAGACTTTCTCTTTCGATCCGCAGCTGACGTTTACTTTTTTTGCCAGCTGTGTTTGGCTGCGTTGATTTTTATCTTGACAACTCGCCACTGAAATCATGAAGAACATGAAATGGAGATTTCGCAATCGTTTTTGTTTTTTTTTTGGCGACAAATCGATTGTCTGTGTGATTATGCAAAAAGTGTCTCGGGATTCCACCTCGCGGCGTTAGCCAATTCGCTGCGTGTGTGACAACTAAAGTGGACAATGTGACAAGACAATAAAAAGTGAAACGATTGCGAAAAACTAAAAATGAAATCATGATTCCATTTGATTAGGAACTTTGAGTTCACGGGCGAGTTCCATTTCAAAATCATGTCACGTTCATGCTAAAACTTTTCAAGCAAGGGATTGCAACAGATTAACGTTTCAAGAACTCTGATCCGCAAGACTCTTGATCTCTGAGCTTAACGCATGTACAACTATGCAAACAAACGCTCTCTTTTTCCAAGACAGCGCTGGCATTGTGACAGGCACTTAACGATACCGAAAAACGCTGTAAACACAACTGAAAAAATCGTTTCATGGGCGCAGTGCAGTCTTTTTCTCCTTCGGCTTTTGTATTTTCGTTCCATGTTCCAAAAACAAAACAAAAAAATGCCGCTTTAAGTTAATAAAGATTGCGAAAGGCTTGTAATCGATCGGAGCGAAAAGTCCTTCAATTTGTTTCATAAAACGATTCTTTCTTGGCTCGAAAAAATACTCGAACAGCTTCATGCCAAGCTATCATCGGAATGCTACTCTACTCGCTCCACGTATGGTTGACCCATATTTCTATCGGGATTTCTTTGTGTGTTTACATACACGCTGAGCGGATTGAAGATCTTCGATTGCGAGTAGTAGAATGAATGAATAAATGAATGAGTGGACTGGCGACTCAAAAATGAGCAGGCGAGAGAGATGTTTACGAAGTTGTTTTCAGCACTTTCGTATAATTTATGATTGCGCTGTTAAATCGAGTGCACGATACAATTGTTTATTCACTTAAGACCCGCTGAGCCTGACGCGATTGCTCTGCTTCGTACCAGTCAGTGAACGATTTTAAACCTTCAATGAAACTTTTCGCAACTATAAAAGAAGCGATGCGCACAAGATGAAACGTGAGCTCGTCCACAAAAAAATTCGTGTTTGTCTGATCCATTATCACACAAAAAACCTAAAGTCTGAAGTCGCCGTTGTATGTTTATCGCATTTTAAAGGTTACTGGCTTCGCAGTTGCTTGAAATCAAGTCAATTCTTTCGTAAGCGTGCTCAAAACCATCCGCACCAACACTCACGTCCTTCGATTCAAAAAAAATTGCAAAGCAATTCTTTACATTGTGCGCTATGGCATTTACGATTACTTTTGTCAGTTAAACTGGCGAAAATATTTTTTTTTCTTGATAGAGAGTTCTTTTCTTTAGCGCTCAGGACAGTTTTGCAATGCGGAGAGAATTGCGAGCGAGCAACACGTTGATATTGAAGACAGTGTCGTCCATGATTTTCTTTTAAGTTTTTCCGAGTTGCGCAAATATCATGAGCAAGCCGCGCCACTGTAAACTTTAAAATCTCTCTCGCTCTCGAGTCTCGCGAGTTTCACAATCGACTTCAGCTTCATAACTGGGTTCGCTGATATTTCACATGTAGTTGCACATCGACTTCATACCGCGCTCGTCTCGTTTCGCTTTCGTAGACAAATTCGATTTTTCTTCTCTCATTCACGCGTTAATTCGATGAAAAAATATTTGCTTTCGAGTTGTTCAGTCATCGAGAGATTCCGAAGAAGATTTCAATAAACAGCTTTTCCCTGTGTCGTTGAAGGAATTTTTCCGCTCGGCAAGCAGTTGCTCGCAAGCTACGTTGGCGAATGGAATTTTCAAGTGGTGACTCAAGACTTTCTTCTCAGCTTGTCCACGTTATTTTAAGAAAATTCCCATTTGATACGCAAGCCGCGCGTGTGATTAAGTAGAAACGATCTGCGCAGAAAATAAATAAAAACAAAAGCGGAATTGAAATTGAAGAACAAAGATTGCAAAATACTCGAAGATAAGAAGAAAGTAAAAACACAAACAAAAAAAAAAGAGAAAAAAAAGCGAACGCGAAAATGCAATTGTAGTGAAAAGTGATTGAATTGACCGCAGCAAATTGGAGTTAATTGGAAAACCCTCGACTCGAGGTTGGTGCTGTGATGACTTTGCAATTAACGCGATATTGTGCGTGCTTTGTAGATTTAATGTTTCGCTCGCCTTAAATCAATCTGCGTAGCTCGCGGTTAATGGAGAAACGTCAAGAAAGAAAACAATTTTGATGAGATTTCTAATGGAACGTTATTTACTCTTCGCTTGAGTTTTTATCGATAACAATTGTGCTTACAAATGTCGACACTGAAATGCATTGCGATCCGTTTTGTTTACACAAGCTCGAACGTAGGATGAAAAATTTTCTTATTTAATCCAAAATAATCTCTCGTGAAAAAAAAAGAAATTTTCCATCGCCTTGCATCGCTTATCGAGCAACTCTCTTCGTTTTGAGTTGCATCACAAACCATAAACTTTCTCAAACAATCACTTTCGTGAAATCGAATCTTTTCCGACGTCTCAAGTGAATCATCTTCCGAAGACGATGAGGTGGTTTCAAATGAATCACTTTCCGATCGTCATGCGATCTTTGAACGGGCAAAGAGAAAGGTTGAAGAGCTTATTGAAGCGAATCACTTCGTCTTCCTATCAATTAAGCTCTTTAAGCTGCCATAAAACGGCGATAACAATGCGGCGAGCAAGTGAAACCTCTCAAAGTTTCATTGAACATTTTCCAAGTGCATTACATGTTATTAAACTTGAAACATGTTGAGTCGGAGTCTGCTTCGTCATGTGCTAACGTGCAATTATATGACGCTTGAAAGAAAGAGCTGTAGTCAGCAAATGATTGCTCGTGGCTATCAATGCAATCAGTTTTCTGCAATGTCATCATCAAACTCAATTGTGTCTGCTTCCTTGCATTTTCCTGTTTCCATTTAAAATCTTTCAATTTTCCATGAATCAGATTACAGAGAGAGAACGTAAATGCGATTATTTTGCACCAGAGCCTGGGCAACCGAAGTAGTTGAGGATGTTTCTATTTTCGTATCGGTCATAGAACTTATAAATCGAGTAAGCTCACAAGCAGAAAATCCGATTTCTTCTCTCGTGTCCGCCAACTCACTTGCTCTTGAAAAAGCAACAGAGTCGCTTTGAGACCATGTATTGCTCCTTCATTCGCATTTGTCTCAATGGCAATGTCACAAAACTGTTATCAATGAAGCTATCGAGTCGAGTTTGCTTTGATTGTGTACTTGGTGTTGTTTACACTCGGATTATAATTCCCCCAACCAAGTCTGTGATTAATCGTCACGTTTCGCTGGAAATTGAGATTGTTATCGCAATGACTGTTTGTCAAACGGCGATAATCGGATCGCATTGTTGTGTGGCTTATCAAATTGAGGCTCAATTACCATTCAAACAAAATCTCTCCACGCGTCAGTGAAACGAGGAGTTTATGTGAAATTAGCACAACAAAATGATTTAAATAGACCCGCGAAAATTGGGTCAAAAGTGATAACTTATCTGTTGCTTAGCTTCAGTTGTTGTTACGCCTTCTTAGCCTAATGAACTCAGTGACATTTCTGTGATGACACGATTTGAATTCTTAATTGGCTTTCAAGTTTCGACCGCTCGCTTCTAGTTTCAGTCTGCTTATCTCAACGAGAAGCTAACTCGTGAGTGATTACGATTTTGCTTGTTTATTCGACACTCTCGAATTTCGGATGATTTCGTCAGATGCCAAGGTCGCATCATCCGTTGAAGGTTTTTCCTAATGATAACAAATGAGATGAATGAGTTATGAGCTAATTTTCTAAGCTCGAATTGCATAAGATGTGAGATCGAATCGACGATGCATAAATGGCGATCGAAAGTTCTAAAAATAAACGTGCGACGAGGGAAAAACAACATTGACGATGCTAAAATGAAAAATCAATTTACGGCAATCGTGTGACTCGCCAGGAATAACAATTCTCGAACTTAAAAAAGTTCTCTAATCCCGAACAATCCAGTTTTTGTTAATCGCTCTGATTTTCACGCTCACTCAAATTGATTCCTCTCGGTGTCGTGTCGTCTCATGGATGTAATTAGAAGGCTCGAGATATTATTCTCCGTTCTAATTGGCAACGACGATGAAATGAGCAAAACATTTAGCAAACGTTTTTGCACGTTCAATCAACAAACAATGTCGATCTGAACAACGGCACGTTGAGGCAACTGATTTATTATTTAGTTCTTTTGTTCTATCACATGAAATCATCAAGTGGCTGTTTGAACTTCATCCCGATACGATTATCGTGATCCACAAACGTAAACAACCTCGCTCGAGTTCATAATTTACGTCATTTCTTGCTTTCAACGTGATTTGCCGTTGAGCTGGTGTTAATTGAATCACGACACTCTTAGATGTACTTATCGATGAGTCCATAGTGCGCCATTTATTCGCACACCTCCATTGTTCCATTCCGTTCGTTGAAATATTCGTTCGATGAGCGCATAAACATTAATTCATTGAAATTTATGCATTTTGAGAAGCGCGTCGTTGCCAAATCGTCGCCTGGTGACTCTTCAAAACCTGAGCCAGTTTTAATCTTCCGAATCTCGACGCGGCGTGGTTTAACGAATTCATTAATATTATTAACGTTTTGTCCTTGTCTTCTTTGACGTCTCTCACGGATTCCACGCGCATCTGAATTGAAAAGTGAAAACGAATTCTGTTGCTGAGCACGTTTACACATCCCAATTTGGTTTCGAGTGCACTTTACTCGTTTTGGGGCGGATTTACATAAAAAAAATTTACATGGAATTTGTAAAACATTTATTATCACATCCAATCGAAATGGAAGCTTCCGGCTTTGTGGCTTTTTAATTCAGAGTATTTGAATTTTTGGTGTGTTTGCCTTTGACCGAGCGGAACCTTTTTTTGATTGGGGCACTCCACAAAACTCTTCTAAATGTTGTGGAATGTGCTTTGTGATGAAAGTTACTTAAACTGGGACAGCTAGATAGTCCGGCTTTAAGTGCATTTCTAGTTTATCGTTGACTAATGAGCTCATGTCTTTTTTCTCTCTTTCCAGTCGACAACCACAACAAACGGTATCACGAAATAAGCAGCGCTCAACGACCTTGAAGTTAATCCGAGTTAACGATTTTTAGTTTTCTTATGATCAGCGTTACAAAGTCTACGTGACTTGCAGAGTGTCAACAGAAAAGATTGAGCAAAACAATCTAAAGAACTTGAAGATTCTGTTGCGAAAAATATTTTTTCTTCGCGGAAGCTTCGGCTGCTTACTCGGCAGTTGTAAATAACAAGTGAAACCTTGCCGATGTCAATGGCGTAAGAATAGACAACAAGAAACTGTTTATCAAGTGACGGATGAGTGGTGCCAGTAGCCATGACAATTCAGACATAACGAGACACCGTCAGTCGAGCGGAATTTTAATTTTTGCATAAGAATTAAGCAAAAAAATCGAAGAAATTTATTTTAGAAAAAAAAAACTAAGTGAAAGGAACAAAGGAGCCCAACCACAATGCGACGAAACCGTTCGTCCTTCTCATTTCCGGACTTCAGTTTACGACGTCTCTTGCTGCAAGGCGCCCGAGCTGCACGAGGGAGTCCAACACTGGGCAACCGCTGTGATATTGAAAAAGGAACAAGCAGCTTAAGCAAAAGTGAGAAAGCAGCGTCGACTACATCAAACAAGGTGAGTTTCTCGCCCTACATCGATTTTATTTCTTTGCAAAGTTCTCGCTAAATTGAGTTTCGACGAAGGCGGCGCGGAAAGTTCGCAATCGGCCTTGAGAGAAAACTCGTGAAAGGAATTTGCAAACAAAGTTCTTGTTGATTTGAGAAGCTTGACGAATATATAACAAAAAGTTATTCGAAAACTTAAAGAATTCACAATGAAGTTTAATTAAGTCTATTTGCCTCACGATCTAAGAATCAACTTTATTCAGAAAGCATCAAAGAACTCCTCTTCCGGGTGTTCTGTTTAAAACCTTTCAATTAACAACTGGCTTTTGTCATTCGCAAATAACCAGCTGAGTTTCCAATAACGCTTCTACGTCAATGAAGAATTCAAGTCCTTCAACTTTGCTTCTTCTTTGTATAAGTTTACTACAGAGTCTGATGAAATAATAAAACATTTCTTCTCAAACTTCTGGTTCTGAGTAAAAGTTTTCAACTCAAATTATAAGGCGTGAGAAAATCGTAATCACATTAACGACAATAAAGTCTCAGTCGAGTTTGATTGAATCACAGCTTTTAAAAAGAATTAGCGAAATTTAATCACAGTGCTTCATAAAAGCTTCGAAATTAAATTGTTTGCTTCTTTGATTGTAAAATTAAACGGAGTCTGTTGTATTAATATCCAATTAAGCTTAAAACCGGTTGCCGGCAATGACAGTTGAATTTATTATTGCCCAGTGAGTAGATTTAGTCGTGCGACAAGCTTCATCGAGGTTTAATGCGCTGCGCAATGAAATAAAATGTATTGTGATTCATTTGTTTACATCACCTCGTTCGCGTCAAACATGCTCCTCTCATGTGCATTTTTCCAATGGAAAACTTCGTGGAGTTGAGGTCATAATGTCGCTTACCAGCATCCGCATTGTAAGAAGATTCACTGTCAATCTTTCTGTGGATCGATATTCAAGAGAACGATGCGAAGCGAAATATTTAAAGCCTTGCTAGGCCTAAATGGGACTGGAAAGATTAGTTTTATTGAGCAACGCGTGTCATTCGAAACGAGTTTTACTATTAGAATTTGCTTTTTTCAAAACAAAGTTTGTCTCTACTTTGTCTCAGTCGAGTTTTTGGATTGAGATGAATCAGATGGTTGGGCAAATATAAACATTTAATCGATGAACTCTCGATAATCGATTTTATTTCTCTCGTTTTAGTTTAGTAACAACGACACCACATCACAATGTTCGGGTACGACATCGAGTCACGTCGATCGCATCTCATTCGTGTTCATGGAGAAGGCAGCTTCGCCCAAGTGCCGCAACAAAACACCACCAATCAGTTCGCAAAAGTCGACAGAGAACTCCCAGGAATGTCAATTGTGCTATATGAAGTACGATCTGGCAGACGATATGTTTACAATGCTGACGTGCCATCACACTGCGTGCAGGATATGTCTTGAGAGTTACTTGACTATTGAAATTACTGAATCGAGGACCGACATCGCTTGTCCACAATGCGCTGAATCGATGCATCCATCGGATATTCAACTTCTGCTCAAGACACATCCAAATGTGATTTCAAAATACGAAGACTTTATGGTGCGTCGTGTTCTCCTGGCCGACCCTGACTCAAGATGGTGTCCTGCTCCAGATTGTAGCTACGCAGTTATCGCCTCAGGCTGCGCTTCTTGTCCGCGACTTCGTTGCGAACGCCCTGGCTGTGATTTACAATTTTGCTATCATTGTAAGGCTGAATGGCATCCTGATCAGACTTGCGACGCAGCGAGAGCCGCACGACATAGTCCATCGAGACAGACGTCAGGAAGCAGTAGTCAAGATGCACAGCATCGTAAGATGACTATAAATTGCTTTAGTCGATACTTTGTAACTTATTTGTATTTTCTAGGAGACGATATCAAGCCGTGCCCTCGATGTCAAGTATTAATTGTTAAAATTGACGATGGCTCTTGCAATCACATGGTTTGCGCTGTATGTGGCTCAGAGTTCTGTTGGCTTTGCAAGAAGGAGATAACAGACTTGCATTATCTCAGCCCCTCCGGGTGTACTTTCTGGGGAACAAAGCCTTGGTCGAGAAAGAAGAAGCTTCTATGGCAACTTGGAACACTCGTTGGAGCGCCAGTCATGATTGCGTTAGTCGCTGGTATCGCTGTCCCCGCAATGATTATCGGTAAGACTTCCTAAAATAGCGACGAGGAAGTAAATGTTAATCCATTCCATTTCTAGGAATCCCCGTTTGGGTTGGACGGAAACTCCATTCGCGCTTCAAGGGCGCTAGCAAACACAAAAGAAATGGCGCAGTTATGGGCGGTGTGGCAGCATCGGTAAGTCGGAAGAAAGAAAACTTTTATATAAATTTCATTGACCTCTCATTCCGAGTTCATTGAACTCAAAGTTTCACGGAACTTTTCGAGCATGATTTCATTTGCTTGTGGCAAAATCCTTAAGGACTTGATTGATGAGAAAACCTAATCACGCTTATGGCCAGCGGGCCACTGTTTCATAATTCGAATTAAAAGAAAAACTTTTCTTTGCTTTTCTTCACCGGCATCGATGATGTCAATGACAGTTGATGATGGGCAAAGGGATGAGTTGTCAGGGAGTCGACGCTTTGGTCCTTGCGCAGTTCTATCATCTCCTCTCTTCTTTTATTCCGAATTTTCCAAAAACCGTTTTCCTTCAAAAAAAGCTTCGTACAACTTTTTCTCTTCAAAAGTGAATGAACGACACAGACTGAATTGTATCTTGTATTTTCGTGACACATATCGGTCTTAGAAAGAGAGAGAGACGACGGCAAGGCAATAAATGTGTTTGATGAGTTTTATGATGATGTCGTCACAAGGAGCGATATTATTGAGCAATAAAAAGTGGCCTCAGCTTTCATCAAAACCGGCGACAATGGACTAGCGGATATTATCCCCTTTTATATTGCCAGACGAAGCTCGTAATTGAATTCATTTCTAACAGCAAGCATGGCTGGATTAATTTGTCGGACAAATGCCTCCGAGAATGAAGCTTGCAAAAGGTTTTACGATGCGGCTATAAAAACGTTTCCGCTCCATCAACGATTTGAGTGGATTTTGATTAGGCAAGTGCTCGAGACTTCGCATTGATTTTATTTTTCGACGGAAAGTCACGTCGACGATAAAAATTTCCTTTTTCATCCCACAGTCTCCAAAAGCTAATTTTAATTCGCAACAAAGTATTTATTTCATTCTGCATCGGTGACATTTGATTTCCATTTACAAAAGACTTAGATTTAGTCGAATAAATCCTTATCATCAAATGCGAAAATGTTATCTTTATAAAAATCTTGTAGGACGTCGAGCAGTCGCTGTTCAGTTTCGGTTTGACCAAGGGCGACGTCAATTGATCCGATGCATAGAAGGAAAGATAGAAGCTGCGACTTCCTAAAACAAAAACATTAATCAACGCTCAGTCTTTGAAATCTCCAATAAAAAATAAGTCGATCTCACCTAAAATCGCATTCCATCTTGTTGCGACTGTACTGCAAATCAACTTCGATATCCAAGGAGAGCTTGTGACAGTTGCTCTTGAGTAAGTTGTAATAGAGATCGAGCAACTTCGATGTGTGTTGACGTCGAACACTTGACGATAGTGACGACGTGATCAACAGAGCGATATCGTTCGTCGGACTGCTGTAAGTAATCATTTGCCAATCAAGAACGCAGCAATTATCGTTGTAGCTATCATCTAGTTCTTGTTTGAACAAAAGGTTGTTACACCAGAAGTCCGTGTGCGTAATCAATCCCATCGGCTCAGTCGGCTGAAGAAGTTTCTCGATGAGATTCTTTGTCTTTGGTCGAAGTTGTTCGAGAACTTGCAACTCGCAATCGTAGCTGCCTTTCGACTGAAGGAACTTCGAGAGTTGAGGAAGTCCTTGCTCAAGCAATTGCTGATAGCTCTCTGTAGCTTTACTGATTTGGAAAAGGAACTAAAAATATCGACAATCAGCTCATTGACTTTATGAGAGCGAATGAGGGAAACTCACCGAATACTTTTCATTCAAGTCAACCTTCTCCTTGAACTTCATTCCCAGTGAAAGCGCATGAACCGAAGCGATTGCCTTGATTGCGAATTCAGCTTGCTCTAGATTCAAGCCGCTCATGAAGTTGACGCCCTAAAAATGTCGAGAAAAGTTTGACAACGCTAATAGAAAATCAATTTGTAGCTCAAACCTTGTAACCAGATGACCGCATGTCATCAAGAACAAGAATAGATTCGGGTGGTTCAGGGCTTCCATTTGGAGGCAGCTTCCCCGGAGAGTAATGTGTGTGAAAACACTTCGGCACACAAATTGACATCTTTTCGCAGCCTGTGCTGATGTGACGACTTTGAAACTCCATAAGATCGGGGAGAACGCGCGTGTAGAATTTGATTTCCCTCAAATCAAATTTCGCTTCAGTTACAAAGTATCGACTGAACGGGTCGTGTGGAAGGAGTTTGATGATAAATTCGAGCTTCTCGCTGCCTTCGGCTAATTGAGCCGCCGCTGGTTCTGTCGAAGATGAACTTATGTTGTACGTAACTGACACCGCGAGAATATCGCTCAAGTTGCTGACTCCATCACTGCAACCTTGTTTAGCTGAAAAGTCTGCGATCTTTATGTCATTTGCAGTGCTGTGATGCTGCTTTAGCATTTCAATCAACCAGTCCTCGTTGACTGGCCAACTGTCGGAGCTTGCAGAATCTTCTTCTGTATCCGTCATTGCCGACTGTGTATCATGTAATCGAGAAAAAAAAGAGAGAAAAGAAGAATTGAACTTTAGATCGCCTAAGCCCTGTAGTTTCGAATGAATGCTTGTCAAAATCCTAAAGGTTAAACTTCAAATCCTTTCCTCGCAAATGCTTCAACAAAGAAAATTGTGTTATCGTCAAACCGGCAATGATATCTCATCCTGATTGACTCAGCAGTCCTCGCCCTTCCCTTCACATAAACAAAATTTAATTGACGAGCAAATGAAATTCTAGATGTTGATAAAGTTATCGTCTCCGACAAGGTTTCTCTCTCGGCTCTCGTCTTCTGCCAGCCACTCACGTTCGTTAATTGCTTCTCAATATTCCTATCGCATTTCACCCCAGAAGTTGGAATTAATTTCATCGCAGAAGCTTATGTCAAGACGATCAGAAATTTTCCAATTAATTCTTCCTTCCTAACTTGATTAATCGGCGATTAGACTTTAAGCAACGAGTCACTCCCTTCTCGTACTTACAAAGAGATTTAGGGAAATCAGAATTTAAGCTTCTCTGAAAGAATGTTGAATCGTTTTAGGTTCAATGGCTAAGCTTTTCCCTTATCTGTCATACTCGAATCCCTCGACGTTCTTTGTTCCGAGAACCCAAATCTCAAATTAAACTTTTACGCTGAGAAAATCGATAACCTGCTCCACATTTTCACGAGACAAGGGAGAGGTGAAGTTCTCCCTTTTATTATTGCACAACAACCGCTCCTCCCTCAATTAAAATCCTTTTTCAATTCACTTGATGAAGAAAAGCTTTGATTGAAAGCGAAAACTTTTCATCGTGTCACGTGTGACGATCCATCACTGAAACTTACGAGTAAGCGTAGCTGCTCAATCTTTGCTGGTCCTAAATAATTTATCCCTTTTCAAAATTCACAAGCTGACAAACAAATCGTTTCGTTTAATGTGCCGTTAAGTGATGAATCATCGTATGATAGATATTAACTTTTTTTATTTTGTCGCACACCAAAAATAAAAAGAAACCGAGAAGAATAAAATGCAAAGTCGACAAGCACGTCTGATGTTGGCGAGAGTTGTCGTGAGACTGAACATTAAACTTTATGCTTCTCGCTCACATGTTAAAAGCTTTTTTCTCTTCTACATTCCCTTTTACAATTGTGTGTGTTTAAGGGGATGCTGATGGGGTGGTCGGTGTTCCTTCTATAAGTAACGACAGCTAACTGATGGATTATTATAGACTAAAAGTTTTATGTTTCCTTCAATTTTATTCAAAGGAAGTCTTTAAGGACGAAAAGTAAAATAATTGAAGCTGAGAGTCGAGTTAAAATCACGTTGACGCTAACAAAGCCTGCCACGTTCCCGACACGAATGGATAATTGTTCTCATCCTCTCGCCCTCGCTCTGAACTCTGATTACAATTCGTCCGCTTCGTTAAAGACTTCACACGAAGCCACTGGATGTGTCAAATGAAAAATAAATGTAGAAATAAACATTGAAATGATTTATTACGATTTGATTGTTTTCTCAAGATTATTTCGAAAAGGATTTCTGCCTTAAGCGATTGAAAAATCGATTCTTGTTTATTGAATGCTTAATAAGATGAAAAGAAAAATATTTTCGTTCGCTCGTCTGTCTACGTTTGTGTCTAATTTCATTTTATTTCTTACAGATGCTTGTCTCGCCCGTTCTCGCTGGTCTTGCTGTAGCCATTGGCGTGCCAATTCTTCTGTTTTACGTTTATGGTGTCGTGCCAGGTAATTCACACTATGAATGGTAATAAAGCATTCTGTTTAATCTTTATTTTACTTTCAGTATCATTATGTCGTGCCGGCTGTGGTGTGTCAACTTCACGTGACGGCGTCAAATTTGAATTTGACGAGGATGAAGAAGTGGGAAGAAATCACGATGCGTTGAGTGTCGATGCCGTGTCACGCATTGGAGCGACAAGCATTGGAGAAGTTAGCTTGAGCGTCGCTAGCGGAAGCCACTTAGGAGGTGTTAACAATCCAACAGTTCGTGAGTCAACGACTGCTCTTGCTGGAAGTATTACAGGCTCATCAGCTGGACATAAGCTTGAGGTTCAAGCCGACGTCAGTGAGACTGCATCAGCTGTGACTTGTGTCAGTGAGAAATCAGCTAACAATTGCCATGATTCAGCTTCAACAAAAGCTTTGGCAGGCTCGATTTTGAATTACAAACAGGTCAATTATGATCACTCAGCTATGGGAGAAGATGCTACATCTGAACGAGTTAGGTTCGATAATATGATTTATGTGCTAGATGGACAGAAAGATGGAGATTGGTATACAGCGCCACTCGATCAGGTAAAGTCTAATCGAATTTAACGCTTCATTGCAATTTCTAATTGGAATTTAATTTATTTTCAGGATATGGCAGCTGACAAAGCAAGTTTGAGCAGCGTCAGATCTTTCCGAAGCTCTGATCTCGACTCCACAAGCATCACCTCAATGCATAAACGCATTGCACAAAGAACAAAGCTTCAGCATCGAGCAATGTCGTTAGACAGCAACAGCGGATCTAACAACATTCCCGAAAGCCTTTCCGAAACTGAAGATGCCACACCGATTGCGGTTAAAATTTCAACTCAGGAAGTCAAGGAGTCAGTGTTGGGAAGACTCACACCAGCATCGTCGATGTCAAGTGTTAAATCAAGTGGAAAAAGTCCTCAGCCTGCAAAGAAAGGTCTCAGCAAATCTAACATCTTGCGCAGCATTTTCTTCTCTGGCTCGTCCAACTCGTCTAAGTCATAATTCTCGCAGCACTTTGAAGCGGTTCATGAAGTTCACAAGTATTTTTTTTTCTAACGCAATGAAACTTATGCAACGATTCAATCGGACAAAGAATTTTACCTAAAAATTTATCGCTTTGAAAACGAATTTGTATTAAACTTTTTTGTTCGATAGAAGATTAAATTTCCCACAAAAGAAATCAATTTTAACAACAAAACAAAACTGAACTGATTATAAATTTATAAAACAACTGCTTAAGATCGCTTAGTCAACAAAAACGTTATTGAGCAGAATTCGGTCAAAAAGCCAAAACGTCAAAAAAAGGATTTCGGCGACACAGTCGTGCACTCATCAATTATTGAATTGTCATTATCTTATCTCAGTCACAAGACAAGTCGAGATTATATTCTGTTGCGTTAAAAGCCAAATAAGTGAATCAATTACAAGATGTTTAGATGACTACTTAAGAATCGCACGTTTTCGCTGTCGATGCCATAAAACATTTATCAAATTATAATGCAAACTTATAATGAAAAGAAGCTTTTATCAAACGAGAAAATTTGAGAAGAATTAAGTTTCATTTTTTTTCTATTTTACACTTGCGATGAAAGCAAGATTGAACTTTAATTTGATTTTGCCAAATTTATTTTAATTTGCTAAGTAATCGATAAGTTTTTTTTAAAAGAAAAATAAATAAACGTTTATCAAAAAAAATCATTGACTTAGATTTTTCAGATGAAAATATTTTCTTTGAAGTTTTATTTCCGTCAGATAAGTTCTTCGTAGTTTTGCGCTGTGAAAATAAACTGAGAGAAGTTCCTCGCATTTCTTTATCATCGAAGCTAGTGCTCATATTCATTTTTAAATTACAAAAATGTTTATTAGATAATCTAGGTCAACGTACTTTAAGAAAGAATTGTAAGAGGAATCATAAGACGTAAGATAAACAAGGTTTGTAGTTTACATCAAGAGCTATAAAATTTTAAAAAAATAAACATTTCGCTGAGAAAAACAGACTAGCTATCAACTTCAGTTTCTTGAAATAAAATGAAAAATAGAATCTGTAAATTAGCAGAAATAAAATGAAAACGTTTTTATTATGTCAAAATTTATTGAGCTTTAATGTTAGAAAAAGAAATTAATGTTCACAAAGTTTTAGCTTGAAATCTGTAGTTGCGAAAATTTTAACGCATTTTACGAAACAGTGTTGAACCCAACTGATCTCCTTGCTTGGATATTTATGATCCATCTTCTTCAAATAGTCGCAGTACAACTTGAAGTTCTTTCTTGCGAGATCGATATTTAAGTCGTTTGCAGAGACGAACAAATTAAAGCGAAAATCTTTGTTTTTCTGATCTTGGAGGAGAGGATAGTTTCCTTTGCAAGCTTCGCATGAGCATTTAAACTTATATTGATTCATTAGAGGAGTTTGGCGTTGCTGCAGTGTTTTGGAGCAGTGGTTGAAGCCATAGTCGTCGAAAACTTGTCCTCCAGCAGGAATTGGTCGAATGACGACGAGATAGCTCTTGCAATCCGAAGATAGACGAATAGCGTTCGAAGCACATGAATGATTCAAGAGAGAGTAGAAAGGAAAGCTTGCAATTCCATATTTTGAATTCGTTGCTTCCTCAGATTTATTTACTTCTCCGTTGTAAAGTGCATGGCAGTTGACGGAAGCTATTTGACTATGCTTAAAGACAAATGAATAAAAGAAGTCTTCGTCATTTCTTGTAGTCAGAATTTCTCGGAGTTTTGTATGCTTCACAACCAAATAGCATCCAATTGCAACGATTCCTGCTCGTTGAAGTATGTCATCTTCATTTCTTTTACTTTCATTTGTGGTCAAAGCATCAAAAGCTTTGAGGACATTTTTAGCTTTGAGCGGAAATTCATAGTCGAGAAGAGTCTCGGAAGAATGTTCGTTCTCCTTAATCAAAGCTTTGAGTTCTTCTAAATTTCCATCGCAAACATAAAGTGCTTCGAAGAAAGCTCTCAAACCCATGCGCCACATCTGTGTGCACATGGCATCAAGTGTATCGATGATAGGACATTCAAACTTGTGAAACTTTTCTTGTCCCAATCGCTCACACTCTCCAGAACAAAACATCGTCGAAGTACAGTCTTTGCAAGGAAAGAGATCCAAGAAGTTGTCGTTCAAGCAAGTTGCACAATATTTGTATCGATGAGAAGGTAAAAGGAATTTAGTGAACGGTTCTTCACAGCAAACGACATCTCCAGGTTGCAATGCAGTTTTCGTGGTTATGTGTCGACCAAACTTTTTGTTGGTTCTCAACTCGAGGCAATTAGCTAAGAACGGAAGTTTCTTGTTTGCTTCGTGTGATAGTTTCAGATAATCTCTGCCGATCGGAACATTTGAAGGACTCGATTGGCTGCTCTTATTGTTGATCATTGTTTTGCAAGTTTCTTCTCGCTCCTTCATTTTCTCTATATTGGGATAGTGATTTGTCTTTGCCAGCTCAATGTTCTTCAAACATTTTTCGTACAGTTTCAATTCACAGTAAACAGCAGAACGATTGGCGTAGGCCAGAGCAATATTTTTGGATTCTGTAATTAAATTTTAATCATTTTTTCATCATTTGAAACAACAGAAATCTAGCTTTGAAACTTACCTGGCTTAGCAAAGCACAAACTTTCATTGTAGGATGAAAGTGCATCCAGGAAATGCTTCTTCACATAGAATTGATTGCCTTTCGTGCGACATGATTCAGCGATCGCGTTGTTCTTCTCTAATTTCAGTGTTTCTTCGAAACGAGCAATTACACCGAATTCTTCATAGCGATTCAACAAAAATCTGATGCGTTCCGAATTCTCTTTTATCTGGCTAAACTCCATTGAAACATCACCAATCTTACAATAGCTGAACAAAAACTTCCAAAGTACATCTTGGTCACAATCGTAATTCAAAGACATCTTGTTTAAGTTTTAATTTAACTCGATTCTCATAAAAAAAATTCTCCTCTACTGTAGAGCCTCAAAGCCTACTGCAAAAGCCTACTGAGTCAAGATCTCCGAAATTTTTTTTTGAATGAGTATGGCAACTGAAGGAGTATGAATACTATTCTGGAAAATAAAATGAAGAAGTTTTTTATTGTATCTGAATTTATTTAGTCTTTAATGTTATTAAAAAAAATTAATGTTCACAAAGTTTCAACTTGAAATCTGTAGTTGCGAAAATTTTAATGCATTTTACGAAACACTCATGAACCCAACTGATCTCCTCACTTGGATATTTATAATCCTTCTTCTTCAAATAGTCGCAGTATGACTTGAAGTTCTTTTTTGCGAGATCGATATTAAAGTCGTCAGAGACGAACAAGTTAAAGCGAAAATCTTTTCTTCGCAGATCTTGGAAGAGAGGATAGTTTCCTTTGCAAGCTTCGCATGAACACTTAAACTTATAATTGTGCAATAACATAGTCTGGCGTTGCTGCAGTGTATTGAAGCGGTGTTGGATACCATAATCGTCAAAAAGTTGCGCTCCAGCAGGAATTGGTCGAATGATGACGAGATAGTTCTTGCAGTCCGAAGGAATATGAATAACGTTCGAAGCACATGAATGATTCAAGAGAGAGCTGAAAGAAAAGATTGCAGCTCCATATCTTGTATTTAATTTTACCTCAGATTTATTTACTACTCCGTTGTGTAGTGAATGACTGTTGACGCCAGCAATTTGACTATGTTTAAAGACAAAGGTATAAAAGAAGTCTTCGTCATTTCTTGTAGTCAGAATTTCTCGGAGTTTTGTATGCTTCAGAAACAAAACGCTTGCCAATGCAACGATTCCTGCTCGTTGAAATATGTCATTTTCAGTTCTTTTACTTTCATTTGTTGACAAAGCATCGATAGCTTTGAATAAAGTTCTAGCTTCGAGCGGAAATTCATAGTCGAGAACAGTCTTCGTAGAATCTTCGTTCTCTTTAATCAAAGCTTTGAGATCTTTCAAATCTCCGCCGCAAACATAAAGAGCTTCGAAAAAAGTTCTCAAGCCTTCACGAAAATTCTGAGTGCATTTGTCATCAAGTATATCGATGATAGGACATTCAAACTTGTGAAACTTTTCTTGTCCAACTCGTTGACACTCTTCAGAGCAAAACATCGTTGCTGTACAGTCGCTGCATGGAAAGAGATCCAAGTAGTTGTCGTTCAAGCAGGTTGCACAATATTTGAATCGATGAGAATGCCAAAGATATTTTGTAAATGGTTCTTCACAGCAAACGACATCTCCAGGTTGCAATGCAGTTTTCGTGGTTATGTGTCGACCAAAGTTTTTGTCAGTTTTCATATCAAGGCAATCAGCTAAGAAAGGAAGTTTCTTGTTTGCTTCGTGTGATAGATTCAGATAATCTGCGCCAATCGAAACATTTGAAGGACTCAGTTGGCTACTCTTATTGTTGATCATCGTTGTGCAAGTTTCCTCTCGTTTCTTCAACTTCTCCGGATTGGGATAGTGATTTGTCTTTGCCAACTGGATGTTCTTCAAACATTTTTCATAAAGTTTCAGCTCACAGTAAACAGCAGAACGATTGGCGTAGGCCAGAGCAATACTTTTGGATCCTGTAATTTAAGTAAAATTACTTGATTATTTTTTATTCTCCATTTATTTAAACTTACCTGGCTCAGCGAAGCACAAACTTTCATTGTAGGATGAAAGTGCATCCAGGAATTGCTTCTTCACATAGAATTGATTGCCTTTCGTGCGACATGATTCAGAGATCGCATTGCTCTTCTCTAATTTAAGCTTTCCTTCGAGACGAGTATTTACTTCAAATTCTTTAAAGCGTTTAAGCCAAAACTCGACACGTTCCGAATTCTCACTTATCTGGCTAAACTCCTTTGGAACAACACCAATCTCACATGAGCTAGCCAAGAAGTACCACACTCTTTCATCTTGTTCACAAGCGCGAGTCAAAGACATCTTGTTTAAGTTTTAATTTAGTTGTTTCACTCGATTTTGATTATAAATTTCTTCTCTACAAAAGTCTACAAAAGCTGACTCATGATCTGAGAATTTCAGCAATTAACTGTCTTCCTACGCTTTCTATACGCGCGCGTCTTAATTATTTAAAGCGATTCAACAAAAATCTGATGCGTTCCGAATTCTTTTTTATTTGGCTAAACTCCATTGAAACATCACCAATCTTACAATAGCTGAACAAAAACTTCCAAAGTACACCTTGGTCACAATCGTAACTTAAAGACATCATGTTTAAGTTTTAATTTAACTCGATTCTCATGAAAAATTTGCACTCTACAAAAGTCTACTTAGTCAAGATCTCCAAAAAAAATTTTTTGAATAAGTATGACAACTGAAGGAGTTATGAATACTACTCTGGACACAGCATTGGCTAATTACTGATTAGCAGGATGCTTATTATATAACTTAATCTGGACGCGGTTTCTCTCTAATATAAATTTATTTTATTGAAAAAATATTTTAGTTTGCCACGTTATTCAAAATCAAGAAAAACCAATTTGCTGACAACTTCAGCCACAGCTTTCTTGAAATAAAATGGAAAATGAAAAGTCCCGTTTTGCCATTTTCTGGTCCAGTTGAAAAGTGAAACACAACAGAATTCGCTTCGAAATAATGAAGTTGTTGAAGTTTTTAATTCTTTGCGTCGTTGCAAATGTGCAATCCGCTCCCACGACTGTCAGTCCATTGTACCAGTTAATCATGAGTGACGCGAGATTAGAGAAATTACGAGAAAACAAATTCGTGGCCGAATGTAGAAAATCAGGAGAATTCTCGAAGACTCTTTGCTTTGCAATGTACGACGTTGCATTGTCGTTTAACTACCGAAGCTTGGATTTTACAAAAGAAAACGCGTCTAGCGAAGGAGGTTTCTGCGAGGTTCTAACACAAGTAGTTCCGGATACGCCAGCGAACGATGAATCAACAAATAATTTCCAAGAAGTGGTTTGGTTCAAGGACGTTTTAAAGAAAGACGATGGTCAATCTGCTTGTAGCGATAATTGTATTTATGAGGACAAGCAAACATACGATTCGAAGGTATTGCCACTCTGCCAATTCCTCTTGAATCAATACTCATTCCTCAAGAATCTGAGCAACGCAAGTGCCAGCCAGGAAAATCCCAAACGTAAGTTCGCTATTGACATTTCGAATTTCACAAGAACTAAATTTATTAATTCTTATCAGTTGTAGAAAATGAGTTTCAGTCAAACGAAACGACAAAAGTTGTTGCTAAACCAGTGCCAGCAGCAAGTGTTTTGCAAAATAATAAAAGCAGTGACGTCACATTGAAGAAGTCAGAGGAGAAACCTGTAACGAAAGCTGCTGCAGATCCAGTCGTGGTCAATGAAGATGTGAAGTCTTTAGTTCCAACTGAACCACACACAAAGTCACCAAATGAACAATCAACTGTTGCAGCCACAGCGACTGAAAAGAAGTCAGAGACAGCTAAATCAGTGATTCAATCGGCTGATGATGCCGAACAAGCCAAAGCAGATGCTGAAGTGAAAGCAGAAGAAGCAGCAAAATCTGAAGATACATCCAAAGTCAATGGAGCAGTTAAGATTGATATTGAAGAAAAACCTGACGAGGGATTACTGGAAAACAAAGCTGCTCCCGATAACACTGACGTGTTCCTTCCTGAAAACGAAGACGACACTGAGAAGGATCATCCAGATGACAAAAGCCCTTATGAAGATGAGGATGAATACCACAATGATGTAGATGATCAAATGGTCAGAGATAACAATAATGTTCCGTTCGTTAAGATCCAACAAGAGCCTGATCCAACTTTGATCGATGAAGTGCCGCATAAGAAAGTTGAGATCGTCGATTTCGAAGAAGATCCCGACTCTAACTTCTTCACGTATCTCTGCGCGATGATGTTCCTCTGCGTTCTTTTCTACATTCTTCACCAGAATCGGCAAAAGATTCTTGCACTGTTCCTTGAAGGCCGACGTGGAAATCGACGCGGTTCAAGAGAACGAACTCGAGGTGGATCGAAAGCGGCTTATAGCAAATTAGACTGCAACTTAGAGGAAGCGATCATGAGTAAGAAAAGTCTGAGCGGTAAATCAATGGACATCATTTATTAATGGAGCTTTTCAGTTAAATGTATTTTAAAATTAGCGTGATAAATTATTTTTTCTGATCACATTTCTGAAAACCGTTCTCAGCGAGTTTGTGTTGAACGCAAATCCGAAGCACAAGCTTGAGACCGCTATTCATAAAATTAGTCAATAAGAAAACGTCACGAAAAGAAGAAAAGGTATTTTTCAGATCTTGGCTTTAAAAGCACTGCTGGGCGAATTAGGTTGCGTGATTGGGAAAAGTAAATTGTGTTCAACAACATTGATTCACTGGCTTTGAGAAACTAACCGCTACATTGTTCGTACCAAATTTCCACAAACAAATATTTGCAAACGCATCAACTCGCCGTTCTTTGAGCTTGCATGACTAACTCATGCCAATCTTCATTGTGAAAGAAGCTTCACCACATTTCCTCGTCCCCTATGACTTTGCATGACGTTTGTTCAACGAAAAAAAGAAGAAACTACTTAAGTGAAGCTATAAAAAAATTCCGTCTCATAAATTGTGCTGAGTTTTCCGCCGTGAAAATTCTGTTGAGCAATAATTTGTGTAAAAAATAAATTTGTTGAATAATAAAGATTGTGTAGAAAAGTCAAAAGATTTTATTTAGCTAACACTCGCTTAGCATTTGATCGCATTCTCATTCTTGGCTGGTCACTACAGATTTCAGCTTTTGATTTTTCCATCGTTGCTTTGATCCAATCGAGTGTCGTCTTCGTTGCAATCTTCGCGTAAATTCCTGGGAACTCTCTTGCGCATCCATCGCCAAACGAAACTGTTCCAACTACCTCATAACGATTTGCTTCTGACTCAAAGAACAAAGGCTTTAAGGAAGATTAAATAGTTTTACAGATTGAATTGAATCATTTGAACTTACTCCACCAGAGTCGCCCTAAGTAAAGATTTTGAGTAAACAAAAAGTTTTCTCATAGGAATAAACTTCTCACCTGACAAGCGTCTGTCTTCTTTGCGTAAGCACAAGTCATGGATTCGGAATGAAAGTCAATTAAAGACTTTGTCATTTTCTTACAGTCATCGTCTGACTTAATCACGACATGAGTTTCCATCAAACCTGTTGGGAACTTAGATTTCTTTCCTTCGCCAAGTTTTCCCCTGAAATAATTTTTTCTCAAAACTTTATAAATCTTCTATCGAAATTCTACCATCCAGAAACTATTGCGTTCACATTGTTGAAGACACTTCCCTCGGTTGGCAAGCAAATCGGTTTTACGTTGTGGTTGAACTCAATTTTCCCTCTAACGGTCACAAGCGCCACATCAAAGTCATCGTAGAAAGAGTCTAAAAGTTGATTGAAAGTTTAATAAAGAACGTCGACAACTTTTCTTAGCCTACCGTTGATAAACTTTGGATGAAGATCGACTTTCGATGTAAGATATCGCTTTCCCTCATTCGAATTGATTTCGTGAATCCCAACGACCCAAGAAGCCGTTATACCATCACCACTGTAATGTCAAAACTTGTCTTATCAATCGAGTGGGTTGCCCTAAAAATTGTTACAAAATCGAAAAGGAAGGGAAACTTTGTCCTCGATGCAATACATGAAAGTCTTCTCTTCAATGTCGCGGACTTATTTTTCTGGTTATCGTAACACTCACTCGCCCTTTCTCTTTCACTTACTAGAAGACACAATGGCCAGCTGTTAAGATATTCCTGTCTGAGATCAAACTTCCACCACACATAAACTTTTGCTTGCTGTTGAACATCGCGGCCATCCACGGATATTTGTTTGCAGTTGTCTCAACGCCATTCACGATTCGACCTGCATTGTTGACGTTGGCTTCTCCACAAACTAACATAAGTGATTTATGAGTTAAAATATTTCCGGTTAAGTTGTTGCAATCAACTCACGGCAGTCACTTTTCTTCGTAAGTTCACTGCGAACTTTTTCAAGTGCAATAGCAAATAAAATTAAGAGTTTTGCAACAGAAATTGGAACTTTCATCTTGACAGGTAAGAAATGAAGTATTTGCAGTTTAATTATTTATTTTCAAGAATGAAAGGCAAAGTTGATTAATTTGTGATGCATTCATGAGAAATTGGATTCGCTCAAGTTTAATCGAGTTGATTCACTTCAAAAAATTCAACAAAATTTGCCTTTCATTTTAAGTAGATATCGAAATGTTGGTTCAACGTTCAAGGTTTGTTGAATATTTTAGGAACAAACTTAAAATATTTAATTCGTCATTACAACAATTAATTTCATTCTTTTCAATTTAGAAAATGTCTGTTCTCAACTGGAAAGGGAAGTGTGAGTTTTTCTTTATTATCGAAAGATAAGTTGTTTAATTTTCTTCTTTCTAGTCGCTCTTGTTGACCAATGGCCAATGATGGGATCACCATACTCGATCCTTTCGATCTTTGCGGTTTATCTCTGGGTTGTTCTCAAGGTTGGACCGAAGTTCATGGAGAACAGAAAAGCATTTGATTTGAAGAACATCACAAGAGCTTACAATGTTTATCAACTTCTCGGATCAGCTTTTTTCGTTTTCTTTTTCTTGAAAAACGGAATCACTTGGTCTGTTGGATGGAAGTGCGTTGATATTCCCAAAGGAACGGCTGAGGAATTAACTGAACAATTGGTTACATTAGGATCTTGTGGTTGGTTCTATTTGCTATTCCGAATATCAGAATTTCTCGAAACAGTTTTCTTCGTTCTCCGCAAGAAGCAAAATCAAGTTTCCTTGCTTCACGTCTATCATCACATCGCTGTCGTTGCTCTCTTCTGGACCTTCCTTAAATTCAATGCAGGATTCAATGAGCTCTTCATCATTCTCGTTAACTCTTCAGTTCACACGATCATGTACACTTATTACTTCTTTAGCTCCTTCGAAGATCTCAGAACAATGACTTCGAGTGTTAAAAAGTTGATTACAATCACTCAGATCACACAACTCATTCTCCTTGTCGGTCACTGCATTCGAATTATTTCATCGTGCAACTCAACTAAACTTTATTACTTTCAAGCTGCCAACATTTCAATCTTAGTTTTAATGTTTCTACATTTCTACAAAAAAAGTTACTCAAAGAAGATGAATTGAATTTATTTTAGAATCAAAACTTGACTGAAAAGATTTCGGAGGATAACAAACTTGTAATCGAATATTTGATAAATAAATTAGGAATTTTGAATTAAAAACTTTTTTTCTGTCAACCATTGTGACCTTCGCTTTACATTCAAATATTTCCCCATCTCGTCTAGCTCAAACGAAGCAAACATTTTCCGGACAAGCGAGTGCACTATCATTAACTTTTTTGAAGACGAATTTTTTTATTTTTCGTGAGACAACATTTGAGTTCGTTAATATCTTTAGTTGAGAAAAAAATATTCATCAGTCTAGTTTGTTCGCTCGGTCGCTTCTGTTCTTCTGAAAATGGATTCTCTCATGTCATGGAAAGGAAAATGTGAGAAAAAGTTTAAGATCCTCGAGTGGAAAAGTTATTTCATTAAAATATTTTATAGATGCTTACGTCGATTCCTTTTTTTGGATGAAAAGCCCGGGCGTGATGATCGGATTGGCGGTTCTTTATCTGCTGATCGTGTTGAAGTTTGCTCCAAAGTTCATGGAAAAAAGAAAAGCTTACGATTTGAAGAATCTCATTCGATGCTACAACATCTTTCAAGTGTATTCATGTCTTTATATCGTGTGCACCATTCACATCTATAAATTCACATTGAAATACGCTTACACCTGCGACAACGACAATCTGGGAGACTATGACAACATTCCTGACTCACAAAAGCTTTGGTTTCGAGGTTCAATGTTAGTGCTCGGTCTTAGACTAAGTGAATACTTCGAAACGCTCTTTTACGTCCTCCGAAAAAAGCAAAATCAAGTGACAGTCCTTCACGTCTTCCATCACATCGCAGTGACGTTTCTCTTGTGGATTTACGCAAAATACGGATTAGAGAAAAACGGAGGTTTCGTAATCGTCCTGAATTCTGCGGTTCATGTTGTGATGTACGCTTATTTCATCATCGGATCTTTCGAAGCGACAAGGAAAGCTGCTGGAAAGTTCAAGAAGCATATGACAATGTTCCAAATAATTCAATTGCTCATTCTACTCGGTCACAGTATCTGGATGAACATGATGTGTGATGCTCCGGTTTACTACATGCTCCTTACTCCTTCAGTCGCTGCGTTGGTTGCTCTGTTCATTAACTTTTATGTTCAAACTTATGTCATGAAGAGAAAAGAGAAAACCAAATAGGTCTTCCACATTTATTGAAATCTAATAAATCAAATTAGTTTGAATAAAATGTTTCGGTAAATTTCTTATCCTTGGAAGAAGGATCCCAAGAATCCTTTTGGCGGTTGCATTTTTACAGGATCAGCGCAAGTGTCGCCTCTCCATCGTTTGATGTAATTTCTTATCCAATTAAGTGTGTTTGGGTCGGCTAAGCGACTGTAGATTCCTGGAAAAGTTCTTCCACAGCCATCACCAAATGAGACAACGCCGAATATTTCGTAGCGATTCGGATGTGTCTCGATGAAGAAAGGCTTGAAAGGAAATTTTATTTCTTCATCGAATCTCGAAAATCGCGATTTGACTTACTCCACCGGAATCTCCCTGACAAGCGTCTTTTTTCGGTTCGTAACCGCAAATCATCGAATCTGCGTTAAACTTTAAAAGTCGCGCTGTTTGAAGTCGACACTCTTCGTTTCGTCTCACTCGAATTCTCGCTTCCTGTAAAAACTTTGACATTGAGGTCGCTTGCGTCTCTTCCATTCTTCCCCTGAAACAAGTTTTCGTTCAATTTTCGGAAATTCAACAATTTAATTTGTCTACCAGCCCGCGACGATTCCTGCTTGTCCAGTGAAATCATCGAATGGACCCGGAAGGCAAATTGGTCTGACATTAGCGCCGAATCTTATTTTCTTCTTTAGAGTGACTAACGCCATATCGTAATCATCGTAGACCGTGAGATTCTTAAACTTTGGATGAAGCTCTACATGAGCAACTTCATAGGAATCGCCGTCTTTCGACTTTTGATCGTGCATTCCCAAAACCCAATAAGTCTCGTAAGGATTTTGAACACTAAACGTTGAGAACAGTTAGACGAGAATAATTTTTTTTTGATGATCTTACTAAAAAATGCAATGACCAGCAGTCAAAATTGTTCTATCGCCAATGATTGCTCCTCCACACATGAAATCATTTGGAGTGAACATTCCAGCCATCCAAGGATATTTGTGAGGCGCTGTGATTTTCCCGTTAATGATCCGTCCATTGCCTTTGCTGTTTGATTCACCGCAAACTAAATGCAAAATTCTTTTTCATTGGGAAGAGCTGAAAAGGAATTTACGAACCGCAATCATTGCGAACTTTAGCGGAAGAAAAATTTAGCCAAAGCAACGAAGTTATCACAAAATAAACTTGCATTTCACTGAATTATTGAACAGTTTCGATCGATGAAACTATTCGGACTGGAAAGCTTTTAGGAGCAACGAGGAGAAGAAGAATTATCCACGCTCGATTATTAAAATTTTCTCGAATTCGTCACGTAATTTCATTTTAAACAATTCTCGTTAGTTTTCGATTGATGGAGCTAGTTGAACAGAAACTCAATCGAAATTAAAATTTGATTTACTTTCGAGACAAACACTTCACGCTTTGTCGATGCTCTGAATTCAAATCAAAACTTTCGTAATGTCGATTTATGTAAAAAGCCTTGCGTGTCTTCTGTCACATCATCCAACGATTAAATTCTTGTTATTAGACGCAGATTTGACAAACAGAAACTAGCGGCACGAGACCGTGAAGGAAACTCAGTGAAACAAATATTTTCAAACTGTCAACATCGATCGTAAGCAAGGAATCACTTAAAGTGAAATAACTTAGATTTAATCAAACTTGAAATTATTTTATTTCAAATTTCAATTCATAAAATTTCTGCTGCTGCCTAGGACAAACGCCCGCTGTTTTATTAATTACGCTCCACACCCAAGGCAACGATTGCGTCACATCAGAGTAAACTCCCGCGAACTTGCCGCCGCACTTTGCTCCAAATGCACTGACTCCGATGACTTCGAAGTGCAAGTGACTTGTCTCAATCAAGAGAGGCTAAAAGAAATCTCTGATCGAACTATTTTTGATGGAAAGAAAATATTTCTTACACCACCTGAGTCTCCCTGAAATTCGGAAGAGAAAGATTAAAACCAAACAAACGCAATTTCGAGTTTTGAACTAACCGGACAAGTGTCAACATGTTTTGAGCTAAACGCACATGTCATCGACTTAAAGTTGTACAAATAATGAAGCGAAGTCGCAGCTGGACATTGAATTGCGTGAAGAACTTGAATTTCTCCTTCCCTCAACAAGTTTGACATCTTCTTCTTGTCAGGATCAATAGTGCCCCATCCGGCAACGACAGCTCTACTGCCACCGTACAACTGTCCTTAAAATGAAGTTCACGTGGAATGGCATATTAATAAATGAGATCTCTTACTCTTCATCGGCACACAAACAGGTCGAACGAGCGACGAAAGCTTCAACGGTTTATCGAACGCAAGAATCGCGAGATCATAATCGTCAAACTTATCGTACGATTTGAATTTCGGATGAACACGAACCGAAATAAATTTGTGAGCTTCTCCACTTTTTAAATGATGAGCGCTGATTTTTCCATAGACCTTGGACCAAAATGTTTCTGTGCGAGGGCTGAAATAAAAAATATTTATCAAAATTGAAGAGAAATAATGAAATTTCTTACTCCATAGAAATGCAATGAGCTGCTGTGAGAACATGCTGATCAGATATCAAAGCACTTCCACAATGAGCGACATGTTTGCCAGTGAACAACGGAATCATCCACGGATATTTGTGTGACGTTGCTATGACTCCATTCGCGATTCGACGACTTTGAGAATTCGAAATGCCGCAATAACAATCGTTGCGAGTGTATCCTCCAACGGAAACTACAAATGAAAACGCGATGAGCGAAATTTTCATCGTTCTAGTGAAAGTCTAAACTCAAAGTAGCAATTTTAAGGAAACTGAAGAGCTAGAAAATTTTAATTTTCAATGCTTCATTTTTCAATTAAAAACTTTTCTGTTTCTGTTTTTCATTTTATTTTTAATTAAAAAAGTTTCCATTTTAGATTTTAATTTTCTGATTTGTCCTCAACCGAAAGAAATTCAAAATTTTCATCAATCAAGTTTTGCTTTAGATTTGATTATCGAACTAAGATTTAATCTAACTTGTAGACGACAGCTGCTGATGCGAGACCTGGACAGTTCATTGATGGGAGTTCATCAATATCTGCGTTGAGCGAACTCTTGTTTCGTTTAACTATTGAGCCATCTGAACTGTTGTTGTTGCTATCGATATAATTTGAATTCATATCACTTGAGTTCTTCCTCAGTCGTTTCTGTAAAATGTCGTTCTCTTTCGATAAAACATCATCGTCAAGCTCGCGTTTCGAGAGTTCCTCTTCGACGAGCGCGTAGCCATATGTAGGCAGCATTTTGATTTGCGGCTTCTGTACACTCGTGTAGGATGGATTACTTGGATGTCTCCAGATACCCAACAAGGTTGTCGTTTCTGGAGCTTCTTCCGGTACTCCATGAGTGTGATGTGACTTGTCACCAGTTCGAAGACAGCGATTCTTCACCTGAATTGATTGAAATATTTTGTGATACAAGGAGCGTCCAAAAATTATCTTTGTCTTACCATTGTTGCCGTCGCTTCGCGTAGATCATAAACTGCTCCAAACTTGGCGAAGAAATCAATGATTTTACAAGTCATATTAAATGGAGTGTTAAGCTCAGCGGCTCTGTAGTCCCATGGGAAGGCGTGCTAAAATTTAAAGAATTTTTGTTAGGGCGAAACTTTTAATTTCGATAAGTTTTACTTACATGATAATTGTGCCAACCTTCTCCAGTCGCAAGCAATGCTACTGACATGTTCTCAACTGGGAAAATTGTCCTAAGAAGAGAATCGGAAAATTATTTAAAAGTTTCATGAGATTTCATTAATTTTCTTACTGATCGTAAGGTCTCGTTCCGTAAAGATGAGCAGCACTATTCACTAACCACGTCACATTGAGATTGAGAATTGTTCTTGCGAAGTAAGCAATCCATAGAGCTAACCATGGATTCTCACCCCAAGCCCACACCGGAAGAAGTGTTGGCAAACCAAGTGCGAATACCGTGTAGAGAAGTTTGTAGTGACTACAAAGAGAAGTTGACAATTTAAAGACAAGGTTAAGTGTGGTCGCTGTAATAATGGAATTCTCTTATCGTTAGCTTTGACCGAAACACTATGATCCATGATCCAGTTACAACAATTATTCCGACAGTGTCAGCTTCTCGTCTTCACTTCTCTCGAGACAATGATGGCAATTCAGAGATTTGCAGACGTTTCTCGCGATTTGAGATTTCGACAAAGAAAATGATTTAATTAAAAAAAATGCGAGATGTTGGGTTGGCGGCTATGATTAAGCGATCTCTCTTTGAATTAGACGCTCATAAAACCCGTTACTCGGCGATTGCAGACACAGTTAAAGTACAAGTCGAGCTGACCTTGGCATTGTTCAACTTTCGGGCTGTGCGTGTTGAACCAGTTGAGAATTATTTTCGGAGCTCGCCAAACCAGATTCAACTTTTCTCTAATTGTTGCATCATTGAATCTTAATTGAAAGACATGCTGCTTAGATTGAGCAACTGAATTTGTTTGAAAGCTTTAGAAAGAAAGGTCATCGGGACTTCTAAGATTCCAAATTGCCGGTTCGAGGAGATGGAGTGGTAAGCCGCAAAAATCAATCAACTAATGTAATACAAAGTATTGAGAAAATCTCAAACGACAACCTGTGATTTTTAGTGTTTAAACGAAGCTAAGCAAAGTAATGACGATCATGTTAAAAGACATTGAAAGAAGAAAACATTGTAAACTGGTCCACAGTCGAAAAAAAATTCCTCTCGTCGTGACGCAATTAAAATGAACTCACTTCTTTTGGAACATAATGTAAGGATCAGCATCGAGATCTGACATGTCAATCTTCTTTCCGTACTCGAGAACTTTCGGATGTTTCCTCACGCAGAGCCATCCGACGTGAGAGAACCAAAAACCACGATTCGCGTTGTGCGGGTCAGCGTCTGTGTCACTATATTTGTGATGTTGCCTATGATCTCTCACCCAAACCCAAAGACAGTTCTGTCCAGCGAGTGTGTGAGCATAGAGAAGAATAATCTTCAGCCATCGTTGTGCTTTGAAGGCTCGATGACTCCAATGTCTGTGAGCGCCCATTGTTACTCCTTGACCCGCTGCATAAATTATAAATACGGCTGAAAGTAAAATGATGAGTCAAGAGAGAGATAAAATGAATTGATGGCTTTGTTGCTTACAGTAGAGTGAAGTTCTCCAATTGCAAACCATAAAAAGTCCAGCTAATGCTCCTGAGAATCCGATAATGTGTAAAAGTATGAAACCGATAAGATTAAACCAAACGATGGTGAATTTGTAGTCTGGATCTGTGCCGATCTCTGAAGCTAGCACTGGAGTTTTCGATCCGATTTCTTTGAAATTCTTTAGCTCTTCCTCGTGTGATGATGCATTGTTGCATTTGTTGACCAATTCAACGGCTTTGGCAGGTGGCAATGATGAGTCTTCTAACTCCATCAGATTTCTGTTCACATCTGAAGCCTTCATGTCTGTTTTCGAAAGTTCCGCTGAGCGTGTACAAACAATTTGCTTTGTGTTTGCATCGGCTCCCATCTTTCGCTTATCGGAAATAAATTCGAGTTATTCTAGAATCATTTTGATGAGAGAAAGAAAAGTTTGACTTGAGAAATGATGAGACAAGGCAAAGTTGGCGGACAAAAGAGACATTTACGGTCAAAAAGACGTTCACGTTCGATGGTCGATTAGAAAACATTTCTCGATCTAAGTGAATGATTTTGGAGACAACGATAAAGTTTTATTTTTGGGCAAGGCTATGGAGAAGATGACATCAAGTGCAGTGGGCCAAAAACAAACTTTCCATATTGCAAAATAGACAACAATCTTGGCGAGACACATTAAAAAAAGTTTTTTTATGGCCAGTGACGTTGATCACGGTTGATAATAACATTGATGACGATTCGGTTGAAAGATGAAACTGCTTACGGAAGCGTTGAAGTAAATTGTTACGAGTGAAATTATTTCTTTGCAAAACAACCGAATCTTTGAAATCTCGGCCCGTTTAACTCAAGGAACTAAAATATTTTCGAAATAAATCAATCTTTCCATTTTAGAGATTTTGTCTGAAATATCAAACTTCAGTGTAAATGGGCATTTCGAATAGGGAACGGTGAGCCAAATTTGATCTTCCATGGCGAGTTCATCTTGACCATGAAATTTAATTTAAAGCTGACGTCAGAGATCAATTCCTTCCGAGGAGTTTCTCGATAATTCTGATGATTTAAATTCTCTTAGCTAACGTCAAACGAAACCTTAACTTGAAACTAATGACGCTCGGTCGTAAAAACTTTAAAACAAAAAATTGCAAGTGCAACGAACAAAACATTGAAACTTGGGGAAGTTTGAGTTACGTCACTTTCAGTTCCTGAGAATTAAAAGATCACAAATGACTAGAGCTTAGTGCAACTAAACATCGAAGTATCAATAATCGCACACTCTAGCAAAGAATGAATCGCATTCCTTGTGAACGCAATTCGTTTCGAAGAGTCTCTTGAGATTTTCTTTGTTTAACGTTCATGTTTGCTAAGTGTTACAAATCTATTAAGATTGCAAATATTTGAGTAGATTTAGGCTCAAGTGCGAATCCACGATGTCCATCTTGACTCTTCAAGTCTTTCGTTTGATTTGCACGTGCAAATAATCTCGTCATTGAGACTGTCGCTATCTGGTTCACTTAATTTAAATTTTGTCTCGTTGTGTTTGCAAAAACTTTTGTTTGCGTTATTAATTTCTCGATGACCGTATGTCGCTTCGCTCGTCAAAGGGCCTCGAATGGTTTTTATCTTTGAGACGTAAAGCGAATGATCGTCGATGCACTTTTGTTTGTGTAAAAATTCACAGCTTTCGATGCAACTTGTGATGGCGGTCAATTTTAATATTTTCTCATTGTAATGAAGGTTCAACTTTGAAATGTTTGTTCTCGTAGACATTTCGGTTTGATCCTGCTCGTCATTAAATCGAAAAACGAGTTTAAATTAAAGCAACACGCAAGTAACAAAAAATTGATTTGTTCTTAATCTTGTTCTTAATTTTTTTTGATGAAATGCGTCAGCTAAGACTTGTTTTTAGTTTTTACTTACGTTGTAAGTTCAGTAACTTTAGCTCCTTGACTTTCAAGCAAGTCTCCTTTAAACCTTCACTCGATAAACTTTCCTCCAAATTCAAAGTCTCTCGAACTATTTTAATCCAAATGAAGTTCACAATTTCACTAAATCTCATTTATTTCCTTGAACTTTTCCTTTATTTCCTTTCGAATTATTGAGGATCACTTTGACTTTCAATTTTTTTTTAAATAACAATGACGAGCTCGGAATCGCGACGAGCTCATGCAACTTAGAGAATTATTCGCCAAATGATTTGTGCCTGCGAAGAGGAAAATGCTTTTATAGATGTTGAGTCGTCTCACGCGTCTGTGTTACCTCGCGAGATTAGCTTTTTGTCGTTGGACAGCGACTGTTGATACAACTTATGTTTTCTCCAAAACCCCAAACCTTTCATGAACTCGACGTGAGCGATCTCAACACAAACAAATTATATTTTTGGGAGAAGAGAATTTCATTTTGTTGCTTTGCTCTATTTGTCGATTGTTGGACGACTCAGCTGCTGCAACGACATCACTTGAATAACCAACTAATTAGATCCAAATTCTAATCACAAATTCAGTTCTCGTCATTGTTTGTTGAAGGTTCACCGGGAAATCCGTTGCTCGTCTCGAATGTGAGCAAACCAAACATTTATTTGAGACTTTATTATATTTACGATGATTCGCTTGTCAAATGCTTCAAGCATGAGTTTTCTTTAATTAATTTTGAAGACACTTATCGACTAATTACAGAAAGAGACAAATTTAAAATGAAGCTTCTTCTGGAATATTCCTTTCAATAACGATGAAGACAACAAATATTACAATTCGACTCAAAAATTCGTTAAAACCCGATATCGACGATCCCGATAAACTAACAATTATACGCAAGATCTCGATGATAATTGCGAAATTTTTCATGAAATTTTGTGGCCTTTGATTCTTGAAAATCCATTTTCACGTGAATCAGAAGACACAAGACTTGACAAGCTGGTGACAAGAGTAAATTAAACATTGAAACAACCTGAGATTGAGTAACGTCTGTTGACTTAAAGTATATGGAACAATTTTACTTTCGCGGTAAACTCTGAAGGACGTTCAATTCATAAAGATGAGTTCTCGATCAAAATATTTGTAAAACTAAATAAATAAATTTGTATAAATTTCAAATATTTTGATACTGCTCTAGAAATTTTGTTTTCATTAATTCATTTCAAATTTATTTGAGTTATCAACAACAGTTCATAATTTTGCGTTGATGCCTCAGCTGCTTTTCGCGTATTGAGATAATATTATCAAAATCCAAAAGCTCTGAAAGCTTTTAAAAGCTTTTTAAAAAATGTTTAACTGAAAATTTGAGTTTAAAATAAAAAGCTTCTAGCAATGCTTTAAAGCTTTGATCAGTAAAAAAAAATCGCGACACGATCAATAAATTTTATCGCGTCGAGAAACTCACGAAATTTGAGAATTATTGGTAGCAATAGCCTAATAAAAAATCTTTGGACCGCCCACTGGTTTATTTAAAGAAGATGAAACCTGTGAAAGAAATCTTGACATGTTGTGCTTACTAACGAGACTGGCTATTTGTCAATTCAAGTTGTCAAGCTGCTGTTCATTCCTTTTGTCTTCATCACTACTAACGGTTCAATCAAAACGTCGTTTAGGAACGTGTTAACAAAATATTTCAGAGCACGGCTGGTGCTTTGCTTCTTTCCACTGTTGTTGCTAATCTCCTTCGGAGGCGAGGCAATCTTCATTCTTCGACGTTCATCTCACGCTTCGTTCAATATGTTCTCTGGCTTTGCGGTAATTTGTCAGTGAAAGATTAAATTAACACGCTGAATTAAAAAATAATTTTCTTTTTATTTAATCTAAGTTTTCATTCTGATCGGAGTCACGATCATCATGTGTTATTAAATACGGCTTTATGTGCTAAAATATCTCTCATCACTCGCTTTTGTTCTTTACAATCTTTATTTAAACAGTTTCTCATTAAAGTAGCGCAAGCTCGTGTGCTCTACTCATTGCAGAAGCAGCCATCTTTCGAGTTCTCATTGATCCAGTCTGCGAAGGAATGATTAATGTTATTTCAAGCTTAATGAAGCTTTTTAAATCGAAAGCTACCTAAATATCTTGTTACTCTCGTGTACACTCCAGGATAGTGAGGCCGAGCACATCTGAAATGTTAAAAACACCGTTGAGATGATTAAAGATAGGAATTACGTCGATTCGTTACCCATTGCCCCAAGAGACGATGCCAATAATCTCATATCTCTTGTCTGCTCTCTCTACCTGTAGCGGGCCACCTGGAAACAATAAATGTCTGTAATCCCACAACTAAGTTTCGAATGAAAAAAGATTATTTGAACTTACCAGAATCACCTTGACAGCTGCAAGAAAGAAAAATTATTTAATTAAAAATTTCTTCGTGCACACAAATTCAATCTGACCTGTCACGTTGGCCAACTCCTGGATAACCAGCGCAAAGCATATTACTCGTGATCATCTTTGAAGTGTAATTAGTCTTTGATGTGCAGTCATCATTTGATAGAACAGGAACCTCGACTTCTTGAAGAATACATGAAGGCTTTCCATCTTCCTTCAAAGTTCCCCAACCCGTGACGAGACCAGTTTTGCCCACATAAGTTTCCTCTGCAATTGCAAACAATTTCTCATTGTGATTGTTATCTGAATTCATTTCTGACATTGAAAGAAAGTGATGATTGCATGTTGAGTCATGGCTGTCGAAAGTCGACGCCGTTTATGGATTCGATGACACCAATCGCGCTTTCTTTATGACTCCTCATTCACACAAAGCTTAACAATGAGATGCTCGTATTGTTTTTTTTTCAACAGCGAGACGATGTAGGAAGAGAAAGAGATGGAGAGATCGAAAGATAAATTGCATAATTACGTTTATTAGATGGCAAGCAGATCGGTCGAATGTAGTCAGTTATTGGCACGCGATCATTGAGTCTCAAAAGTGCCATATCGTTATCAAAATTGCTGTAACTGAATTTCTGTGAAATTGCTCTCAACACGAATCTTGTTTCTGGTCGCATGCTATCATCGCAGCGATCGTGCTCTCCAAACGTCACTTTGATCATAAACCACATGAATCCTTTGACGCAATGAGCGGCTGTTGAGAGAACGAGATAATTGGTAGCGGTTTTATTTTCATTTGACATACTGCAGCTTCTTGTTCTTACCGGTTAGAACGTAGCGATCGTTGATTAGCATTCCACCTGTTAAAGAGAAGACGAAGAAGTTTTTTTACAAATTCTTCCGCAGATCAGATTAATTGATTGAATCCTAAATGATTCTTAAGTCTCGACTTAATTCGAGATTTTGTTAATGGGAGGTAAACAAACTTATTCGAATCTTGTTTCGTTGAGGCACTTCACGAAATATTTACATTAACGGAGATCATTGAACTTACCGCAGTAGAATCTGTTGAAGTAGGAGAGTCGCGCCATCCAAGGAAACTCATTAACGCCAGTTGCACTGCCTCCAACGATTCTTGAAGCATCGTTGCGTTCACCGCATCCTTAAATCGAGGAGAAAGAGAATTAAGTTATCCCAAAAAGTCCATCTCAGCTGTAATAAATTGCCACCGATTTGTTTGGAGCGAATTCCTTCTTAACATGGAGATCACGGTTCTTTTATCTTCTACGGTTAAAAACAGGTTCAAACTTTTCTCTCGAGGGTATTGACGCATCAATTTCGCGATCATTTATGTCCCTCATTTGAATTCGCAGAGGCGCATTTTAAATTTTACGAAGAAGCGACGAAACCTCGAAAAGAAAAAAACTTTCGCGATCAAGGCCACGAAAAATTTAATATTTCGGCTTAGTCGCTTTTGAGAAAGAAAAAGTAGGATCAATTTGCATAAACAATTTTCAAGTTAAATGCTCCCATAAATTTTTTTTCCGGCAATAGCTTTGTGGATGAACTTACGACAACTGCAAGGCGATGCTGGCGTGTCATGCGCTGGAGGTCGATTTCGGTTACTGAAGACAACTTTAGTGTCATTGTCGTTCATGCTTTTAGCTTCCGTGTAGCGATTGCCATTGAAGCTCACAAATTTTCCTTTTCCGAGCTGATTACCATCGGAGAGGACTCCGAGGAAGCTCGAGAGCAGCAGCAGTGCACACACATTGAAACAAATTTTAAAATGCATTCTACTTTGTATCACAAAAATCTTTCTCTTTTCTCAGAATTTCACGAGCTTTCTTGTTTCGAATTTAAATATTTCGTGTAAAATATTCAATTATTCCATTAGTTAATCTTATCACGTCTAACTCGACACACTCGCGACTTCTTTTCTTTTCACAACTTCACTCCGCAACGAATCGATGGCAACTGAATGCTCAAAACTTTTTTTTTCCACTGATTCTGTTTGATTTTCTTCTTCTGGCTGCAAGTATCTTCTCAACATTTCTCCCATTATACGTTGTACGCCGTTTAACAGCTCTTGAAACAAAGTGTTGTCGAGAGAATTCGAAGCGCTGTCGAAACATTCAGCAAACGCTTAAAGAGACAGCTGAAATTAAACACTGGAATGACGACTGGATAACTCGAATTAGGGATTAGAATTCAATTTCTTTTGATGCATGAAGTTGAAAGAAGCTTCCTTATCGATTCAAAGTCATCTCGTGAAACGATCAAGAACTTCAATTTGTTGTTGCAATAACGGCTGAAAGAAAACTTCATCAGGTTTGTAGAACTCGTTTCTTTAACTGATCTGTAAGAATGGGTTTTGTTCTGAAGGAAAAGTAGGACAAACTTTAATCGATCGGCAACAAAACTAGTTAAGATTCAGCTGGAGTGACCAGAAACTCATTCGGCCGAAAGAAAAAAAAAGTTTAATGAATTCTTTTGACTGCAAGAACTCCTCACACTATAATCTTCTCATTTTACTGCCGAAGGAACGAAGAAAATTGCTCAATTCATCCATTAAGTGTGACTGGGAATGAAGATAATTGCAAATCACTCGATCGCAATTTTCTTCCGTCACAAACAAACGGCAGCCCGAACGTCTTCGTTCTAATTGCGCTTTAATTTTTCACGACAGTCTCGAGTGGTTTGACAGCGCACATCATAATTATTGCGGTGCAACAAGAAGCTCAAGAAGAAAAAGCGATTTCGATTCTTAAATGAAGATGTGAATCGAGGAAAATGAAAATGGATTCATTGTTCTAATGGAATCGGTGAAATTGCATGAGAAGTTCGTGCTTCGCTTTCGGTGAGAAAACTATGTGGCGAAACATTACTTTACAAGCTCATCATCATAGGAGACCGATTTCTCATGCCAATAAAATTACCATTCTCGCCTCTTCAAGCCTAAATGCCTCGCTTTCATAAATTGATCGTGAACTTGAGTGCAAAAGAAATGAGCGCAACAGACTCGCGAGCGATAACATCGACTTTTCTCGTAGGTTTATGATGGATTACGTTGCAGCATTGACGATCTCGATGCTCTAAATCGACACTAAACCTCGCTCCAATTCAGAAACTTTGATCGAATATTTTTCAGAATCGTGAGGTGATTTATTTATTGAGCTTCAATTACAGCAACAAACAACTCCGTCTCCGAAGTTTGTTCGAATTATGGAATCTCCTGGATCCCTGCATTTGTTAATGCAGTCGCCTCTATCATTCAAAACTATTCCGAAGTCTCCAAATCTGCACATAGGAAGGTATGGATCGTGAATGTCACCTCCGCACTCGACATTACTAATCAGAACTTTAAAAAAAATCAAATGAGTCGAAGATTCTTAAGAAATTTCATTCGCTTCACCTGACAACAGAACTGCAAAGAATAAACAGAAAACCTTCATTGCTGGACTTACTTCAATCGAAAAAGAAACTTTTGAACTAGTAAAGTGTCTTCAAAGTTTTTAAACTTTTATACTTTTGAATCGCAAAAATTGATAAATTGAGTCATAAAATAATGATCGTGCACACGACAGCCGCACTTCGATTACTAATAACAATTTTATTTCCATCACGTCCCTCAGAACTTAAACTTTACTTTCTCACATAAATTTCTTTCTGTTAATTCCTGTGTCATTACAAAAAAGATATTTAATCAACGAGAGTTCAAACGAAGAAGAAATTGAGGCTAATGACAGTGATTTCTCGCCCAACACAGTAACTTCTGGCCTTTAGGTAGAATAATCATTTAGCACAGACGTGATAAATCATTTGAGGTCCCCAGGAATGCAATCAACATTATAACATGAAAATCAAGCATGAAACTAGCGAGTTCGAATTCAAAATTATTCTTTTATTTACATCCATCATCAAACATTCATCTCAAGATTAATTCTTATCACTTAGAACACAGACAGGTTTCATCCAGATTAGCTCGAATCCATGGGCTGCAAAATGAAAGTGAAACTGAAAATAGAAACGAGAAAAGAAGTTTCGCGTGTGACTTACAGATATCTGCAATAAAAAGAGAGATTTATGTTTGAGATTGGTCGTGACATCAATTTATTTCGCTACACAAACCTTTGAACTCTCGTATAGACTCCTGGGTACCCTTGACGTCCGCATCTAACACGAAAATTAAATTAAATCATCTCACATCGACCTCGAAAGGTTTTGATTTCTCACCCGACACCCCATGAGACAATGCCAACGATTTCATGCTTATCGCCGTTGTTAACCAACAATGGGCCACCTGAAAGCTTCAGAGTTATTCACGTAATATTTCTACGAAGACAAACAAACCTGAGTCACCCTGTTCAACGAAGAAAATGTGTTAGACAAAGGAGTTTAAAAGAAATGATTAAGCAACTTGCCTGACACGAATCTGTTTTCTGCTTGATTCCTCCTGCGCACAGCTGCGAGGGTGAGAGATTAAAACGTGACAAATTTGATAACAAAACGAGATGAGAGAACTTTTTACCATGTTCGGTGTAATCCTTGATGCTCGATATTTCATTCCACGACATTGTTCAAGAGTAAGCACAGGAACGTCGACGTGTTGAAGAATTCCCGGGAGTGATCCACCTTCAGACGTTCGTCCCCATCCAACAACAGTTCCTGTCTTCCCTGAAGGGTCAATCGACTCTTTCGGCAAGCAAATCGGTTGAATACTTTTCGTGAACGTCACAGACTTTCGCAACCTCAACAAAGCAATGTCGTGATTGTAAGTATTTTGATCAAAGTTTCTGTGGCGAATAATTGCACTAACTGCCCTTTGAATTGCTTCGGTCTCGGTTGTTACAAATTGATCGTGATCGCCCAGAATAACGCGTATCTTGCTTCGCTTTAATCGTCGAACGCAATGCGCTGCCTTTGTTGATTAAAAATGTTTCAGGAAATTTAATTTCGAAAGGAATTCTAAGAGATATTTACTGTGAGAACGTAATCTTGAGTCAACAGAGAACCTCCGCAGTGAAATTGTCCATCGTAAACGAGTCTGCATTAATGAGAAAACTCGATAAGCTATCGTGACCTAAATCATCAATTTTAATTAACGAACGAACCTAGCGAGCCAAGGATATTGATTTACTCCCGTCGGCCGTCCACCTTAAATAAATATTTATTACAAAGTTAAGAGAATCTCACGATTTATAGCGCAACCTACCAACAATTCTTATCTCCTGCTTCGATTGTCCGCATTCTTAAAAGGAAAAATTCAAGTTTTATCAAAGAAATCTTAAGTCGAAAGAAGTCCAAACCCTGGACTGAAGCAACAAGAATGAAAGCGCAGAAACTCGTTCGCCTTTTAATTATGCAACGATTTCATGTTTTCTCGTTGAAAAAATGAAAAGGAAAGTCGGATTCGATGTTAAACAATTCAAATTTATGCAGATTCGCATCTTTAAATCAACAAGCTGCCTATTGTCGCACCCACAAACTCACCACAGTCGCATGATTTAAGAGAGTTGGTTGCGTCATTTGCGATCAATTCCTCTTCAAGTTCTAATCCGAAAAGTGTGTCGAAGAGGAATTTTCCGTTTCGATTGCTTCCGTCGCTCTCATAGAACGAGGAATAGTTGAATCCCGTCACAGCTTTAAGCAGAAGAAATGTGATGAGGAGGAAGCTTCTGTTCATTTTATTTTGCGATGAGTTTGCTCTGTTAATTATTCACTTGAAATCACTCAGAGACTTTTGTTTGTAAAAGGATCCGTTTGCTTTTAAAACTTTTTATTTTGTTTAACAACTCTTAACGACTCGAGGTGATCGAACACAGCCAGACGAGTTCATCATCAAATTAAAAATCTCTTTTACTTCTCACGCATAAGTTTCACTTCATTCGGAAACAGATTGCACTTCTTTTCTATTATTCAACAATTTTCTTCACATCGTTGATGACAAACAGCTCAATTGACGTGAGTTGTGGCTCTTCTTGTTTCTCGCAGTCACATGAGATTTATCATTCTCGCTTCACTTTTACTTTTCTTCCGAAGTTCAAGTTTCTCGGTGATCAGTCACTTGCAAGAAAACTCGCTTTTCTTTCACTCTCGTTTTTTTATTAATCTTTTCTTTGTTGCACTCGAACGTCCTTAAGTGTTCAAAAATCTTTGTAAGCCGATCGAAGTAAATTTATTTCACAAACTTTCAAGTCCAACGCTCGTAGCCGAATGAATAAGCGGCCCGAAAATAAATAACTACCCAAAGAAAAATCACCTCACCAACTGGTACGAGAAGAGAGAAAAAAATCTTTCACTTTTTCCCGCTGCTCGACACGAAAATAATGTCGTAAAAAAAATTGGCAAATTTCGATTTATTTGGACACTTAGGCTTGGTTAATTGATTCTCAAGCTCGTACAAGACACTTTAAGGCGACGTGAACGCGGTTTTCGGAATAATTATGCAAATGCTGTTTCTCTCTCTCAAAAAAACAAACTCAAAAATTAAATGTTATCGAATTGTTTCACTTTTTCAGTCGACGATTCGTTTCACTTTTCGTTGGCTAAAGTTTCTCGAAATCGTTGCGAAAATTTCGATTTATTTTATTTATGCAAATTGACATTGACGGAATCTGTTGCTCTGAATCAGCCGTCACTGATGTGACTGCAGTTGTGTCACCAGCTCTCGCAATCTTTTTCACACTCTCACTCACTGCGCTGTCTTCGAGATGAACAGCAGCACTTCGACCGATTCCGTTAAACGCACACCGTAAACTGATCGCGATGGCTCCCCCAGAAGACTCATTAGTCGAAAACGAAAGAAAACACAAAGCTGTTGGCGATATGATAGCGCCAAACTCCGCAACATTATTAAGCCAATAAAGAAATGCTTTCCCCGAACGGGCGCAAAAGCAAACATTTAAAGCTGGGGAAAGTTTTTTTTTTCGTAGCTTCAAAATTGGAATACTGCTAAGCAAGCTTAAGAGTGTGCAACTTCAGAGTGTGTAAGAGAAAGGTGGTCTGATGAGGTTTGAGACGCTAACTGCTGCGTACAGAAGCAACAACCCCTTTTAAGCCGGTCGAGATACACAATCTTGATTCGAATAAAAACCATATCAATCAATCTTCGACAGTGTGTCACTCTGATCGAAATCTTCTCCGCCAAAAAAAGAAATTGTTTATGTTATGAGCGGAGCTTCACATACCGCGATGAACCGGATTTTCTGTCGCAATCCATCAACACAGCTGTCCCTCTTTTAATCTAACGAACCAGTCTCATAAGTGTGTGTGTGTAAGTGAGTGCGAACATTATGTGAGCGGAGAAATGTATTTCAATGTTAACATATCGTCGGCAGTTTTATGTGGAGTGAACTTGGCCTTCCGCAACAAATTACGGTTCGGGTGACTATCTGCTTGACTTAACCTGAACTTTACCTTCTCCTCAAAAAAAGAAACTTTATTCTTTGCAACTTAACTTTATTTTTAACATGGAAGTGCTCGTGAAGTGAAATCACATTCAATAAATAAAATGAAACATTAAAAGTTCTACGAGGTAGTGACTAGAAATTCTTAAAAGCTTTCTCGGCTTCATAGATGAATTGAATTAAACTTCGTTCTTATTCATCAGCTTCTCGATGAAGTTTGTTCTTTGACCTGTTCTTGCTTGGCATAAGCATTCGCCTTTCATCTTCTTGTTGATCCAATCCAGATAGTTGACGACGCGTGTGTAAATTCCTGGCAAAGATTTTCTTGCGCAACCTGTCATGAAGAGTTTTATTAGTTCTCGCAAATATTTCCTTGAGTCTTATACTTACCTCGTCCCCATGAGACGATTCCGACAATCTCCATTGAACCAGTTGGACCTTCTCTAACCATTGGACCGCCTGAGTCTCCTTGACAACTTTAAATCGAAAGAAGAATTATCAAAAATGTTTTCAATTGAATTTGAGGATTTTACCTATCACGTTGACCTTCAGGATATCCACCGCACATCATGTTATCGGTAATTCTTGTCGATCCATAACCAGCCATTAAACATTCTTCTTGCGACCAAATTGGAACGACTACTGATCGAAGTGTCTGAGATGTTGGCAGTCGCTCAGAGATTCTTCCCCACCCAGCAACGACGCAGAGCTGGTCAGTGAAGTCTGTTCGATCTCCATTTGGCAAACATGCGGGAGCAACACGTGAGTTATAGAAGACCGGCGTTTCCAACTCCAATAAAGCAATGTCATTATTAAAAGTGAAAATATCGAAGTCTTCGTGCGCGATTATTCTTCGGATTTTCTTTATTTCCGTGTAGTCTCTCGATATGTTGTGTCCACCAACGAAGGCCTAAGAAAGTACAATTGATATTTCATGTCGAAGTTTTCACTGACATTGACAAACACTAACCCGAATTTCATAAGGTTCGAACGAGCTGACGCAATGAGCCGCCTGCAATTGACAAAAGAAAAACTTTGGAGTTAGGAAATTACGAAAGATTTCAGAGACTAACCGTTAGCAAATATTTGTTACTGATCACTGTCGCTCCACAATAAAGTTTGTTCTGCTTGAACAGTCCAGCGACCCAAGGATACTCATTCGGGTGAGTTTCTGATCCGCCCACAATCTTTTGATTTCGACCGCGAACTCCGCAAACTGAAATCGAAAATATTTTTCTTTTTACTTTTTTGATTGCAACTCAAACTTGAACTGATTTTCGTCATAAACCGCCACGTGACAATGTTCCCTTTCTTCACATTCTGCTTTACTCTACTCAAAGCGACTACGAAAAATTTATTTCTCTGTCAATCGGCTTGTCGTTGCAAACTGCAACTTCCTTCTGCTTGTTTCCACATTCACACCATGTTCGATCATTAATGTCTCGATTTTCACGCTTCTCATTCGTTAGACGTCAAACACTTTGATCAGATTCATTCACAGTATTGACACGAATTTAATGTATTACATAATTACAGCACACATTGCTAAATTGCTCGCTCTTTCGTATTTTCGGGGCTTATTGCAAACCCAAAACTGCGAGAAACTTTCACTTTCAGTACAGTTCAGTGTGAACAACGAAATCATTAATTTTAATTGCTTGACATATTCGTCTTCTCTTCAATCATCTCCAATGTTGACATTTACCGCAATTGCACTCGGATTTTCCTGATGGCGATGCTTCGATGACTCCAACGATCGCCACTATCAGCACAATTAGTCGAAACATTTTTAAATTAATTTTTTTCTTTCTTTCTTCGTTTTCAATATTTTTATTTTGATTGATTGCGGGTGAGATCAGAACACTAAAGAACACGATGCCACAAATTTTCCCGACTTCCAAACTCACTCTGCCATAGACTGCTAAACGTGCGTCTGGCTTTATATCTGTTTAAACTTTAAATTGCTCGACAAAAAAAAGGTGTATTGTCATCTACGAAAAATGAATTTATTATTATCGAAACTTTAGGCTTTTGAGTGTGTGGTGAGACTTATGGGACGAGAGCGCAGTTGTTCCGGTGGTGTGTGATATATTTGAGCGTGCATGAGAGGTGGGGGACAATATTAAAGGCCTCGCGTCCTTGGCACTACATTAAACACTTTTTCGAGTTTGTTGCTTTTTTTTATCGGAACATACGCCGACAGACATTGTGAAAGTCTCTTCGGTTCATCCGTGCGACATTCGACTGGTTTAGAGGACTGTTCAAATAAACAAAAGAGCTTGGCGAGTTCAAGCCCATCTCACGAATACATTCGCGGAATATTGGGCAGTTCACTGACCGGAGACAAAACATTGCGCAATTATTGAGAAGTCTCGTCTCGGCCTTCTCTCGAATTTAAATGAAATCTTGAACCACAACAGTTCATCGTTCGACAACGACTGATAACAATGAGTTGAGTTTCCCTTCAATGCGATTGATCAACTAGAAAAATACAACGACTTCTTGAAGGTTCAGTCACTGTCGGTGGGTTCGATGAAATATTTTCCATTGTCGAAGATGAATTGAAAGTGGAAAAGTTGAAAACGATTCAAGCGGAACAATGGAGAGTTTTAGCTTTTACAGCAAAGGAAATTGTTTCTCAGTGAAACAATGGGTCAAGGCCAGTCAAGGTTGACAGCGAATGAATGGCTTGAGTTTTAAATGGAAACGACTGTCGTCTTGTGAGACATGCCGGTTGTTTACTTCCTTTATATTAAAAGCTTTGTAAGAAGCTTAAAGAAAATATTTGTGAGTCAGCTCGGAAGCGCCGAACTCCGCTCGAAAGAAAAAGAAGACTTTACGAAGTTTTATTGGAATAACTTTTCCGAGATGAGATTCATTATCGAAATGAATTTAACGGTAACTCATGGTGATTAAGAACAACAGAAAGTTTCTGCGCTGAACAGATTGCGAGTAAGTTTTCACTTGAATATTCCAGGAAATTCATTCACCGTCGATTTGTACTTGACGATGAATGAATGCAGATGAGGTCAGGCCTCCAAAAATTTAATTTATTCTCATTCTGCCGAATGCCAACAAAACATTTTTGTCGCCTTGCTTTTCCTGAATGTTTTCACAAATATTTCGCGAAATATTTTCGGCACGAGTTTCACGGCTGAAGCGTCCGATCGAGACTCACAAGAAAAAGGGATTTTTGCTTTGCTTCTTTGCCGAAACGAAAGACAGAGACGCTTCGAAGTGTTGGTCAGTTCGTTGCCAATCAGTTGTGCAAGAAACGACTTCGATATAATTAAACAAATGCTCCGCTCTTTCTCGTTAATGGCGCACTCAAACTTTAACGACTTCATCTCAATGCGCAAAAGAAATCAACCCCGTATTCGGTCCAAAACGATAAACTTCGGCTGGCAATCTCAACGAACTTAACGGATTTTAAACTAAATTTTATTTCGGCTGTCTCTCGCTCCTTAATGGATCAATTTACTCTGAGTCTGAGTCATGTGAGACTTTTCTCTCGTTGCTTCTTTCGTCGTTCCCATGTTGACTCACGTTAAATTGAAATAAGCTTAACGATGCTCGGATGATATTTCATCTCCAGGATAACTTTGTTTCATTTTATTTTCGTAAACAGATTTCGAATTTATTTTATTCGCTCGATTGACGTAGCTTCAACGCAACACGAGTATTAATTACGCTGGCAATGAAACAATATTTGATGTCTCTGTTATCAGGAAGGTGTCGCCTGAACTTGTACTGAATTTTCCCTCTGCGAAGGTTGCGCTCAAACATCTCTCTCAACCTCTACAACGAATCACTCAAAATTCTCTAACAACACCAGCAACTGATTGATCTACACAACGACAGTTTTAGCTTTAGGCTCGTCTAGAGACGCAATTGGTCTGGAAAGTGTGTCAAGAGGAACTAATAATACAACAACTAAACAACTGTGTTATCAAAACCTACAATGGAACGACGGAATTGCAATTAGCTGAAAGAAAAATATGGCAAGCATAACCATCGTTGATGCGGGTCCTGAAATGCGCAATAAATCATATCAAATTAATATTGAACATGAGCTTGAAATCATTTTTAATGAGATTGTCGTATGTCGCATATTGTTGCTAATGCAATGACGATGTTGAGCTTCTGATCTTTCATAATAAATCTTGAAACGAAATAAATTTTTGATAAGCTTTTGCTTTGAGTGTAAGCCCAACGAAAATTTCATTAAAGAAGCTTTTACGAGAGCGAAGAGATTAACAACAATGCTCACCTTTTGGTTGCATTAAAGCCGTCACATTTAACGAGCTCTGAAAGAGACTTGTCAAGCAACATAAACTTGAGCTTCTTTATCATTGACGAGGTCAGTTACGAGAGGAGAAAAGAAATTGACGAGGGATAACTTCAGTTTACGAGCTCAATGTTGTTGAAGCTTCATAACGAACAAACTTCAATGAAGAAACGAGCGAGCTTTTGTGAATGAAAGCTCGAGATTATATTTCGCGACGTCATGAATTGTCCAATGATTCTCTTTATTAAACACTCGAAGTGAGATGACACACTTATTATAAAATCGCTTTTGATTTCTTTCTTTTTCGATAACACACAAGCAGAGCAATGCGAACAAATGTAAAAAAAGTTTTCAGGTTTTCGCTCTTCACGTCTTTCTTCTTGTCACGTCTTTAAAGACTTTTTATTCTGAAAAACTTTTTCTTTCAGTTCGCGTTAACAAGGCTTTAGATAAACATCGCCGTCTTCAGAAAATTTCCTTCAGCAATCAAAGCTGAAATTAATTAGAAAAATCTATTTGCAAAGTAAAATAATTCGATAACGGGACTTGCGATCTATTTAACTTTGATTCGTGACAGAGAAAGTGACAAACAGTCAAGTTCAAGGTAGAAATTAGAAAATTGTTTAATTAATTTATGGAAAAAGTTGAAATATTTTCAAAGCTGGAAAATATTTCTTTGAGTGATTGAAGTGTTGAGAACTAAAATCTAACGCTACCGGTAATTAGCATCACTAAGCAAACCTTTGAGTTGAACGACACCTGAGATGCTGAATGTTTAGCCGCAAACTCGATTCGATTACTCAGCTATTAACATACGCAAGCGAAAATGAAAATTATTTTTACCTCCTGGAGCGTTTGGCAGAAATCCAAAGTGAAACTTAAAAAAGTTTCCATTTGAACTTGAATCGATTTGATTAATTTATTAGAATTTTGTTGCAGATTGAGAACAGCAGCGATGATGCCAAGTAATTTAAGTTTTCTCTTTGTGATATCACTTCTTGTTTCACCAGCCGCGCTTAGCGTAAGCAATGAATTAACAAAAAAATATTTTATTCTTAAAAAACTTTTCGATTTTCAGCAAAGCTTTGAGAGTCATCTAAAGTCCCTTCAAGATCAAAACCTCATCAGTCCAACTGTAAACATTTCATCGTTTTACAAATGGAGAGAGGGAAGACAAGAATCACTTGCAAATGACGACGAAGGAAGTCAAGACGAAGCATCGAAGAATCCTTTTCTACAATGGATTCAATCAATTTTCGGGATTACAACAACTACGCCATCGCCCCCTCTAACTCCCCCGACGGATTGCGGGAAATGTTCATGCGGAAAAATAAACAACAAAAGAATCGTCGGAGGCTCAGAAACCGGGATTAATCAATATCCTTGGATGGTATTATGAGACCGCTCCCGCTGTTCTCTAAATCAATTAAAGAATTCTTTTCCTAAGGCAATGCTTATGTACTCGGGTCGCTTCTATTGTGGAGCCACGCTTATCAATGACAGATACGTGATGGGTAAGAAATGAAAGTTCGAATGTATAAGTCACAAAGTCATAAATCAATCATTTACTCGTTTACAGTAAGTTGAGCATCATCGATGGTTTTGTCCGATGAATAAGTCGATTCTTTCACGACATAGACAGCCAGCCATTGTGTTCATGGCTTCAATCCTGACAGAATCTCAGTTCTTCTGCTCGAACACGACAGAACGTCGGCAACAGAGAGTGAAACCATCAAGCGAGGGGTAAAGTTTCATTTTGCTGACATTTTGTATCTAAGCTGACTCAAGGGTCGTCTAATTAGGTGAAGCGAGTTGTGAAACATCCGAGATATTCACAAACTAATTACGATAACGACATCGCCCTCGTTCAACTCGATAGTCCTGTGGATTTCAAAGGGATTCTTAATCCGGTTTGTTTACCAACTCCGAAGAAGAACTTTGCCGGAGATGATGTGAGATCTTTGATCAATGATAATTAAAAAAGATTAGTAATGTTTGATCGTTTAGGGCATCGTAATTGGATGGGGAACCTTAAAGGAAGGGTGAGTTAGGATTAATTGAAGTGTCGTTTAATTGAAATAAAATTATTTCAGTGGAGACGTCTCGAACACTTTACAAGAAGTTACAGTTCCAATTCTAACGAACAGAGCTTGCAAGCAAACTGGATATTCGCCACTTAGAATCACAGATAACATGCTTTGTGCTGGTTACCCAGAAGGATCGAAGGACAGGTTCGTTTTAATTCCTTGAAGTCACTTCTCACTTCAGTGGGAACATTTAATCGAAAATAATTAATTTCCTTCTTTTGCTTTCAGTTGTCAGGTAAAAAAGCTCCTTCGCTTTATTCTAATAGCATAGCTCAATCGATTTCTTTTCCTTCTCGTGTTCTTTTTAGGGTGACAGTGGAGGTGAGTGGAAGTAATTTCTCATAAAATTTCTGTCATTTCTTGATGTCTTTCATTGTAGGACCGCTTCAAGTTATTTCCGAGACTTCAAAACGTTACCAAATCGCTGGAGTCGTTTCTTGGGGCGACGGCTGTGTAAGTTAATAGTCTTTTATTGTCATTCAATTGCCGCTGCGTGAAAAGTGTCGACTGTCTTACATCGATTGCTTAAAATATTCCTCGCGTGTTCAAGTTGAATTAGATCAAAATATTTCCTTCGATAGAAGACAGTTTCATTTTCGCTCTCCCATTTTCCTTCTTCTTCTGCTTCCCCTAGGCAAAGAAAAATTATCCCGGCGTATACGCAAGAGTTAACCGATATGGGACGTGGATTGGGGAGAACACTTTAGACTCCTGCAAATGCTCGGAAGAGGAATAAAAGTTAAAGCTTCCTTCGCAGTCATTTTATTTCAGCTGCTCATCGATCGAAATTTAATAAATTATTACAATAATTACTTTGAATGTTTGAGACTTTTAAGAACTCCTTTCAGTCACAGAACCTTACTCACGACATAAAACAATTTGAGTGTCCTCGAACGAACCCTTTCAGATCAATAATTCGACATCTTTGTCAGTGACAATCCTGAGAAATATTTTTGGAGATATTCTAACATTTTGGACATTCATTTCTCTAAAAGAAAACTTTGGTTGAAGAAATAGCTTTGCTGTCTTTTCTTGGAATTTACAATTGACGACGATGAGATGTGTTGTCATCTGGACCTTCCTCAAGCCAATAAGTTTCCATTTCGCCTTTTCCCTAATTGAAAAATAGTTTAAATTAAAGTTTCTTTAAATGAAACTTGACTCACTTTAACGGAAACTTGACCACGGAAAGTAACTTTGTAGCCGAGCTTTTTCAGCTTCTTTGCTGAGTAGCCAGAGACTTGAATTCTGTTGGATTCGCCACTGCTTTCCATTCGACTTGCTGTGTTAACTGAATCGCCAAAAAGACAATAACGAGGAACTTTCACTCCAACAATACCAGCGACGACAGGACCAGAGTGGAATCCGATTTTCGTTGTCACTCCAGGAATCTTGAGATCTTTGATTTGTTGAAGCATTTTAATTGAGAGATCAGCAGCGTTTTGAACGTGCAATGGATTTTCATCGGGAGCTCCCGACACCGCCATATAAACTTTTCCAACCGTCTCGACCTTGTAAGCGTATGGCGAAGTAATCAATTCATCAAAAGCAGAGAAAGCTGCGTTCAAAGTTGAAACTGTGTTCATCGCAGATTGAATTTGATTGTCTTCGACGAGAGTTTCGTCTTCCTGAATCTCCGCGAAGATAACTGTGACTTCTTCAAACGTCTGACAAGTTTGCAGCGGATCTTGTCCACTTCGTAGTCGATCAGCAACAGTTCTCGGTATCATCGAATACAAAAGCTCGTCACCTTGCTTCTTCCATGAATCCGCAAGATTCAATGAAGTTTCCAATTCTTCGGCACGATTTTCCTCGCGTTCGCACATTAAATCGAGTCGCGAGTAATGAGAAACTGTGAAGCAATTATGGAAAATTAGATTTTAATTAAAATCATTTCTAATTAGTTAATTAACTCACAGCCTGAAAAAACCATTTCACGACTCAATCCATGAGGGTTGAGATCATTTAAATATAAACCCATTTCACGAAGTTCGTCCAAGTTGTTGATTCTGTGAAAACACAGAGAACATGACAAGCAATCCAAGAAATTTGTTTGATTAATGCTTACAGAGGACTGCATAGGAACACGAGCATATTCACATCCTTCAAATATCTCATCTCGCCTTTCAAAAGAATGCTGCGCAATCCTTGATTTCCCTTTTTATCTTTTGACATTAAACTCGATGCTTCATCTCTCGAGAACTCTGGGCCACCCGATGATTCAAATTCTTCATAATTGCTGACTCCAACAACTGCCTTTCCATTATTTTCACCAGCTTCAGTGCCTGGCGGCAGAAATTCCGAATCTTTTGACTTCAGCAATTGAATTTCAAACAAAACTGCTTGGAGTGTCGTGACCTAAAGGATGACTCGAATCATAAATTAGTGTGAATCATTCTACGGTGTCGACTAACACTTTTTACATTTTCGAAGTCAAAAATAATACCGGTGGGTCGTCGTAACTTAAAGAACTGAGAGATTTTGCTGCCGATAAGAAGGTTTGGGTGCTTGTTCTCGTTGTTCTGCGACCAAGCTTCAATCAAGTTATTCCCAGCGGCGACAATTAGCATATCGCTGTTCAAAATCATCCCTGGTCGTGCGAAGGAAGTGCGGTAGAGATGATTTTTTGTGAAATAAGAGAGTGAAAGTGAGTTTCAAACTAGTGCACAAACTAAGACACAACAATCCTTACCGAACGGGAATAAATCCAAAAGCATTTCAGTTGTGACTGGTTTCAGACCCAACTGTGATGGGTGAGCTTGAATGTGAAATTGCTTCGCCATCTAAACTTTTGCATATTTTGAGGTGGAATTTTGGTGCAGACAACATGTAATTTATAATTGAGGAGAGATAAAAGTTAATTCCTTTCGACTTTAACCGACGCTTCGAGTGATTTACATATTCTGAGTTGTCGAAGTCCAGTCGATACTTCACTACAACTGATTTTAATTCTGTATCTCCGCCGAAGCTTATTGGTCCCGCAGTCCCTCCAGCGATATCGTTTTCCGCATCAAGGATCCGTACTTTGAGATCGAGCCCATAAATCTCATTGGCAATCTCGAGAAGTTGTCCTAATTTCAGAGAACGAGACTTAAGGGAATTAAATTCAAAGCTTTGCGATTTAATTGACTACTTCGTACCCATCAAATATTTTGAGAAGCCGGAACGAGTACTTCTGTAGATTAGAACAGCTCCTTCATTGTCGACGTCTGTTATCTGCATCGAAGGTGATTTCATCTTTCGATAAGTGAATCTCATCTGAAGATGAATGTTGTCGACTGACTGAAGAAAGTCACAGAAATATCTGCCAGTTGCTTTAATCATATCATCGTAGCTGTCGAGAGATTATTTATTTAGTGAGAGCTTTTGCTGAATTATGCAATTGAATTACCCAAAGTTACTGAAGAATCTGACGAAGCAGCGCCCGAAGAAAATCATGAAGTAATCGTATTGCTTGCCAGTGATTTCAGCAAGAGCCGCAGCCAAATCGGGAATCAAATGGTCGGGATATTGCTGATGAGTGTTAAACACATTGTATTTACATTGCGACGCAATCAAAGCTCTATTCCAAACTCGTTCACCAAACTCGAGCTGAAATGTTTAATTTGTTGAATGTCATTTCGATTTGAGGGTGATTGAGGAAACACTTGAATTCTGATTGATTGAAGGGATAAATCGACGAAGATGAATGATGATGAACGTTGTTGAAGCAGAAGAAGATTAAGGAGTGACTCGTAGCATAAATTTACTTACAAGCTCAAATTAGTCCCGAAAAATTTGTCATTCATTCAGAGCAAGTAATAATTTGAAACTGCGACAATTTAATCAAAATATTCTCTGTAATTTGATCAGAGACACGTTCACATAAAACGAGTTTAGTTAACTCTTCAGGAAACCTCAAAATTCATGAACAATACCTAAGAGATAACGATTGAGCACTTACCATCACAAAATGCTGAACAGACTCGAGTAACATTCCATACATTTCTGGTGATTTTGCTAAACTCTTTTAACTTGAATTTTATGAACGAGAAGTAGTCACTGAAATTAATTTTTGTCTTTGAAATTCACTTCAAGGAATTCCATTAAAATTTATCAACCGCAGCCAACAGAAATCTCGTTGTAAAATAAGGAAAGAACCTAAATTAACGAATTTGTTATCTGCGACAAAAAATAATTTGCCGGAAAAGTTCGAAATGAATTTCCTGATTTTTAGCTGACAAACTTTTTCTTACGCTCTTTCACTTTAACGAAACTTTACCTTCCAAGTTTCAGCAACGATTAATCCTTTAGGGATCTAAGTATTTATCAAGCTTAGAATAAATTTCATCGAAGAGTTTCCTTTCACTCGAATTGAACTGTCACAATGAACTGAAATTCCTTTGACACTTTGAGCCACTTTTATACTAAATTGCCAGCTCAATAAACAATTATTAATTCGGTCAATTAAATTCGGTCTGTCACGTAATGATTCGATTAGTTAATGAGCTTTGATGGCTTTTACATCTGCTCTCTCACACACCAACAAGTGAAGTAAACTTTCCGTTGATTAAATTGAACTTTATTGTGATAAATTGTAACAAGAAAAAGCTCCAATCGTTTCGACTGCTCCGAATGAAATGATCTCGTGCGAGATGCGATGATTCGAAAATATCTTTCAGAGAGAACTTCATAAGCGCATGTTCGTCGAATGCGATTGGAGAGAAATGTTTACATTTGCTTGCTCTGTAAACAGAGGCATCAGGTGTTTACAATCAGAGCTCAAAATATTTGCTCACTTGACAGTGGACAATGACCAACTGTTGATTCCGATTAGTTGCTTCGTTCACTTTATAAAACAAAATTTTAATTAAACTTTTGCAGTGAAGCTTAGAGTTACAAACTCTCTCTCTCTCGAACGATAAGAGATAAATTTGCATTTTTATTGAAAACATTCTTTCGAACAAGAAACTGACGTGAAATGTAAAAGTGGCAAGACCGGATCTGTCTCTCACTCAAGTTCAATAACATATCACGAAGCTTAACAGAATTCTTTCGATGCGAAAGAAATTTCATTTGCTTCGTGATTTTCTCTTCGTTCAGTTGTCGGTTCGAAATGGAAGCTTTTAGAAAGATTTTATTTTTGAATCTTTGCCTTTTCCATTGTGTTTTGGGGTTCAATGGGTTCACAAGCCTTTACAACACGCACGAAGAGCCTTACATCGACGCCGACGACTATAAAAGCACAATTCAATTCGCTGTGAAGGAGAAATGGATTGGGCAAAAGCTTGACCACTCTAATCCCGAGAATTCGATGGAGTGGAAGATGAGATATCTCGAAAATGATCGATTCTTTAAGCCTGGTGAGTTATTAATGGATTGTGAATGGAACAAGTTGTGAATTTCAATTCAAAGGCGGACCAATTTTTATATTTTGCGGAGGAGAATGGGAAATATCTCCGGGATACATCTCAGCTGGTCTCATGTTTGAGATGGCAAAGGAAATGAATGGAACTATGTTCTACACTGAACATCGTTACTACGGAAAGAGTCAGCCGACTGAGGATACTTCGACAGAAAACTTAAAGTTCTTAACCGTCGAACAAGCTCTCGCTGACCTAGCTCATTTCATTGAAAGCATTAAACTTTCTGAAGAGTTTAAAGAAAACTCAGGAGTGATTTTGGTTGGAGCTTCTTACTCTGCAACCCTCGCAACATGGGCGAGACTCAAATATCCACACTTAGTGTCTGGTTCTTGGTCTTCAAGTGCTCCATTGCTTACGAAAATAGATTTCTTTGAATACAATGAAGTTATGACTGAAAGCATTCGAATCGTTGGCGGAGAAGTTTGTTTACGACGATTCGAAAGAGCATTCAAACAACTTGAGGCATTCATTCGATCGTCTGAAACGAAAGCTCTCGAGAAAATTCACAAAGACTTTAAGCTTTGTGAGCCTTTGAATTTGTATCGCGATGTGCCTCATTTTCTTTATGAAATGTCCGACACTGTCGCTGGATTAGTTCAGTCTCATCGTCAGGGTGACATCGAGAGAGCGTGCAGGTTCTTAACAATTGACTCAGCGGAACTCGATGACGCTGCAGCTCTTGGCGCTTGGGTCAATAACAAGAATACAAAGAGTTGTTTGAATGTGAATTACGAGCATGCTGTTAGGAAATTCACAAACGTCACTTGGGGATCAGAAGCGAACAAACAGTTACGTCAATGGACTTGGCAGGTTGAAGTTTTCTTGAATTTTTTTCCGTGAGTTCTTTAAACTTTGAATTTGTTTTAGACTTGCGATCAATTCGGTTGGTTTCAAACTGGAAACTCTTTAATGCAATCATTCGGCTCAGAGCATCCACAAGTCGAATACTTCACAAACATGTGCGCTGACTTCTTCGACAACAAGTGAGTTGAGTGACATGAGTTTTTTGAAAATATTTACGATCCATTTTAGGTTTGACTTTCATTCGATTGAAAAAAGCGTCGCTGACACAAATGAAAACTTCGGGGGCTTGAGACCTAATTTGACAAACGTTTATTCGACTCATGGGCAGGTTTGTGATTTTGAATTTAATCAAAACTTTTTTTTAAATTAAACTTTCAGCTCGACCCTTGGCGAGTGATGGGTCTGCAAACTGATCTCAATCCTGACTCTCCTGCAATCGTAATCGATTCGTATTCGCATGTTCCAGATCTTCTAACAATTTCAAATATCGACACACCTCAAATGAAAGCATCGAAGATGAGAGTGAAGTCGTTAGTAAAACAATGGCTCAACATTTTGTGAAGGAAAGCGAAGTGTTTTATTTAAATTTCAAAATATTACAATGAATGAAGTAAAAGCTTAAAACGAATTCAATCGCTTGTTTACGTTGTAGTCGAACGGTTTAGGTTCGTTTCAGGAACTATAGAGAAAGCTGATAAAAAGTTGTAGCAACAGCGATGACTAAAACCAAAAAGGATGCTTTGATACTTGTTCCTCCGTCCTTGGCGTTCTCTTCCTTGAGGAAGTCAAGCAATGGCTTGAAATACTCGAGAACGGCATCACCAGAAATCTCGCTCTCTCCTGTCATTTTCTCAAGAGCAACTGACCAGTGTTTGCTCAATCCCAACTCCAAACCTTCGCGAATCTTCTTTCCAGCTGCGAGTGACTTGTCGATGTCACATTTGTGCAATGGCTTGTTCGGATCATTTGGAACGTACTGACCAGCTTCGATGCAAACTGCGCGATGCATTTGGAACTGAAGAATGTGCGAGATGAAGTAACGAATGTAAGGAACATCTCCAGGAACGTGATATTTCGCTCCAGGGTCGAAGTCACTTTCATTTCGATTTGATGGAGGTTTAAGCTTTTGATATTTCTCACGCAAGTCCCACCAATGCTTGTTCCAGTTGTCTTTAGTAACTTCACCACTGAACACATCCCAACGCCATTTATCGATCAACAATCCGAATGGCATAAAGGCAACTCGTTCAAGAGCCATTTTAAAGAGAGCGTTGATGTTGTCCTCTTCAGAGTCAGCGTAATTCTCGAGCAATCCAATCTTTTGTAAATGCGTTGGAGTTGACACTGAAAGAGCAATCAAGTCACCAACTGCTTCGTGGAAGCCAGGATTTGCCCCAGTGCGAAGAACAACTGGTTGATCCTTGTAGAGAATGAAATATTGAATGTGACCCATCTCATGATGAACCTAAAAGAAGAAGAAATGAGTTCCTATCGAAGTTTAAAGAGAAATCAACGAACCGTGACAAAATCTTCTTGGTTGATGCTCGTGCACATTTTGATTCTGAAATCAGTTTTATCGCAGAAATCCCAAGCTGACGCGTGACATGTGATTGTCTGTGGAGGCTTTTCAATAACAGCGCCAATCGTCGTGTTGTAACTCATCGCATTCGATTCGAGTCCCAAGTCTGTGAAGAACTCGTCAGACTTCTCGAACATTTGTAAGACTGTCATTTCTTTTTTGAGCTTCTCGGTGATGTCGATTAAACTTCCGCCCTCGAACGGTTTGATCCTGTCGTAAAGGTTAACCCAAGATTGAGCCCACATATTTCCAAGGACATGAGCTGGCATCAACTCATCGCCCTTGTCCATATCCTTATCGTAGATCTTTTGTAATTTTCGTCTGACATAGGTGTGGAGCTCGTTGTAGAGTGGCTCGACCTGCAACCACATTTTGTCTACATTCGCGACAAAGTTCTCGTCTTCGTAGTTCTCTCGCCACGACTCTCCATTATCGGCTTTGCCTGGAAGTCGTTAAAGGAGATAATTAATTTCATTCCGAATTAATTAGTTGGCAATTACCATTCAGAACGGCTGCTTTATTGACTAACTCGACGTATTTCTCGTATCCACTTCTCATAAGTTTTCCGCTTTTTTCTCGCCATTGTTCCCACGCCCATTTCAACTCATCGTAGTTCGTCGACGTTGACATAATTTCTGAAATTTCAGGATCGAGTGTCAAGCCCTCTTTCGTCAGATCGCAATCTTGCTTGTCGAATGGACAAATTTTCGCGATGTTGTAAATTCCTTCGATTTCTGACAATGTTGTCGTGAGCTGAAACATAAAAATGTTATTTTTATCGTTGGCACTTCAAGGTTAACGGGGCTTACTTCATTCAAGTCTGTTTCATCGAGAACATCTCGACCCAAACTTGTCAAGAATTTCAACTGACGTTTTACAAGCTCATTGCTGTAGTCATCGGGTTTAACGCCTTTGAAATGATCATCGAACATTTTTCGTGAGAATCGTGCATTCTCGAGAACGGCTTCAGTCAATCGCGCTTGCTTCGCAGTACTTTCAGTGTCTGTCGCTACATCCCATTCAGCAATCACCATCTTCTTGCATTCAGCCGAAGCTTCGACTTCGTAAGTTTCAAGGAAATCGCTCATTTCATTTTGTTTCTTGAGATATTCTTGAAGTGGAGCGAAATATTCCAAAAGAGCTGAAGCGCTCATTTCGGGATCTCCAGTCAATTTTTCTAAAGCAACTGACCAGTGCTCGCTTGCACCGAGCTCAAGACCTTCTCTAAGTTTATCTCCGGCTTTCGTGTTTTTATAGAAATCGCATTTGTGCAAAGGTCTCGCTGCTGGGTTTGCAGGATCGAATTGTCCAGCTTCAATGCACAAGCTTCGATAGAAACTGAATTCAAGAATGTGAGCGACGAAGTAACGGATGTAAGGAGTGTCTCCGGGAACGTGATTCTTTGCTCCAGGATCGAAGAACTCTTCGGGACGATCTGAAGGAGCTGACACTTTCTGATACTTCTCACGCAAGTCCCACCAATGCTTGTTCCAATTTTCTTCAGCAACTTCACCACTGAACACATCCCAACGCCATTTATCGATCAACAAACCGAAAGGAAGGAAAGCAACTCTCTCGAGTGCCATGTGGAAAAGAGCGTTGATGTTGTCGGCTTCAGTGTCAGCGTACTCATCAAGAAGTCCAACAGTTAGCAAATGTTGTGGGGTCGAGACGGCAAGAGCAATTGTATCTCCGACAGCTTCATGGAATCCAGGATTGGCACCTGAACGGAAGATGAGAGGATGATCTTTGTAGAGCAAATAGTACATGATGTGTCCCATTTCGTGATGAACAACCACAAAATCTTCCATGTCAACTCTTGTACACATTTTCACTCGGAAATCTTCGCCATCACAGAAATCCCAAGCCGAAGCATGGCAAGCGATGGTTTTGTTTGCTGGCTTCTCAATAACAGCTTTATCTGAGTAACTCATTGCGCTGCTTGGAAGACCAAGCGATTGATAAAACTCGTCAGACATTTCAAACATTTTTTTAGCATTGTAGCCTAAAGCTTCCATTTTTGAAGTGACATCGACGAGCGAAGCATTTTTGAAAGGTTTGATGCGGTCATAGAGATGAACCCATGATTGCGCCTGTCAACACAAATGATTAGAACGACAAATCGATGTTTGATTGCTTGAAGCACTTACCCACATATTCCCCAACAAATGTGCAGGAATCAAATCGCTTGTCTTGTCAATTTTGTTGCCGTAGAGATTACGCAACTGATAGCGAACATATTTCTGAAGCTCGTTATATAAAGGCTCGACTTCTTGCCAGAGCTTATCAACCTTTTCGACGAGTTGAGAGTCTTCATATGTTGATCGCCACATTTCACCGGCATCGTCAAATGCTGCGAAAAGAATATTAGAAGAGAAGAGTTTCTAATTTATTTTGTCAATTTACAATTAGCAGCAGCAGCTTTGTTATTGAGTTCTACGTAAGTTTTATAGTCTTGTCTCATCAGTTTTCCTGATTTCTCATGCCATTGCTCCCAAGTCCACTTCAACTCATCGAAATCATTTGAGGAAGCGATAACACCTTCGATTTCTGGATCAAGACTCAAGCCTTCTGTTGATAGATTGCAATTTTGCTTCGCAAATGGACAAATCTTTGCGCTGTTGTAAACTGTGGTCATTTTGTTCTTAGCGGCATTGAGTGCTGTAAGATCTGTGTTGTCAAGTGCAGCAGTTCCAACATTTTTAAGCTTCGTCAACTTTCTTCTAACCACGGGACTAGCAAAATGATCAATGACGGCAGAACTAAAGTATTGATCGTATCTGTCTTTTCTGAACGCGGCATACTCGAGATTAACTTCATTCTGTAAATGAATCATGGATTTAGTGATTTGTTATCAGTTGTTGTTGATAGAAATTTATTCCAAAAGCCAAATGCAATAAAACTCTAGATAAACCTAGGAAACGAAAGCGATTTTTCTCGGTAATGCTTCAATCTAATCAACAATAACATTTAACAAGCGATAAAGTTATAAACCTAAGTAACTTTGCGTTGCGGCTTTGCACAAAATATTTCCAATTTGAAGGTTGTTAAACACTTAATTATGAAGTGGCACAAAACCCGCAATCGATAAAAGGTTTTTTAGCCGCTAATGTCAATCGATCATAAATTCAACTCACATAAGCAGCCACGAGTTCCAAATTAAGGACGTCTGTGTTCACGGCCCAACTGGCTAGTGAATTCTTGTTGCAAAGAACTGAAGACTCTCGATCATAATCATTTAGAACATCGATCATCGCTGCTTCTTCTTCAGGTGTTACTGTAGTCTGTCCATTGACTGTGCTGAGTGCAATCAGCACAGAGATCAATAATGTCAGCTGCGAAAATTAAATTTCATATTAAAACACTTCACAGTAAAGTTGCATAATCTCAAACACTTTTAAATGACACATGTAGCTTCGTGATTCCACTTCAATGAACCAATAAGTTACAGTAGACGCACTTCATTTACGAGAAAATGCAAACTTGCCTTCATCGCATTCGCGTGCTCAATTCACCGCATCAAACACAAATCAACAAATTTTATTGATGATCAAGCAACTAGAGAAGAAGTTAAAATATTCACTAGACTTTGTTTCACACAATTATGGAAATATAAAATTAATTTATTTCTCAACTTGAAAGTTCGACAGCTTCGGTCGAGAGTTGAACGCGAACTAAGTCGGCTATCGAAATTTGTGTCAATATATTCGTCGCTTAAATACTCGAGCACCTCTACTGAAAAAAATGTTATCTTTCTCTCGTTTTCGTCTTTTGTTTTCGCTTCTGTTGATCATAAAACAGATAATTGCGCGTATAAAATTATTTGGGAATGCCAAACACTGGAAGTGAAAGAGAGCTGAATAACAAAATGCATTTGAAAACGCATAAAATTGATTGCAAGAGATTTTCTCGTAAACGAGATTTAATCGGTCAGCACTCATAGTAATTTATCAATAATAAATCCCAAGTAGACGTTTCAACGACTACGAAAGGCGATTAGATAAGAAAACATAAGTTTCTTGTCTGCCGGCTTTAAATTGATTGCAAATGAACTTGAAGAAAGCAAAAGTTTCAAACAAAACATTTGTGAGGAGAATTTGAAATATTTTTTTTCGTTAAATATTTTTAAGCTTTTGAAAGCTTTCGTGGAGCTTTCCGAAAGCTTTTAAAATGCAAAACGAATCGATTATTAAAGAAATTTTTAAAGTGAATGTGACATTCATTAAAGAATTAAAATCCTTCCAAATTAAAAGTTTCTTGATGCATTTTGAATATTTAGGATTAAAAATCATTTGAATAAGCGAATTCTCGAGATAAATTCAGGCCACACACAAAGTTTTTTAAGTCGAGCCAGAGATCACGAATTTATATTCACGACGATCAGCGAAAATCGTTAAACTAATTGTTTATTGTCTCATAAAATCAAATTAATGTCAACAACGATGAGAATATTTCGTGGTTTTATGATAAAAGTTTTAGATATCTTAAGATAACGGAAGAGAGACGAAACTAAAAGTTTTCGACTGTCTCCGATCTTATTCTAATCTAAAACAAAATGTTGTTGTTGTTGACTTCTTCTTTTAATGTTTGAAAGCTCAATAAAAATCTTAATGAGTTTCATTTCGATCGCGACTGAAAAAAATAAAAATAAATATTTGTCAATGCAAATAAAGAAATGATTTTAACGATTCCTTTTCGACTTCTTAAGACCGTTGTGTGATCTTCGACTCCGAGTGAATAAAAAAAATCTTTTTATTCGATTCTCAATAGACATCGAAGGAAGTTTATCGTCATTGTTTGGAAAGTGATTTTAAAGACGCGACGTTTACGTGTAATTTTATGCTTCTTCATGACGCAGCTTGCGGCGCAAGCCACACACAAGAAATCATTCTTGCACCAGCTCTACGCCTGCAAGGCTATTAATCACTTATCAACATCGCGTCAGCTTCTGTTTATGGGCATTTGCAATCACATTCACCTTCCGCCCAAGCAAAGACGTAAAGTTATTCGGTTGAATTCTTGTCCGCTTCCTAAGTAAGAACAAAGACGTTTAATTATATTCGATCGTCTCTTAGGAGACGAAAACTTTACATGAACTCGAGAATTATGAGCTTGTCATCGCTTTAATGATTTTAAGAGCTGCAACTGAACTAATTAATGAAAAGAAGAAATCAAGCGAGTCTCAAGGCCTCTCAACAATCCTACTCTTTCGCTCTCTCCCGCACGTAAGATCTGTTCCCATGATATGATGAATTGCAATCGCATGCTACTTTTTTCTCATTGACATTTTACTGCCGCTCAGTCTCGTTTTCGTAAAAGTCGCGGCTGCGCGCTGCTGGATCGAATCTTGAATTTCACTTGATAACAAATTAAGAAAAATGAATAATCGAGTTAACAGTTTTCGAGAATGTAATCGCTGATTGGAAGTTTGTGTAACTAAAGTTTTATGAAGTTCATTAGTGTGGCTATGAATATTAATGACAAAAGCAGACGACAACAGATGTTGTGTGAAGAGAGAAACGTTTAACTTTTACAACTTTTATTAAAACAAATTTAAAACGGAACCATCGGAGTGTTTAGTGACTCATCGTTGAATAAGTGAAATCGAATATTCCTTGACCGCAGAAACTCTCTGTCGTTCTCATCGAAGTCTTTCTCAACGTTGATGTTCCAAAGCTTCAAATACTTGAGGCTCTTACAGTTCTCGCAAATCGTCTCGTAAATCTCATTGCGCATTCCAATCCACTTGTCGACTAGTTCAAGATGCTCAAGGCTGAGCTTGCGAGTCAGTAAATCCACTCCATCATCCGATAAGTCCATGAAGAAAGTAAAGTTGATGATTAGTTTCTTGATCCCGGGATTATTTTCAATAAACTCCATCCAGTTTTCAATTCTGATGTCAGTTTCATTCACGTGAAGCGACTTTAGGTTTTTGATCTTCAACTTTCCGAAATCCTCGCTTGGAAATTTTGTGATCTTCAGATGATTTAGTTTATGAAAGTTTCCATTTAAGAGCTCAATCGATTCTTGATCTAAAGTTTTCACACTTAAATCGAGAGATTCAATGTTGGGGAAGAGCCGAAGAAGAGTCGAAGGAAAACAAGTTGTCTTCTCGAGTTTGAGTTTTAAAGTTTTCACATTTTCGTTGCCACAATGTTGAAGGAAATTGAAATTTGAGAAATCGTAATTCTCGACATCAATTGCAATGTTTTTTAAATTCTTTTGTTTCAAGATAATCATCAGCGATTCTTCAAAGTAACGAGCTCGATCTAACTGTTGCTTCATGCTGTTAACTGTTAAGTCAACTTCTTCAAGTTCTTTTTGGCATTGGAGAAACTTTTCTAAATTTTCTTTTTTCTTAAAATGACACTGATGAATTGTTAAAGTTGTTAGTTGAAAAGGAAAACTCGCTTCACGTTCAAGAAAGTTTGAGAATCGAATATTTATCATTTCCAATGATTTTAAATTTCTTTGAGACTCTAAAAGCTCTTCAAAAGAGCTCAAATTTGAATTCTTGCAATCGTCAGATTGAAAACAAATTTCCTTTAAATTTCGAGCTCGACTAAAGATCTCAAAGAGAGAATCACAGTCGATGATCGTTAATTGAGTTAAGAGTGCAAACTCTGGAAGCTTCAACGAATCACTCGCCGCTTCCTGACTCTTCACGTTCACTAACACCACGTCAGTTAATCTCTCCATTGCCTTGAGGACTTTCACAATATTTTCCATTAAAATCTCGCAGCAGTTTAACTCAAAAAACTTCACGTTCCTTCCGATATTCCACAATCCGTCAATCACGGTTTCAATCGATACATCGTCGCTTTGAAATTCTAACATTTTCACATTTTGATGTTTCCGCTCGAACATCGAAATCGATTCAAAGTCCCATTTTCTTTTCGGCGAAATCTTCAAAACAAACTTTTTCATTAACTTTGATGAGTTGCCAACGATTTCGTTGAAAGTCTGATTTGTCATCATCACACGCTTCAGGTCTTTCACCGGCAGATAAGTGAAGACTTCAATTAGAACTTCGTCGGGCAAGTTTTCGATGCTCGCGCTCGGTGGCCTTGAACTCATTTCGGATTCGTCTGTCGATTAAAATGTCAAAAATAAAAAAATTTCTTTGATAGTGATAACAACTTCAACTCACCCATTTCCAGAAATTTTTGATGTTCAACGACTTAAGAGAGTTTGATAATTGACAACAAATTCAAGAACTTTGATTCTCTCCCGAAAATCGATTAAAAGTTTATCTTGTCTCCTCAACGATTCGATTGCAAGTGAATTTTATTTTTGTTACGAAATCGAACGTCACGTTTCATCGAAGTCAACAAGATCGTCTTAAATATTTATTATTTGCAATCATTTCTCACACCGATTAACGATTCGCGAATCAATGTTTGCCAATTTGTTTGTTCCCAAACGTCACTGATTTCTCGATAAACTGTTGGTTGCTCGTGGAATAAAGTTTAAAGACACCGCAAGACAATTTCTCAAGTCTGCAGTGCTGACTAAACGAAATCAGCTGAGATTTAGAAAACAAATTTTTTTAGGAACTTTTATTCAATCGCGCAGAAGCAATTCTTCGAGGACCTTCACCTCGCTCTACTTCGAAACTTCAAGTTCAGGGTTTTGTCCTTCCTTTGAAGGCTTCAAGCTTGAAACAATGAAAACTTGCGCACAAAAATTTTAATTACAACTTCGACTGATTGATAGTTTTAACAAAACTTTCCAACGTTCGCTTAATCTTAATTCATGGAATTCCGCGAGTTCTTTTCTTCGACACGATAAATAATCTCGCACTGGTAATTTTTCATAATTTTTATAAAATGCAAGTCCGTGCATGACGGAAAATGATGAGCAGATAATCGATTGAACATCATGAGATGATCGTTATGAATTTGATACGTTGCCGAAAAAAAAATCCGCTTCGATGAGCAATTCTTGACTGAATCTCAAGTTCCTTGCACAAATTCATAAAAATTATTAAATTATGGTTTTCAAGACTTGCACTTGAGAACTCACAAAGGTCAATCACTGAGTAAAAATTATGCTGCCCCGAGATCAACGGAGAGTTTCTGTTCTCGGCAGCAGAAATTGCTGCTCCGGCGATCGAAGGTTCCGTGATGCTGAAAACTTTCTAGTTACTCAACTCGAGTCTGCAGATGAACTCTATGGAATGTTTATTGATTCAAATTGCACGCTGAAGAATCAAAAGAATTCAAATAAAATAATGCACTCGATTGTATGAGTCGTGGCATGTCAGAGCAAAATCATTTTGACCCTGAAAATGTTTCAACCGCAACATTGTCTGGAAATGAAACGAGAATCATTCAGAACATTGACATGTCTCTATAATAAAAATCCGTCACGAGTTTTATTATTTTTAAAAGGTTCTTGAGTTTCAATTTGAAGTCGAGTCTTGTCCTAATAAGACAACGTATCGTTTACCTCGTTCCTTTACTTTATTTTGCTTTAATTCAGAAAACATTGAACCTAAAGAGCAGAAGAGAAAATTATGAACGAGATAGTGAGTGTGTGAAGGCAAAGAAAGTCAGCAAAGCATACTTCCGTTCTTGTTCCATCTGCTTAAGCCAAAATACTTTGTTTATGCCGAAACTTTATGATCTTAAGTTTCGCGTAAACTCATCGTTTAAATAAAGGAATTTTAACGAGTCAAAGGAAGATGAGAAAGCTCTCCTGGTCACCCTTCTCCTCAATTTTCTTGGCTTTTAATCGCGGTCAATTAAGAGAGATCGTAAGGCACTGGAATATTTAATAAGCCGCAGCGAGGTGTGAAACTCTCGCAGAAAACCGCGCTGCGTATCGGAAACTGTATTTTCGTTGTCTTAACGATCAGACAAGACTGGAAACGTTTCGGCTTCACACATGCCGAAGCTCATTTCTATTTCTTTTCCGTAAAGAAATCGCTATTTTCCATAGCCCTCCCATTTTAATTGTTCAAGAGCAATTTCCAACACACGTCAGAGCGAAACGCATGTTGGTGTTTCTCGTAATGCTTCGACGACCAAGAAATTCTAGTTCTTCATGAAAACAATTCAATCGTCGTTTGTTGTTTAAAGTCTTCAGTGAAAGGAAGACGTCTATTAAGTTAAGGCATCGTCTTGCATACAAATTCGTCTTTTTTATTGTTGAAAACGGTAGAGAGCGTCGTGCAGTGGAGCAAAAATATGTTTGCATTTTCAGTTTCACCCTAAGCAAGTTCTTAATTGGAAAACGGATGTGAAGGAAAGGAAGTACAAGGCAAGGAACCTTCCGATCATCAGACACGTGCTGAAAATTTAAAGAATTATCGCTGAATAAACATTAGTCGGAGTTAAACTCCATCGAGTGAAGTCGAAGTTTGAAGTGAAGTTCCAAATATTTCTTAAAATGTTCTCTCGCTTCTGCAACAACTCAATCCTCCCATGTAAGTATTTTAAAAGATTTCTCCAACTCCAAGACGCACATTACGATTCTTAAAATAAATCGCTGCCATAAATTTCTGTGTTATCATTAATTAATATCTTCATGGAACATTAAAACCTCATTCCCGAGAATTTGCAATTTTTCGTGGTTGCTCGATTTACTTTTTCATTCAGCTTATGACCCGAGTCAAATTGAAAAGACCTCTTGAGACAATCGGATATTTTTCGGAAAAATATTTCTCTGAAGATCCTTTCTCTTCAGACACTTTGAAGTTAAATTGGAAAAGATTTATCATTAATTGTGCAATAAACTGAGATCGAAGTTGATGTTGTCGAGCTAATCCTCCACAATTCAATTTAATTCATTCAAGATAAATATTTGCGTAAACCTTCGATACAAAGTTACAAAGTCTTTCTGGCATAATAAATGATTTAAATGTTAAGAGTTCGATCGCAGACGCTTGACAGGCTGAATTGAAACGCCTTAAGATTGTTCCGAGACACATTATTTACACTTTTGAAATCAGAATCGAAGGAATTATTCCTACGCGCCGAAAACAAAAGCAAACGAAGAAGAAATCGATTCAGAAAACTGACCTCAGTTAAAATTGCATTTTAATTTTTCCCCTTTTTGTTCTTTCTTTTCTTTTCTTGCATTTCTTGATCGTCCGAAAATGAAACTTCGCTTCGTGCAATATGCTGCAGTATAATTAAGCGTTCGGTGCATTCGACCCCAAAATTTAAGTCTTTTCCTACATTTCTGCGAGTTATGCTTTCATATTTTTGGTAGTCACGTCCATCGTTGATGTCACGGAAGGCTCTTGAGAGATTTGGGAGATTGATAACGTTTGTTAGCTTACTGACCAACAAAGCCACACAAATGGGAAGGAGGAAAACCTTTAATAACGTTTCTGATGTTTGGGCCGGGAGTTTTAATTATGACACGGGAAAATATTTTTAATCTTTCACATGAACGTGAGGGTCAAATATCAAAACTGCAATTCATTTAGTTCAATGCAAAAGTATTCGAGCTAATCAATCAATTTTATTTTAATGCTCGAGATTAAATAGAAATCTTATCAGTGACCTTCACTTCAAAGACGTAAGAACATATTCAACCTTAAGTCGACTCCAGTCGTTTCCTGAATCCAATCGATATAATGCGCGACACCTGTGTAAACACCTAAGAGGGAAGAAAAAAGTTTCACTTTTGTATTTAAATTTAAATGACACAAGACTCTTGCCTGGATACGGCGCGACTGTGCAAGGTTTCACACTCCAACTAACGATTCCGACTTGAATTCCATCGACCAAAAGGGGACCGCCTGAAATAAAAATCAATAAACACATCGAAGGTGTCAAAGATCAACTTTAACGCTTACCAGAGTCTCCTGTAAATAACAAAAAAAAATCGTTTGCAAAACTTTAAAAAGAAAAACAATAAAATTCAAATTTATTACCGCTGCACTGTCCTTTTCCGCCTTCGGGAATTCCACCGCAAATGTTTGTGTAGTGAACTGTGCTTCGATGCAATTCATTGCAGTCGTAGGCCGAAAATATTTGAAGGTCAACTTTCTGTAAATTCGGCATGACGACACCTCCAGTGGCATTGAGTCCCCAGCCCGCAAGGACAGCTGGAGTTCCAGTTTGATAGTAACTCAGTGGGACAGGCAATCTCACTTTGTAATCATTTAATGGATTCTGAATGGGCTCAGATAATCGAACAATTCCAATATCATGAATGTATTGATTTGATGGATCGTAACCTTCGTGATTGATGACTTCAGCGACACCAACGACATGAGTTCCTGCGCGTCCAATAACTGTGTTTGCATATTGAACTGTGTATCCCTCGAGCGACGCTTGCAAGCAATGAGCTGCTGTTAGAAGGAACCACTCGTTGAGGATTGTAGCGCCGCACGAGTGACCACCGTTTCGTCTCAATGAAGCCATGAAAGGAAACTCAGCGATCGTTGCGTCAGTTCCATTGACGACCTTCGGCTGAATTGCAGCAATAGACGCGGCACTTGCTGCAGAAATTGCAAAGGCAACGAGAATTAAAATCTTAATGGCCATTATAAAACTCAAGAGAAGTCACGAACCAACTGAAATCAAATCACAATTCTTGCCTTTTATTTCAACTTAAAAGTTAATCATAGAAGTCAAGTGGTTTTTCCTATCAGATTAGATTGTGAGTACTTTCAAGTGCCAACTTTTATCTTAAGCTTGATGGACTCAATTTAAAGACAATGTCAACAGAAACCGCTTTTTCGTGACGCATTTCAATTTGATGAGAAATCCTTCCTGAAAAGTTCGAAGCGAAAGGAGCTGATTGATGGAAGAAGTTAAAAAATTCTAAATGAGCGCAAGAAAGAGAAAATTGGATTTAATAAGCGATCAGAAATGATGCCTTCGAGTCACGCACTCACGATGAGACTAAAGAGTAATTCTTCGATTACGGAGCTTCTCCAGTTCAGTTTCCAAAGTCGACATGTTAACGTCACTTGACGACACATCCCAAGGAAATTATTTCAATTGCTTTCGGTGAATTACTTGTTCTCCTTTCATGATTATGAGCGTATCAGATTTCTCCGTGCTGCTCTCATTAAGGTTTAGCAAAGGGCTTGTCAAGAATGTTCTCAAGAATGCTTCTCGACGTTTAAAGTCATCAACAAACTAGTCAAACTGATAATGCTGCTTCGTTCTTTTAAAATTATCAAATGTTAATAAAAAAAAAACATTTTTTAAGAGTTTGCTGGTTTAAGATGCAGCGCGTTTTGTGATTTCTTAGGAAGAATTTGTCAACCTTTAATAAATCTTTCTCACAAGACGGACAACAGCGAGACCTTCACTTTCATGAAGAGAATTCTTTTTTTTGGGGACACTTTAAAACTTATCGAAATGTAAGAAGCACGAACCCATAAAAGTGTCTGCAAGATATGTTACGAATCATTGTCTCCGCTTCGTTTATGTTTAGAAGAATTCTTTTCAAACAATGATCGAAGATATGAATAAATCATTCGGTTTTTTTATGCTCACTTCTTGTCTCAATATCGTTTCTCTCCCAATTCTTAATTATTTCGTCTTTTTCCTCTCGCCCTAAGCATCGCTTTAGAATCTATCGAGCTCACCTTTTTACTCTTCGATATCTTTTCCTCTTCTTGCTCGATGTGATTTTGATTATTTGACGTGAGGCTTGCGATCACGATGGGATCTCACAAGTAAATATTTTTTTTTTGTTTGTTGCCACAAATTCTACAAATTACAAACGAGTTTTACCAGATGAATTTAATCCACCGGCGGTTTGAAGAAGTTTTATAACAAAATCGGATGATCTTCTTAAGAAGAACAATGAGATCATAAACATTCAAGTTGGTAGTTTGAGTGCTGCTGCTTTTTGCATATCGTTTACCTCGTTTTGATTGTTCTTCGCTGAGATCTCTCATTCTTCATTCTCGCTTTCTGATTTTATCTCGAAGAAATTTCCTTTTTGAAAAGTCCAAAATTTTTATTGCTCTCTGCGACAAATGTGCGAACAGAGATTTGAGTTTCTTCTCAGCACCTTGTTGTGTTGATAACTTTTTTTTTGTTATGAAGAAGCTTGAGGCATGAGATTCTTAGAACAGCAAAAGAACAAAAGATTTCTGAGAATTCGTTGGTTTGCATTAGAAAAATCTGCGAACAAATTTCATAGAATTCTGAAAATTTGAGTCGAGAAATTCTCCTAAAAGTTCAACTGCGCTTCTTCAACTCCAATCGCAAGATGATTCTTCGGCTTCTCTCCTATGTGCTTCATTTGCTGTTGAGCTTCATTTCTTCTCGCTTGAAAGGAAAAATAAATTTCTTGTTTAGTATCAACCTTACGTTAAAGCCGAACGGTCGTGCCTCGTTCCGTCAAAGACGAAGAGAGAAAAAAACAGAATCGCGATCCGAAACAGTTTAATTTGATTCTTAATAAAAGGAGAACGAAATAATCTTAGATTTCGTTTATGTGTCGTTACGGTTTGAAGAATTTGTTTGCTCGAGATACAAAACAAAATCTTTTCATCAAGAATCGATTGAAAGAAAGCATCGCGAAGGAGAAGAACCAACAACGAATATCGCTTTCGTTGTTAAATCGGAATTTTCTGTGGAATTCAATGGATAATTGATGTGTTTGTCTCACTTTGCTTTATCCGCTCTCCGACAGTGAATCTAATCCGCCTACGAAAGTTTGAAGGTCGAAGTTAGTTTCAGCGAAACTGAGGAGCTCAAGAATAGGATTTGCTCGTTGATTAGAAACGCTTAATGAGGTAAACTTACAGTGGCATAATTAATTGAACATTATCTTGATGTGTTTGAAAAGAGCGGAGAAAGTTTTTTCTTTTGCAAGATATTCCTGTTGCTCGCTGGCTACTTGAAGCAGTGTAAACGAGAAATTATCATAAAAAGAATTGTGTGAATTTATATCATGGAAAGCTCACAATCCATTAGCTTCAAAAACAATCTTTGTCCGAGAGTTCGTTTGTCAACTACGAGAAGAGTTTGATTTGCAAGCTTCGAGCGAAACTCATCGCGTTTCCAACTTTTAAATTTTATTGCCGAGAAATTGAAATTTTACGAGTCTTTCTCCTACTCAATTGCGTAAGTTTTCACATTCAATTTCAATTTCCGCGCTTTCAAACTCTAAAACGATTCACGAGACTCTGACTTTGTGAAATCATCGTTTCTTCTGCTGTTAAGCAAATTATTTTAATGTTTTGTTGGGAATTTTAATTTCGATTAAATAGCTTATGATTGCAAACATCGTAATTTAGTTTGTCCCACTCTGTTGGGAGCTTTTGCGAGCGCCTTGAAATTACCAAAAAAATAAATTGATGATCGACGGGAGCCGGGAATAAAATTAAAACTATCTCGAGACCCTTTGATGATGCGACACGAATCTTTATTTCACTAATTTACCTTCGAGATTATTTTTTTTTGTCTCTGGATGAAACGAAAAATCGAAACTCGTGATGTTTCGTCTTTAGTTTCAACATCGCTTCGCACATTGTCTCAAGAAATGAAACTAATTGGAAAAATATTTTAATTTCTCGGATCTTGCGACGTTCATTCTGAATATTTTTGAATTTCAAGATTCGATGCTTTCTATTGAAATGAAATCGTTTCGAGGCGCCAGCAATCGAAAGTATTCAAAGCTACGAGAGCTGCAGCAGCAGCAGCAATCGAGACAACAATTTCAAAACACGACTTACAATTATTTTAATATTTTTTCCTTCTCCTTACGAAACAAAAAGGCTGAGACCTCTAATAAATTAATTACAACTTGAGATGAGAGGCGAACCATTGAAAGAAGAAACAAAATAATCAACTAGATTAACGATCATAATTTTCATAACAAAATGCGCGAGAAACGAGAGCTCAGCTGAAAACGGAATCGATATGGATCGAGCTCGCAATTTCAACGAAGCGTTTAAGTTAATTGCTTTTGAGATCAATTTTCCGTAATTTCGCATAAGTTTCGGTTTTCTCACTGACTTGAGGATTTTATTGACGAAGAAAAATTGAAATCTTAATGAAATCTCTTGACGAGCAATTGTGGAGAAGAAACCGTTTACACTTCGCGAATCCCTCGTAAACGCAATGAAGTCGAACGGCATTTGCTCGATAGCTTTACTTTAAATAAATCAAGTCGTCGTCCCGGTTTTGCCGATACAAGCTCGTGGAAGCCCGTTGAAATGAAATCAATCGATAAAATATTCGATCAGGTTACATTGTGATTTTTACAATGTTGCACATTCCTCTCATCAAGATATTTTTAAATAAAATCGTTTAATCGATCTCTCAGTGTGACGTCTGATTGCAATCGAAGTTTAATTCTTTAGAGGCGAGACATTTTGGCAGAAACTAAAAACATAATCTGACGTCACGATGATTCAACAATTAACGTAACAATTTGTTAACAAGCGAAATTTTATTTGTGCTCAACGTTTCTCTAATTTCTTATACATTTCGAGCATTTTATTGACTTTGGTACATATTTCGATATCGTTTGATATTTTTAATTGATAGCAAAAGCTTTATGAGGTTTCGTTAGTTCCGAATGTTGCGATGATGCTGATCAACGATGAGTAGGTTCCTGAAACGAGACCAGTCATTGCGAAAATGACCAATCCAATGTCTTTCCACATAATCCAATTCAAACGTCCAAGATTGTCAGGCCATAGAACACACATCTCCATGATTGCTGGGAAAGCGAGACCCAAGATGCTCAAACAAAAAGCACCGAACAAACTGATGAACAATCCAAGTTCGGGCACAGCGGCAGCAACTAAGAAAGTGAAGATCGTCGTGACGAGTCGGAGAAGCAATTGATACTTTGTGGAATTCTCGGAGTTTCTGAATTTCTCGCCAACATAATTCTCCCAGATGATGCTGATCGGAACGTAGCATTGAAGCGCATAGGAAATGAAAATTGCAAAGCAGAAAATGATTCTCGTGAGTTCGGGAAGCCTGAAAGAAGATTCTCAGTCAAAGTTCATTTCAATCAATCGTTTGTTTAACGAACCATCCTGGTGGCAAGTTCAATGTGATGCTGTCCTTCGATCCATCGCCGTATTTGATATAACCGAAGAATCCAACGAAAGCGTAAAGTCCAGTGACAATCGTCATTCCAATGTTGAGTACTCCGAAAGTTCCACCAAATGATTTTGGTCGCTCCATATTATTCTCGAGTGCAATAACAACGCCAACTGCTTCGAGAGCAAACAAAACTGTTCCAAAGTAAAGTGGGAAGCGTTCAATTGGTGCGATAGCCGGACGTTCAGAGATTGATGGCAAGTCTTGGAACACGTAGTAGAGGACACATCCCAAACCGACGAACATCAAACCGTTTGCTGAAGAAGAAATTTTTGTTCTTAAACTAACTCAATGTTTTGATTATTACGAATCATACCGAGCGCAGAAAATGGTGCCAGCACCTTGAGATTCCTGAGACAATTGATGCCCAATAGAGGCAGGAACATGATCAACATGACGGTGGTAAGATGCATGTGGATGTCGTACGTCTCGATAATCTAGAAATCATTGATTGATGTCAATTAAACTTAACTAGTTTAGAGATTAATTAAACTCACTTGATGAACATTCTTTGCCACGAACACGATATAACAGATGCACACTCCAAGCTGATAAATGATGAGAAATCCGTCAGTGATGAGAACAGCTGATGGTGCGATCCATCGAACTGCGCCCGGGCCTTGTTCGAGAGCGAGTTTCATACTCTCCGGATAACTCAAGAGTGGCACTCGATGCTTCTTGCACAACATATATTGAGACTTGACGAGAATGTGAAAGCAATAAGTGCAAATAAAACCGATGAGGGCCATATTGATGAGTCCACTTAACCAGCCGCTGTTGTGAAAGGCTTCGTGCATTGCGAGAATTCCCGTGCCAAGGCATCCCTTCAGCAAATGAGCGAGAGTCTCCGAATTGCTAAAAAACATTTTCTAATGCTGTAAACTCTCGAAAAACATCGTTAATTACTCACGAAGTTGGATGCGCTGTTTTTCTGTACAAATGTGGATCGTAATCCTCATTTGGATCACCGTCTTCATGCGGCACTTCTCCATTGGCACTTTGTTTTCGATTGACCAGTGGAATCGCTTTCTCAAGCTCAACTTCCCTAAAGAATCGTTGTATTAAGTTAAAGAATATGACGCAACGATTGACACTCTTACTTGTTAGGAGAATCCCCGCCGTCCATTCTCGTCACTTAATCTTCTTCTCTTTCGAGCGACTCAATCAACAAAATTATTTGGTAATCAGGGAATAAAATGCTACAACTTCCACGAGCGTTTTACGCGAAAACTTTAGGTCTGACGTGTTCGATTTTTAAGCGCAAACTGAAGGAAAATTCCTCACACACAACGAAATTGTTGTAGCAGACAACCCTCCAAAAAATATTCTTTTCGCCCTTACTCAACGAGACCTGCGTAGTCTCGAGACCGAATGCGGAGTGTGAGACGACGACTCCGCAATGTGCACGACATGAGGTTTTATTTTTCGGAAATTGAGAATGTTTTTGAGTAGAAATTCGCTTTTCATTCATTTCTCTCGCGTTCAGAACAGAGTTTCACAAATGTTTATGATCATTGGGGTGTTTCGTCATCACTCGAATCGGAGACTGAAAGCGAGAAACTCGAGAAAACTCAGAGAAAACTTTTCCGAAATATCGTTGGAAGAGAAATGAATGTTTTAAAATAGAATCCACGCGCTTGGCTGACCCAGTGACATGCAATAGCACTCGCGTAATATCACGAAAGCGTCGAGACTAGAGAGCGAGAGAACATTACCGGCATCTCCATCGAGAATAATAAAAGCAATGTCGGAGAGGTCACAGATTATTTAATCAAAAGATTAGCAGCATTGGATGTGAACAATAAAACATTTTCAAAAAAATATTTGCTGTCGAGCAAAGCCGTGATTTCCTGAATCAAAATTAATGATAGTTTAACGAGATTCTTCTAGTTGAACCGAGAGCATAAGACAAGCTTCCGTTGTTTTCTGTGAGTCAACATGATCATTTATCAACTCATTTGCAATCTCTCGCATTCGTAATGGCATTTTTCTTACGAGTTTACTATCGAAACGAATCGCTCGTCTTAAGTATTTCTCTGCATTTCTTCTTCGCCGACGGAAGAAGAAGGTTCAGACTTCAACTCAAATCGTTGAGAAGCTGACAGATGAATATCTTTGTTTCTAGGTAGTCAGTCCACTTGCCCGCTTTCTTTATTAATGTTTTGATGTCTTCACTTGATAACGAAGCTCGCTTGATATTTGCTGACGTTTCTTACTCTATAAATAAATAAACTCGCTTGAGTGATCGCTGATAAGGCGAGAGAGAAGGAGAGAGAGAGAGAGTAAACTGTGTCGTCTGGCTGTTGTTCCAGATGAAAGATTTTGAAATTCAATTTTCTTGCACAAGAAATCTTCGGTTAAATGTTCTCACACATTAATCTGTCTGGCGAAGAAGAGAATCCCACGCGAAAACCGAAACGGTAATCTCACGAGATTCATTGGTAAAATTACACGTTCGATAGCTTTTTTTACGATCGTTCCTTCTTCTCGCCATAATTAACGGCCACATCTCTTCCTTTTGTTGAACGAAAAATATGAAATACGAAGACGTAAGACAGAAGCTCAGCATCTTGCGGTGAATCATTTTTGCATAAATTGGTTAAATCATGAAAGGAAATCATTTTTCAAATTTCATCTTAAGCTTAACGTCGATTAACAAATTATCGTCATTAATTTACAAGCGCGCATTCTTGTGCAACACGACAAACGATTGAATCTTCTAATGGAGCAGCAAACAAAGCGCAACGCGACAATCATTCCCATTTGTCGAACATAATTTCACGATCGTTATCCGCTTTTCTCTCGGTAACCAACGACGACGACTTTATCTTAGTTGAATTGAAAGAAAAAAGTGTTCTCAGCATCTTCGTTGCTTACAACAGAGATTTACAACTTAGATAATGGCCATGAAATGCCGAAGAGAGCCCCGAAGACATTTCTTGTTGTTCTGAAACAGCAGTAGGCACAACAACATCATCTTTAACACACGAAAGAATGTTTTGCTCGTAGAGGAGAGCAAGACAAGGAATCATTTTAATAGAAATTCCGATCGGACGAAATGAAGAAAGAGAGAAAAAAAACATTCCGATCGTGAATAGGAAGAAATGTTTTTTATGGACAATTGAAAGTGTTTTGAGGGAGGATCGATAACTCGTAATGATCCTCGTGGATGGAATTAATAACCTGTAACTAAGAATTTGAAGCGTGGAGAATTCATTTCGCTCGACAGCGAGTGAGATCATTCATCAGATAATTTCATGAAACATTGTATCAGAAACATGGCAGTTGTTCTTAAATAATGTTTCTCTTCTTGCGGGGAGCGGTCAATTTGTCGTTTCATTCTTTTTCCAACAAACAAATTAACAAGACGAGACGTGTGGTTGACACGATAAATTCCGTTTTGTTGTTTGTCTTCATCGCGCAATTCTTCTTTCTCTTTTGTCACTTGATTGAACTTAAATGGATTTTTAAAGAATTCTCGGATGTAACTTTTAATTCATTTTATTGCAGCGCCAACTCATACGACTCCAGCTCGTCGACAATTGCCTGCATTGCCGGGAACGTCTGAGAATTTCACGACGAGAGAACCTCCGCCGCCTTATTCACTTCATCGAAACATTTCTGGTCAAATTGAAGTTCCAAGGCAACGTAGACCAGCGCCAGTGCCGCCAAGAGAATCAAACGCCCCAAGAAGTCGAAGTGAAGTGCAGCAAATTACAAGGTCACGATTCGAACAGTTCAGAAACAGAGTTTTCGTTTCTGATTCTGATTCGGATGAAGATCGTGGCCGACGTCAAAGGATTTCTCCACCGCAAAGAAACACGAACGGCTTTAAAAATGAAGTTCTGTTAGGTGAGCTGAATTTATGAAATGAAAATTTTATAAAAACTTTCTTCTTTCAATCAGACGAAGACGTTTTCTGCCCAGACGTCTTGAGAAACTGCAAATCTCTTCCTGTCGTCGACGATGATCAAGATTACATAGAGATCGAGGAACTAACTGCTCAACTCAGCTTGCATAATGAGGTTGGATTGCCAAAGGTCAGCGAGAAAGTGAAGAATCCAATCATGGGTCAGCATGTTAGCTTGCGGCGTCCAAAAATCTCACTCACTTGGGTTCTCCGAGAACAGCAGAATCAGTCACACTTACAACAGAAGAAATCGCTCGCGGCAACTGACAAGATTCAGTTTAAAAAGAACGCGAAACCGAAGGAGAAACTTTTCAGTGAAAAGTACGAGAATGAGAAAATTTTGACGACAGAAATTCGTGGACCGAAGTTAAATGAAGACAGAAATCAGAAATTTTCCGAACTTGGAAAAAGTGAACGAACAAAAAAGTTCCGAGAAAAATGTTGTGGTCAACGGCAAAGTCCCGAAAGTAGTTACGATCAACTCGAAGTGTCAAAGGCAAAGTCTTTGAGTCAAGCAAACTTATCGACCAAGAATACTTACTCAGAGCCTTCGATTTACATCACATCAGCTCAATCAGATAGCGGAGCTTTAGTGAAACGATACAGACGACGACGAAAGCGATCACCGAAATTCGGTTACAACATTAAAAATGTCGATGAATTTCTTTCGCGATGTTCACTTATCAATCCAGCAAACATTCCAGTCGTCTTATCGAACCCGAGTATTCTCTATCAAACACGAAGTGGTTACCATCAAGTGGAAATTCCTTTGCCACTTGGAATGGTCGTGAACTCTGTGTTTAAGAATCAAAATTGGCTTTACGTGCAAACGCCTCATGGTGAAGAAGGTTATATCAGTTTCAATTCCTGTCTACCACTAGGAATCATCCCGAACTCGAGGTAATACAACAATTGATGTTAAAATATTTTTAAACTAAAATTTATCTTCTTGCACAGGTCAACATCATCGCCAAGCAAACCGAAGCCTTGCTGGGAATCAAACGTTGACATCTTCCCGAATCCTTGTGGAAACTTGACTGACTCTGAGAAAGAACTTCAGATGAGGAGTGGAACAAGAAGTGAAGGTCGTCGAACGCCGAAGCTCAGACGAAGCAGTCGATCTTGTAGCGAAAAGTATCTTGACAGTTTGTACTTAAGGGCTGCGAGTCAACCGAAAGTCATCGATCATTCCTACGCTCAACTGAAACCGACTAATAAATGTAAACTCACGAATTTGAATAATCTTGATGATTATGCGCAGCTTAAGTATAATCACGATAAAGTCAATATCAACACGAAACGTCAAATTCTTCTCGCGATAACTGAGAATTATTCCTCTGACATGATTCAAGTCAAGGAAGGCGACGTCGTTTCGCTCTTAGCATGTAAAGAGTATCAAGACAAGGACAACATTCGCCAATGGTACTTTGTGAGAACTCGTGATGGATTCGAAGGCTACATCCCTAGTAGTATAACAGACGAATTTTTGTAAAGAATTTTTGATAAAATATTTTTAAATTCACCAAAAACTATAAGAATAAAAAATTATAAAAAAATCTTTGTTTTGATGGAAAAGAAATTAGTTTTTCAGAGTTTTCAAGAAAATAATTTTTAATAAGAAAGTTAACGTATTTTTTCAATTCAAATGCAAATGATCGTTAAAAATTTAAAATCGGCGTAGCTTTCTATTTTTGGCGGGATAACGAATGTAAACAAACGAGAAAAAGAAATAAAATGTCTCAACCGAAAGAAACAATTAATAAAGAATCAGAGGATTTGATAACAACTCAAGACCTGCTTGAAGGACCTGTTGAGAGCGATTCTGTGGCAATTGCACAAAGTGATGAAGTTAGTGAAGACATTTTCGAAAGCAATGATGTCGATCAGACCGAAGAAGAACTTGCACGAGACGATGAAGAGTTGGAGAACCTTGAAGTAGATGAGCCAGCAGAAGAAGAGTTGGATACAATGGAGCTTGCAATGGAGGAAGACTCGGAACAAGTTGACAAAGAGCAAACAACTGAATCGAAGAAAGCAAAACCATCCACGCAAAACCGAATCTCAGAGCTTCCTCTTGCTAGAGTTAAACACATCATAAAATTGGATCCTGAAGTTAACCTCGTGAATGGTAATCCAATTTGTTATTTCGCAAGCTTGTTTTAAAATTTCTTTAATCTTTCAGCTGAAGCCGTTTTTCTTATTACTAAAGCTACTGAGTCGTTCATTAAATCTCTTTCGAAAGAATCGTACGGTTTCGCCACTCAACAAAAAAAGAAAACAATTACGAAGGCCCACGTTGATCAAGCACTTCAAATGCTTCCCATTGAGCTGTGAATTTGCGCGTCTTATCCAATAAAATTCGTTTCTATTTAATATGCTTCCAAATAGTTTTTCTTTATTCCAGATTTTTGCCAAAAAATGATTCGCTTTCAAAGGTAAAACAAAGAGTTGAAAACTGCAAATCCTCTCGCGAAGCAAATCAAAGTAAAAAGTACAAAGCAAACTAATAAAAGGTTGCGACTAACTCAATTGAAGAATTCATAAAAGAAATGCAGGAGACTTTAGGTGAGTCTCCATTGCAAAAACAAAATAAACAAATTCGAACTCTCAACTGGTCAAGCAAAAAAATAAATGAGTTTGAGTTTAAATGTTATCAATATCCAGCTCTTCATCGTCATCATCATCGGCGACCGTTTTCTTGACAGCTACGGGCTTCACCATGTTGTTCTTCAACGAATCCATCTTGGCACGATCATCAAAGCCGATTTCAACATCGTCGTCGTCTTCTTCAGATTCCTCTTCAGCTTCTTGCAACCAGTTGATGAAAGGAGTTGCTTTCTCGTGAATTTGGGCAGCGACTTCCTTTGAAACGTAACGCTTGCTAACTTTAGCAGCCCATTCCAACAAAACTTTCTCTTCCAACAAGTCGAGATCGTAGAACAACTTCAAGATGACAGCAACTTTTTCCATTAACTTATCACCGTGCAAAGCAAGAATAAGTTCAACGCCACCAATCAAATATTTTTGAGCTTTTGCGTCGTCGTGTGTGAAGCGAAGCAACAAATTGCGGTGTTTCTTGACCTCAGAGATGATATTGACCGAGAAGAGAAGCTCAGCAAGAATCAAAGTTGCTTTCTGGTGAACTTCCAAGCGATTGGCTTCATTGTGCAACTCTTTGTGCGATTGAACGCTTTCCAATTCCCCAGCATCGCGACGTTTCTTAACATTCTCGTAAAAGATGTCCATACGTTCCTTTTCAGACTTCTCAGTGTCTTCAGAAATCGTGATGTTCTTTGCTCCGTCAGTCAAATCCTGCATGCGAGCACGAACTGCTTCCTCGCTAACATCGACTGTCCAGTTGGCATCATCATCGTCATCCTCGTTGCTGTTGTTAACCGACAACTTGCTGTTTTCGAGTTCATTCGAATCATTCGACTGATCGGCAGAGTCACCATCAGCTTTCTTGTTGGAGCGCTTCGAACGCTTGCCTTCAGTCAAAGACGAGCCTTGAGATGTTGGGTTGACATTTGGTGGATTCTTCAAGATGAAAGTGTTCAACTTGTGCTGAACAGCCAACAAACCGTGGTAACCACAAGCTATAAATATTTTGATTAGTAAATTGAAAGAAATTGATTTATTATTCAAATTACCTTTGCAAGTTTGCGAGATGATTTCCTTCTTCTGATTGATGAGCAAATCAGTTTCCGGATTATCGCATTCCGGACACAAAACGTACTTTCGGATGAAGCCATCGAGTAAGTCCTGCAACTTCGAAGCATCATGAGAACCGTTGACAATGAATCGCTCATTTTTATGGTCGAATTGAGTCTGCGCTCCAAGTTCACATCCAAAATACTTCGTTGGATAGGTTGCTGGTCGATTTAAAGACCTGGCAACATCAGCCATGTTTACAATGACGGTTTTAATGCCATTGCCTTTACCCTCGACCTTTGCACAGATGCGTGGCATTTTATAGCGATAGTACAAGTCCGCAACTTTGCGGTTGATATTTAAAGATCCCATGATTCGTTCTTTTTCTTATTGCGGTCTCGGTTCAATAAAATTCTGTTTATGGATTTAGTTTTTTGGTGACGTCGGTAGCTCACAAGTGATGACTTTTATCGGGTGATTTACGTAAATTCATTAAACGCTAAAAAAGGATAATCAATTTAATGAAATGCTAATTAAGTTAACGACCGAACTCACCTTTCAAACAGTGCAATGATATATTTTGCGTGTTGCTCTACACACGATAATATTCGTCAAATCATGAAAGTGTCTTCTTCACTTCCTGACGCGTTCCTGCGTCGCTTTGAGCATAAGTTTTCTGTTCGTAGAATTCCCTTTTGAATTGCTAGGTAGCAATGATGGGAGCTTTATTATTGAGTGAAATGGAGGGGAGGGATTAACACCTTAACGGAATGTTAATGTCTTTAGATTGATCCTGCTGGTAAGCTGTCTCGTCGTTATTGATTGTTGCTGACAATTGACAAAAACCATTTGTGGGCAAAGGAGGCAAAATGTTTTGATAAACTGAAGTAGATACAGTGACAAATTAAGAAGCGATAAGAAAATGATAATGTCAAAATAAGTTCAATCCGAAGTTGTTGGTTCTCCTTGACAATTCACGTTTTTCTGAATGGTAGCAGCTTTCGATGTCTATTGCTTGAGAATTTTGAAGTCCTATAAATAAAATAGAGGAATTAATAGTGACCATTGATAATCGAGAGCTTCTGTTTCCGTACCTATGACTCAACTGATTTAGTGAAAATGAAATCATGCACTTTGAAGAATCCCGATTTGATGGACAAATAAATATCGGCTGAATCTGATCAGATGTTTCTATTCGACAAGAGAGAATTGAGAAGTTAGTTAAGATGATCACGAAGCTAATTAAGTTCAAATATTTTCGACGGGAAGTTGTTTTTCGAAAAGAAAAGATGAAAAATATGAAGAAGCCAACGCAGTAGATGAACAGCTCCTAATCACTGCAGGATCTTCTTCTTCTTGATATCATAAAATCGATTCTCTATTTTTGGTTATTTCTCGCGACACGTTTTTTCACACTTTGGTTGATTACCAACATCAGTTTCACTTTAAAATCCTGTCCCGTGACTTCGATAAAGTTAATGAGTTGGCAGTCATTCAACTTTGCATTTCGTCAAATTTAAAGCGACTTTATGCGAGAAACTTTCTCGAAACACAATCTGCGCAGGCCAAGCAAGGCGAAAAATATTTTCTGACGAAACTCTCCAGCTGGATGTGGCAATTCTTAAGTAAAACAAATGATGACGTGAAATTTACCTTCTAATGTTCCTTCTAAATTCATAAAAGAACTTTGATAAGCTGATAAAGTCTTGAATTTATATTTTTCACGACAATCTACTCGCGAATTTAAATTCCGAATAAACTTCTACAAACTTCTCAAGATCTCAATCTGAACTTTTCCGTTTAGATGCGTGATTAATTTTTAAACGCTTTGATAAGGTTGATAAGCGATTGACACTGAAATTTTCTCTGAGCGAATTTTCACTTCGAAATCGGTTTGTTGAACGCGTCTCAAAGTTGACGTAGTTTGCTAAGGGCACCAAAATTTTTGAAAAGCCGTTAATAGTTATAAAATAAAAATTCATTAATTAATTCCTCAAATAAACTTTTTATCTCTTCATCAAGCAAATCATAATTTCTTTTAAAAAATAAAGAAAACTATGAGTGTCAACTCCTTGTAAAGATTCATCGATTAAAGCTTTCTTCCGTTATTCTGTCACGTGATAAAATCAAGCGCAGAGAATTCATTTCCCATTCATCAAACTGACTTGAAAGCTCGACCCAATATATAAGAGATTTCTGTCTGATTCCTTATTTCGTAGGCTAACGCATTTACATTCATGCATTTCTGGCTGCAGAGGTGAATCGATTACAATTTGAGGAGAGAAGTGCGAATCGATGTCTCTAACCGAGGCGATTGCCGAAACGATAAGCGCCAATGATTTTCATTTGTGTTTGCTAAAAAGAAGTTTCGCCGATTGAACCACGACAATCAAACGATGAACGATGAGAAAGGCCATGAATTATTATTTAGTTATCTTACCCTAATTGGCTTCGATCAAAATAAATTATCAAATCTCATTGTGAACCTCCGTCAAGTTGACTCAAGTGTCGGTTGAAAGGAATTTCATGGACCAACTCGATTATATCTTGATATCGCATGCACATGTTTGTGCATTGTTTGTGCAAGTCTTACGTTCGTGTCGTGATCGGTTTTTATCACAATGTGCAATTACCCGAACTTCTTAAACAACAATGTAATTTATCAAGTGAACGAGACGTTCAAGACGCTGGTAAGTCGTTCGGTCCTTAGAAGGATTGCGCTTCTAACTGATTCGTGTGTAAAGGTTTCGGCTCGCGAAGCAGAGACGCGATATATAAATTGGAAACGAATAAATGTGCGGTGTTCACTTTGTTACAGACTTAGTAGCCAGCTAAGGACCAGCATCAGAGCATTAAGAGAAAAGAGACCTCGATTTGTCTTTAAAAATTCTGTAATTTGCCGTTGACAAAGGGTTAGTGTTTGCCGAAAAAGTTCCAAAAGAAAGTTGAAAATGTGTGAAAGCGAAAAATGAAAAATTAATAATCGAGATTGCAATTCGATCAAGTGAAGAATAAAAATTGATCGAGGAACTAAAGAAACCGAAGAAAATGTTTTGTCGTGAAATAATTTAAAAACTCATTTCGCAACAAACGTGGAGTAAATCATTGGATTACATAAGCGCGAAGACAGAAACTCCAGGAGAGAAATCATTGCACGTTCTTTGAAGAAATCTCTTCAGAAATTCCTGAGAGTCGAGCAAAGTTTGTCAGACGAAAAGTTGAAATCTTCAAACCAAAAGTTTCAAATTAGAAATCTCCAGAAAAATCTTTCATCAACTTCGTGATATTTCCTAATATGTAGAATCAGTTTGCAAACGATCGCTTTCATCAAGCGACACATTCAGTTCAGTCATTGACACAATCGTGAGATGAAATTTTAAAATTAGATTAACGCAATCGAATTTAGATTTACTCAGCGGAATTCAATTAAGAGCCTCTTCTTCACTTTTCAAATGCTAACTTCGCACTTCACGAAAAAGATTTTCGCAAAATTTCCATTCTAAACTTTCTCTTTCTTTATTTCTTCCACGATGACTTCGCACGCGATCACAGAACAAATAAAACAAAACAGTCAGAATGTGTGACGATGATGCAGGAGCACTTGTAGTCGACAATGGATCAGGAATGTGCAAAGCTGGCTTCGCTGGTGATGACGCACCACGCGCTGTCTTCCCATCGATTGTTGGACGTCCCCGTCATCAAGGTGTGATGGTCGGTATGGGTCAAAAAGACGCATACGTAGGAGATGAAGCTCAAAGCAAACGAGGTATTCTCACATTGAAATATCCAATTGAGCATGGAATCATCACTAACTGGGATGACATGGAGAAGATCTGGCATCACACTTTCTACAATGAATTGCGTGTCGCCCCAGAGGAACATCCAGTTCTCCTTACTGAAGCTCCATTGAATCCAAAGACTAATCGCGAGAAGATGACACAAATCATGTTTGAAACATTCGCTGCTCCAGCTGTGTAAGTTGACACACAAGAGAAATCAAAGAATTTCAAAAGAAACTCATTTTTAAATCGTTCTCTCTCAATCTAGTTATGTTGCCATCCAAGCTGTTCTCTCGCTTTATGCTTCCGGTCGTACCACTGGTATCGTCTTGGATTCAGGAGATGGTGTCTCTCACACTGTTCCAATCTATGAAGGTTATGCTCTTCCTCATGCCATCACACGTTTGGATTTGGCTGGTCGCGATTTGACTGATTACCTCATGAAGATTCTCACCGAACGCGGTTACTCATTCACCACCACAGCTGAGCGTGAAATCGTTCGTGATATCAAGGAAAAACTTTGCTATGTTGCCTTGGACTTCGAGCAGGAAATGCAAACTGCCTCAGCTTCAACCTCATTGGAGAAGTCATACGAGTTGCCTGATGGACAAGTCATCACCATTGGAAACGAACGTTTCCGTTGCCCAGAAGCTCTCTTCCAGCCATCATTCTTGGGAATGGAATCATGCGGAGTTCACGAGACTGTCTACAACTCAATCATGAAGTGCGACGTTGATATCCGTAAGGACTTGTACGCCAACTCTGTCCTTTCCGGTGGAACAACCATGTACCCTGGTATTGCTGATCGTATGCAGAAGGAAATCACTTCACTCGCTCCATCAACCATCAAGATTAAGATCATTGCTCCACCAGAACGTAAATACTCCGTCTGGATCGGAGGATCAATCTTGGCTTCACTCTCCACTTTCCAAACTATGTGGATCAGCAAACAAGAATACGACGAATCTGGCCCAGGAATTGTTCACCGCAAATGCTTCTAAATCATCTGCTGACGATCGTCATCAGTTGCCCAAAGAAACATTTAACAAACCGACGAGCAATCAACGAACGAGCCCAGATGCATCCGACGATCACAACTCTTCAAATTTTCTTATTCTGATTCACATCCATCAACATCATCACACATACAACGTTTTTTAAGGAAGATAAATTTTTCACATTTGAATTTCATCCGAGAAGGATTTCACGATGCTGTCGTCATCTCTCTATCTTTGTGAAGCCTTCTCGGCCACCACTTACAGCAATGTAAACAGAAAACATCGCTTTATAATAATAATTCTCTTAATTTTCATTTTTTTCTTAACTTTCTCTTTTATTCAATGATTTAATTGATTTTCATTTGGCGCTATTTGTCAGTCTTTTGTTCACATCTCAAATAATTTCTTTACTTTTCTCTGGCTGGTGTGTGTGCGTCTCTTGCGGCGAATGCTTTTCCATCTTTGCCGTCGCTTTCATGGGCGCACAACAACTCAACTGCCCTCTACCCAAATGTCACTTTTTGTAAGAGTTTTAAACAATTTTCTGTGTAACGTTTTGTTCTTTCAATTCTCTCAATCAATTTTAGTTATTTCGATTTTGTTTTTCTTTTGCAACTTTGATGACTTTTTTCTTTGAAATTATACAAGAATGAATAAAATCACATGAATGAATTCGCAATTGAGACATGTTTGTGAAGTGTTCACTGAGACTAAAGCCTGCAATTACTTGGTAGTCGTCAAGAAAACATTTTTCCATCGAGCCTTTCTATCTTTACATAAGATGTTTTACTTTGTTAAAGGGAATAATAAAAGAAACACATTTATAAAAGAAAAGTTTGTTTATTTGCCTTCGTTGGTTGATCATGAAGCTTCTGTAGTTGACTGAACGACACCACAATCGATTCGAGGATCAGAGAGTTACAAAACTTACGAACAATCTCATCAAACAAAGATTTTCCTTTGGTGAAAACTCGAGATGTCAGCACTTGTACTAAAGCATGAATAACTTTCTTCGAATAGTTTCTGCAGGTTTTACTAATGAAAAAATGCATGGTGCGCCTAACATTCTCTAGCCGTGACTTCGCGAACGCAATGTAAATAATGCTTGAAAGAAATAATTAATTCTCATGTTTGTTTATGAGCCTTTTTGCTTTATTAATAATTCATAAATCTGTAATTCAAAGCGTGAAAATCTTTTTCTATTTTCTGCATTTAGGAAAAATTTCCATTTTCCGTGTGGCTTCAGGAAAATTAGAGAGATAATGAATTTTTGATGATGATGCGTCGAATGTAATTAAATACTGCTGAATTATCTTCTCGCTTGAGAGCATACGAAGTTGAGTGTGGAGTGAGAAAAATCCATCAGCCAGATGCTGCCAGACACTCACATCGTGAGTTTTTCCGTCTCTCCCGGAGCCCGGAGCACATAATTATGATTACTCTCAACAACAGCAACAACACCAAATATGGTAAAATGCCTTTAATGCACTCTGTGCGATTCGATTCTCCTTCACCCTCCACATGTGTTCACATCTCGTCTGGCATGTTGAGACAAATTCTTTAGCACATTCAAACTTTGTTTGACAATCCAGTCTCTTAATGAAAAATTCAATGGACTTTATTTCAATTTTCCAAAGCTACCAGGAAGAACTTTTCTGCTGACATGACGACATCCTTTAATTTTCACTTGTAGCGTCAGCTGCTCGTGTCCTTAAATGGCTTGATCATCAGAAACATATCTCGACGGCATTTCAAAGTAATTCACCACATAATAAATTGCAATCTGAGGAAAAATTTCAATTGTTTCTCACTCCTCGTTTGTTGGTGTAGGAATCGTAAATTTCTCTCACTGACTGTAACCATCTAAGGAGTCCCGAGATTCTCTCTAATTAAATTTCTCTATTTTCGTCTGGGCTAACGTCAAGAACATCATCATTTATCTTAACGGCGGCTTCAGATTTTTTGGGCGCGATTGCATTTGTGTTGAGTCTTCAGGGCTTTCGAAATAATTGAAAAATCTACTTTTTCCATCAAAGCTTTGATCTCATTGATTGATCACATTAATTTTGTCAAAGATAGTTCTCGATGACTGCATCAACTCCTGTCGGAATCAAACATGTTGGATATGTTTAATTGAGATTGCATTTTTCTCTTGCTTCTTGTGACATCTGAAAGTTTAGGAAATTCACTCATTCATGAACAACGTTTCGAAATGATGTCTAGCGAATAATTTAAGAGCATCAAGTTTGAGCTGCTGCTGTTGACGTATCTGATGCAAGATTCTAGTGCAAACACATCGAGATAAATTTGAGCACAAACGAATAATTTCACATAAATATTGGTGAGCGAAGAAATTGTTTTTTATGCAAAGTAAAATTTGTCACTTTTTTCGCCAGAAACTCGAGCATATAAATTCGAAGGGAATTCACAAATGTTGAAGTACTCGAGTTTTTCGCTTTGAGCCATCAACACTTACTAGGATTAAAGCCATTTCATTTAGTTTTCTCGTTTCGGTCGCTCTTGATTAATGTGAGTTATTAATTTGTGAAAGGAAAGAAAGGAAAATGTGTCCGATGGAAGTTGATTTATAGTTTGTGATGCTACGATTAGCAAATATATTTCATGGACTATCGCTAACTGTCGGATCATTTGGCATAAGACTCTTAGTCGTGTCGTGTTCTGAAATAAATTAGTAAACAAATCCTAAGCTAACTAAAGAAATTTCTTTTTTGGGTCGACAGAATCTAAAAGTCGAAAATGTGTGACGAAGATGCTGGAGCACTTGTCGTTGACAATGGATCAGGAATGTGCAAAGCTGGCTTCGCTGGTGATGATGCGCCTCGTGCTGTCTTCCCATCGATTGTTGGACGTCCTCGTCATCAAGGTGTGATGGTCGGTATGGGTCAAAAGGATTCCTACGTAGGAGATGAAGCTCAAAGCAAACGAGGTATTCTCACATTGAAATATCCAATTGAGCATGGAATCATCACTAACTGGGATGACATGGAGAAGATCTGGCATCACACTTTCTACAATGAATTGCGTGTCGCCCCAGAGGAACATCCAGTTCTTCTTACTGAAGCTCCATTGAATCCAAAAGCTAACCGCGAGAAGATGACACAAATCATGTTTGAGACTTTCAACTCGCCAGCAATGTAAGTGCGAATTCAAACATGACAATCTTCATGACATCTCAATTTGATTTCCTTCTTTCTCTCTCAATCTAGGTATGTTGCCATCCAAGCTGTTCTCTCGCTTTACGCTTCCGGTCGTACCACTGGTATCGTCTTGGATTCAGGAGATGGTGTCTCTCACACTGTTCCAATCTATGAAGGTTATGCTCTTCCTCATGCAATTCTTCGTCTTGATCTCGCTGGTCGCGATTTGACTGATTACCTCATGAAGATTCTTACTGAACGCGGTTACTCATTCACCACCACAGCTGAACGTGAAATCGTTCGTGATATCAAGGAAAAACTTTGCTATGTTGCCTTGGACTTCGAGCAGGAAATGGCAACTGCTGCTGCTTCCACTTCTCTCGAGAAGTCTTATGAACTTCCTGATGGACAAGTCATCACCATCGGTAACGAACGTTTCCGTTGCCCAGAAGCTCTCTTCCAGCCATCATTCTTGGGAATGGAATCGTGCGGCATCCACGAGACTGTCTACAACTCAATCATGAAGTGCGACGTTGATATCCGTAAGGACTTGTACGCTAACACCGTTCTCTCCGGAGGAACAACCATGTACCCTGGTATTGCTGATCGTATGCAGAAGGAAATCACTGCCTTGGCTCCATCAACCATCAAGATTAAGATCATTGCTCCACCAGAACGTAAATACTCCGTCTGGATCGGAGGATCAATCTTGGCTTCTCTCTCCACCTTCCAGCAAATGTGGATCAGCAAACAAGAATACGACGAATCTGGCCCAGGAATTGTTCACCGCAAATGCTTCTAAACTGTCTCATCATCTCAACAGCAAAATAACCGATCAAAGTGTTGCACACACAACTGCCAGCAAGCTACAGCATTCTTGGCTTCAAAAAATAATTCTCTCTCTCTCTCGTATCATTCGGTTATTTTCCTTTGTTCTCGATGTTTGATGGAAGCACAATTTTTATTTTGATAAATCAAAACTAACTAATGATTAAGATTTTTACTCAAAGACAAGCTCGAATTCATTTTGATTCATCTTCTCAGCGCGATAAATTAAAATTGAATTCACCATGACTAACCAGAAACGATGCAGCTGTAATTAATGCGATTATTGCCAAAGCAATAAATCACGACGCGAGAAAAATGTTTTTTCAGAAAAGATCTCACCTTAACGTCATAGAACATCATGTGCCAGAGCGCTAGACACGACACACGCTTAATCGTCAGCAACAACGGAATGAAATTAATGAAAAGAGTTTACGTCTTCATTTTCTTATATTTCTTCTCTCACGTTAACACACTCGTCGTTATGTAAAATATGAAAAGGAAATTCACGAAAAACTCAATGAAATAAAAATAAAATTCTGTGGAATAAATATTTGAAAGGATTCTTTCTTCTTCATCTCAAACTCAGATTATCGATTATATTTTTGCATCATCTTTATTGATTCCTAAGGTGACGACAGAGTACAATGCTCGACATATTTTCAGTTTTTTGCCAGCTAGCTCAAAATAGAAACTCTAGAGGCGACTGTCGCCCGCTATGTGTGACAAGATACAAGAATTAGAATTTCTTTCTTCTTCAATGAGTAATAAATTATCTTTAATTAGTCGTTTAAACAAATATGTGTTATGGGATGCCATCTTCTTGATTTTTCTTTGCTGCGCTTTCACTTTCGTTCGAATTGTTCATCACAACAATTGAACGAGTGTCTGTGACTCGAAGAATGTGAATTTCTCATCCACACTCTCTCGAAACAATCTCAGTCGTCGTCTTCAACGCTTACACTCCTGTCTAAGATAGAAAAGTTGCATTTCTAGATTTTACATTTCTGTTGACTAATCGAGTATAAATTTGAAATATATTTTCTCATTTGATTAAATATCTTAAAGAGACTTTTCCTTTCACAATCATCGAATAAACAAATTTCAAATGTCCACAGTAAAAAGGAAAATATTTCTTTCGGGAGTGAATGAGACAAAGGTTACAAATGCAATCTTGAGTATTGAGAGGGGAGAGTAAACAATTAATCATCATCTTAAAGCTATTTACATTCAAATCCGAAAAGGAAAATAATTTCAGAGAAAATTTCCGTAAATCAATAATAAAATTTAAATTAGAAATATTTTTCTATGACGATGGAAGATTCTCGCCAGGCAACGACGTTGACTTTGATATTGAAATACTTCAATCATTCTCAGCTACTTAGTCTGTCAAATAAGCCAACTCGATTCCAAAAGAAAGTAATCAAATGGAAGAGCTCAAACATTGCACGTCGACTCGTTGGGGCTGCTTAATGAAACCGATTTAAATTGCACGTCGTGTCCCTGTATGAATGAATGTTTTGAATTTATTGACTGTCTTGTTAATCTTGTTCGCTTCGAAGCTCATTTCCCCAAACCTTAAACTCCACCAGACGCTCATTTCGTTCATTAACGTTCAGAGACTAAGGAGAAAGGTCTTCAATGGAAAATTAATTGCGAGCATTGTGTGTAATTAAAATGCACGACCAGTTGAGAGGAATGAAAATTAAAGAAAACTTCTTGAAAGAAATGTCTGCGCTCGACAGAGGAAAAAAATCACGATAAGAATATTAACTGGGAAAATGAAAACGAAGAAAACAATTAAAATTTTTTAAGGAAGCCGCGCTCCGTTATTTTCTACTATCACAATTTTTTTTATTTTATATTTTTGAAGGAGGGACGCTTTGAAAAGGGATCTTAATGAAAAGACGAATGAACGAAAAAGACTTTTCCATGAGAAAGGAAAATCGTCGCACATAGAAAGACGTCGGAATGGAAATTTATGTTGATTCCTTATTGGCTTCTGTATCTTCCTGCGGTTGCAAATAAATTGAGTTTTCTCTCTTTTCAATTCGAAACATAAAAACGACATGAAAGCGGATTTGAACGTTGATCAAATGATTTTAATTTTCGAGCGATGAGACTGAACTGACGCACGAGAAATCTTTTTTAAACAACTCGCCCACTGAACAATCACAAACATCAAGAGAAAAGAACAAGACTTGCGTGTCGTCTCGAAACTGTCGCCTTCATATTTCTTCCTCGCTCGACTTTACCTTATTGTCAGTCATATAATAAAAATTGATTCTTATTCAATAAACAAGTTTTCTCTCTTGATATTCTTCGTCTTCACTTTATACAATAAAATGTTTCATGTTGCGGAAAATTCTTCCTCGTCGTTTGCTGATTTTTTTTTTGCCTTCTATCACTAATGGTCTTTTCTGCTTCTTCCCCACGACTCGATAATCCTCAAGCAGATTAGACTATGCCTTAGTCAACTCGACGTACATTCTGTCGTCATTGCACTGATTTAAAGCAATTGTGCAATGACAGGCTCGAGGAGACACATATGCTCAGCTCCACGGACTGGTAATCGATTTAGGCAAAAATGTCGAATCATCTCCGGTATCGACTTAAATGGACGGCTGAACTGCCCGAGGATGTATTCTCCGGAGTCGTTCTGTCTTTGGATTCGCATGTGCATGAAGCCCTTCGCGCTCCTGGATCGGAAATTTAAATCAATTAAATTGATGAGACGTTAACGCCAAAGGGCGAATAACTTACTTGAGAGATAAAGAATAATCTTGTTTCGTTGATTCGCTGTTCCGGACCAAGAAGCTTCCCTCGCTTAACTGTCGCAAAACATTCTCAGCATCGATTCGAGTTATTGCGCCGTGATACCATCTGCGGAATGGAATTTGGGGTTTTAATTAAAATTCAATTACACATGAAATTAATTATCTTCGTTGAAAAATCTCTCTCTTGATTGAAATCTCTCGCTTACCCTTGTCGCTCGAGTGGAATTGTTTCGTCAATTAAAGCCATATTAAGTCGATTGAAGCCGCCGACATTGAAGCTTATGCCTGAAGATCTGCTGCTCAAATTACCGCCATCTGTCAATCCGTGCAGATCTAATGTACCGAACGGCTTTTTCGTCTTTGCTGTTTTCGCGTCGTTCAAGTTTAACGTTAAATTCTGTCGGAACTGAGCTCCGCCGGCACCTGATGAAAGAAAAGAGAGAATGAGAGATTTTTAATTTATTTCATTGAATCAATCTTTGAAAATTCGGGTCGCTGATTTGTTCGCACTTGGCCCACTCGTCACCCAACGATTAAACAAAAAGCAAACAAACTTCAAACAAATTTCATTAATATTTAATGAGAAAAACTCCGTCCCCGTGTTTCTCTGCTTTAAACAGTTTTCTTTCCTCGCTTCGATTCGCTTTGCCTCGTTGCTTTAAAAGTGAGCATCAGATGGCGAACGATTTGAACACCGCCACTAACTAACCTAAAATAGCACTTGATAGAGAAGTTGTAGCTGCTAAATTATGCAACGAATGGAAAACATGAAACATTGTACGACGAGGGAAAAATTTTCTTCCCTTTGTCTATCGATGGAACTTGAATTGAAACTGACGCCGCTTTCATATGAAAATAGAAAATAGGTTTTGGCATAAATCATAAATAAATAATCAGTAACCATGGAAGGACATTCACTCTTCTGAAGTGATCAGGGAGTGAGGCCATCGCTGAGATTTGAATCATTAACCGCAGATGGTGTCGGATGCAGCCCTTCAGGACGTTTTATGTGCTTTTCGATATCAATTTATGGGAAATTTCACGATGAATACAAAAAGTTTTCATGCTCCATGTGCGGTTAACATTGCATCTGTTTACTTTCTCGATTACCGCTCACGTCCACGACAACGTTTGTCTACAACAGAATCACGGCAATAATTCAACGTTAACTCCCCCCTGGTCAACACTTTCGAGTAGCAAAATCAAAAACATGAATCATTTTTTCATCGAACGCGTGTAGAATGAAATTTTAATGAATTCCCTTGTAGATTCAAGTCGTGTCCAAAGCATTAGAGGCAGCGTGGAGCGAAACAATCGAGCCCTTAATTAATATTAAAACGATTAGAGTTACTGGCACTTTCCCTCGATGGATTTTCTCAGCACAATTCAATTTCATTTAGTGATTATGTGTTTTGCTTTTTTTCTTTCTTCCTTCTCCAACATTCGAGTGGGAGCGTCAGTCAGGGGCAGACCGAAGCTTCATTGCAAAAATAAATGAACAACCAACGCTTCAACAATTCAATTTTGCTCATCGTTAACATTTCAAATTGGGAAAATTGTAATGGAAACTCCCAACATCATCATTATCATTAGCAAGTAGCAAATTGAAAACTCACCAATGATAGGCCGCTCATCTTGTTGAACTGATTGACTGGATGACGTTTGTGAAACTCCACTCGTATCATTGTTCAACTTGTTGGCAGCGTTTGTGTTACAAGATATGTTTGAGGGTAGAGTGAGGTTTGGGCCACCGACTCGTAATCGACGTCTAAGCTTAGGCATGTCAAATGGAAGATCACCCAAGTCGACAGATGTTGCACTTCCAGACGCGCCGGAATTCTGAAAATATTCAAATCAAATTTGAAAATTCAATTTCAATGTCGATTTATCACATTCCATTACCTGATTCAATAAAACTCGTCTACGTCTGAGCTTCGGCATGTCGAAGGGAAGATCTTTCAAGTCTTGCGGGAGGCCTGTCGCATTGTCAATCTTGTTATCACATAATGCACTTAGTTTGCTTTTGTCGTCTCTCGAGTGAAGTGAAATTCCACTATCACTTCCCTGAATCTCATCACGAGCGATTAACAAAAGCGTTTTACTTGCCGCTGGTCGCTTCTTTTGTTTCACGCTGTCAATGTTGTCTTCGATAATCTTTTCTCCATTCTCGTCTGGCGTTTGCTTCGGCGACTGACTTTTTAGTTTTTCACAATTGTCCGAAACCGGTTCTTGCGCTGACTTATCCGAAATCGGACTGAGAATTTGAAGCTTTGGATGGATGAGAATTGGCGCTCGCAAAGGTCGAATCATGCTTGGTCCCGAATCTGAACTGTGTGAACTCATCGATGATGAATGGCGCGACTCTGTGCTTGTCGTGCTTCGGTTTCCTTCACTCGTACTTGACCTTATTGACTCCATACTTCCACCACTACTCGACGTTGCCATACTCTCCGTCGATGAATAGTTGCGACCCGAATGACTTCTTTTCAACTCAAAGACTCTTCCGGCTTCAACAATTACAGATCGAGGACGTTCTTTTGATGTATCGCTCTTCTCCGAGCCTCTCAAGTCTTTAAGACGTGGATGCTGAAGTGCATTCGATGCTGGCAAGTTGGGAGCGCTCTTGATGCTGTTGATGAAAAACTTTTCATGTTTCGTTGGAAACTTTAAAGGCAATGGTGCGGTTGAGGGGGGCGAAGGGGTATACGGAGTACTTGAAGCTGATATTGCTGTTACATTTGCATTCACAATGCTGTCTATCGACTCTTCTATCTTTATATTTTCAATTTCTTTTATTACAGCTTCGTGTTGTTCAGCATTCTGCTGCTTCTGTGCTTTCTTATTATGCTTCGATCGATATCGCTTTTCCTTTGGATGAGCGATGAAGCTGTCTTTACTCTGACTCGTCACCATTCGATATTCGTTGCCAAACAGGCTCGCCGAATGATTCGTGATGCGGTCAACATCATCAAGGTCATCATCAGACTTTGAGATCTTCGAGTCGAACGCAGTTTCGTAAAGTTTAAGCTGTCGGACATTCATTTCGTCAAAGATCAAAGCTTTTAGTCGATCATCGTTTGAAATGTTGCAATCGGAGCATCCCTGAAAGCCCTGCTGATGAACGTAAAAGATACTGCGCGGTTGAAAGAGTTGATCGTCGCCATCGTCCTCCACAAAATTTGGCGTCGCACATGCACAGATAACTGGATGGTCGAGGAAACGATTCTGCGGCATTTGCGAAATTATACTGTTTTGATAATAAACTTCGGGCTCGGCATCATTTGATGACTGTGCACGTAAGTTTTGAGTTGCCGCTCGGACAACAGCTAAAGCATGCGAGTGCCACTCACGTCTCTTTTGACACTCAGAACAGTCTGAATCATCAGAAGTTGTACTCGAAGGCGAGTCGCAGCGGATAATTCGAACACCTTCTTCAGTAATTGAATAACGCTTTGGCGGTGTGACGACCTTTTCAGCTCCCGGCGTGTCTAAACTGCTGCTCTTTCTTGTTTTAAACGCAGTTTCTTTGTCGTTGATTGAATTTGCAGTTGACTTTGACTGCTTTGCGAATAATTGCTGACGTTCAAGTTGAGCGTCTTCGGACTTCTTATGCAATAAATCGGAATAGTAATAGGGCGACGGAGTTGTTTTACATCTCTCAGATGTCTGCAAGCGTCTCGGACTTTTAAAGTTCTCCAATGGATTTAACACATCATCATTGATACTGTCTGGCGAATTGAGTTCTGGCACTTGTCCTTCTTCGAATGGAATCCGCTCGTCCTCGTTCTCAGAAGAGTTTGGCACGGATGAGTCTGTTGATTAGATAATCATTTCAATAATGAAGATAAAAACTTTTTTAATCGAGATGTTTACCGAAATCTTTCTTGGCTGCTTGTTGTCGAACTCTCTTCTTCTTGCGACGTTTCTGCGACGAGCGAGTCTTCTCTCTTGTTCCGTGTCGAGAAATCGATTCTTTGGCTGTTTCGTCGACTGTATCGTTCACTGGTAAAAGACAAACGTTGCCACTATCGTCGATGAAGCCTTGAGGCGCGTTTGGCTCTTCTAAATGTCGACTCTGTGAATCAAGCTGCGGCTGACGTAGCGGAAAGTTTATTTGCAATGCTGATTGCTTAAGCAAGAACTGTTGTTGCTGATGTTGATCTAGAAATGTTACCTAAACATCGTCGGAAGTGTGAGAAGAGAATAAACGATGAAGTCACAATACACACAACGTTTATGAAAATGATAAACGGTTTCGATATGAGTTTGGAAAATGGGAATCGTTATAAACAGAAGTTTCTGTCTGTTTGTAACGCCAGTTCCTGAATTTATTAACGAGATCTCACACTAAATGACAAAGGGCGGTTCTAGTCATATCGCATCCAACCAACGATTTAATTTATGTTTGAGAAGAGCGCTCGAGTAAAAAATATATTTTGGGTGACTTTTGGAGTCGAGACAGAGTGTGAAGGGCCCATCGTGATATTTTTGTCCTGCAGCGAGAATAATTAAATACGATATTGCGGAAGGGAAGGAAGCTCAACCGGAGAGGGCGCACGACGTGTAGGAATGTCTGTTTACCGTTCACAGATTTTTCCATATGCGATTACAATCATTTGATGGAACATTTTATTTATTGCTGTGATGCTTTTTTATCCTCGACTCGAACGACCCCCAAGAGAAAAATCAATTTCGCACAAAAACGTTGTGCGGCCGCGAGCTTCGTCCCATTCCGCTTTTTCGATCGCTACACGCATTAAATAATATCGCAAAATTTGATTTTTTTGCTGCTGATTGTAGTTTGCTTTGTGGCTGAATGTTTGAGAGAACCAACGACAACGATTTGCGTCGATTGTACGGGGGAGAAAATTATTCCATTCGACAGTTTAATAATAATTCTATTTATGTACGCCAAACAAAAATGAATAATTTATGTGTCATCCCCCTTTCTCGCTACAGGCATGCTAAGCTTTGTATGCTTCGGCGTCTCCTCAATAGGATTTCATTTACTCCACAACAAGGCAAATATAAGATTTTTAATTGAAAAATCTCGAGTGTGATGCTGAGAGACTAAGTATTGGAGATTGTTTGGTAAAAGGGGACCGAGGATAGATGATAATGTTACGATGCTCATAAACGGCGCTATTAAGAATATTTGTAATGGAATGAGGGATTAGGAGTCAGGCCCTCGAAAGGGAAAACAAGATTACTTTCTGAGAGAAAAGGCAAACAAAAAACGAAACATCCAAACAAGAACTTTTTTCTCATTCAAATTGAAACTCGAGAGGATTTTTTTTCGAGTCCTTGTTTGAAAACAATTTCCCCTCGAAGGGCTTTTGTAACTTTGTTTTCCATTCTTTCAATCGAAATGTTGAGATTTTTTTAATAAACTTAAATAGAAGGTCTTTTAGAGACTTACGTGTTCTGATGACGGCGATGGCCAATTATTAGGCAAGCATTCGGCTAAGCCTGGGTCGAAGCTGGACGGGCGTTTCTTAATGTAGTCGAACGGCACGGAGTAGTCATCACAGATGGATATCTGGAACGAGGATGAAGAGGGCACAACAAATTAGTTTAAATTGAGTTGTATGGGATTCGTCAAAAATTAAATTTCCGAGCACTGTAATTATCTGAGCCGCGGATGCTTCGATATAATTTTGAGTGTTTCGAAAAGTTTTTTTTTCAATTTATCACAAATTGGTCCCCTGAGGCCTCTTGAAGCCAACATAATCTAGGCATGCAGGCGAAAGTCTCTCCTCCCTTTAATATTATTTAACATTTCATTCCCCAACATCGCTAAACTTTTATTCACTTGATGGAGGAAAAAAATCCATTGCGAAACAAACAGCCGGGAGCGCAAACACACAAAAAGTTTTCAATTTTTTTTTTGCTTCTCTGGTTGGATTCAGATTATTTGAAAAGTTTTCGTTTGTATTTTTCACTCCATCATCAATTTGCGTTACATTTTAAGAGACGAAATAAAAATTGAAAATCGCATTTGAAATTTTCCAAACGAGCTGCCGCGCATTCATATCTCCCCCAAAAGAATGCGCTCGAGCAAACCTCAGCAGTCGAATTCTTTTCCTTGTCAGCTTTCGAAGGATAAAACTTTCTCTTCTAACTCCCATAAAATTAAGGACGCACGCGATTTGATTTTTTATATCAATCAGGATCAATTTGATTAATAAATTGATCCTTATTTACATCTTGTCGATGAAAATTCAATGAAATTAAATGAAACGCGAGGAGATTATCAGTTGATAAATATCGACTCTCATCCGATGGTATCGTTAAATTTCCAATTGAAATCACGTTCGCCTGAAGTTAAATTGAAAATGCAAAATCTTCCTCTCATCGAAATGGAGTGAGAGATAAATGTTCAGGATTTGCATGAATATTTATCAATGTTGAACATTGTTCCTGCAATCTGCTTTCATTTTCCGAAGGCGCGAGTTGTGATTTCTTGAAGAGACTTTGGAAGGAGTCAGACGACAGGGGCTTAACGAACTTTCTTGAAAACTTGCTGCACAATGGAAATCTTCGCCATCTCCAAACTTTTCTCGCTATCAACATTTTCATGCTTGAATGGCTTGCATAATTCAAGTAATTCCAACAAGATTCCATAAATAATAAAAGCTTCTCCAGCAAAAGGCAAGCATCTCGTCGTATAAATCATTTAGCATTACTCATAACACAGCCGAATGGAAAACTTTTATTAAGCGAATGATATCATAAAATATTTAAATGCCGAAACACTTTCACAGCTTTTGTTGGAAACATTGCCAAGTGTTTATACTCTCGCTCTGCTTTTCCACCTTTTTATGGCGCTCCCAACAACAAGAGAAACAATAAGCAAACTTTTGCAATTTTGATAAACAGCTAAGCATCAGTGTCTGTGCTGTTTGTTTAGGCGTTTGACTCAGGGAAGAGACGAGCAATGAGACTAGTCGGGAGTTTAATGAAATTTTCAATCAACGAAAATGATTCTTCTCTTAGTAAACATTTAATCAGTTGAACACTTCCTACTCGGAACGATGAGTTATGCCGATGGTGTTTTCCCATGCTCAAGCACGTTGTTTTGGTTTCTGATTGAGACTTCTTCGACTCGACCACCTGCGAGCTCTCCCTTTCTCCGTTTATTGCTTTTCGACGTCATAAAAAGACGATAAAGGTGACATTTCGAGGGAAAACTCTTGAAGAATGAAAAGAAAAGTCATTTCCTGCCGGGAGGAAAGTTGAAAGACTTGAAAGAGATCTGTTTTTACATCAACTACTGGGGAACGGAAAAGTTCCCTTTCGACAAAAGAAAACAGGATTCCCAAAAGCAACTCCACAGGATCAACACACAATTCCCTCACGACTCCTCTTAAATATGATGATCCTCGTGATAAAATGGATTTCTTTTAAATGCAAAAAGAAGCAAATATTTACATTTTATTTATTTTCCATCTCATTTTTCGCTCCCCAGAACAATTCGAGCGGAATTTTAGCAATATCCTTGAGTAAGGCGATGTTCGTAAGGTTGGCGATGGAAAATCCTGAACATCTTCGAACAAACTGAGCTGAACGTAGTTCACGAACAACTTTAAATATTCATGTTGTTGAAAACAGAATAATTTTCATGTATCTAAGCATCAAAGAACAATTTAACATGAGAAAGTGAGGAGTCTATCGAATGGGAGGGGAAAGATAAAAAATAGGAATAAATAATATCAAACAAATAAACTTCGAAGGTTTTTCTGGATTTTCCAATAAAGTTATTGATCGTGTGACCATCCAGACCGAGAAGTTTCTTTCATTGGGATAAAGTAATAAAAGACTCGAACGGTTTCCCCTTTTTACGCTCACCAATTCCATTGATTGAACGAACACGCACGGAACAAGCTTTAAAGTATGTTGAGTTGCATAAATTATGCAAATTTTATGCTTCTTCTTTTATAAAAATCCATGTTTTCCATCTTCTTATGTTGAAATGAAACAAGATTTTCGTTTATTGCGAAGCCCGATGCTGCGAGAGCTTCACTTTCATTTGCATCTTTACGTCCCATCAATCAAAGGGATGCTTCAATCCTTGGCTTATGCCTTGAAATTTATGTTGAAAACGTCAATTTTTTTTAACGTTGTTTGTTTAACGCCGCACATGAACACACATTTTGATGGTTTGTGGTGTTTAACCCAAAAGCAGTCGATGAAATATGAATACGAAAGAACTCAGAGAAAATTCTTTTTGAAAGAAAAATCAAAGTAAATTTGCATTTAATTTTGGTTTACAAATATTGATTGACGTCTGACTCAAAGCTTTTAAAAGTTGATGGGCTTTTAGTCGAGAAAGAGATGAAGGTTCTTCAAAACACTTAATAAATGTTGATATCGTAATATTTTCACGACGAAAGCAAACAAAGCTTAAATCTTCCCTCCATTTAAAATGAAAACAGTCGGAGAGCGGATAAAGCGAAGTTTCATTCGAGTAATTTCGAGAATTTCGTGCAAAGGTTTACCGAAAGATTTATGGGCCGTACTGTCGTTGACAGCGAGTACTTGTTGTTGGGACGTAATTTACTCCAACTCCTCATGCTTTTCACTTTAAATTACGTTCAACAAAGAGATCTTTAAGCGAACGTTGACAATCTCCACGCATTTGACGACAAATAAAGACGTTCAGGACAATTAAGTGACGGTGAATTTTTAAATTGATTTCTTTCCCAAACTCTGAGTGTCTCAAAGTTTCCTGCTTCGAGTAAATAAATAAGGAAAGCTTCCCTTCTCGCCCGAGGGTGGTATTAGTTGTGAAGAAAATGGAGTGGAAACGCAATCGACGGTTGTGGAAGAAGAAAACTCAGGTTCGTTTCATAAAATATTCACAAACATTTAATGCCTTTTAGGTGCTGCCGTTGCTGTTGTTTATGGCTCGCAGCGGGATTAAAAAGTGTGTTTAAGTGCTGGATTTTCAGAAACTCTAAGTTTTCTTCTTCGAGTGGCCCCTCAAGCTCCGTACTCTACTCCTTGGTGATGGAGCAGAAAACGGAGTGAAGTCTTTAATTCCTCATAATTTAGCAATGAAGCAACGAAGGAAGGCACTAAATATGAAATATTAATTTTTATATCAGAGGAGAATTCTTTAGAAAGCGTTTCTTCCCTTCATCATGTAATTTTCCGAATAACAAAAAATGTTATCCTGTTGTTGGGAGCGATGATGATGATGCTCTTGCTTGAAAGGAAGGAGAACCGTCTCAAGATGAGATTGTTGAATTCCAAGTGAAAGTTTAGGGAGGAATTGAAATATTTTCAGCTTGAAATTTGCGCAAAATTTCAAATTTAAAGTCTTACAAATCGAGGAAAAATTTAAGGAATTTCGTCGTTGCCAAGCCGAACCGCACAGAGATCCACTCGAGAATTTAATTGGAATGCAACAAATTATCTTTTTTTTTGTTCACGAACAAAAGCCAGCAACCCTAGCGCAAGGGAGAGGATTGCCGAAACATATAAAAATCAACTCTTTATCAGCTTTCCAGCTTATTGCTTTTGCTTAATATAAAAAATTTCATTGTTCGTCTTATGGAGAAAGTAGAAGGAGAAAGTGATATTAAAGGGGAAGACGTACAAAGGCAAGAGACTCCCAAAATCATAAATCATCGCTATTGTTCTTCTTGAGCTTCGCTCCCAAGCTCCTGGATGAGCACATAAAATCCTGACAGAAACACTGCTGAACAACAATAGATCGTCGTTCGGTGACAGTGTGCGGCAGGCAAAGTTGTCGAGGCCTATTATGATGCAATAAATTTAATTTCCTCCCATTGGGAGAATCCACAAAAGACGAAGAAGAGAGTGAACATTAAATTGAAAAGTTGTGCTTAAAGATTGGCTGTAAATTCTCAAGTTTCTCTTGTCTCTCCCCCTTTGCCCGTTAGAAAACCTGGAAAAAGGACAAATGGTCCTCGAACTGCCAAACAAAGAAAGCCACAACTTGGCAATTAGAATGTGAATGTTCACAACTCTTAACGAACATTTCGAACTGAGAGAGAAGAAAGAAAGGATCCCAATGACATTTGCTTAATGCGAAAGCCGGGGGCGAGTGAGTGAGAAGGTATTAAAGTTCTTTTTTGTCGCAGTCAGAAGCCTTAAGCCAAATTTGAATAAATTAGCAGCGCTTGGAAAATGTTTAGGTTAATGGCAGTGAAAAATCCTTCGAGAAAAGCCTTTTCACCAAGCGATAATTATTCACATCGTCTTTAATGTCATTATTAATTTCATAAATTTGCGTCGCTCTTTTCATCGTCGTCATTTTTAAAATGAAATACTTGTCCCTTTTAAATCGCAATTTTCATCATGAGTTTCCCTCCAGCACTCGCAGTATTCGCTCCAGCGACGTCAAGAGGAGAAATTCCATTTCCGTTTTCCTGTTTTTAGAATTTTCTCGCTCTTGTCTTTAATCAGCGGCAGCTCCACTTGCTTTGATCCCATTCTTGGCTGAGATCTGCTCGTGAAAGCAACGCAGCATTGTCGATGGAGAATTAATTCAAGTTGTCGAGCTGAAAAAGTGTTTGGGTAACAAATTTATGCGGCAAAACATGCGAAATGTTAGTCACGTTCTAATTAGAGAGATTTCGTTTCATGTTTCTTCTTGATCCACGCCCTCCGCTAGTTTATAATCGTGATTTCCCTGACTCTGGCATTTACAGTTCTTTCTAACTTTCGACGACTTGAATCATGTACCAAAATTGCTTGCAACCCCAAGCGCATAAATTTTCATTCTTTTATCACTAGTTCCGATGTTCGGCATGTTCGAGAGTGCTGTGGGGTTGAGTAAGAGCCGTAAAAAAACAGAAACATGCTACAATTATTAAAATGAGAGGCAGTGAAATGCTCGACGCTGGCGTTGGTGGTGAAAGTTCTTGTTTGCAGATGAGAGGTATAAAAATTTTAAACGAGGGTTGGTAGAAGTTTTTATTTCCTCTTCAAACTCGCTATGCAAGCAAAAAGTCAGAAACTAGAAGCGGAACGAACAAGATTCTTCTCGTCATCAGCCGAACAAACAAAAGAAATTTATGGAATGATGATGATAAGAGTGTAGACGACTTTCTCCCCCACAATCTCTTGAAACTCAATCATTTATTCGACATCAGAAAATCAGCCGAGTTTACAATGGAATTGCTACCGGAAACTTGATCCAGATCAAAGATAGCGTCGTCTTACGCAATTTGTCGAGTCTAAAGTTTCAAAAGGGAGTTCGAAGTTTAGTTGAAGCACCTGTTACAACTCGAGAGTTGAAAACAAATAGAAAGTGAAAAATGTAATCGAGACAAATCGAACGAGATGGTCTCCAGCCGCTCCAGCATTTGTCGGGAAATCCAATAAAATTCATCAATTTGTTTATGGATAAAAGAGTCGACGAGGAACTTCGAAATGGAATTTATTTCAAGGGTGAACTTTCCGTGAGGTTTCTGTAAACTCGTAACCATAGCACATCGAGTTACTAAATTTTATTTTATTAATATTTTTCTCCTGTGCTTTTGATGATATTGAACGAGTTTTATTTTCTTTCTTGCGAGGCCTCGTTACAAGTGAAAATTGAAAATGTTTTTTTTTTCGTTAGAACGAGCGACACGAAAACTAAAAGAGTTTTTGGATCAGGGGTCGTTCCCAAACGTCGATGACAGAATCATTAATTTCGGAAAAGTCCAAAAGTTTGCTTCATTGATGTTTGAGAGCTGAGAAAATATTTTTTTTGATGTTGCAGTTAATGGATATTTCAGTTTATTTCTCACACCGCGAGAAACTCGAACAAATGTCGACAAACTTTTCCATTTTCTTTTAGCTTCCGCAAGAACTTTCACCCTTCAGTTTGATATCCGTGCAACGGAAAAAGAAACTTTGTTGTTTCAGATGTTTTCCTTCGCTTGTAACGGCATTAGCTGTAATTGTTATTTCATTTTCCAAGCTATTCGAGAGGCTTTTGAGTTTGAGTTTCTATGCTTTTAGTTCGAGAAAAAGTTGCAATTTCATTGTGAGTCATTTTAATAATTTTCCGTTTGTCGTTTGCGAAAGCAGAGCTAATTTAATGGAGCGAGGCAAAACTATTTTGTTGACTCAGGTAAAAGTTTGTTGCCAAAGTGTTTTAGGCGCTTATCGCTTTACTCATTAAGCAAGTAGCCCATTTTCCCTTAAACTTTTCTCCTTCATGCTTTGAGCTTGTTTTGCTTTCTGTTTCAAGGGTGAAGAAAGATCAATTTATTCTAATCGAGTACGAAGTTATCATTACAGTTTATGAGCTGGATTTTGCGTGTAAAGGTGTCGAGCGACGGACTTTAATCGCTTGCGAAACAGAAATTACGACGCGCACCTGACGACTCAGACTAAACACTCCGAACATTATTTTCTATTAAATATTTTTACGTGAGTTTGAAACCGCCAAAGCCGCGAAATAAATTTTCAAACTCTTTCACCCCTGGCAAATGAGTTTTTATCCGATGGAATTAGTTTAAACCATCGCTGGCATGCTACAACGCATAATACCCGAGTAAAACAACTTCGTTCATCTGAATTTATGTTCGAATGCCGTCGACATTTCTTTCAAGCAACCACCACACATTCACTTGTTGTGTTTTAATGTAATTTTTTAACGACAGAACATAACATTCTTTGCCATTTTTTACTCCTTTCATGTTTGAGTTTATGAGTCCCATGAGAGTCGTCCCAAGTCGAAGAAATGTGGCGTGAGACGAACACGGATGGTAAAGTTTTCCTCATTCGACAGTTACACGAAGAACTTAATAAAGGAAAAGTAGTTGGAAAGGAGCAATCATCTGACCCCACTTCACGTGAGTTCATTAGTTTCTCACTCCACCTGAAGGGAAATTAAATCAATTCCAACATAGAACTCCCGGTAGCGTCGTCGAGTGTAAATAAATGGACGTAAATGCAACCGGTGTGGATGAAGACATTTATTTTTCAAAGTGGATTAAACGACAGCAATTTTTCGAGGAAAATGAGATTACAATCTTTCTCTTTATTGACTAGCATCGCTTCCCCGGTAAATCGTCTTCTTCGAAAGATTTAATTCTCCTTCCACATTGACTGTGAGACTTTCCAACGAGAAAATTAATTTAAACTACAACAACTCAATAGCAGTGGAGTTACGAGCGCTTGGGGAATCAGAGATTGTGTTGTCTTAACGGATTGTGAAGACGATGTTGCAATAAGTAAAACTTTCGAGAAGTGCAGCTTGGAAATGAAATTTTCCCATTTCCATTCATGAGCTCTGATTCTCATCTCGCCAACTCCACCATTGCCTGCACGTGATTACAATTTATTTAGCTCGCTTATTAAGAGCGAGATACGAGAGAGAGCAATCAGCAACGTGACGACAAGATTGGGAGCCATTTCATTAAACAATTCCTGGCGGCAGCGCTGAAAAGGCCATCAAGAGTCTTAGACGTAAAATTGAGCTGAAAAATTGGCCCGAAAATCCCTCGCATTCATTATAAAATTTAATCATCGTCATCACTCATTGTATCATGCGAACAACAAAACTCAGAGCAACGAGTGGAATGGGAACGCAAGCAAGGGGGAGCGAAAGGTGAAACGAGAGAGAACATCATCATCATTTAATCATCGTTATTTAAAAATGGGGACTCATGTCAGGATTATCTGTCATAATAACGACATGAAATTTGTTCCACTCAGCCATTGTTTGTGATCCCGACTAGTCGTCGCAGCTTTATTCAGACATCATTAAAAAAAATTAAACAACACCTTTGTCGTTTTTGAGGAACGGAAGGAATTAAGTTTCAACAATGGAGTCGAGAGGCCTAAGCTATCTGAGAAGAGTTTGAAAGTTTCGTTCACGTCCCGGGAGAGTTTGCAAGGTCTTTGATAAATTGAATTTCATTTATCATCGACGAAAGGGATCGCTCGTGGCAATGATTCGATATTAAAAAGTTTTGTGCTTCGAAAATGTCAAAGCAACGATTTCCTTCAACTTATCAAACTTCAATTACATTTTTCGCACCCTTCGTCGTAAATATTTCTATTCATTTCTCATTGGAAACAGTACCTCGCACCCTCGACACCTTCTTTCAATACTTTTTCCAATGAATGGGCGACGCTCGTGTGTCGTTTAGGAGATAGGCGCAAAGCATGCTTCACATTATTAATGCGATGAATGAAAATCCGCATAAATACAATTCCTTCCCTTCGCTATATGCGATTGTTACATTCAAAGAGCTCTAATAATGCCATCACATGGATTCCCTGTAATACTTCGAATGAAAGCCAAAAATAAATTGCCCATCTAGCTCTCTCTCGGCTCGCTTATCAGTCCCTCTATCCCGTAATAGCTTTTTCTTTGTAAACATGATGGAAATGACTTTTGATGGACTCTGGACTGGATCGTTTCTTTTGTTCCCCTTTTTTTGAATTAGGGATCGGCTTTGAGCTGGCGATTAAAGATTCGATTCGCATTCCCTTAATTTCATTCTCGTCATGTATCACGTCACATCATCCATCTTGAGTTGTGTACAATTGTGGACGATTCTTTTTCAATTTCGCGCCTCTTGTGACATTCTTCCAGAAGTTTCAATCGAATTCTATGAAAAATACGAATTTAATGGAAGTTTTATTGCGATCCTACGTGACACGTGGATTGTTCAATATGTTGCACGATACTCTCCCAAACAGGAGATGAACGAGAATGCTCATTGCAAGAGTCTTTGTTGTTCTTCGATCATCCATCAAATTAGCTTCTTCCCTTGAGCTTAGTCGCTATCGCATTCCATTTACGTCGATATCGGGCGAATAAACGATTTCGACAAAGAAAAGTGGAAATTTATAGCTTTTGCTCACAACAAAAGCGAAAAGCGAGTGCGATTTGTTATGAATCGCGAAAATCCATGTCTTTGCACGTTTCCTTTTTTTCTGCTGACAGAACTAGAAACTCAGCCGATCGATAAAGATTGCGAGCAAAACAATCGCAAATCTTCAAACGAGCGACGCTTCTGCTGCTTTCAAAACTCAAGTTTCTCTCATAAATTTTTAACGAACGCTTAGAAGCAAGAAGCAGGAAACGGAAAAATGTTTTTCTAGTTCAGAACTTGAGTGAAGAGTTTGAGGATAAAATAGAAAATCAAGAAGAGTGTTCGTATTACAAGTTTAGGTTTATGCTCGAGCTCACCTTCTAATAACCTCACAGGAGCATTCGCAAGTTTCGTGTTTTCTTTTCGCTCAACCGCAAACTTCGTTACGAATTAGATCGACGCTCGCTCCATCAGAAAACGAGGTGTCTGCTTATTTATTGATAACGAGAGCAACAAGAAGAAGCAAGGTGCTCTAAAAAAGGAAAGCTCATCTAACCTTTTTTATATTTATCCAACGCCACAGAATAAAATGTGTTTTTATTTGTGTTTTGCTTCGGTTTGACCTCGCCTGACGGCAACACATGACTCATCGAGCAAAAATTCTTCGATGTTAAATGTTTTTTATATTTTTCTGCCAGAAATAAATTACGAACCTTCTTCTTCTTCCGTTTCTATCTTTTATACTCGCCACGATATCAGATTTTCCAAAAAAAATTGCGGCGCATTTTTGCAAGCCAAGTGGAAAATTTGAGGTAATTCGTTAGAGGGAAATATTTAATTTCCCGAGCTATTATCGTTATGCTTAAGAATGATGAGAAGCCAACCTCCAATTTTCCTCGATCCAAACCAAATGGGATTTTCCAAATTACACTAATTTCAATTTCAAGCTTTTTGTTGTCGGGAGAAAAGAGAAATTTCATTCTGGTGAAAATTGGCCAATTGCTTTCATTCCTGTAACATCGATGATGGCTCATTATGTGTACGATGCAAGTTGAACTAAAACAAAAAACAAACCTCACATGTTCCACGTAATTATCTGCCATCAATCAAATCGACATTTCATAAGAGCAACGGAGAGCGCGAGCAAAAAACTAAACAGAACTTCTTCGGATCCGTATTGGAATTTTGTTATAAAAATAAAATCGTAATTAGATTTAAGTACGAAAATATGTTCCAGTGGGAAAAAATGTAATTGATGATGATTTACGGCGTCGTTCAATTATCTTTGCGGACAAATGACTTGATCATCTTTGTCGAGGGCGCCGAATGTTCTGCCGAATTCAGATAATTTTATTCACAACACTTGCCAACGCATTGAGCAAGATAGTCATCGAGTCTCGTGTTTCTCCAGCGCTTCTCCGCCGCATGAATCATTCGATCAAATAAAACTGACATCGCTGGTGTGAGTTGGCTCGTCACGAATGTGTAATTCAAAACTCTTCAAGTGGAGTCTGCATACAAGTTTTTGGTTCCATCTGTGACATGACAGAGGGTGGAGACGACACTTGAGGGATTTATTTTCGATTTTATTTTTATTAATTGGCTGTTGACATCATCTTTCTCTCTCTCCTCTTCGAAGTATCAGTTTCCGGAATAACTTTTCTTCAATTCTCTCGTCGTTTAGCTTTATGATGTAACATTCGTGTTTTACAATCGAGTTTCATCGCATGTGCGCGTCGCGGTTCGATCTAACCGAGACAAAATGGATTTTAAACGAGGAATCGTATTTCAATTAAACATGTTTCGGAATGTGGCCTGTTTAATCAAGCGAGACGATTGCGAAAAGCTTTTCAGCATAACTCACTTGTCCCTTGTCAACCTCAAAGAACGAAATGTTAAGCTCAACTTGTGTTTCACTTTTGTGGCTTGAATTTAAAAACTAAGTATCGACTTTAAAAACTAACGGGCTCGTGGAAATTGCACAACATTTTTCCCCTTTTGTTTGCGCGATAGCATCGTCGTATTTACGAGCAAATGTTTATCGTTCACCAACCGCAGAATGAAAGCGGAATTTTCATAAACATAAATGACCGCACATTGAACTACGAACGGACTCAATAAGCTCATAAAAGTGAAGTTCTCATGTCGTTAAGGCACAAACAATTGATGTGGTTTGATGGAACGGAAGCTTGCGATATCCTGCAAAGGCGAAATTACTTTAATCGCTCAGTAGCTATAAACATAAAATTTATGGCGCAGATAATGAAGTGAGATAAAAATGTCTAGGAATGCCTTGTCGATCTCGCATTGAAGCCATAGGCATGGCAAAGCAATTAAATTCTGCACCCTCAACATCAACGAAATGCTTTCGCATCCAACAGAATGCAATTAAGTTTCGAGTTTCAAGTGTTTCACTCGATTTATTGAAAGTAAAATGTTTCGTAAAAGTCAATAAATCTCAAGTGAGCGCATCGATTCGTCTCACTTTTGCATCGGCCTTCACGCTTCGGATTATCTTTCTCGGATCATCGCTGGGCAAAAACGAGATTAATTATTTTTAAGAAGGAACATTTGCCGGCTTGAGTGATCGAAGAGCAAATTGATTTTAGTGGCATTTGCTACTCAACATCATCAATTGCAAAGCTGTCGAGAGAAGACATTTTCAAGATTCTTCTGGTCGACTTGTAGCTTCGTGTTATTTATTTTTTTAACAAAATGTTTACCAAATCGCTTAAGCACATGTCGTCATTTCACATAAATTTTGGATTAGGCTTTGATTCATCGTCATTCACTTGACGCGGTTGTAAAAATATTCGCGATTCTCTGTCGACTATGAACGATCGTAATTGTTAAACTGAAACTAGTTTACTACCGAAATAAAAAAATTGCACGAGATCCAACATTTGACCATGAACAACATTTTTCATCGCTCATCTAAAAGGTTTCATGTTGTCGTTTATTCAATCGAAAGATTCGTGATGTCTAATGCCCACCGAGTGGTTTGGAATTTGGAAAGAAACAAAAGCGCACGTATCCAACTTCACCTTTAACAAACATTGCTTGCTTGTTTGATCGTTTTTTGACAATGATTAAAGACGAGGCTCGGTTTCGAGACAAGATGAATTCAATAAATGCTGATGAATGAAGTCGAACGTAAAATGATAATTTCGTCAGACTTGTCGGCTTTGGAATATCATGCTTTTCTTGTTAAAGGATGTAAACATGTGAGGTCTCGCGTCAAACGTTTGCATTGCTCCTGGCCGTGATCTTTGGGATCGAAAAACAATTCAAAAGTAAAAGATTTCGTTACATATCAGGTCTCGCAGCTAATAAGGCAATAATGAGTTCGTTAAACATTATGAGCCGTCTCCAACAACGATTGATGATCAACGAGCCAATTTTACGATAGTAAATGAATGTGGCAAAGATGATAAAGACTGGAAATCAATCAACCAGCATTGCATAGTAATTTATGTCAATGAACTATCGCAATGCCCTTAATTAAATTGAATTGAGCATCGTCATGATGTGAATTTTCCATCTTTCGCTTATCAATGTTGTCGTGTCTGTAAACGAATCGAACAAAATGCGCAATCGCACTGGAACGAGCATTTTAAACACCGGAATCTTATTGCCACCCTCGTGCCTCACTCTCCCGGCTCGTAGTTGTTGTCCCGCAGCTTCCCTTAAATGCCATCGTCCAATTTTACGATTTGAGCGAAGCAAAGCGAGAAAATCGTAAAGAAGCAGAAATATGAGAGATTTCTTTTTATTGACTGCCAATTAGAATGTTTCATCTCATTTGAATTTTCAGTTCGTTGTGTGAATATTCACAAGATAAACTAAAGCTTTCAAGACTATCTGTGATTTGATTATTAAATTTTGCGGTCGGATGGATGCTCCCATTGAGATGAAACGTCCATCATGGGTCGATAAGAAGGAAACCCATAAAACCCGATTTCATTTCCCCATCAAATTACCATCCACACAAGCATGAAAATCTTTTCAATCCCCTATTTTTCATAAACAGCTTCGCCGTTGGGATGAAAAGTCATTTGCTTTCATTCGACTCCGACGCACCATCAAATTAACTAAACGATTTTCTCCACTCGAACATTTTCCCAGCCTTTAATCCTACTCGGAGAAATGTTTTCATTTCTTAATACGATTTTGCCGCTTTCATTGTTATCACACATCACTCCACCAAAGATCTAAGGGTGGCACATAAAAAATAGTTTATCGAGGGGAGGATGATGAAGAAAAACTCAGCATCGCCATCAGGGAATCAACACAAAAGTCAGCGTAACTGGTGAAAATTGCGATTGTGGAAAATACCCGCATTTTCCTTCGATGAGTCATTCTCTGCTCCACTCGCACCAACACAGAACGAAAACCGTTTTCATGGAAAATCCTTCGCCGGAAAAATGAAAAAAAAAAACTTTGCCGATGTTATCGGGTGCGATTCACACTCGAAAATTGTGAAAAATTGTCTAAAGCTAACGAAGCGATTTTTAAGAAACTTTTTTGTTCGAACAACAAGAAGCTAATAAAATATTTCTCTGTCATTTGTTTTGCTGACTGACGACGTAAATCGTTTGTCTGTCGCGTTTGGTAAAGTGGAAGGAAAAACACAATGTCAAAATCAAACTCAATCGATGGAGGATGATTCATAGTTTTGTTTTTCGGGGTCACCAACAAACAAACTTCGAAGCTTAGAATTTTCTCAGGGAAAATGAAAACGCAGGCTTACCTGATTTTTATTGAGTCGTCACTGGAACCATTTAAAAGTTTATAGAAATATTTCTTCTTCGCTTGATTTATCACTGGAAACTTTTGTTCGAGTCACAAACACATCAGAGAAAAATTATGGTTCGTCAGATTATTTTCTTCTTTTCAATAATCTTCACCAAGGTTACACAAGACAATAATTTCCCGCTGAGATTTTCTTTTTATTCCGCGGGTAAAGCAGAGGAGAGTGAAGAGTGAAATTTGTCGTCAAAAGCACGAACTACTCGAGCCTGAACTGATGCTGATAAGCAGAGTCTCTCTACACTTGAGCGCAAAGATTTTCAAGCTCTGATAACGAAGAACCTTTCTGAAGCTCGTAAAATCCGGAAAATTCACAATTTTCCTTAAAAGTCTTGACAAATTCAAGTCACGAACAGACACACACAAATATTAAACGTGTGCGAGATGCATAAAAATGTTTTGCGGAAAAATCTTTTCTCTTTTCTCGGATTCTTAGAAAAAGTTTGTCAGTTGACTTTTGTCTTCTTTCTTCTCTTAAAGTTTCAGTTTCTTTTTAATTTCCACCAAACACTCAACTTCAAAACTTAGAGAAAATTAGTTGAAAATTTTCACAAAACTGATTTTCCAACTGTCTACACGAAGTGCTGCAAAAAGACTGCAAATTTCGACAGAGCTGTGAGCACAGGAAAAACTTATTCGGTCACCCACACATCGAATGCAACTGGAAAATTCCCCCTCGAAATCACAAACACAATCGTGCGGGGGCTGCCAGATAACAGCAAGAACTTTCCTATCATCTGGTTACGACTCAAGTAAAAAATGAAAACAATACATTAAATCAACGAGAATGTATTGGATCCTGGAAAACTCCTTTGACTGTGTCTGTGACCCAACGACGTAATTCTAAGGTGTTGCGCAATGCTGGTCACATGGAGAAAGTATGAATCATCATCCACCCCCGTGGAATGTTTTCCTTCTGCTAAAAGGCTTTTCATGGATTGGAAGATCTTCATCGAATGTTTGCGAGAAATGTCCTGCTGAGTTGTGATCCATAGAATTGAAAGATTCTTTCGGAAAATATCAACAAAACAATGGACCAACGTTGATGGAATACTAAACAGGTTTGGTAGTAAGGCATCACAAATTGCGTCAATGACCAGCACTGAATGGAGATGACAAAACGATGTAATGACAAAGAACTAAGCTGGGCCACCCTCCTTAAAATGTTTTCCGCATTTTTGCATCGCAACAATAAAAAAAATGAGAGAAATTAAAATGCACAGCGAGCAGAGAAGCTTGGGAGACGAAGGGTTCGTGTAGTGGATGATACTTTGTTTCATTTCAATCGAAGCTCCACGACAAAGCTGATCCCCTCGATACACAGGAAAAAGTCAGTAAATCAATTTTATTGTTTGTTCTCTCCCGTCGATGTTGTCGTGCTTCGTTCGCCGAATCATATTGAAAAAAATTACGAGTCTCCAACCACTTTAATATCATCTCGTGAAGCCCTCTGCATGAACCTATCATTTTAATTAAAATGTTTATGCTCGCCCTCCGTGTTGTTGATGATGAACCGAAAAACTCGTTGATGAGATATTTGTTCAGCGTGACGGCTTAACGGATTGTGATTTACATGAACTCTGGGACGTCCCTTTACAGTAGTTCAACTGAGAGATCTGTTGATCCAGTTGTGAGCAAGATGACCTTTGACTTCAAAGTTTCCGGAACCTGATCGATAGCTTCAGACATCACGAAGGAAACACTCAACGAACAGATTTTTTTTTGCGACTGTGCTTGATGAAATCTTAATTCACAAACGATGAGATGAAGAATAAAGACGCAACATCATCATCAACTATTCATTCGACTGCAACATCATTGAAGATGATGAATCATAATCTGAATATTTCGGAATTAGCATTGGCTCGTCTCTCACACGAAATTGTTTGTTTACATTCGTGGAATTTCCCTCCGCGAATCTTTGCTTAGAGAAACAGATTCTGAATAAATTTTTATCGAGATGAGAAAGAACAATGCGAGAGACTTAAGCTCAAACCGGATATCTAAATCTTCTGGGATCGACGGCAACGAAGAAATCACGACAGATTCTTAAGAACGCGCTATGATGTAATAAAAAATGATTAAAAGATCGCGAGATTAGTTTATTGTCTTCGAGACAAAAAGTTCAAAGGGAAAAAAATAATTGAGAATTTACACCAAAAATAACTTTTCGGGGACTGACATTAACACCTTAAGCTTTCTGTATGGTAGTCCATGAAATAACAGAAAATGAGTTTATCTCATGAAGCCAAGGTCATCCGAGGAATGGAGATCCAAAGAAGATCGCGAAGAGCACCGCACGAAAATACATTTAACTTTAATTGCTTATGGACTTTTAACTTTTCTGCTTTCATTTTCAACTGAGATGTGGCGAATCTCTGTTTTCTGGTAATCGCACTAAAGCATCGCGCCAGGTTCATAAAACATTCAAGAGCGCTTGCATCCACACATGGCAAGTATCATTCATCATAAAGAAGTTGTGTTTCCAACCAAGTCATGTTGGAGCCACTAGAGACAAACTTTCTTGCGTCATCAAAAAAAAAATCTTTTCAAAAGAAATTTGTTTTCATGTTCCTAATGCAAGATAAAGTGAAGCAACTTCTGTTGAGTGATGCGGGTCTCGAATGTCCCAGAAGCAATCTATCCTTTAAGACATAAGTTCATTCATAAACACTTTCTCTCTCTGTTTCGTAGCAGAAGCAAGAGATAAAGATAGAGAAGGTGAATATTAATAATAATTTATTGTGACAGAGCGAGACGCGTTTCGCTATATTTCACTTGAATGTTCTTGAATGATGTTGTGAATAAAATCGCGATGAAACTTCTGACTTCGTTGTAAGAGCAAAGAGTTTTACGACATTCCCTTTTCAGCCCTTAAACAGCACAATGGCAGAAGTCGCTTTGCACTTTTTGCAATTTCGCTGAGCGATGTAAAAAGTGGCAAGTTTATTATGAATCGTTCGTTCTTTGTTACAGCTCTTGCATATAATTTCGTTCTACCTTGCTTTCCCTTCGTGGATTGAAGTCGAGACGGGGTTGATTCTTATCATTTTGTTTTCCTCTCGCATATGAACAAAAAAGCATCGCAACAGAACGAAAGTGAATTGAGATTTTGATAGCTTCATGGTTCGCCGGGAAGTTTGTGATTTATTACAGATTTCATGAACAATCTTTTCGGCTATGAGACTTGATTTAAGCAGACTCAATGAGTCGCTGATTTATTGCGAGACTCGATTTGCGAAAAACTCTTCGGTTTATTTTGCTTTTAAGCCTTTAATGAAGACGTTCAGGCAATAGTTAGGGAAAAAAATTGTTCGAAGCATTAAGAGCGATCACAATAATTTGATTCATGACGAGACTAAAAATAATTCCAAAATCACTTGAGCAATTACGCAAAGCATCACTTTGCGTTTTGTCGTGACATGTCTCGTTAATTGCTCCACCATCAATTGGCAACACTGAGAGTTAAACTTTACAATACAATGCAGTTCAAATGAAGCTGCACCAAAAAAATTAGTTAACAAGACGAATGGAGCAGAAAGCAAGCGGTTGATGGCAATGAAGAGATAGACAAAATGCGCTGGATGAAACTTGAAGTTAATTAATGAGCTCTCGCACAAAGAAAAGCACTGCGTGTAGTCTGGCGTGTAAGTAGTTAACTGGGTCGTGTCCAATCCGAAGTTGCGTCAATACAAAGTAAAATCAACATCAGAGGGAGCCGACGAATTGATAACGATCAAGCACCTCATAAAACAGGCGAGCAAACCTTAATTGCTTTATTACGCAGTAACTTTTGATTAAGTTGACTGCTGAGCTGTAATCAATCCGAAAATTGATTCCTCCTGTCGCCTCTCGGGATGTTCACGATGAAAGTAAAAGTCTGATCCGAAGATGTTGATATCGGTCGTCAAAGAGGAGAAGCGAAATGCAAAACGAGTCGCAATTAAAGAGTTTATTATCGTTCGTTTATCGCATCTTTGAAGGCTGATGATTGCAAATTCAAGATGCAGAATCGATTCTTCTTTAATTGCAACGTCGCCAAAAGCATTAATCTCTTTTAATTGAGAATCATTCATCACCTTAGTTGGGTCAGGGTCTGGCTGGACTCTCATTGACTGTTTCTCCGGAATCAGTTTCAATTCATCGATGATGAGTTTAGACCAAGGCTAAATCAACAACAACCGCAGGCTCGTTTAAACATCGACGATTCTGATTGCGTTCTCGATCGACAATTAATATTTTTTTTTTGCATATTCTCCTCTCAACAAATTAAATCGTTCGTCGCATCGCGTCGGGGGATTAAAATAAAATGTGAATCAAATTTGCAATTTATCACAAATTAACATTTCGATTTAACAGAATTCTGAGTGAGTTCAGAAACTCTGATTGATGCATCAGCAAATTCCATTCAAATGATTGCTCGCCTTCCGGAATTCAAATGCATTTTGTTAAGCTCAAACGGCATTTGGTTTGACACGCTTCAATCTTGCCCAAATCAGACACACGAAGTTGATCCCCCGAACCAGTATTTAGATAGTTTTTGAAGTAAAAAAATTCGTTGAACGATGATTAATTGTGTGATTAATGATGTTGATGGAGCTTACCGAGCTGCGAAATGTATTTGCTGAGTTATTAGCTGCTGTTGATGAGAATAACTACTCAAATATCTCACACGAGAACTGTTGCCATTAAAACGATTAACGGCGGCGCAATTGAAAGGTACGGTCAATGTTAGTTCAAGTCATCCGCGTTCACTAATTGTTGGTCATATCGAAATGCTTTCTCAATCTTAAATAAAACGATCTGGCTGTCAAAAGCAAATCCAAAACTGTGCCAACCGATCTCCAACGACCTTCGCTTGATGACGATCCACAAAAAAAAAATATTAAAATTGTAATGAATCCGCCGATGAAGATGCACGTGAAAGGAAAGGAGAGTGAGAGAGGAATCGGTTACATTGAAATCATCTCGCGAGCGTGTCGTTGAGTCAACACATGCAATTAGAGGTGATTTTAGTCAAATTAATTTTAAAGTGTTTATGAAGGCAATTAACGCAATTATATCTCGAGATACTTCGCACTTGACTCACAACAAAAACATTCTCAACTGTCGAAAATATTCTTAGCATAAAACCTTTTTTGCCATCGATCTACCATCGTCTTCCCAATCAGCAATTAACTCATTGCTTCAAGCAATCGAATCATGTTTCGTGTCTTTTTCTTCATTTCGCTTAAGCCCGAAAAACGATTCGCGTCATTGAGTGCGAGATCGTAAGACCCCATCACTAAAAAGCCGAACCCCAACGAGAGAAACGCAACTTGCCAATTGAAAGATGAGAGATTTGATCTCTCTGCGGATCATAAGAGAACGCGAAATTCTCGACGACGTCACCGCATGTTTGCGGCGCGATCTTTCATGAATGGAGAAGGTTTACTATAAAACCATGAGCAGCATCGGTGAGAATCATCAGTTCAGTTTGTTCGGTGGTTGTAAACAGTCATCACCTCGCGATATTCATAAACATTTATTTGATCGAGTCATATTTTTGTGAACTTTAAAATGAAAAGTTTTGTGATTTTGTCAGTGCTTGTCGCTGGAGCCATTGCTGCTCGCTTGGATAACGCATACATTCCTCCAGCAAGTGCTCATTCCGCTGGTGGATTCAACTTGGATACTCCTAAACTCGCTCAAGCATCAAATGCTCAGCACACTTATGCCGCTCCAGCTGGCGGACACTCGCAATTCCAGTCTCAACAATCACACAGCCAAGGAGGATTAAACCATGGAACCTTCACTTCCACCTCAAATGGAAATGGATTCCAATCAGTTCGCACTGGATCGTACAGCGGTGGTCAACAATCTTACCAACAACCTCAACAATCCTACCAACAACCTCAACAATCCTACCAAGCTCAAGCTCAACAGCACAACAGCTATCAACAACAAGGACAAGCTTATAACCAAGCCAGCACTACCCCAATTCCAATCCTCGAATGTAAGTTCATTTGAATGAAATTTAGATCTTCAAAAAATATGAAAAATTATTTAATTGTTTAGTCGAAAATGAACCACATCAAGGAGATGGAAAATACCGTTTCAAGTACTTGACTGGCAACGGAATCATGGCCCAAGAAGAAGGTTACTTGAACAACCCAGGAGCACAATACCCAGACTACCCTGAACAAGTCGCAATCGGAAGCTACAGCTACACTGCCCCAGATGGTCAACAAATCGCTGTTTCATACAAAGCTGATGCCAATGGATTCCAACCAGAGGGAGCTCACCTTCCAACACCCCCAAGCCTTCCAGCAGAATATTACGAGTGAGTGTCACGGAAATTAAAAATGTTGAAGCCGGAAATTTAATTTTTCTTCGCTAATTACAGACAAGTTGAACTTCAAAAGAAAGTCGCCGCTGAAGTTGAAGCTGAAGGTCAAAGAATTCTCCAGCTCCAAGCACAACTCGCTCAAAGCCAGCCTCAACAACAGCACGGAAACCAGGGGCAATATCAACATCAAGGTCATCAGCAACAACAAGCTAGCCGTGGACAATACCAACAACAAGGACATCACGCCCAGGCATCGCAAAATTACAACGCTCAGCCATCAAACCAAGTTTATCAGCAACAACAGTTCTCGGGCTACAATCAGAATGCCCAACCTCTTGGCGGAGCTAAGCCTCAACAACAGTACCTGCCACCACAGAAATTCGGCAAAAAATGAGCGGAAAATTAGGCAAATTTTTCAACCGAAAAGAGAACAGTTCCACCCTCATGACTCGTGAATAAATTTCCATAAAACATGTCAATTTTCTACAAAAAAAAAAGAGAGAGAAGAGAAAATCATAAAAAAATAAAAAATATTGCGAAATCGTAAAAAGTGTAAAAGTGAAAATTCTCGGTTTAAAGGATTCGAGACAAGGATGAACATCCCAAAGGCAATTGAAATTCCTGTTACATTTCCTCTTATCTCTCGTCTACCATTTCCGGCATGAAACTTCGGTTTCACATTCAATCAAAGCAGGAATGAAGTTCCATTACATCCATTAAGTCAATTGTCTCATTCAAAGAATTTAATTGCGATCTTTCGAGGCATTAGCTTTAAAATTTATTCATCAACTTTTCACTTATGGATCCTAATCTATCCTTAGCTTATCCCCCATTACTGAAGGTAATATATTTTATTTTTAAATACGATATCTCGTACATGGTCAAGAGTTGCTGAGTCTTTTCTCCCTCTCATGCTTCGATTAAATTTAACATTTTGAAATTGAATTTGAGGGAAATTCTTAAAATGCTGTTCGAGAGAAATTTGCATACTAATTTTAAATGTGTACATGCTCGAGGATCGTAATTTATCCCATTTCGTTCTCTTCCCCGTCTTATCATCCATTATCGTGCTAGTTTTCGAGCTGACCCCATCCTTAAAGTGGCATTTCAGTTATTTATGAGCAGTAAGCATCGCATGAGGAAATTGCTTTGAAAATTTAATGGAAAATTTTCACTGCTGCTAAGTTTTGTTAAGAAAATTCTTGAGTAGCAGTCTGAGTCAAAGAATTTAAAGTTGAAAATTTATTTTCATCTTAAAAGCAAAGAAAGTCTCAGGAGATGCGACTTAGACAGAAAAATCAAGAACGAAGAAAACAAATAATTTTCAAATTCCGACCAGACAGGAAAGATTTTACCGAAAAAGGGACGAAAACTTTCCATCGACTTAATTTATGAGACGTGAAGTTGCTGCTCTTAAAAATTCATTAATGGCACCTGGTGCTCAAATATCAGAGAAGAAGGTGAGCTCATGAAAATTTGTGGTTTGGACTTTATTGTTTTACGCTTGACAGTCGGAGAGTGTCGTGAGACTTAGAAGCTTTATCAAAAATACATAAAACAAGAAAGATATCTCTCGGAAAATATTTCGGCAATCAATGGCAGAAGCTTCTAAGGCTTCACGTAACTCTTCGTTCCCCCTACAATGTCCAATCGACGAAATGTGGAAACCATCGCCTCGTTCGATGTCATAATTTTACCATTAGAAGCAACGAGATCCTTTATCCCCCCATTTGTGATATCGATAGCTTGCGTTTCGCTCCCCAATTAACTCAAACTTTTACTTTCACCGCTGGACGGCTCGCAGCATCCCGATTGCAAAGAAAAGGTCTCACCGAGGGTCCAAGTAAGTGGATAAGTTTTTATTTATTAAATAACGAAGAAAATTCTTTCGATTTATTCCCATTCGCTTCACGTTGTTTTGCAAGTCAACGTTTACATCGAAAATAAAAGTTCTAGCAATTAATTAAAGCTCCAGAATTATTAACGAAGCTTCTCCCCAGAATTCCTTTGGAATCTCATCGACCATAATTCTTCTTCTCTCTCAAATTTCACGAAACTTTCTCGTTGCAGGCGATTCCCTACACTCTAGGGTCGTGCGTAGCAATTACTGATATTAAATTATCGCGCAAAAAAAAGCATTCGAGGAGTGAGACGATGAAGCCGTATGGAGAAAAGAAAAAAACTTGAACAAATAAATTAATAACAATTTTCCCTTTCTTCTTCTTGTTCCTATGCAATTTTCCTTTCTCTGCGGAAAATCTAATTTATGGGGATCAGAGTTTTGATTTATTACACCTCACATAGAAAGGTGGAACATGATAGGAGAGAAACATCGTCTTAACGAAATAAATATTAAATAAATGGAATCATCTTCAAGATGATGATGGTTCTGAGTAAATTCTTTTATGGATTGGCGAGCCATCTGCTAACATTGTGATAAGACAATTCCGGTGTTTGTTTGTTTGTTTCTAAGCTCTTCTTGATAAGAATGTTATTTACGAATCCTTTAACAAAATCTTTGATCAGCCTATTTTTTTTTTGTTGTAAAAGATTCAATCAGTAACTTTGCGATTCATCATCGCCTGACATTCAGGCATCAACTTTTTCGCTTGAAATTGCTTTTCCTCGCTCAACGAGCACATTAGAATAAATTAATTTCTCAAACAGTTCTTCAAACTGATCGATGTGGTCGTTTATGAGTGGGCAGGTCACAAATCCTGTTTGTTAATGAACTTTTAGTGCTTTTTCATATTTCTCGTAGATGAATGTTTGATAGAAAAAGGTTTTAATGACTCACTTGACCCAATTCTATTCATCAGAAGACGTCGAACTCACCTGTTTGCCGTTGCGTCTTCCCGTTGCATCATTTCCCCGTTCAAACCTTTGAAACCTGAAACTATTGCTGCGGTAAAGCTCGTTATCGTCGTATTTTCGACTCCGATACAGTCGTCGATTTAGGAGGCTTCGTGGTCTAAAACAAGAAATAAAGGAGCGAACGAGGGTTGAACAAACATTTCCCGAATTGAATTTTTTTATTGTGAAACTCACTTGCATTGATTCATATGCAAATCCCAGTTGAGCGAAAAGTTGAACATTCTGAGTTTAGCAAAAGCTTTTTGCCTTAGCGTTTCAGCTTGCGTCACAGTTTGAACATGCGGATTCAAATTAACAATCGATCCGGGCCCGGTTAAAGTTCCGTTGTCGCTTTTATTTGAATGTCCACTGGCTCCAGATAGTCGCCTGTGACAAATCGTGAAGGAAAAGCATGAGTCACCGAGTTTTCTCATCTCTGATGTTCACTCACCCATCTCTTCTTGCTCTACTCTTTCTCCTTCGACGGCCAACTTGTGGATGCGCTTGAACTTGTTGCCTTGGTCGATGCTCACACGGCGGCTCCGTTTGCACTTTCAGGAATTTCTTTACTTTCTCCATTACAAACAAATTGTCAATAAAATTCCGGATCCTTCCACACGATAATTTTCACACACGATAACAAGCTTTCCTTCCTCTCACAACTTTTCTTCTCTTCGATTGCAGAGAAGATAACAATTGGCAAGAACTTTCTTTCCTTTAAATCCAAAGAAACAACAAATTAAACATTTTCTCTTTAATGGATTTGGAAAACTTTGCTTTTTGGCCTTAAACTTATTTTTGGCGAATCTTCAACTATTTTATTTGCAGATAACAAAGTCACACTCTCAGTCTTTGTTGTTGTTCATCGGGAAAAACCATTTTCCGGAGTTGTGGAAAAGTGTTTCTGATACACCAACACACGCGCGCGAAACTCTGTCAGCGAGAGAGAATTTTCCGTCTACGACTTTCGATGAACTTTTTTTCCTCGGAGAAGAAAATTTTCGCACTTCATTTTATAAATGAAAACTTCCATGGCCTTCAACAATCTTCAATTTCACTATCAACGAATAAGCACAAATGTCATTTCACGCGACAACCTGTGACGCTTTTAATAATTCATTTTTAACTAGATTTATTTTAATTAAACAATCACAATGTCACTCTGCACTCGTCTTTCCGACGGTTTTGTGCTAACAACTGTTTTTCCGCACACTCACACATTTAGAGAAACTCCTCTTCGAATGGAGAAACTCTCGCAAAAGCTTTTAAATATTCGAAAAGCTCTTGAAAAGCTTTCTCACTTCGAAAGTTGTTGAAAGCTTCACTGGCACTGATCCAAAAAATTATTTCTCAACGACTTGTTTTTCCTAAAGCTGAGAACTCTTGAAATCAAATAAAAACACGAACTCAAGTGATTTTCACTTTTGACTATTTCATCTCTTTTATTGAGTAGGATTTTTCTGTTTGTGTTCTCACTTGAAACAACTAAGTCAACAAAAGTTTTCATTGATCGTCATTTTATCTTATCTCTATTCGTCATTTTCCTTTTCATACATTTTCATTCTGAGCGTAGAGCGATAATCTTTTTACATTTTGGAAAACTCTCGCCGTACAGATTTCAGAAAAATATTCAGAATCAGCAAACATTTGAAGAACTCTGACCATCCTAACTAAATAAATTTTGTTCTCGTGTCGAGACTCTACCTTTTATGCAGCCTTAAATGTTTTTCGATCTACACTTCTCTGTCGTCTTCCTTCATCTTAGTTACAGTTAAAGTTTTGCTTCATATTGGAATACAAACATTTAGTTTACACATTTAGGTTCATAAACATATTTTCTTTACTTTGTTTTTACAGGGAAACCGCTTAAATAATAATTCATTGTAATAAGTTAAGGGGCAAACTTAAAAAGTAAACTTATGGAACTAACCGTTATTAATGCTTTTGATGAAATGGTTGGTAGCAAGAAACGAATTAGAATTTATTCATATGATCATTTTAATGAAATAATTTTTTTTCCCAGCGGAGTGTAATACCTTCGTCTTTCTTAATCAAAAGGATTTGTTTTTGGTGTTTTCATGTATCCGGACGATTCCATTGCGCCGAACCATGCAGGGTGAATCCAGGGAGTCGAGGGAGGAGGCGTTGGTGGATAAATAGTTGGCGACGGTAAAGCGGAACATGATCGAGATAAATCGTGATGAGATGTTCCGAGGGCAGCGGCCGCGGCATATGATGAACTTAAAAAGTTTCCACTGGATCCGTAAACGTCATTGAAAGGAAATTGACCGTAACAATGACGCTGATTACTAGAAGACGAGCCTGGAGTCGAAGCGGTTGACGAGGGTGATGAATAAAGTGAAGCATTGGACGACACTTCTGCGGGGATATTGTTACTAGCTGAGCTTCCGTTGCTACTAGCGCCATCGTAACGACAACTTGATGATGGAGATGAAAACACTTTCTTATCGTAAGTAGGTGTGATAGGCGATGGAAATGAGTGATGATGTTGTTGTATTTGAGACATTTGCTGTTGTTGTTGAAGTAAAATTTGACTTTGAATGTGCTGCTCTTTCTTTTTCATTAGCAGCCCATGAGACATTTGTTGCCAGAAGTCAGAAAAGTTATTATATTCGGAAGCTTTTGTTGATGTTGACCCCGGAGATGTTTTAGAAGTCGCAGATGAAAGTGTCGCCTGGGGACACGCTGATGTTGGTAATGTCCCCAGCCCCGTTTCCTAGCTGATACGCGCTCGCTTCGACGCGCTCTTAGCCTCTTGCATTTGTCCACGTACCTAAAACGAAAAAATTTCTATAAAGTTTTCTCTTCACAACAACGCATAAAAATCATCATCTCACCATATAATTTATTTGGGGCATGTAAGTAATTACATCGCAGACTCGAACGAATGGAACATTGTCAGCGATTGTTTTACCCAGTTGAGTGTATGCATTGTATTGAGGTCTAGATAGAAAAAAAACGAAAAAGAAGAAGAATTAAATTTTGTCTGGTTAACTTCAAATATCGAATTTACTTTGTTCCACTGTAGAGATTGATGTCCAGAGCTTGCATGACTCGCTTACAAACATCGAGATTAGCATTTGGATAAAATTGATCGCGCATCTCGCTCAGCGGAATGATCATATCACTATTAGGTGAATATGGAATCATATTGATGCAATGAACCATTTGATTTTCTATGAAAGTCTTTTCAATCTTATACGCGTTCGTGTATAAGTTCTGCATTTCCATTTGCTGTTGCTGTAGTCTCGTACTGGCTGACGAAGACGACGACGATTGCATTGAGCGAGACGATTGATTCCCATTCAAATATTGTCCATTTTGTGCTCGTTTATTAGCAGCCGACGCTGTTTGTGCTTGTTGAAGCTGAAGTGCAGCAACCGCAGACATCGACCTTGATGAAGTGGGGGAATTAGAAGCAGATAGATCGATTACATCCATAGCACTGGCTCGTGATGTCGTGATTACGCTCTTATTGCGAATAGGATAGGAAGAATGGTTGTTTGGGGAGGATAAGGATTGATTGCCAGCTAATGCGTTCTGCTGTTGAGCTTTAGCATACATGCTATTATAAGTTAAAAGTGTCTCTTTCAAGAGTTCAGGATTCGCAAGACTACCAAAGTTTTGCTTAAGCAACAATTCATCAATCTGCTGTTGAATGACAGCAGGTATGTGCATTGAGGATGCTGGTGATATCGATGGTTGTTTGGCATAGCCAGCTTGAGGACTGGCTCGTGTCGGAGAAGCGATCACTGGAGAGACAGAACTTTGAATGATGCTTCGCGTATTAGCCGACTGAGAGTTCTTCGGATAAATTGAGAGAGCTGAAGACAACGAGCTGTCTTTGCCATTATAATATTGCGTAGGTGTAATTGTAGTTGACGCTGGGATTCTCGTTAAAAACGAAGAGCCACCTTGAGCATTCGATCCAGCCGATGCTGTCGTAGGGCATCGAGTGATCGTCACAACATTACTGTTACTTTTGCTATTGCTACTACTATTAACACTATTGCTGGCTGGATAGGGATAGGCGGTAGGTTGTGAAGTGGATTGGTTTGTGGAGGAGCGTAATTGAGGCGTTGAACCAGTTACACCACAATTTGACCTAGAAACATTATGAGGACGAAAGTCGCGTTTTTTCAATCAGAAATTTTTGTTTGTTTTCTTATTCAATTCATAAGCTTTTTAAAAAAAACTTAATTAATTTTAATTAGTGAGCATTTTTATGTGTTGCTTTGTTTTGTGAATGAGTGTGAATGGCTGGGTTATTTACAAACTTAATCACCGTCTTAAGCGAAAGACTTAAAAGAGAAATCATAAGGTCAATGTAATCTCAACCTCAAGCCCGAGTGGTTTTGATAAGAAATTGAAAGCATCGCATAAATAAATTTATGTTCGGACTTCAAGTTGCGATCGCACTCGACTCGAATTTTTTTATGTGAAACATCGAAATCCCAATTCCAATTAAACAAAAATGAAAGAAATTAATCAAATCATGACAAGAAGGAAAAGAAAATAAATAAAATTCGTCACTCCGAGTGAAGGAAGTGACAGTTCAACAACCCAAATCACTCGAAGCAAACAATGAATATTTCTCAGTTTAAATTTGTCGATCTTTTTTTTTTCGTCATTGGTAAAACGCATAATGATTCTAGGGAAAGGGGCATCGGTTCAGTGGGTGACCTGGTTGACCTGTGCTTTGACCATATTGAATATTAACGCGGGATTGACTTTAAGGAATTCGAAGTTCATCTCTTTATCAACTTTGTCACATTTAATCAACATTCTAGCGGAAACAGATGTTAAATACGTCAAGCACCAACTCACACAACAACCTTTATTTACGCCCACATCCACGAAGGAGAGAGAGAGATGTGTTACAAGACGCATGGGCTGACTCATGGGCTATTATTTTGGGAAATTTGATGACATCACTTCATAGCGATGAGATCACGTGTTTACTCATAGGAAATTCTTCTCAAATGGAAAGTCATTAAAGTGAATTAGGAGAAAATTGAGAAGAGCACAAGAACCGAAATGGAAGAATTTGAAGATGGAAGTGAAATTCTAATTACAAGGACAACATGCTCAAATATCCCTCAAACTCTAATTATTTACGTATCGAAAGTAATCGACTTACAATTGTGATTGATTTTGAGATCGAACAAGTGGCGGTGGCTGCTGAGTTCCAGATCGCGAATGCCCGTTACTGCTCATCGACATGTTTGAGTTTGCATAAGGATAAAGTTGACTTTGGAGTAAACTTTGCATTTGCTGTTGCTGCTGGCGACTTGTATACGATCGACTAGTTGACGATGATGACTAAAACAAAATGTATTTATTAAAAAAATTGTTTGGATTGAAGATTTCTCGCTTACTTGTTTACTCTGAGTTGCGGAAAGTCTCAGCATCTGATCAAACTGAGATTGCGTCAATTGACTGCTCCATCCGTTGCTCAAAGCCTGCAAAAGTGGATTTTTTTAGGTAAAAATTAATATTTTGATGTGAATCCGTTATGAGAACTCACTAGTGCCGCTAAACTCGCCTGTTGATTTGTTATGCCACTCTGTTGCATTGTTCGTAAGTAGTTCATGTCAACATTGTTCTGATACATTTGCTGAAGTCCTGCAACACTGCTGTTGGTCATTGGACGCTGCGCTGGTTTCTGCTGAACTGGTTGCGGGGCTCTTTGCACAGCAGCAGCGGTAGTGATTTGCTTTGGTGGTGGATGTGTCCAGTTGATTGTGCTGTTGTGTGACTTCTGAGCTACGAGTAATTGAGTGTCAACGACTTTGTTTGGCCAATAGTCTTCAAAAATTGTTCCTTGAGGGAAGTAACTCTTGATATCGTCGAGACTAATCACTGCGACTGTTTCACTTGCAAAAAGTTCATTTCGAATGCCTTGCACTTTACAACAGAATTTCAAATACGAGAGATCCCAGCCACTTAATGAATCTGCTTTTAACTTAAGGTTGTCAGTCTCTCCCTCGAAATAGAACAGCGGCACCATCTTTTGTCCATCGCGGACTGTGTAAGGAACAACGGATTCACTATTGATACGAATGAATCCGCACTTGTCGTTGGGAGTTGAAAAGTTTGTGAGCTTCTTGTAACAGACTTCAAGGAATTGTTGGAACTTTTGAGCGTCGCTTAGTCTCACGATGAGATCCTTCATGCTGAACTTTTCTTTTCCAAAATACTGATCGCAATGACGAAAGTTGATTTCATCTAGAAGTCGAGCTTCGACATCAGTGATGTAGTAGCTTCGAACACTTGTGCAATTATAGAGATCCTGATGGAGGACATTCAAATATTTATTAAGTAGTTTCTGCTCGACGATGCGCACCGCGCAATATTTCTCCGTCTGTCGAATGATGTAAGGAATGTGAATCTTTCCGCTGCTAAATGATTCCCATCCAAAGTGTCCTTTGAGACTTTCCTCATCAGCAGGTTTACCATCGTCAACCGCCGTCACTGTCGTTGTCGTATGGCCATTTGTGCCATTCGTTGATAATCCTGACATTCCTGTTACCGTTGGTTTTCGAAGATAATTAAGTATACTTCCAGGAGTCGTCGGTGCTTGCGACCCCAAAAGAGATTGATTCGTTACTTGTTGTATTGCTACCTTTGCTGCTTGCGTTTTATGAGCCTCAACCATTTTGGCTGCAAGCTCTGCTATTTCTGCCTCATCGTGTCTCTCCTCTTTGACCGCTGATCCAATTGTTGTCATGATTTGATTCAGCGAGAAAGTTTCTACAAGATTTGGATGAATGACACACACCCAGCTGGAAGTCGCCTTGAGTAGATGTTTTTGCTTTTTCACTTATTTTTAGTCTGTTTGCGTTGCCTTGAATGAAATTATCAACATTTTACACTTAGCGACAAAAGCTTCGTTGGGCTATTTCGTGAAGGATTCGACGAGAGAGAAATCGACTTGGCTTTTTCTTCTTCTTTCGTTTTATTTACTTTCATTCCATGAAGCTCACTGAGATTTATAATTATTAGCTGGATCTTGATTCCTCGATTTTATGTTAACAATCCAGATTGAAGGATAATGACTGAACTCGATTGCACAAAGCACTGGCCGAGTTGAGGAATCTAAGAAAAAGCAATTTTTTTCTTACACGAACGAGACTAGCGAAGAGGCAAACAAGGTATTTCCAACTCTCTTGTGACGAAGAAACTAGCGAGCTCTGGTGAGATATTTGTTCGCGGATATTTCTGATATTTCTTCACGATTTTATTCGCGTTCCTTGAACTAATTTGATGATGAGATGTCGTTTGTTGGCTAATGCAGTTGGTAATCTAAGCTCTTGATTAAGAAGTGCTTTTACAATTTCAATTTCTGAGCTTTAATTGAACGAAATTAGTTCGCCAGTGCTCGATCACAAAAAGATTTTTCGTTAATTTTCGTCTTTTTCACGATTATTTCTTGTAACCTTTGATATTAACAAGATTATTACACGTCACTTAATCACTATAGCGAAATCCTTAGTTAAATTCACTATTTTAACTTAATAAACTTGAAAAGTTTTGATTTCGACCTGAGTGTGTGCAATCGCGGGAACTAAATGTGAATTTTCGTAGTGAACTGAGAGTTGTGTGTGTGTGAGAGAAAATTAAAAACCTCTGATTGCTCTCACTCAAAGCATAATTCTGAATTGAAGCTTGGTCCCTTAATTCATTGACTCAAATGAAGTCTATCACCTTTGATAGATAAGGTTTGAAATCGCGAATAAATATCCTTAAATGATTATTGCTTGCGAGACAAAAATTTCAAATTCATTTTTTCTTCATGTGTAAGTGTCCGTCTCTCACTAACACACACATCACTCACTCACACCCTCTCTAAAATTTTATTGTCCTTGAGAATGAGATTAATAAATAAAAGGCGGAGTTCGTAAGTTCCGTTCATCAATGAAATAAAAATAAAAAATTCAACATGGAACTTAAAATAAAATCTCGACTTTTATTGTTTGACCCTCTCATCGTAATTTTCGAATAGCCCCTAAAGCAAAATCTTTATTTGTATGGAATTTTATTTTTCACAAAATAATTTTTCCATTTTTCTCATTACAATTTTACGAAATAATAAATTACAATTCATTTGTCATCAGTTTATAGAATTTTCTTTTTGCATTTCGCAGTAATAAAGAGAACTGGGCGAGGGAGAAAGAAAAGTCTCTAAGTATCATGCAGCTGTCTACGACTTTATCTCTTGAAGGGAGAGACTTAGACGAAAACGATTAATTCATTCAACTTTGAATTCGATTTTTCTCTTCTTCTTCGTCTTCTTCATTGGCTGAAGCCATGAAATTTCAGTTTTAATTATTAACGGAAATTCGACTTAATTTTCTTGTTCTTCATTTTCCGTTTGCGTGTGGTTGAGTTTGCACGTGTGTGTAAGAAGAAAACGAAGAAGAAGAAGAAAGCTTTCTTGAAGTCTGCGGAGATCGTACATAGACCACGTCACTTGAAATGCATGAAGTTTGTGTATTTTTTTGGTCGTAGAAAGTAACTCAAACTATGCACGGCTCCCCGTTACATTTATTTTCTATGAACTAAAAACATTTGTGGGGTGGGATTGGTCTTTAATTATTATTGAAGGATAAAGACAATTGCGCATGAGAATCTGTGTTTGGAGTCTTATCAGAAAAAAGAAATGAAGGAGAAAGTTAATGAGAATCGCGTGTTCTAGAGGAGCTTAAACGAATCTTCTCGATTAACAATACGAACTATCGTCTCTCTCTCAATGAATTTTGAATTTCCGTTTTGTGTTAAATTTTACGATTAGATTTGGAGGCTGAAGTATGAGACTGTTAAAATTTTTTCTGTTGTGGTACGTTCCACTTCAATCATTGCGAATTTATTTCTTCTTATTTTGCGGTGTTTGTGGTCGATTTGGATTCGATTGCAGTCCAGCGTATTGGTATTTCGCTTTCTTTTCACTGGGCTTCAGAATCTAAAAAGAGAAATGAGTGAGACTGACGCTCCAATGAGATTGAATGCGAATCTTACCTGAAACGAACACATTAATGAATCATCAACGCTCATCATTCCTCCGGCGTTGTCAAACTCTCCACAGTAGTTTGGTGCTGAGAACAAAGTTACGAGTGAGCGTTTTGCGAAAAACTCGTAGCCGTCCTCAACAACTTGATGCGCTCGACAAATCAAGTCCAGGTCGTGACGATTTAAAAACTTTGATACGATGTCTGCACCGAAAGTGAAACTAACGCCTCGATCATTTTCTCCCCAGCCCTGAACATCTTTATCTGGATCGGACCACAATAAATCGCAAAGCAGACCAGTGTCAGGAACGTCTGTTGGTCTCATAATTCGACGAATCTGCTCCATGCCCTAAAAGTTTAAATCAATAAAATCAGATTGACAAGGTTCATGTTCAATCAATAAACTTACATGTAAATCTGGACTCAAACCACCATGACAGCAGAAAATCTTCTCGTCAATAATTGCAGCAATAGGCAGGCAGTTGAAGCAATCCGTAAATGTTTTCCACAACTTGACATTGTAACGGCGCTTGCATTCGTCATAAAATCCTAGAGAAAGAGACAGCAGACGGTCAGAAATAGCTCAAAAATCGAAGGACGTAAAAATCCAATTTCCGATCGGATAAAGTGAGAGAAATCGCAAAGCGAATTTTCCTCCGATTGGTGCGATGAGTAGAGAAAGGAAAATTACCATAAATTCGATTTATGCTTGCACACTCGTGATTGCCGCGCAGCAAAAAGAAATTTTCTGGATATTTGATTTTATAGGCGAGAAGGAGGCAAATGGTCTCGAGCGATTGTTTTCCTAGAACGATATGAGAGAATGTCAGTTTAGGGCAATGTCGAGGTTATAAGGTCGATGACTTACCTCGATCAACGTAGTCACCCAGGAACAAGTAATTCGCTTGGGGTGGAAAACCTCCATACTCGAAGAGGCGTAAGAGATCTGAATACTGGCCATGAATGTCACCGCAAATCTTTAGCGGCGCTTCCAATTCTAAAAGAATTGGCTGTTGAAGGAAAATCTCACGAGACTTCAAACATAATCCACGGACTTCCTGCTCTGACATGGAAACAGGACGGTTCGGCTTCGTTCTGACTGTAATAACGTACGAAACGACGAATTAGTATTAATCGATGCTTCATCGAACCATTTATCTTCTACTCATCTCACTAAATGCTAACAAAGCTTAATCGTAAAGATAACAAAGCGGCAACACAAGAAAAAAATTGTGCAAAATTTCTAATAAAGTAGCTAATTGATGGATGCTCATGATGATGTCAGTTAATAATTTACGGTAGGTGAAAGCCTGTTTTCGATCAGTGAGAACGTAAAATTTTTATGAGAAAATCATCATTCTTCAAGTTATTGATCGTAAACCGCATCGGAGCCTAAATTTAGACATTTTGTGCTTTCCCTCGCTTCACGCCGATTCATCAACGGAAAGATTTTTTTTCGATGATTTATTTTCGCTCACTTTCCTAATGCTAAATGTAGAAGCGATTAGACGGTCTCGCTCACAATGTTCAATCGCCAATTTAAAAGCATTGAAGCTGTCTTGGCTTCACAGCTTAACGTCAGCCCTTGATGCTCCATCATCTGCTAACATTAATAATTAATCAAATTTACTCGCAAAGCAAAATTTCATGATCAAAGACGAGGATGATGACGCATTGAGCTCGTCATATTTAAATTGAATTTTGATCTACTCTGCGCCAGTTGTAACGAGTTCAATAAATTTTTATGATAAACATTTATATTTTTCGCAACTCGACGGAGAGAGCGGTTGTCGCAAAATTTCATTAATGAACGTAAGCATAGTGCTGCGGTCAGATGTGATTTGTATGTTTGTGTTCAATCGAACGAACTGAAATATATCGCGAGACTTTTATCATAACATCGCTCCCCGTAAAAATAACAAACAATGTGTTGCTCATCGCCTTCTGCCAACAGAAGTTTGCCCTGAATGTTTGTCCGTAACAACCAGTGATATTCGCATGAGTCAGCTAAAGAACAAAAGTTTTTTATTTATGGCGATGGAGAAGCTTCAACTGCACTAAGCGTTTTGTCTTTTTTTGAGGAAAGAAAACAGAAATTCGTCGACAACATTGTCTTGATCTACGAACACAGAAAAGTGTTTTTACACGGAAAACTTGAAAATTTCATAAAACTTTAATTGTTTCAATTCATTTCCCATTGAAAATGCTTTCGGCTTTAGACAGTGAGGCTAAAAATATCCAATTTCGATTTGTTTTCGTCGGGGAGGGAGACTCGACTCGACTTGAGTGTGTTGGCGAGCATTGAAAAATCCGTGACGAAAGCGAGAGAAGAAAACGCGACGAAAATGAAAAGCATGTGAAAAACAATTTCGAGTTGCTTTTATTATACATTCAACCCTTCAACCCACCTCGACGCCCTCCCTCGCTTTCGTCTCGTTCACTTAAAAATAAAACAATCTCTTATACCTCGTCGACTGGAAAAGGTTGTTGCGGTAGATTTTTCTTTTGATTTTCCGCATTAATTAACGTTAGAAGCTTCGAACTTCCATTTAGATCAGTCAATCTTCCAGGAAATCACAATGAACCTATTCGCGAAATTAAGTTATTTACGTTTTGCGCTTCGAATCTACTTTAATTGGTAATTGTTCAGTTGCACGAGAGACAGAGAGAAAGAATTGGTGTGCGATAAAAATAATAAAAATGAACGAACTACTTCTGATTTTATTTTTTCGTTCTTCTTCTGCTGTTGTTGTTTTCGCTAAGAGGCTCTGGAAACTTTTCTGTACAACTACCCAACATCATGCAATTGTTTGTCAAGAACTAAGTATGAATATATAAAGCAACAACTCAAGTCGGTGGGAATGCTAAGAATAAGTTCGGTATATAGAGTTTTGTATGTTAATAAAAAGCTAATTAAACAGCAAGCAAACGGCTTCATTAAAACAATTCACCCTGTGTAAAAAACCCTTTCTTCTTATCCTCGTGTTGTGATGGAACTTTTGAGTTATGATTTATTTTTATAAGTTTGTAAGGTTTGCGATTCAAGCAGCAAGAAAAGAAATGGTAAAGAAAAGTTTTATGCAATTAACACTCTCGAAGTCTATCGTTTGTCATCAGCATTAGCATTGTCACGCCCGTCGTCACTCAATGCAATTTTCCTCCTACATGAGCTTGATTAGAAGACTATTGAAGGAATAGATTGAGTTGTCGAAGAAGGCCGTGACAGTGACAATCAAGAATGAATAATTATTTTGACATCAAGAGTGAGTAACAGAAAGAAATCGATAAACTCGGAATTCATTTTGACATTGAAATTGTCACTTCTTTATCAATCACCAAGAGCAAGAAGTGATAACTGTAAACACACACTCAATTAAATGCGAAATCAAAGCGCTTAGTGTCTGATTAAATGAAGTTTCCTTCGTTGCACTAAATTACTCATTCGCTAAAGTAATTGATAAGATTTTGAGGAAATAAAAAAAATTGAATTTCCGAGAAAAGTAAGAAGAAAATAAAGTAGATGAAGGAAAAATTGCTACTTTGTATATTTGCGCTTACTTTCAGAGAGACGAGCAATTATCGAGTCTATGTCAAGATGATCCATGTTTCTGCTTTTAATCCTTTGCTTAACTGGAACGAGATCTTTTCACTTTAGATATTACGCGAGTTGTATTTTGATATCTTCCCGAGAATTTAATTTTTTTTCATTCTGTGAATGTTCGTCTTGAGCGAGTTTTACTGAACTGAGAAAATCACGAGATGTCGCTTCGATATTTCCTACGAAAACGTAGACCCCTCGTTTAAACGTATTCCACAAACCAAAAATTCACTTAAAAACAAAGCTCAAGGAATTTCAAGATAATCAGTGTTAAATCAACATCAGTCGAGAAATAAGCAACGAGAGCATTCAATTTATATAGGAAACGAATCGAATTATACTTTTGTAAACAATGGACGACGTAGCAAGTCCCGGAGTTGAAACTTTAATTCATCATGAACCACCAAATGTTAAGAAAGCAACCAATCGTGCACCATATGAAACTCGCACTCGCTACCCAGTTTTTGAGACAGAGATACGTTTAGTTGTTCTTCAAACAAAGAAACGTCGTCGCACCAATGCAGAGATTAACGCGAAAGTTAAAAAATAACTTTTCCGTTCGATACTCATCCACGCAATTATTAATTTCACAAAGAATCTCAAATATTTCATTTTTATCACGTGCGAACGCTGGACTTGGATTTGAAAGAGCAAAAGCTTTAGCAAAGAACGTCAACGAACTAAACTTGTCGAAGAAAGAAATTCAAGAAATCATTGACATTTTCCATACGTTTCGTAAAATATTAAATAACTGAGCAGCACGAATAAGATAAAGTTTGACTTGAGTCTAATAATTCTATTTGTTTGATTGTTACGAATTTCAAATTTATTTGATCTGAGTCATAGGTTCAGAATAAAAAGGAAATTAATAAGAAAGTTTCCGTTTATATCATATATCAGTTAAATTTTACATTTTCAGATTTATCTTGTAATTAACAAAGTTTTCCTTGAAGGGACTTGAATGAGAAAAGTTTGTTTGAAGCTTCTTCTAACAAACAATAAAATAAATCGTAGACGCTTTTTAGTAAACGCGATCTTGATATCCTCCATTCTCTGGACGTTGAGCGATAGCATTTCAAAGTTGCTTTTCATGTCGTTTAATAAAACATTCCCATAAAACACAAAGAGGAGGTACAATGTAATTTAATTTTTTTTCAGTTCTCACTTACAACTCAGCTAAGCAGATAGTTTGTCCTTATCAACATTTTATTTCTTCGGTTCTGTGAATGCAAAGCATGAGTTGTAAAGCGTATTCAATAAACTAGATATTCAATAAACGTATTCCAGAAACCAAAAATTCACATAAAAACAAAGCTCAAGGAATTTCAAGATATTCAGTGTTAAATCAACATCAGTCGAGAGATAAGCAACGAGAGCATTCAATTATTATCAAGGTCTTCTGGAAAGCTTCAATTTATCAAGGAAACGAATCGAATTGTACTTTTGTAAACAATGGACGACGTAGCAAGTCCCGGAGTTGAAAGAAAAAGTTCGTCGCCTGAGAAAAAACGAGGAAGATCTCCACGATCTCGTGATTCCTCTCGCGAAAAGGTTCGTAAACGTAGAAGTAGAAGTCGTTCAGCGGGAAGAAGGAAACGACGAAGCTACTCAAGATCCAAGAGTCCAGCTCAACCATTCCGACGTAATTTCGGAAATAGAAACAACAACAACAACAGGTTAGCAAATAAACTCAAATCAAATATTTTAAAACTAACAAAATCATTCTTTAAGGTTTGGAAGGCGCTCACCATTCAGAGGACAAAGAAATTTCAATCGATTCAATGACCGCCGCTCACGAAGTCGCTCGCGTGATAATAATCGCTTTGATCGCGGTCGTAGAAATGACAGAAATCGTCGATCTCGAAGTGAATCACCGATAAGAAACGACAACTACATGCAGCAGCAGCAGCAAACAGCAATGTACACGGACGCATACGGAAATTATATTACTCCAGCAGCAGCTAATTTCGGTACTCAAATGGATTCGCAATTCAATGGTTATGATTTTCAGGGAAATGCTTCAGTATTCCCACCTCCAGCTCCATCATTTAATGGAATATCGTGTCCAGCTCCACCTGGAATGGTTGATGGATGGATTCCTCCTCCGCCAATTGTTCACGAAGAAAGTGAAGAAGATAAATTGAAACGCGAAGGTAAAAGAAACAAACTTTTATTTGATCCATTTAATTAACGAAACAAATTCTTTTACAGCTGCCGTCGCTGAAGAAAAGAAACGTCAACGTGAAGGATTGAAGAAGCAGAGAGATCAATACATCAGCCGCTCTGAGAAGATGAAGCGAGAGTTGAAAGAACTCAAACAACAGAAATCTGATTTAGCTGCTGGACATGGAAAGCGTTCGCCATCGCCAAAGACCAATGGCTTCATCAAAGAAAACGAAAAGCTTCAGGTGAGACAATTGAAATGGCTGACTTATCTCACGTTATTCTGTCAATTTCTGTGTGTGGGTCTAAGTAACTGCACACAATTTGCGGAAAAATCCAAGACCTCAACAGTGGTCCTGGATTCAATGCAAAGCACCGTGATATCAACCAAATGCTCTTCTTTCTTTTTTAGTGGAAATTTAAGAAATTTTGTAAGAAATTTTATCATGTTGTCATGCTTTAAGATCAGATTTGCCGGCTTTATGAGAAGCTACTAGGAAAAACATTCTCAGATGGATGAGTCAGAGTCAGAAGGAAGAAATCGTCTTTAGCTTTAAGAAAAGTTAGGCCCAAATGTAAAGAATTATGTGCAAACTCCATGCAAAGTAGTTACAATCATCTTGCAAGAAGTTTCAAGTAGGAAAGCTTTGTAAATGGAAGCCGTTGACTGATGGAAGCGATGATGATGACTCTGGGAAGATGACGACTGATGGAAGCGACCGAACAAAACCTTTACTCATAAAACTTTTTTTAAAATCTTTCAAGGTTTTACACATTGAATTTGCAATAGCACTCTCTACTGCGGACTTTCGAATATCTAACGTTTTCATTTTTCCACTTTTCAGTCACAAATTTCTTTGAAACTCTCAGAGATTGTCAATGTCATCGATATGCTTAATGGAATCATTGGAAAAGCAGAAGACGAAGAGAACTCGCGGAAGAAGTCAGCAAAGAAATCAAAAGTCTCCGATTCAGATTCATCGGATTCAGAAAGAATCAAGACCGAGCTGTTAGAAAGCATGAAACGAAAGAAGGAAGCTGAGGAGAAGTAAGAATTTTAAAGATATTTCTTAGCTCAAATATTTATTTTCCTTCTTTTTTTTTCTAGAAAACAAAAATTCAATTATATCGTTTACGATCCAGAGCTTCACTGGTGCAAACCTTGTCAAGTCTTTCCAAAAACTGCAAAGGATTATTTAGTTCATCTTCATACAAAGGAACATGTCGAGAAGAACACAAAGAGTCCTTCCGATGCTCCATGGCGTGATGTTTTCCAGAAAAGTAACGACGTTCCGAGCTATCCTGACGCTCCAACAAAACGAGCTCCTATCCAAGGATTGCAATTCTTTGAACCAGCAACTGCATGGTTCTGTAAACTTTGCGAAGTTTTCATGGGAGATACTTGGTGCGCATCATTGCATTTAAAGAGCGAAATGCATGCGGAAAAGTATTCGGTAAGTTTAAAGCTTTAATGTTCGCATGAGCTGCTCTAACTAAAATTATTTATTCAACAGAAATTCGTTGCAAAAGAACCAAAGTTTGAAGATAAATGGTTGGAAGCTCGCAAGAAAGCTTTAGAAGCTTCTGATCAGAATGGAAAGCCATCAGTCGACAGCGACAAACGCAAGGATGACAAGAAAACAAAGAAGAAGAAGAGCAAGCGAGACGGCCGTAAAGACAAGAAGAAACGTAAAGGTCTCAAGAAACGAAAGCGAGGAACTTCCTCATCATCTAGTGATTCTGACGACTCCGATTCATCAAGCGGATCTGAAGATGGCAACAAGAAGAACGAAAGCGAAAATGGAGACGCAAAGAATTCTATTCGTGTGCAGATGCGAAATGTTTTGGCTAAAGATGGAAAGCCGAGCAAGAACGACGAGAAAACTGGAAAATGGACAATGGTTTCATCTAACTCAGGCAATCCAGTTCCGCCTCCAGCTCCTTCATTTTCAGAAAGTTCCATTAAGGAGAAAAAGAAAGACGAGCAAATAATGAACCAGTGGAGCTCTGTTGTTGAGCCAGTCATTTCTCAAGAAGAGAAACGATTACTGGAAAGTCTTAAAGGACGATTGAAAACTCAGCAATCGGAATTACCAGCTAAGCCATCGAATTCAGGCCGAAAAGAAGAGCGAGAAAGAGTTCGTGAAAGAACTCGCGACAGATCTCGCGATAGATCTCGTGACAGATCACGATCTCGTGGAGCAAGAAACTTCAGAGGAAGCAGACGATCTCGTTCCAGAAGCCGAAGTCGCTCACGAGGACGTTATCGTCGCTATTCCAGAAGCCGATCGGGTAGTCGTGGTAGACGACGAGTTGAACGTCCAATTGTGACGTTCCCTGAGCCTCGTCTTCCGCCATCACGAGAGGATAAGAAGTTGCCCGCTCGTTCGTACGTTATGAGTAAGAAAGAAGATTTCTCGAGCAACTCAAAGAAAGTCATGCCGATGATTGGAAAGATGCCAGTGTTTAAAAAGCAGCAGAGCGATAAAAAATCGGAAGAACCTGTTGAAGAAAAAGTTGCTGAAGAAGTTCCTGTCGAAGAAGCCGCTGTAAAACCTCCGAGAGATGATTCCTGGGATGACTTCATGCCTGATCCTCTTCAGTATTCTGCTCTAATGGGGGCTCCTCCGCCACCGCCAGCCATCGAACCAGAACCTGAAGTAGTTCCACCTGGTCTTGATCCAGAGCAAGATTCAGAGTTCATTCCTAAACCTATCAGCGATGCTCCCATTGCCAGAAAAGGTCCATTGCCGAAGGACTTCCAAGATACATTGGACTTGCTCTACGATGACAACGGTCAAGCTAAACCTGTCGAGTTCGAGCCGAAGCCAGTTGTCGAAGTTATTCCAATCGAAACGACTCCAATGGATAATGATGGTCCTCAAATGATCTTGGCGGAAGACTTGTCAAATCACGCAATGCTTTATGGCGGATTCTACGAAGAGTCAGGTGAAGTCGAAACGAAGAAGTCTATTGAGGAGCCGAGTGAAATTGTAGAAAGTGAAATCAAGGAAACGAAGAATGGAAAATCTGTAACTGAAGCTGATGAATCCAAAGATGAACAAATGGATATGGACGAGTTAGCAATGCTTGGAATCGACGTCAATGATGTTGGTAGTGGAGTTTGGTAAACATCCAAAGCTAAGTCATAGTCTTGAAGTTAATTTTATTCCTTTTTATTCGTGGCTGATGTCATCTTACTATCCTTTCAAATAAAATTTTTAACAATTGAAATTGATTCTCAAATATTTTATTCCAATGTTCTTAGTTTATCGCTTTACAGAATAATTTTTAATCCAATGATTTTCTTAGAATCAAGTTAAGTTTTCACGGCAGTTCATTCGTCGGCCTGTTCATTATCATAGAAAAATTTATTAGAAAACCTTATTTTGTGACATTGAATGATTTGATTCTCAACGATCGATCGATGAATGATCAACTTCTTGAGCTGTAACAAAGAGATGAGAAGAATTAACACATTTGAATTGATGGCAACAAATTGAAGTTTGTGAGTCACAAAGAACAAAGATTTTGATTACAAGTCTCACCTTGGATTGGGACTTAAACTGCGTCTGATCTCGTTTTGCTTTGCAGTCATGATTTCTCTGATTTCCTTGATTGGCTTAAGCAGAAAAATTGGAACTTTATCGTGAATTCTCTGGAACAAGACTTCGCCTTCGAAAGTAAGAAGCTCATGCTTCTTCGCTCTCAATAGAAGTCCGAGGACTTTGTCGTTAATGTGAACGTAGATTTGAAAGAGTTCGCCGAAGCAAATTGTACTTATTCCTGGCTTTCCCTTCACTGGTCTGCCATCGTCGTGAATTATGCTGCACAACTCGATCATCTCTTGGAAAACTTGAATGTTTGCTTTCATTCCTCTGAACTCCGTGAGTGATCCTGGCTTGGGTTTGCCATATTCCTCAGGTGACAAAGTCGTTCTTGGATTGGGACTACCAGCACGCGATTGTCGTGCAGATCCACTGAAAGGATTCTCCAATTGATTGCTTTTGTGGCTGTCGACTTGTTTATTAAATTGTGCAACTTTTGATTTTAAAGGTTCATCCTAAAATAAAACAAACAAGAATGTAATTCGAATCTCATTTTATTTCTGTCATTTCAAAATTCTCGTCGTCAATGAATTCAACGTCAAAGTTTCTAAATGTATTGTAGTTTCCAAATAAGTTTTCAATAGTTTTTCTCCAGACTTTAAAGTGAATGGGTTTGATAGCTTCGATGTCGGCAGTTGATGCGAGATCAACGCAATACTCTTCGCCTCGTTGAGGTCCAAGGAAATGAGCTTTGTGTTGCTTTAAAGTTTTAAATTTCTCATTCATTTCATTTTCAGTATCCTTCAACATTTCATCTCTCGGAGGAAGAGATTTCTTTCCAGTCATGAAAGCCAAACAAAAACGAATTTGAAGGTCAAATAATGAAAATCCAACGTGAAAGAAAGGAAGACCGATGACCGCCATTGAAGGTCGATTGATATTGAGACAGTGTTTGTAGAGTGGATGAACAAACTTATTGTTACAAGACAATCCACAGTCAACAGACAAGAATGGAAACGTAAAGTCATAGCCCGTGGCATAGAAAACGATTGAGAACTCTCCAAAGCTTCCGTCCTTGAAAACCGCTCCGTTTTCCGTAAACTTTGCAACGTCAGGCTTTTGCTCAACGCTTTCACTGAAAGTCGTTCCGATTTCCGTTCCGAACGTCTCCATTTGATGACTTGCGAAGTAAACTTTCTTCGCGAGCTTTCCAATCTCAAGGGCTAACTCAATTCCACTGACACCTCCGCCAACAACCAAAACATTTTCATTCACGAAAGGTTTAGCGCTGCGATATGCATGCGAATGTTTGTGTTGCCCTTTGAAAAGTTCTTGACCCGGAATTTTTGGAATGATAACATCAGAGTAACCTCTGCAAACGAAAACAGCGTCGAAGTAGTAAGTTTCGTATTTTCCTGATTGGAAATCTTTGACGATGATCTCCCAACTGTCGTCGCTCATTGGACGAACTCTCAACACGTGATGTTCAAACTTGATATGCTGACGAAGTTCGAACGCATCAGCATAATCGTTCAAGTTCTTCAAGACTTCGCTCGATTTCATGAAAGTTTCTCCTTCGAATGGAAAGTCTGGATATTTCATGACTTCTTTGACAATGTTAGCTTGAAGATTCTGATACATGCTCGAGTGGATGTCCAATCCATTTTTGTCCTTATCAGTCTCATCTGTGTAAACCCAAGTTCCTCCGAGTTTATCCGTTTGCTCAAATGCGATCACTTCGTAGTTATTAGCTAAGCAATGTTTGATAGCACACAAGCCCGACGGACCAGCTCCAATTACACAAAATTTCATATTTACGACCGGCTCAAATTTCTAAGTCTGATTGCTTTTCTTTCTTTAACTGAACTGAAGCTGATAACATTTTTTCCATCTCAAATTTTCGTAAATGACGAAATATTCTAAAGCGAAAGAGATTACAGTAATCTGTAATCTCCGTTCGAAGTTCCAATTTGAAATTCGTATAACGTGTTGAAAGATTATCAGTCGAACAATGCGATGAGATTGAGTGAAAGTTCAACAAATTTTAATCTCAACTCATCATTAATCAGATTAACAATCGAGTGCGTGAAACGGTTTAACATTTGTTGAGCTTATTTCCCAGCTTTATTTGCACAAAAGAAAGCTTTGACTGTTTATTAAAAGTTTCTGACAAACTAATTGCTTCGAGGCCTTGCATAATGAAATTTTGTGAACCGACGATTGAAATGTTACACAAATATCAAACAATGGGGAAATGGGCTTTTGTGTTTCGTTATAGAATCAATGAAGCTTCAAGTAAACTTTTGAATTTCCAAATGCATTTGAGACGATTCCAACTCGAGCTAATGACCAACTGAGATATTTTAGACGCGCTCGCTCGACTTACGGTTTGCCAACAATTCATCACGTTGAGAAATGAAAGTCAATTCAGAATCGTTTCAATCTATTTTGATTTCGCTGATAAACGAAGTTGGCAACAGCTGTTGAATCACTCGCTCACTGACTGACTCAATAACTCATTCAGCGAGCACATTAAAATGAATCAAATATTTTCATCGAAGTAAGTTTGAATTAAAATATTTGAGAAAAGCGGAAAAATCTTTCATCGCGTTGCCAGATTTCACGTGTCGCTACCGGTCGAGTCTTCCTCAAAACCTTGCCATTGAAACAATCGAGCATGTGAGAGCTGAAGAAACTTAGGACGTTGGCTCAACTTTGTCCCAACGGAAACGATTCGCTCTTAATTGAAAGACGATTTTTTTTGGATCATCGCCAAGCGTTCGCTTACATCGCTTCAGATCATAGTTTAATTTGCCCCGACTGAGAAAGCATTAAAACTCATCCACGACGACACCAGAAAGAAAACTGTGACATTGAAATTCCATCTGATGAGAAATGCGACTTTTCACATGAAAAATGTTTTTCCGACATTTTGAGTTTGAGTGAAAACTTTCTTTCAGCGGAATTCTTTGGCGATGAGTCAGCTTGAACTTGTAGTGTCACTCGCCAAATTGCTCGACTGGCACATGCCTCTCGTCGTCCGATTGCAAGTCTAGTGAATCATCGTCGAACAGGAAACAAAGAACTTGAGACTTCCAGATGATCAAGTCGATCCACGCGACTCATGCTAACATCGCAAGACATGAAAACAATTTTCTTTCTCACAATCTCAAATGGATCGACTCATAACGATTTGTTTAATCGATTTTCCTTCCTCTTCGTATTACGTGTGAAAGCAGAGCCATCAGGTTGGCGGGGGAGCAAATGAAATATCATCAGCGTCGAGGGATCAGTTCATGAAATTTTGTTTCCTATGTTTATCGCATTCTCATCTTTTCACGAGCTTTACGTTCGATTTCATGAATGAAACATTCCAAGCTCATGACGTAAATAATAATTTTTCCTGCTGATCTCGTAGGCGATCGAAGAAAAACTCTTTCGTCATCGATCGGAGATTTGTTTTACGACCATTAATGGACAGATTCTCCTCAGTTGGCAAGTCGCTCTTGTTGTTGGTGACATGCGAGAGTTCGGGAGAAGAAAAGTTTCGTTCATTCCTTGACGTCAACGTGAGATTTGGGAAAACATAAACAAGATGGAATTGAGTGAGACGAAGGAAACTTCATGGTCGAAAATTTGCAAAAAGAAAAGATGAAATTAGTCCAGAGCGGAAAATATTTTTAAAGTGGCATCGCATTGGCGAGTGATGAGAAGCAATTTGAATTTCCCCAGTCGAATGTTTTCATTTTCCGCAATTTCTGGATGGTCGTTTGAGAAATGAGGACTGTCAACACTCGGATTAACATTTTGATGGAATGCCGAGACTAATTGAAACATCTTGGCGTCGGGTTCAAGAGCCGAGAGAGTTCCAATTGAGCTTTGGTTGCATAAGAATTTCTCTGCGCAGTGATCGCAAAGTTTCTTCATTTTGTTGTGACATTTAAGATTCTTGGACATGGCGACAAAGATGAGAAATTATCAATTTCACTTCAACTGCGGAATTTCATAAACAAAGCGCGAAAATCTTTTTTCTTTCTCCGCCTTCGCATCAGACGAAGGTCGTCGCCGAGATTCTCAAAATTCTTACTCGTCGAGGAGTCGACTGAAGTCTCGTCAATTTCCACGATCAACTTCGTTCAAAAATTCGAATTATTTATGTTTAATCGCTCGATGAATTGCCTGTTTGATATTCGCTTTGCTGAATATTTTTCTTTCGCTTTATTTTTATCTCAAAAATTTCATTTGGCGTCCAAAAAACTCTTCATCTTGACGTCTGCGAATTTTCTCGTTTCGCTTCACTTTTCTCCAGGAATTTTTTAATGGGAAGATTGACCGCACGAGCAAAATGTGATAAGAAACGATCTTCACTTACCACAATAAACTTGATCGTTGAAAGTTCTTGTCCAACTTCTGCCATGATTTTTGTTCTTTCTTGTCGATTTTAAAAAGAAATATCTTAAAGTAACTTTCGCGAAACTCCCACGAATTGTTTTGTTTCCTTCTTTATTTAAACTTTCAAGATCGACGAAAATTTTCCTCGCTCCGTGCTTCACTCACGTCTAATCTTTGAAATTGTTTGTCTATGAATGAAAAACAATTTTCAATTCAAAATTTCAGATCGTTTCGACACTTAACCACGCTCTCTCTGTTTCCCCCCGATCGTGTGATTTTCGTTCGGCATTTCTCTCTACCTGCGATTCTCTTTCTCACGATCACGGACGGCGCTTGCTTGTTCATATCGAAATATCTCCGATTAATCAAAACGAACAAAGCTTGTTTGTTTACTAGCTGCTCCAGATTACGTCACTAAGCGGAAAATCGTTTGGAGTTTCATGAACTTGAGAACGATTGTTCAGAAATATTTGACATTGTTGGATGAAGTTCTGTAGTCACGACCTTGCATAGAATTCAGTTTTAGATAGGGAGCGTCCCTAATTGAATAAAAGTCACGAAAATCGAAATATTTTTCATCGAATGACGCAATCTCGAGTGATGGTTAACAAATAAAAACATTTCGCACTTTCTTTGAATTATTGAAAAATTTCGTGGAAACACAACTCCACTTCAAGCGAAAAAAAAAAGCAAGCGCCGTCTGTGATCGCGAGAGGAGAGTCGGAAAGAAAGAGAATTCGCGAACGAAAATCACACGATCGTTGGATGATCGGGAAAACATTGAGCAAACAGAGAAAATGTTGAGCATGGTTAAGAGTCGAAGCAGTTTGAGTTGAAATCTACTTTTCATTCATGAAGATTTAGCTTAAAAGTTAAGACGTGAGTCTAAGAGGAAATCTTCATTCGTTGAAAAAATTAAATCAAGCGAATTTAAATTGTCAGTGAAAAATATTGTCGAAAAAAATTGAAACAAAAAGAATTGTGCGATCATCCTCGTTGAGTTTTCTTCAAACAAATTGTGTTTTCAAATCGAGTTTAAATAAATAAAATATAACCATGGCAGATGTCGGACATGAACTGGCCGCCATTCGCTTTGTTGTGGTAAGTGAAGATCAATTGATAATAAGTTTGCTCGCGCGGTCTTTCTTTACATTAAAATTCTTGGAGAAAAGTGAAGCGAAACGAGAAAATTCGCAGACGTCAAGATGAAGAGTTTTTTGGACGCCAAATGAAATTTTTGAGATAAAAATAAAGCGAAAGAAAAATATTCAGCAAAGCGAATATCAAACAGGCAATTCATCGAGCGATTAAACATAAATAATTCAAAATCTTGAACGAAGCTGATCGTGGAAATTGACGAGACTTCAGTCGACTCCTCGAGAAGTAAGAATTTCGAGAATCTCGGCGACGACCTTCGTCTGATGCGAAGGCGGAGAAAGAAAAAAGATTTTCGCGCTTTGTTTATGAAATTCCGCAGTTGAAGTGAAATTGATAATTTCTCATTTTTGTCGCCATGTCCAAGAAGCTTAAATGTCATAACAAAATGAAGAAAGTTTGCGATCACTGCGCAGAGAAATTCTTATGCAACCAAAGCTCAATTGGAACTCCTCTCTCGGCTCTTGAACCCGACGCCAAGATGTTTCAATTAGTCTCGGCATTCCATCAAAATGTTAATCCGAGTGTTGACAGTCCTCATTTCTCAAACGACCATCCAGAAATTGCGGAAAATGAAAACATTCGACTGGGGAAATTCAAATTGCTTCTCATCACTCGCCAATGCGATGCCACTTAAAAAATATTTTCCGCTCTGGACTAATTTCATCTTTTCTTTTTGCGAATTCTCGACCATGAAGTTTCCTTCGTCTCACTCAATTCCATCTTGTTTATGTTTTCCCAAATCTCACGTTGACGTCAAGGAATGAACGAAACTTTTCTTCTCCCGATCTCTCGCATGTCACCAACAACAAGAGCGACTTGCCAACTGAAGAGAATCTGTCCATTAATGGTCGTAAAACAAATCTCCGATCGATGACGAAAGAGTTTTTCTTCGATCGCCTACGAGATCAGCAGGAAAAATTATTATTTACGTCATGAGCTTGGAATGTTTCATTCATGAAATTGAACGTAAAGCTCGTGAAAAGATGAGAATGCGATAAACATAGGAAACAAAATTTCATGAACTGATCCCTCGACGCTGATGATATTTCATTTGCTCCCCCGCCAACCTGATGGCTCTGCTTTCACACGTAATACGAAGAGGAAGGAAAATCGATTAAACAAATCGTTATGAGTCGATCCATTTGAGATTGTGAGAAAGAAAATTGTTTTCATGTCTTGCGATGTTAGCATGGGTCGCGTGGATCGATTTGATCATCTGGAAGTCTCAAGTTCTTTGTTTCCTGTTCGACGATGATTCACTAGACTTGCAATCGGACGACGAGAGGCATGTGCCAGTCGAGCAATTTGGCGAGTGACACTACAAGTTCAAGCTGACTCATCGCCAAAGAATTTCGCTGAAAGAAAGTTTTCACTCAAACTCAAAATGTCGGAAAAACATTTTTCATGTGAAAAGTCGCATTTCTCATCAGATGGAATTTCAATGTCACAGTTTTCTTTCTGGTGTCGTCGTGGATGAGTTTTAATGCTTTCTCAGTCGGGGCAAATTAAACTATGATCTGAAGCGATGTAAGCGAACGCTTGGCGATGATCCAAAAAAAAAATCGTCTTTCAATTAAGAGCGAATCGTTTCCGTTGGGACAAAGTTGAGCCAACGTCCTAAGTTTCTTCAGCTCTCACATGCTCGATTGTTTCAATGGCAAGGTTTTGAGGAAGACTCGACCGGTAGCGACACGTGAAATCTGGCAACGCGTTGAAAGATTTTCCTCATCTCTGAAATATTTGAAAAATCTTCATTCAACAAATTAAATCCGCTCGTTATTTCTTTTGATTTATGGTCAGATACTGCAAGAAAGTTCGCGTCTCTTCATTTTCTTTTTGAAATATTTTCAATTTGACTTTTCTCTTTAACTTATCACACACAATCTCCCGTGATCAGTTTAATTACGTTGAACTTTCTTTTCTTCTCATTTTCACTTGCCACGCGTGTTCACAAAGTTGAATCGCGCGATATAAATATTTTTCATTGAGCGAAATAATTTTATTCCGCATTTGAAACAAAAGTCTTGAACTCAAATTCATTCAACCTCATTGAACTATTCTTTCAGGATTCTCCTTTGAAATCAAAAGTTGCGATCTTCAATCAAAAAGTCGATGAACACAAATCAAATCAACTTGATAATCCCTTCAGTGGCTCACATCAATCTCGTTCCCGAAGTCCAAAGCTGCTGTTAAAACCAGAAGAGTATGGAAAGTGAGTTGTAAATATTTTCGCGTTTTGAGCAATTTGTAAATTTAGTTTAATTATAGACCAAAGCCTGGATCGTTAACAGAATTCCGAGGAATGAAAGCAAACATTCAAGTTTACCAAGAGATGATCGACCTTTGTACTGTCATTCACGACGAGGGAGCACCAGTTGAGGGAGAACCAGATCTTAGAGAAATCTCATTCGGCGAACTTTTTCAAATTTACGTTCACATTAATGACAAAGTCGTTGGTCTTCTGTTAAGAGCGAGAAAACACGAGTTACTGACGTTCGAAGGCGAAGTTTTGTTCCAGAAATACCACGATGATGTTCCCATCTACTTGCTACGTCCACTGAAAGAAATTAAAGAGATCATGAGCTCGAAACAAAATGAAATCAGACGCAGCTTGAGTCCAATGCCGTGAGTTTTCCCATTAGCTACTACGACTTCGATTTAATAACGAATTTTCTCAATTTCAGTGACAACTTGTCAATTACATAAAGCAAAACAAATTTCCTGCCCTTCAATGCCGAACAAATTTCTCTCTGGTGATGAAGAAGATGATTGCTCTTAAGCTGGAGTGGATTTAAATTTAAAAGAGACCCGACTAACCATAACATTTAACTTTGAATGACATTTAACGGATTATTTCCCGACAAATTGTAAATTTAGTTAAAGCTGTAACTGGCCAATAAAAGAGGAAAAATCCTTTTGATTGAGTCGATCGTTGATTAGTTGAAAAACAAAAGACAAGATTTTCATTCAATTTTAACATTGCGTCAATATTTCTTTCTTTATTTCTTCAATGAACTTCTACAGAATTTTCACAGTAAGATGAGGATTCCTAAACACTCAAAGCTGTGTCTCGTGTTTGAGGGGGCTTGAAAATTAAATTCTACTGAGAAAATATAGACATCGGATGGAAATTCTCTCAATCACAATTTTCCTTAAATCTTTCCATCGCTTTTGCAAGCTCTGGTTAGCTTTGTATCGTTCAGGGTTTATTCATTCTCTACTAAGTTAACTGCTCTATGATTACGAGTCGATTTGACACGAGTTAAAAGATGAAGAGAAGGGAGATTACAGTGATAGCGACGATTAAAACTTAGTTTCTTGCTCTGATCAGCGTTTCAACCTTTATCTTCTTCATTTGATTAAATTTCTAATTGATTCATTATCATTCGAACTTTTGATAGCCGGAAACTCAATACAATTTGGTTTTTTAGTGAGCAACGTTCCACTTCATTTAGACATCGTTGATTTAGCATTTCTGGCACTTGATTTCTTCAAAACTTTTTCTGAGAGAAATTCTAAATGGAAATCACTCACTTCACAATGGAAATCATTTCGAGGACAAAACATAAAATAAATTCATCACCGTCCGTGCCGCTGATCAAACAAACGAGACGAAGCATAACTTAAAAATTACTTAAAAACGCAATTAAAATTCTTAAAACACTTTGAGTGCAAAACTGGGGAAAGAAGATATCAACTTAAAACTTAAATAAACTTTTGGTTTCATGCATTAACGAAGGAGTTTTTTTTTTTCTTTTAATAAAATATGAGACTGCTTAGCGCTGAGTGAGCTTAAATGTTGATTTGTCAAGATTTCCGAGGACGAGGTGGAATATCATCTAAGTTTTCATAAGCTGCAAAGAATGTGTCCTTTGAGAAATCGGAGAATCATTTTCAGTGGCGTACCAAACCTGATGAATTGTAGTCGGAAATGAGCGATCGCGATGGCGGAATCGGCACGGGTCTGTGGTGAAACGGCAATGGCTCAATTATGCCTGATGGCTGTATAGCGCTGCTGTGGTTGTATAAACTCATTTGACTGATTGATTGCTGCAGTTGGGGACTGCGAATGTCATCGTACCTGGAAAACAAAAATGGGAAGGAGAATTTTTACTATTTACGATTCAGAACAGTCGACGATAATAATTGAGCAAATTAAAATTTCATTCACATATCATCGTAACTAAGTTGATTTGCTTCCGTATGACGCGACAAGCATTAACTCGAGGTCATATTGGGTCTATGAGTTTGTGATGAAACTCTTCGCTCTCAGGGGGACATTGATCACTACTCGATTGACTTCTAGGTCAAGGCCAAGTGAGTAAGAAAATTAAGTTTTCAAGTAAGAAAAAAAGTTGAAAAATTAACTTTAAACGAGCGAAAAGTCTCTATCGGAAGCTTTTATTAGAATCAAGGCAGATAACTTAAACATAAACCTCTCGATTAAATGCGACATACTTAATGTTTGTGTATTCTCGTCCAAGCTGAGCGCTTTGCTGCTCCGCTTTCTTCCTCTGAAGCTTCGTTTGGATGTAATGCTGAACGGCGTAATAAACAAACTTATACTGGGCCTCAGTCTGAACCATTCCAGATCTTTGTGATCGCACCATCTGGATTGTTCGATGAATATCGATCTCACAGTCGAGTCCTTCTCGATCGATCTGATCAAGAATCATATCGATGACTATGAAAGTACCAGTTCGACCGATTCCAGCTGAGCAATGAACGCAAATCGGGCCCTGAATAAAAGTAAAAACAAATAATTAAACAGACTCGTGATGAGATGTTTTGTTTAACTTACGGGATTGATTCCATCGCTCATCAGTTGTTCCTGTCGTGCATTTACGTCTTGAAGGAAATTGAGCACACATCCAGGATCAGTTGGAACACCATGGTCAGGCCAAACAAGGAAATGATATTGAAAAATCTTTCTTTCTTCTCTGCCTCGCCATGAGAACAAAAGTTCTCTCAACGTATAATCATTGGTGGAAGTCTCACTGAGACAAGTGACTTTAGCTGGTCCCCATTCTTGATGTTTGCCCGGATCGGGCCAGTACTTTTCGCATTTCTTCTTCGTTCTTTCGATCTCCTTCGTAGTCATAACAATCACTCGACTATTCTCTTGCCAAATCATGTTCCAGAAATCAACGATTGTGTTAGGCAGACAACCTTGCGTTGCGATGTACGTTTTGCTGATAAAATCATCGTTCTTCTTAGTCGTCATCGCTGACATTGCACTGAAGTTACTTCGAATCGAGGATAGCGATTCATTTCTCCTATGCTTGTTACCACTTCCGTCGATAGCACATTGCACACACGTTTTGTTCAGAAGTTGACAGTTCGAGCATTTGCCATGATTGGTGAGTGTTGCATACGATGTGTTGAGATTTTCGAGTGAAGACATCGACATCAAATCAGCGTTCTGGTCGCCCTCGAGTGGACGAATGTAATTCGCGTTGATGTATTCAGCGCCAACTGATGAATGGTCGATATCTTTCAGTTTTACTCTTGTGTGATCGACTGAAGAAGACAAATAAAGAAAAACGTTACTCATGAGAAATGACAAATAAGGGATCGAATAATGCAAATGATCTAACGCCCGAACAGCTACCAATTCGATTGCCTTGACATTGAAGCAATTGCAGTTCGATTTAACTGTTTTGTGTTAAATGCATCGCAACAGCAAATGCAACAACAAGAAACATGATCGTCAGCAACACCGCAGCTACTTACAAGGTAAAATGTTTTTGTAGCGATTTTTGCAACGATTCTCCAGCTTCTGTCCTTCGTTGCGAGAGAACGAGTGTCTACATTCTTGTTGCTGTAATGATTCAAACTCCTCCCAAAAGCCGCCTTTTCCGAAGCCGAAACAAGTTCCTGGGCCGTGTTCTCGTTGAAGGATCTCGACGCGTGCGTCAATATTTGCTGCGGTAATGCGAGTGGCGTTGAAGGGATGGCGGAGGTTCACAACAGTTCCCGATGTTTCCACCATTGGATTTTTCTTGTAATGCTCGATGAGCTCGCCTAGCGTTGCAAATCTTTCCCCACCACCAACGTCATATTTGTTTTCCTGCGAAATTCAGAGCGCGATGTGTCATTGAGTCAACTAATTCAATGAAATTTCCTTAATTGTCAATCTTACCTGCCAACGGATCATCACATGCGTCACTTTGTCTTCATTCCTGACAGACAACACGTAATCACCTGGCTTCGATTGAGATTCACGTACGAGGAACGATCCATTACGGCCGCGTTCGAGTATTAGTTTTTCAGCGTCACGTCCTGATAAATTACCGTGAAACCACCTAAAGAAAGAAAGGGAGGGAGAAGAAATTAGTTTAATTGATTGACAGAAGTCGAGTAAAACAAGACTTTCAATAATTTATCGTTCTCCCTTTCAATTAGCGTCGTCGTTTTGATGTGAACACCGTAAAATATTAATAAAGTTCAACAAATTCTTTTCGCGTTGAAATCACAACTTTAAATGAAAATAAAAAATTGTATTCGCCTTTCCCGATCAGACTGTTTACATCGAAGTGAGCGCGAGAAAACAAATTAAATGAAATCCCCTCTTGATATTCCGCTCACCTGATCTGATCTGGCGAGAAGAAAAAAAGCTAACCCGACCGCAACGTGCGAGATGATAGAAAAGTCATTAACGAGAGAAAAAGGGGAACGTCGTTGATGGAAGCTCAATGCTCATGCACTAAGCTGTTTTCGCGAAAGCAAAATTTACGACCCGGCATTCAGGATTTAAAAATTTTGTTTTTCGTTTAATCTAAATATTTGTAAACCGGTTCGAGTATCAATCTCGCGAGGTATTTCGCCTCTTTGCTCATCAGATTTTATTGCCCTCAAACACTTCGTTTATGTCTTTCAGTCTTCTCACTGAAATTATCTGTGAGAGCTGAATGACTTGGGAAAACAAGCTTCGAGTTGCTAATAAATAAAGTTACCACGAAATGCTCTAAGATATATCGAAATATTCCCATATTTGGCTTTGTCTCACTGTTCACATAGCCACGAGAAATTTTCTCTGCTTTTGGGTGAAAATATTTGATTAAAGTGGAACGATGTTTATCCCTAAACGCAATTAGCAGTAAATCACATGAGTCAAAAAAATAATGAGCAAGTAAATAAGTCGCATGGCCGAGACTGATTGACTCGGAAACTCGTTTAATGACGTTTAACTATTTCTCTATGTAAATACTAACTCAGCATCCACGAATTCCTTTAGGTTATTGTTGATTTTCTTAAATGTCGGTGCTGATGCCTCGATGAAGTCGCGACTGACACTCTTCTCGTCGTCCATTTCATAGAACTCATCAAATTCATCATCGTCTTGGCAGACATTAATCACAATTTTGTGTCTAGCAATAGCACGATCCGATTTGTCTGTCTTATCACCAAACAGATGATTTCTATTTATCTTTATTCGGTCGTCATGCATTGTTGTCAGAAGAGACTTGCGTCTTGTGTTGTTTTTTCGTTGTGAAGCTTCTCTCAGACCGTCGTCTGTTGACGTTAAACTGTTCGATCGATACTTCGACGTACCGCGACCGATTAAATAGTTTTCAATAAATAAATCACGATTGACTTCCGTCGTATTATAATTGCAATCACACGAGCACGCACTGCCTTCGTCTTCGCCACTGGTCGATGACCGTCTCGACGAATTTTTTGTCGGTTTCATGTAATTGATTGTGTTTAGCGAGTTACTCACTTTCATCGCATACTTCTTTAACATTTTTTTTTAATTATTTTTCAGACTGTTCTAAAGTAAACTTAACGCGACAACCTGTTGCCACATAACACGTCAAAAAATTTCGCAGAAAGTTCTGTGTTGTCTCCACGTTTTCAAACTAAATTCTGTTGATTCATTTCCAAAAAATCCGCCGACACACTTTTTAGCATTTCATTAGGCACCAAATTCTCTGCGTTACAATTAAATCAGTTTTTGCGCCGCAAGCTTTCTGTGCTCGCTCGCTTTGTCGTTTAATATAAAATATTTGCGTTGGCGTTGATCACTTTGATTGGATCATCGATCCATCCGAGATAAGCGCCACACGCGAACTGCTTGACTTTTTAAAAAATGCTTTCAATTCTTTCTACTTTCAAATGCCAAAGAAAATTTTCATTTAAGAACTTTTCTTTTCGCGTTCCAATTGACGACTGAGAGGTTCTATAAAAAGTTTTGTGTTGTTTGACGATCTGTTTCTCACTTCGAAACATCTTTTCGCGACGACTCAGAAATCAATAAAATATTTATTTTGGTCTTAGTGGTGTGCAAAGACTTTGCCTCGGATCTCTTTCCGATCCACCTGTGTTTGTGCGTCGCGACATCTAAATAACTTCAGGTGGGGATAGATGGAAGTGAGCGTAGCGTTTAAGACTCTCTGTTGACATTCTCACAAGCGTCTTACGACGCACATTTCTGTGCGCTTTTTCAAAATGAGCAAAGCAAATAAAGCTTCGATCTGACGCAAAATTTGAGCTCTGACTTTGAGCTTTAACTTAGGTTAAATCTTCCATAAATTTCTAAGAAGCTTTTAAAGCAAAATTTATTAGTCAATTTGTTTACAAATAAGAAACTGAAGCATGCAAATGCACGCGAATGAGTCCGCGAGAATAATGAATGGGAAACTTTTGACTTTAAATGGAAGAAAACCTGTTGCGTCTGCTTTGCGGTTTTTATTTTATTTGCGCTACTACTCGCCAAACCCTTGGTCATTAAATCAATCGAAATTGACTAATTTAATGCTTTAATTAAGTTGTTGACGTTGAAAAGTCGCAGGGAAGCCGCGATGATATCACATAAACGTTTTGCGTTGAGTTTTATTAGTCAAACGGCTGCACTTGACTTAGTTGTTAAAAAATATTTGTCAGCGCACGTGAGCGTTCCTTTGTGAACCGCAAATTTGTTTTGTAACCAGCCTAAGCTTCAGAATTTTCAACACAAATGACATCACGAGCATTCTATCTAGTCAACAAGTACAAAGTTCTGGAATCGAAGAGGAAGCAGACCATCAACAATACAAAACTCTTTTCAAAGGAATCAATGTGACTTTCACGTCCACCTACGTAGACCGCCTAAAATTAAGTGTGCTTGAAATAGTTTCTGCGTTTCATTGAGAACAGAATCTCCATCTTTGATCGTCGACTCCCCGAAATCAATTAAATTATTTTGAAAAAAAAAACCAAACGCTCCATTCACAACTGAGGGAATCAACATTGGCAAGTTTTCCATTTGAATTTACATAATCTTTCGAGTTCGGAAATATTTTGAAGTTGTTTACGAGCTTTTTTAACATTAATTTCCACGACTCTGCTTTTTATTGCTTTCAGCTTGTTCCAACAAATCAAACTTCATAGATATTGCGTGAGTTAATCGAAAGAGATTAAGATAAATCTCAAATTTCATTGGCAAATCCAGAAACTTTTCTTTCTTCAAATCAATTCTTTTTAAATCGAATACGAGTAACTCCACGTTGGAGTGCTAAAATATTTATTTACCAAATCAATTCTAGACTCTTCATTGTTGTTAGACTCTTAAAAGGTTTTTTTATTTCGTAAATCGCCTCGCGTCGCATTAAGTTTCAACAAGCATGGAAGCTCAAGTTTCTGTTAAGTAATTATTGACGAGTGAAACACTTAATTGGAGTTTCCGACATTCACAGAGTCGCTCAATTAAATGGCAATGACGTTCGTATCGCTTTCATCTGGTGAATTGTTGTATTCTTGTTCAGTCTGTCAGATGCTTGAAGCAGGGCTTTTGAATTTTAAAAGAATTCCGAGATTTATTACTAAGAGCTGTTACAATGCTTGACAATCGACACGTGCGAGGTACTCTAGAAACTTTTATCTCTCGCTTAAACTATTGAATTACGTTCAAGCAGCTTAGGTGCGAAATGATTGCGAAACTCATTTGGTTAAAGCTGTTGACAGGGTAGAGAGAAGAAAAGTATTGAGAAGTTTATCAAAAAGTCGTTTTTTCTTTCAAGAAAACCAATCGGGCAAGACGCCGGGAAGCTAATTTATTGCTAAACATTCCACGTTCGTAGGATTCCCGTATGCTGATCAAGCATTTAAATGTGTTTCAATAGTTTTCATTCTGCTTTTTCGTATGGAAATATATTTAGCTCTGTCTCTCGTGTCTCTGACTTCCAGTGAAGCGCATTGTCGACAAAATTAATTCAGTTTTTAACGCTCAAGGTCGACTCATCACGATGTCACTATGAGAAATTTGTTGTCGACTTCTCCTGAAATTTTCCCATTGCATGATGAGAATGTTGATTCCATCAGAATTTTAAATTAAATTAAAATGACTCAGAGATGATCAGATCGCTTCCGATTAACAAGCAACGAAAAAATTATAAATTTTGTCCACGCGATTGAATTACGGCATCGAAAAAATGCAACTCACGATTGCGAGACGTTTCTTTTAATAATTCACTTAAACTCACCTTTCGGTTGTTGGTTCCACAGCGCAACTAAGTGGTTGCTTCAGCTCGATTACAACGCTCGTTTTCTTTTCTCTCAATTGCCCGGGATTCTCCATGTAATATTGAACAAGCTCAGACAATGTTGCAAATTTCTCGCCTAAAGATGACCGTTAAAGGACAAGCGGGAGAAAATATAAATAAACAAAGAAAATTATTAGTCATTCACGCGACGCGACGAAGAGAGTGAATCAAATTTTTGATTAATCGTCTGTCGCCGTTAATTCCGACATTTGGCATCAACCCACCTCCGTAAAGATCGAAGAAATCTCCATTGTTTTGAATCTTGATATGGGTAACCTCCTGCCCTCGTCTCACTGAAAGCGTGAATGCACCAGGATTAGACGAAGAGAGGCGAGCTAAGAATGAGCCATCGAATCCACGATCCAGCAACAGCTGTTCAGCTTCGACGCCAGTTATCGCTTGATGAAACCACCTGGAATAGAGATTGAAGATTAAATTGAAAGCCGTTCCCAGAGTTTTTCCAACAAACGATAATAACTCGTGCGAACTTTAAAGCGGGTCGCTCCCATTTCAATTGACGGCGGGGCTTTTTCAGATGAAGCCGTAAAAACGATCAAACAATTTAGTCGCAATCTCGTGCAATCTAAACATCATCAACGAATGAGACCAAACTTACTATTTCCATCGAGCGCGAGAAAGAGATGAAAGAAAACTTGATGGTTGCGCTGTGATTCGCGTCGCGAGAACAAACAAAAGTTTCAGCAATTCCATTTCGTTTTCAATTTATAGAAAGGCTTTTAATCAGGGAATGGATTTGGACTACGTGGAACACGAAATTCTGCTTGAGCTCTGGGAACAAAATCTTTTTTTTCTTCCGGATAAAAAGCCCTAACAAGAATAATGAAAGGAACAAGATTTGCATCGGATCCCATGCAAAATAACAAACCAGATCGCAGATGAATGTGGAGAAATTGAAAAACGCTCGTCCAGCAGCTGTTGCACGAATCTATCGTTTGGCCTTCAAACTTAGATTTACTTTACATCTCCGATTACGAGAAAGAGTGAGAGAGCGACGAAGCTCAGTTTTCCCTTTGCGTTTTTCTCACGTTGCTAACAGCACAATCTGCTCGTTAGAAGTGAGTTTTGAGCTGCGACGGTATTCGGTATCTTATCAAAACGGCCAATTAAGCCGTGAATTTTGCAAATTTTACGCGAGATTCTGAAGGCCAACGAGAGAGAGGAAGATGGAGATGAGAATCGTAAATTGGGTCATCACGGAACAAATGCAAGCGGAACCTTGAATGGAACTGCAGAGATCTTTCCATTACCAAGTCAATAATCTCTTGAGTAACTTGATGAACAATATTAAGCAATCCCCGACTAATTGTGAATAGCGAGACTTTTTGTTGTTGCTCGTTGCACATTTTTTCTTATCGAAAACTTTCTTGTCTAAGACGATTTTGCAGTGCAAAACATCATGAAATCTGATAAGAAAGTAATTAGTGTCTGTCACTACGAACTTACCTTCTCGAATTCATTTAAAGCTTCAGGGAAGGTCTCACTCAACAAAAAATAAAAAGCACTGAAAGTTTTCTTTTGAAACTTCTGACTCGATGAGCTCTAAATCAACATGACTCGACACTTAAAAGATGTTTTAGTGATTCTGTGAAAGCTTAAACTACTAATTTGAATCACTAATTATTTAAGCAACACAAAGCTTAGTCGCGCTCGCTTGAGTTCTTTAAGGAACAGAATATTTTTGCAGTTTTGCAGAGAACCACCAGATGTCGCTCAAACTCACAAGGGAGCAAAACTGCGAAACGGTTTATTTTGTTTTGGTTCTGAAGAATTTCAATTAAAATTAGAAATGCCGCTGTTCGAGACAGTTTTTCAAGAAAAGCCGACAATAGTTTTTGAGATAGGCTCGGTCTACTCAAAGTAAGATTGAAGTTTGATTTTAATAAGTTCGATTTGTAATTTTAGTATTTTTTCAGAATTGGATTCTGCGGCGAGGCTTATCCTCGTTTTATTCTTCCAACAGAGATCGAATCAATGCGAGATATCTTGAAGAAGTCTGAAACAAGTCTCTATGATCAAACGGCTGCGTTCTTCACGAAAATATTTTTCAAGTGAGTCATCCAATGTTTTCTTGAGCTTCTGTCTTCTCAAACTATTCCTTAGATATCTTCTCGTGAGTCCAAAAGATCGCAAGATTTCCATTGTGGAATCTGTGCTGACACCGACAGTCATCCGAGAATGCATCTCAAAGGTTTTATTTTTCCACTTCGAGGTGTCGTCAGTTTTATTTCTTCCGACGCATCTGGTTGCACTTTCAACCCTCGCCATCGATACTGCAGTTGTAGTCGATTTGGGATTCAAGGAAGCAACAGTAATTCCAGTTTACAGTGGAGTTCAAGTCTTGAATACATGGCAAGCCCAACCACTTGCAAGCGAAGCTGTTCACGATGAAATTAAAGCAAATTTAATTCTCAACGGAGTCAAGGAAGAAATCTTGTGTGATCGTGTAATCGAAGACATTAAAGTTCGAACATGCTTCGTCACAAAGCATTCAAGAGCACAATCTTTCAAGAACAATGAAGCACTTCAGCCTTGTCCTGATGTCGATTATCCAGTCGATGGCTATGACGTCATCAAAGTTCCTGGATTACTTCGTGAAATTGCATTTGAAGTTCTTTTCCCTCAAGACAACGATCATCTTGGGTTACCTTTCATCATTCTCGATTCAATTTTCAAATGTCCAGTCGACACACGAAAGGAGCTGGCTAAAAATATTGTTCTGATCGGAGGCACAGCAAGTGCTCCTGGTCTAGTCGCAAGACTCAAAAGTGAGCTTCTTAAACTAATCGAATCAGATTATTACAAAGATCGATTGTTCGTCAACGAAGTAATGTTCCACACAGCACCAGCTAAACCAAACTTCACAGCATGGCTTGGTGGCTCTATCTACTCTTCAACTGAATTCTCCACAAACTCAATCACACGTGAAACTTATTTGAAAGATCCTAAGATTCCAGATTGGATCACTTTCGAGAATGCCGGTCCTCGATCACAAGGTTGAACACTAAATTTGCAATAAAGTTTCGCTTTTATTTATACTTTCCAATGCTAAATGACGTCTTTTGTTAACAACTTCTAAGCAGCTCAAAGACCCTGCTGGAACTTCAATTCAGTTTGTTGTTTCCTCATTTCCTCCTGCATCTCCATAGCCCTCTTTTTATATTCATCAGCCTTCGTCTCGTTCTTATCCGTTCCGTCGCCTCTCGAATACATTTGAGAAAGATTAGCACAGGCATACATATTTTTGAGCTCGCAAGCTCTAGCCGCGTAATCAAAAGCCTTTTTCATGTCCTTTTGCACAATAAATTCGCTGGGATCAGCAGTTACTTTCTTATCCATGTTTTCCTTCTTTAAGACTCCAGAGATATGCATCCCCGAAAGGTAAAAGCAAGCCGTTCCGTTGTCCATTTTGCAGCTTTTAGTGAGAGACTCAAATCCTTTCATCACGTCGCGTTCAATTGAACTTGTCATCGACTTGCTGACCATAATCAAACCAGAGTGAAGGCAACAGTCTCCATCTTTGAGCTCACAACCTTTCTCGTAATATGTATAAGCTTGTCTAGGATCTCCTTTCTCGTTAGTCGATGCTTTTCCTTTGCCGAGAAAACTGTAATGACCGAACTTTAAGCAACTCTTTCCGTAGCCGTAATCGTCACAGTTGGATCTGTACACCTTTGATGCTTTCTCGAAGTCTTTCTTGATACTTTCGAGATAGTCGCCGAGTAGATGACAAACTAAAACCGAAAAATATTTATTATCAAGAAATTTACATCATTTTCAAATTATCTCACCTTCAGGCTTCTTCTCACTGTAACATCCGAATCTGTATTCGATTCCAAGCTTCTCGATGTATTCTTTTACATCAGACTCTGATTGTAGGTCGAAGGACATCGTCAATTTCGTTTAAATTCAGTTTTTGTGAATTCAGTTTTTAATATTTTTAAGCGAATGAAGATGCCCCGTCGATTACGACTTCCTAATTACAAATTCACAGCAAAAGCGTTTGTTTACATCTGAAAAAGCAATGCCTCTAATAATTATTTGTGGCTGTCCTGCAAGTGGCAAAACGACGAGAGCGAACGAGCTTCGTGAATTCTTTGAGACTCAGAAAGAGAAGACTGTTCACGTCATCAGCGAAAATGAAATCGTGAAGAGTTCTGGGATGTCAAAGAATGAAATTTATGGAGAGTCTAGGCTAGAGAAAAATATTCGAGCTGACTTAAAGTCGAACAGTCTCAGAAAGCTGAACAAGAATGATATCGTGATAATTGATGGCGGTAATTACATCAAAGGTTATCGATACGAAATTTATTGTGCCAGCAAGTCAGTTCGGTAAGAACCCTCAATCTACTTTCTTCTTTCTAATCTTAATAAGTTTCTTTAAAGATCGACACAGTGCACAATTCATTGCGCTACAACGAAGGAGAAATCTTGGGAGTTCAATGAAAGCAGAGACGATTCATTCTCAAGGGAGATTTTTGATGCTTTGTGGATGCGATTTGAAGAACCGGTATCGACAAATCGCTGGGATGCTCCACTCTTTGCTGTGACACCTGAGGATCAATTGAACTTGGAAGATATTTACAGTGCGCTCTACGAGAAGAAACCTCCACCTGCCAATCAATCGACACAACACGCTCCAACTCAATCGACAAACTATTTGTATGAGCTTGATCGTTTAACTCAAGATATCGTAGGAGAAATTACATCAGCAAGAAAACTCGGAGCGCTAGGTCCAGTAAAAATCAAGAACTCAACAGAAACTGTGAACATCTCAGCAGACATCAACGCGAGTCAACTTAATCGAATGCGACGACAATATCTTAACTACAGCAAACAGCACATTGACACAGCCGGTGATCTTACGAAGGCTCCAACACTTTTTGTACAATATTTAAATTCAGTTCTGAGTGAATAGTAAATTTTTATTGTAATTTAGAAAAAAAAAATGAATTTTGTGAACCATCACGCAAACAAGGAAACTTAAGACTTTTGTGACTGCTGCTGTTGAGCGAGCTTTTCTTTCTTTGCAGCCTCTTCCTCTGCTTGAATCTTCTCATACTTGGCAATCAACGCATCAACTTCTGTGTTGCTAAGCACCTTGATCTTCGTTACATTGCCATCGCGGGTCAAAGTTGACATTTCAATTTTTTCTGAAGTCAACTTTGTCATGTCGAGCGTTTTGCTGAGCACTTTTACGGCTAAGTCTTCAGCTTGAGTCAATGAGATTGGATTTTCATTGAGTTCTTGTTTGAGAACCGAAACTGCAGCCTAAAAGATTTATTCAAATTATTTTTGATCTTTGAGCTTCAAGTCAAAACTTACCGCAGCATTGTTGCCAATGCAAGTTGCTTTCCATCCACTGTAGTTACCGCTTGGATCCGATTGATACAATTGATAGCCGTAGTGCTTATCCCACCCCATGTACAAAATCGAGACACCAAAAGGACGCTTGCCTCCGTATTGAGTGTAAGCTTGCTTAACATCACACAAGGTAGAGACCAATTGTTCAACTGGAACTGGTTCGTCGTATTGTAATTGATATCGCTGAGCGATGACTCGCAACTCGTTGGTAAGAACATTTGCATCGGCTGTGATTCCAGCAACCGAACAAACCATGTCTTCATTCAATCTGTAGATCTTTTCAGAGAAAATGCAGTTATCGAGAAGCTTGTTGACGTTGCGACGCTCAGCGGCTAACAAGATTCCATCTTTCGCTAAGATTCCCAAACAAGTTCCAGCATGAGAAATAGCTTCCATTGCGTACTCGACTTGATACAATCGTCCTTCCGGCGAGAAAATAGTAGTTCTTGAATCATAACGGCGAGCCTAAAAGAAGTTGAGACGGTGAATTGACGAAAATATTTTTCGATGATTTGCAGTTTCTTCGTCGAGGTTACTTTCAACTAAATCAAGAGTAACTTGATGATTTCGATCTTGTCCTTACCATTTTGTAATGCTGCTAGTTTATTTATCACTTAAAATGTACTCAACTCTTTTATTTCAGCTTAAAATCAGAGATTTTGCAAATTAACAATTGTTTAAAGTTAAACCTCGTTTCTTGCGACAATATAAACTTCACTCGAACGGCAAAAAGTATTAACGAGGTTTTATTTTAAAAATTTGTTGGCCGTTGAATACTTTTTAATTTTTGCTGAAACTGCAAGAAATTCCTTTTGTCATCAATCCATCTCAGTTCATTGTGTGGAGGTTTCATCTGCTGATATCGCCATAATTATTATGTCAAATGAGGATACAATTTCTATTGTTCGATACCTTTTGACTCATCATTTTGACAGAACTGTGAGGTCACAGTAAATATTTTATGTGAAGTTATAAAAAGCATGAAAATGTGTCTCGATTGTGTAGTTTCGAAAAGTTTGTAAAGGAAATGTTAATCTCATGAGACCGATAAAATTGAATTGGCCTATTTGCAAAGTATTGCAGCTAGAGCTATGGCGAGACTCATCCTCCCTAAATATTATTTTAAGCATGAAACCGGGTAAAGAAATAAACGTTGAAAGTTTATTTCATTGAATTTTCTTTCTGTTGTAAATAAAATTTCTTGACCTTTCTCTCCCCAAAGCCTTTAGTCAGAACCGTCATTTAGTCAGTTTGTGAAAGACTGTTGACCTTTTTCTCTTTTCGGACGCAGTCGAAAATCGTTATCAAGTAGACGAAAAAGTTATCTGCCGGAAAAATTGCTTTTATAATCTGTTGGAAGGATTTTTTTTGAATTTTAATTAATAAAGATCACGAACAATTTGTTTTGATTGAGCTTGATTATTTGAACATCTGAATGGATGAGACTTCTCCTGATCATCTTTAAGTTCATCGTTTGGAAATGTCGTTGGGTCAATCTTGTCGTCCTTTGTTGCTGTCACTGAATAATTCATATTACTTTTAATGTCACCCTTTCTGTTGTTTGTCGCTCGCTTTTGTCCTCCGGTTTGCTTTACCAACTCGTCTTGACGATGAATTTTAATGACTGTTTCCTCTAAATAGCGAACGCGTTTCACGAGAGTCGGATCTTCATCTTTCTTATTGTCTTCTGGTTCTGTCAACGCTCTCTGATCATCATTATTGTCGAATATTTCATTCAGTTTTTGTTCAGCTGAGAGCGACGACGCTAACGGTGGCCGAGCGGAGCTCAACAAAGTTTTACGTTGCAGATCTTTCAGATCAAGGAACCAAGTCTTCTCGAGACTACGAAGACGATGCGCTATTTGTCCACATTCGGCTAATAGCTCAACATCCGCGTTCCTTTCGTCGTCTTCGTCGAACATTCGACTGAACTTTTAAAAGCTTTTGATGCTCGAAATCGATGTTCTTCCTTTCTCGCTTAAACTTCCGTCCTCTCAAACTTTCCCCGTGATGCTTGATGAAGGTTTCAACAAATCTTCTTCTTCTTCTTTGAAGCTTCCTTTCAAGCCTCAAAACATTCCGTCGTCGTCCAACTGCTCTGCGGAGAGAAAGATAAATCAAAAAATCTAATTAGTTAATTAAGTTAAAAAAGCGCGATGAAAAAAATATCGTTTGATTATGATAAAGCAGAATTTAAGGTTCAAGATGACAAAAGCTCGTTGAGGATGACATCGAGCCGCTAATGAAAAATTGAAAGTGCCACATTTAGAAAGTTTACAAAACCTAATTAATTCGCAAAGGGTTTGCCCTTGAAAATCCATCACCTTCAGGCCCTTTCTGGGAAAGTTTTGAAGATTTTAATCTAAAAATATTCAAAAGATGAAAGTTTGTTTGTTTTTGAAGTTCGTAATCTCATTTCAGAAATCAAAACTGAGAACATTTCATTTCAGTTTGAGCTTTAAGCACAAAACTTGCTCAGGGAATAAGCTTTTGACGTTTTCATAAAATAAATATTTTCCCCAATTGCATTTGCAGTCGAAGTCGCTCAGGGAAACTCAATTTAAAGTCAATCAATTTCAGGTTTTTCCATTCAACAAACTTTTCAATTGATTTAAATTGAAAGCGAAAGTTTTAATGATGTGACAGAAAAGCTTAAGCAGCTCTTGTTGAGGATGAGCAGCAATTTGCAATGATCTAATGTAAATTTCTCCTTGCGTCGTCAATCTCTCGGTGTTACCTTTCAAACGATATCCTTTCAACTCTCAAGGAGTCCTTTCATCCACTCTTTATCGCTCTCTCGCCCTCAAAAGTAGATTTTCATGTTCCACCGAGAGCATGCATCATTTCGATGAATCTAAGCTCACGAAGGGGATATTACGTGATTCCCGAGCTAGAGACCATTGTAGCACGTCATAAAATTTGTTTAACTCCTTCTCAGAATTTATCTTCTGTCGTTCTTTATTGAGAAAAATCTCTGACGGAGAATTCTTTATTGGCGGCAATAAATCTTCTTTGCAACGAGATGAATAGTTTCACACATGGAAAGTTATTATCCTTCGAAATCTTCAAGGAAATCCCCGAGGCGAGTTCGGGAGAAAATAATCTTAAAGTTCACAATGGATTCTGAATCTCAAAAATTTTCCATGAATATTGAACGAGGCAAAAGCTGCTTCGCTTCAACTTTACCATTTACATTTAGAATTCATATCGTCGCGCAATTAAATGATGTCGAAATTTATTATGCATCCGACTGTTTTGACAATTGGAAATTCGCCGTCAGCCATCGGAAATTATTCATTTTACCATCAAATTTTTCAACTCATTTAATTGATGAATAATTCATAAGATGCTCCCTGTCGCGTTGCAAAAGTTCAGTAAAGTGTGGGAGGAACAAGGAAGGAAGTTTGCTCAACATAGTTTGAATTGTAGGCTTCTTGATTAAAAAAAAAACTCTTTTTTTTTCGTAATTAAAAGTCATCAATTGAGCAAGCCACAGGAATCCACAGCAATTTTGTTTCGCTCGTAACTAATTAAACTGCGGTCGATCTGAACGAGGAAATATGTTGCCAAGGCCTCTCAAAATACGTGTCTCCCGGGACCACTGAAAGCTTTATTGTTGTTATTGCTCAATGCAATGTTAATAAGTCCGCGAATGTCGTCAGTCTCCTTATTACTGCCGCAGTGGATGCTCGAAAATAAAAATGGCAACAAATTGGAACTCAACACGTAGCCATCGTATTGCTGCTGTTTATTATTTTATCTTAAAGGGCATCCTACTGAGAAGGGATATTTCAGGACGGCAATAAATTCATAATGAAAGCGTACACATGCTCGAAAACAAGAATCGTGAGCGTGACATGCAATGAGTTAGAGTTTAGAGGTCAATGTTGTCGTCAGAAGATTTGATCGCGTGAACTTTCTCCCAAAGGTGATATCGACTTGATGAGCAACGAGCTTAAAGCGCAACATGTTGTTGAATAATTAAAAGAGATTAGCGATAGAAATTTTAATGAAAATTTGAATGAATGAAAGAGAAATAAGTTTATCGCAGAAACTTTCGAAAACTTAAAACAAAGAAACACGTTCAAGCAATCCGACGAGATCCAACAGATTTGCTAACTCAAATGAAACTGAAAACGTTATCAGCGAGAAGAATAAAAGTTTCAGAATATTCATGAACCTTTCGTGTCTCAACTACAGCGCATGACGGCAAATGTGACATGTCTCTGTGACAACCAAAGCTTCTAATGACGATGACGCCAACAACGTCGATGATGATCGAACAAAGTTCAAAGCAATAAATTCTCTTGCACATTTTCCCCGGTCAAGGATATTCATTTAATTCACGAGGCTTTGAATAATTGGAGTGAGAGAATTCTCATATCAAATAGAAAAGTATATGACAAATTGAAAACTAAACTTTAAGCTTTGCTTATTTGAATTAAGTTCTTATTTAAATATTCAGGACTTTCATTCGTTTCAAGATTAAATCAAACAGAAAAACAATTAAAACCCATTTTCCCAACAAAGCCGCAGAGAGAGAAGAAAAGCAAGGAAAGGGAAATGATATTGAATAATTTTCATTGTTTGCTTTTGATGGGAGCTCGAGAGAGCTTTAAGATGTCAACACTGAGCTTTTCTTTGTCAAGCTTTTTTCAAAGGAAAGAAATTAATTACAAAAATTTAAAGCTTCTCAAGTTAAATGCAATCACATTAAGCTTTCCGTTGAGAGAGGATGCAGAAACTTTTAATTAAATCGGAAGTAACAGTTTTAAGCGAAAAACATTTTGCAACAAACTTTTCACTTTAATGATGAGATTAAAATGTAGAAATCATTTAATGGTTGAGAGACAAGACAAAGAACGTCAGTGTTTGTGGAAAAAATTAGTTTTTGATGAGGGAAGAGCTGAGAACCTTGGAAACATTTTATCTCCTTTGAAAAATAAATTTGCTAAGAGGTTTTGAAATTTATTTAACTTTCCTTACAAATTATTCTCCTCTGCCATCACGTCGTTTTCAAATAATCCACAGCAGACATTGTCATTAGTCGGTTTCTCTTATGTAACGAGGCTAATTCAATTTAAACTTTGAATGACCGTGTAAGTGCAACTCGACTGTGTCATGTCGAAGTTAAGTTCATCAACCTCGAGCTTGAAGAGATTCTAATGTTTCGACGAGACTTGTGAGCTCGCGACATTGTCGACTGATACTCGGCGTGAAGGAGAGAAGAGAAAAACTAGAACGAATCGAGAAATCTCTGGCGTCGTGTCTACAAATTGATCTTCGCCTGCTGGTTCTCTATAATTATTGATCGATAATCGAATCTCATTTGAATGATTTTTTTTTGCGTCTAGCTTAGCTTAGCGCCAGCTGAGCCTTGATTTGTTGCTAATGTCGAAATGTGACATTACAATAATTCAATATTTTTATTCCTTCTTGAGATGTGTTCGTTCGTTCGCTTAACAATGAATAAAGTTTCTCTTTATCATCTTTAACTTCCAGAATCAGAATGGAGCTGTTCGTGTTAGCGCTCGTTCACAAACATTATTGAAACATTTATCTGAATACAGAAAGAATTCTTTTGAAACGAGTTCTTTCTTATCAAACTACAAACACTCTCAAATCGCATCCGAATTCGTAATTGTTCGCTGTAAATCCCTCAAATTGATTATCAAAAGTTTACTTTGCTAGATTGCGAGCCTCTTAAGCTTTTGAGTGCTGTGATTTCTGTTGCTATCTGTTAAATTGAATCGCTAAAAGATTTGACGATGACGTCTGTTGGCACGATTCGTTAGGATAATCGAATCGAAGTGACTTTATTGAATGTAGAATTTTCCTTTATTCCAATTGCATCGAAATGACAAAAAGTTTTTTTTTATTTGTTCGAGTTCATCAGCAGCTCGATGAAGTTATGTCGTATGAATGTAGACATATCTCTAAAGAGAATACACTCAAAATCACACGTAAACCATCACAGTCGCACATGAAACTCTGACTGCGAGTAAAATTTTTATATTTTCTTCGCTCGCCAGTCGTCAGCGCGGTTTGGCATCGTCATTATCAATGCTCGGCAGTGTCTGCTTAAATAATAATAAAAATAAAGAGGCAGAAACGAAAATTTTAATTAAATTAATCTGAATAATTATCATTGAAGTTTTCGTTCGAAACAACTTTTGGAATTTATTGTGTGAAAAGTAGTTGAAGGTCCAAAGTGATTTGCAAATTTTTTCCAGTTAAGAACTTGATTGGAAGTTAAGTCATTAAATTGTGTACACTTTCAAGAACAAACTATAAACTTACGACAATATAACTAAGCAAATAGTGAATCGACTCGGCTGATAAGAGCAAAAGCAAAGTGAATAAAACTGAAACGATTTTGAGGAAATTAGCTCAGCGACAATTCACCAGCCTAATGAGTTTATATTTTATTTGAGGTCAGGCATTGCGAAAAGCGAGAAGCACACGCGAGAAAAGAGTGCATCGGAGATCTGCGCGCCTCTCGAGAGAAACGATTCTGCGATTCTGATCAGTGTCGCGAGTTGTGCGTTAATGTGATAATTTATTCCTCCGTAACACAAGACAAGTCTCTAATGAGTGTTTATTTGTTTTCAAATCGCCACACATCTCACGATAGCTCTACAACTCTTTGAATGATAATTAAATTAAACATTTGAATAATTACATTAAGAGGAGGAGTGAGTGAGATACATTGCAAAGTAGAAGAAATATTTAAAGTGAATAAGACGAAGAAGACAATTTTTGTGTCGCCGCTGACTTGCGACAAGCCTGTTTTTGACACCAAGTGGATTTGAGGAATGTGAATTCTTGAAAGATGACTTCTTTCTTGTTTTTCTAGTATTTCTCTCGCTCAGCGTGAATCCGCGACGTGATCACGAGCCAATCGCGCGACCTAATCGTGCTCTTATCAAACACCTGAGAGACGAAGAAAGGCGCGAAGGTAGAAAGCTACTAATAGACGTGCAACAACCTTGACGAATTGATTTGTTGACGAAAGCACTTTCGGTTAGTTTGTTATCAGCTGCTTGTGCAAAAAGTTCAATATTTGCGTCGGTTGAATTGCAATGAAGTGAAATGAAATTAGGCTGATAAAAGAGAGCAGTTTCATTTATCAAACGTCATTGAGTGAGTTTAACAAGAAAAAGTGGAATTCATCAAACGAAAAAAAAAATATAACAAAATAAAGATCTCGCGAGCTGAAGAATCCGGTTGCGCCACGAATGGTAAGTAATGAAAAAAAAAGAGGCTTGAACGTTGAGATTTCTTCCTGCGCGTGTATTTGAGACTTTAAATGATTCTTTCTTTGCGAAAAAAAAAATTTAAAGGTCACTCGGGGGAAGGTTCTCCGACGCGTTTTTTTCGGAAATGCAAAATTCGATAAGGAATAATCATTAACTCAAGCGATAAATGCAAAGCGTGCACAGAGAGGTCATTCACACGACGAGAGATTGCAATAATCCGAAGAGAAACGTCAATTTATAATTAGCGTGTAATGCATCGAAACTTTTTCTTATCGCAAGCTCCTCAATTCGAAAAGTCGTGCAGAATTTTCCAGCTTTACAAACAAATTTAAAATGCGCATAAACAAACGAACGTCGCAAGTTGAATTTGCATCATTCGCCAATCTATCGTTTAGGAAAATTGTTTGCTTGCTTTTCCATGTTTTTCTTTTCAACAGAAACTTTGCATAATGAAGCGGAATATTCTCCCGGATCTAGCTTCTCTTTGTGGCAATCGACTAGCAACGTAGATTTCAACTTGAAACTATTCTTGTCTTCAGCTGGGTTTGTGGTTCAATTGATAAATCTCTTTTAATTGCTTTTCCCTCGAGTAAAAAAAACTTTTCCCTTCTCAGTCTGTTGTGAATTTAATTGCATTTTTCACTCTGATGAGTTTTTGTCAAGTATTTGTTTTCAAACAATTTTCAACACTTAATGAAACTGTCATTACCACTCGAAAGTGGCTTTTGATTTTCTTTTCGCGCGACGAATGTTGATAAAAGTTTATTTGTCTCCTTGACCGGGGAAAATGTGCAAGAGAATTTATTGCTTCGTACCTTCGTTCGATCATCATCGACGTCGTCGTTGTTGGCGTCATCGTCATTGGAAGCTTCGGTTGTCACAGAGACAAAAACACGAGGCACATTTGCCGTCATGCGCTGTAGTTGAGACACGAAAGGTTCATGAATATTCTGAAACTTTTATTCTTCTCGCCGACAACGTTTTCAGTTTCATTTGAGATAGCAAAACTGTTGGATCGTAGATCGAAGTGGAATTTCTCTTACATGTTGAATCTGCTTGTAAAGTTAGAAGGAAGCTTTAACCGCATTAAAAATTTATTCTTTCGACGAACACAGCCACAAGCTTAAAGCGAGACCAAAAATATTTTTTTTGGGAGTGCAAAAGTTCATAAAGTTAATCAATAGACAATTAAGATCAATTAAGTCATAAATATGAGTCGAGTTTGCTGAAATTTCTGCTTGTTGAGCGTTAAAAGTTGATGGAGCAACTTACGGAGCAAGAAACTTTTCTTCCGACAGGTGAAAAATGAAATAAAGACAAACAAATTGTCGGAGCAACAATAAAATAAACGAAAGAAAGAAAAACTCAATTTTTGTGATCGATAAACATAGAAAATTGCAAGCCGAGCGTGTTTGAGTTTCTCCTCAAATTGGAATAATTATCGTTCATTCATAGGCGTTATGAGGGCCATTTACATGGTTTCACAATGACTCATATGGGCGAATGAGTGCATTTCATTGAAACACAAACGCCATAGCAAACATTGCCAACAATTAATTACACTTTCATGAAGTGAGGAAGAGAGAGAGAGATAGTTCGAGTTAAGTTTTATATTTTCGTGAGGTGAAAAAGGAAAATCGATTGAGGAAGTGAAGAAAAGTTTATTGTGCCCTGAACAAGTTAGTCGCTCAAGAGAATGGAAATTCCTTCACTTTCACCGCTCAAATTTATTTGAACAACAACAGAGGAGCTGAGAAGAATCGTTTAAAGCGAGAAATTTTTCCAGGTAAAATTTATTCAAGGAATGCTAAACAAGCGTAAAATTGTTGGTTCTCGGGCGGCTTTGTTTTATCAGGAGCACTTTTTAATGGTTCGTCGTTTTATGGCGAATGATTTTCGAATGAATTAAATTTGAGTTTCGAGGTGTTTTTACGATGTGTGTGAAGCGATTTTCTGCGATTTATTTGATGATGAAGCGAAAATTTTCTTACTTCCCTTTCGCGGCTTTTTTTGTGATTGATTCAATATCAAAGTCAATGCAAATTGATTAATGACAGAATGATATTGTTATGTCAGCGAATGATGAACAGTTTCTCTTTTCGAGCTTTTTTTCTTTTGAAGATTTCCCTACATGACTTCAAAACATAGAAAAGCTTTTTCGTGTCTGCTGTTGAGAGTCTCAAGTTGCTTTGATTTTTGTCGCAGATCGTGAACAAATATCCGCGATGGGAATTTTATAAATTTCGGGAAAACTTCACTCCTACGAATGTTAATTTAACAATCGTGTCAATAATTTCACGCGGTAGCTCGTTCCGTTTCCCGCTAAGCACTTCATCGTCGCATTCAATAATTGATGTCTAAATGAATTAAAACTGCAATAACGCTCAACATGTTATCGTGCTTCAATTCCATTACGATTCGCGACTCATTACGATGCCACGTGAATCTAAAATTTATTTAAAATCGTCATCGATTTTCGGATTAAAACAACAGAAAAGGATTTTGTGAATCGCGTGTAAAGTAAATTAAGAAATTTCTTGTTGGTCGAGCTTTTCGTTAAAGTCAAAAATCAATTTTTCAAACGTGAAACTTTAAAACAAATACAAAATGAATTGTGTATTAGATTCCAGACTTTCTCAATAAAAAAGCTTCTAATCGTCTCAATTTACGGCTTCAGGGATGTTTTCGCGTTATAAACATCAGTAAATCTCTCGAAGGGCGAATATGCTTGCTTGCCTTGCGTCTTTCGTTACGTTCTAATGAAACGAACAAAAAAATTTCCACGCAATACACTGAAAATATCGATTTGTAAGGAGAGAAACGCAATAACATTCGACATCATCATTAATTAATTTTTTTCTGTGTCTGAGTGTGTTTTTTATTAGTCATCGGATGATGTTCAAGTTGTCTCAAGTGCACTGAGAGGAACTTCGAAACGATGCTAATCGTTTTGGTTTCACACAAAGCCCATAAAAGTTTTCTCGAAGAAAAGAAACCAATAAAACTCTTTGTGTCATTTCTTTCAAAGCTCTTAATGGACGCGTCCACTTCTTCTCGTCTTCAAAAGCATCTGGTCATTTCAGTTTAGCCATTAACTTCTTCATTGACCGGAAAATCGATGGCGCAAGGAAGTGGCGAGCTTTGAGAACTCGAAACTCACTCCGAGACTTCATTTACTTCAATTAAAAGTTTTTCGTGTCGAAAGGAAGCATGAAATTGTTTTATTCTCCCTTCCTGCCTTCGTTGGTCTTTGTAGCTCCGCCAAGCAATTCTAAGCCAGTAATTTAAATAGCTTTTTGCGGTGAAACGAGATTCTTTTTATATAGACATTGTCTATATGAGCAAACTTTCTTTGTCACAGATTGCAACTCAAGCTACATCAAAGGAGCAAATTTTCACATTACATCTTTTAATATTAAGCATTCCTCTGACTTCCTCCCCTTAAGTCTCTTGAAACAATTAGCTGAGAAAGCTCTTTTTTACTCATTCGATAGAGAACTTTTCTTTTTCTTTCCAACATCGTCACGTTGGGTATTCAGGAAGAGAGAGCTTCAGGGTTTGCATGGTAACGATGTTAGATGTTAACAACGATATGGAGTGAAGAGTCTGCTCAATCTTTTACTAAGCTTTCCTCATGTAGCAAACAATTGAGACACTCACTCGCAAAACATTAAACTTCGAACAAACAAAAATGAAAAAAGGATGAGAGAGAAGCAGCGGGAGCTGAAGCAGCATCGAGTGAGATTGTCAAGACGCAAATTTCTATCTGAGTTCGAATCATGAGTAGCTACGACAAAAGAAATGGTTCGTGTGAAAATGAAAGGAAAATCAATTTTCATCGAGAGGAATTCCGCTTGAATGAGCTTTTCCAGCGATTTCTGTTGAAAATTTAAAAGTCAGAGAGACGAGAGAGGCTTCTTCGTTTTCCTTCCTTTCCTTTGAATTCAAAAGCCATTGTAGTTCTTAAAACGACTGAGGATTGTCATTCCAGTCTTTGTTGTCAACACAATTGTGAATGTTTTCTTCATTGAAATCTGATATTCTTTCGTCTGATATGTCTCGGCCTCAACAATAATGTCAACGCAATGTGTTTTCATCCATGTTCAACGATTATGTAAATGTTGATAAACGTCAAAATCAATATTTCGCTGCAGAATGGCGAATGTCTTCCTTCTTTTATCGATTTTTCACTTCGTGATGTTTGTCTTTCGTCGTGAAAAATTGTTTTCTTCTGCGACATTTCTGACAAGATAAACGAACGGTACTGAAAGCTGAAACGAATTCGATTTCAAAACTTTTTACGATGGATTTTCAATTTGTAGTCTGATAAATCTGTTTTCGAATGTTTTGAAGCGAGAAATCCAAGTTATGCTCGTTCACGAAAGTTTTCTGATTCAAAGGTTACAATTTAAAAATTTTATCCGAGATTAAATTACGTTAAGCTTGCAGTTTGTGACTAACGTCAAACTAAACTCTGTGTAACTAACTGAAGCTTAAAATCTCTTGCTTGCTCACCCTCCGAAAGAATGCAGACTCAACTATAACTTTCACTCGTAGAGCTAACGTTCCAGAGCGTGTCGCAAATTAAATCTAAGTTAACGAACTGTTAGTCTGAAGTTAATGAGACATAAGAATGCTTATAGCTTTGAATTTTCCTAGAAAAAGGAATTCCGAGCTTACAAATTTGCAATTAGAGAGAATCTTTATTGCAATTAAATTTACATTTCTCTTCACCCTTAGCGCGTCGCCGAGAAACGTTGAACGCCTTCAATGGTACAAAAAAGCTTTACCTAAAGCCAATGAAAACAATCAATGTTCAACATCCTTTCACGTTGGAATTTTCATCCCCGGAATTCTTTAAAAAAATCAAAATTAAATAAAAATCCTTTTAGCTCATAGCTCAACAAATTAATTAAGATCATTTAACAACAAACTCCTTTCCAATGTCCCTTTCGCATTTGATTTAATTTCCAAGAGTTCACAAAAAGAAAATCGACGAGAACAAGCTTGATAATTGGGTTCATCGCATTTCGAACACCCCTCGCCTTTTAACCTTGAAATCTCTTGAGGATATCTCGAGATGTTTATTGTTAGAGCGAATCTCTCGTCGAGGAAGAATACAAAACATCGAATTCGTTCTCATGATACTGGCGAAGCTTCTTGCTCCTCCGTCTTTGTTTATATTCACTCAAATTTTAGGGCTTGCAAACCTTTTCGTAGATTTCATTAGAAATCAACTTCGGCGCAAATGAAAAAAAAAATCATCCTCAAGAAATAAACTAAAGGGTTCCGTCATTCATAATTCATTAGCATCGCCTAACTGAGAATTCTATGAGCGTCGGTGGAAAGTTTCGATTTTCTCTTGCATTTCAAAGTTTTCTCGTTTAAATATTCCAACTTAGAAGTCTTCCCTTTAAAGCTTCAACTTACTGACGTCGATTGCGCTCATTTATTTGCTTTTTGCATTACGATTGCTCCCACCCCGAGTTCTGATCGATGAGATTGTGAAGGTGAATTGATGATGCGGTCAAGACTGTCAAGAGGGCGTACGGAAGAAAATTGTTGCGATCCCATTCGTAAATATTTGTTTGTTGGTTATTCGGGCCATAAAAACTGAATTGTCGATTCATTGTCGAGCTTATGAATCGGACGTAGAGACAGGAAAAGAACGAGAGAGAGAGAGAGGGCGAGTAAATGAAATGGGAGTGGAAATGTTGAAGCTCGAGTTGAAAGCTTTGCTGGGTAAACGGAGCAACATAAAAGCATTAATGCTGTTGAATGTACGGAAGAGAAAAGTGAAGTTTTCACAATTTTCCGTGCTAGGAGTAAGTTTTTAATTCATGATCGCGTGGCGAACAATGGCACATTCTCCTATCGTTTCTAGTAGTCACTGTTGTTTAATTAAAAATCACAAATTCTCAAGCTCACTGAATGGGAAAAATGAAATTCATAACATCACGATGCACAAGTTGGAAGGAACTAAATGCTTTAGACAGCAGTGAAGGATTTCCACGCTATTTCTCTCATAATGTCTTCCATCATGACGATGCAAAAACTTTCTTATCCATTTCGTGGAAATGCGCTTTGTTTGGTGCTAAAAGCTTTGGATGAACATATCGCACTTTAAAGTTTTCGAAACTTAAGCTTTCACAGTGCAAAAGTTTCTGGGATTCCATGAGCGATATTTGTTTTCTCGAGTAAGTTCTTGCTTGCGTCATAACGAGATTTACTTCTCGATTAAAGCTGGAATGAGTGACTGACTTGGAGATTAACATCTTGAGAAAGCTTTTTCACGTAAATCATAAATCAAATGTGAATTATACGGGTCAAAGAATGTTGAGAAAAAGGCTCCTCTCTTGAATGCGATCGAAGAAGATTTCGAATTAAAAAAGTGAAGAGATAAGAGGAGATTCCTCAATCCTCACAACAAGATTCATTTGTATAACAAACTTTTCCTTTTTCTTGACTTTAAGAAAACGATGTTAATTGTAGCGAGGGATTTTTGATTGAATGCCGCAGAAAAAGGTAACAACATAAAATACGAAAGGCGAGATAAGATCAAATTCCGCGAAAAAACAGAACATCGCGTTCTGAATTTGTTTGCCAACATTTTTTTTTTGTTTTTGACCCGACGCTTGAACCCTCGCTAAATCAAGACAAGAAATCTCTTGTCGGAAAAACAAATCTGTTACTTTCCTCTTTGAGGGAACACGCGCGAAAGTTTTATAATTTAAATTATTTTATGAGTCGGTCGAGCTTCTTCTAAAAAAGAAACCGTCTCGAGCTGCCACTCAACTTGTTGCTGCTACATTGTAAAACTTGAAATATGGCCATGATTAAGTTTTCATTTTTTCCCAACAAAGAAAAACATTTTCCATTTACAATTTTCCTTCGACTCACTCTCGAGACAGATGCGCAACGAAAGTAACGTCACTCTTCTCATTGAATGTTTAGATGAAAGCGACGCATCGAGAAAAATTAAATCTTATTCGTTTAGGGAAATAAGATTGGAGCGGAAAGGAAAATTTAAATGAAAATGTTTGCACGGCATTAATATTCTCACTGCTGTTTTGAAAAGCAATCTCTCAAGAGCTTACTGTCATATTCCTCTCCCCGACTTCGTTTTCCTTTTATCTTTAAATATAAGAATATTTTAATAAATCCATTCTCTCTCGTCGCGCAAAAAAAAACTTTTATTGCTTTTTATCGTCGTCGCTACAAAGTTTTTATTGCGAGGTTACAATAATGGTGGAAGACTCGTCAATAGGAAATTAATTTGATTCAGTCTGATTGAAAATATGTCATGAATCAACCGTTCAAGGTACTGCTTTGCTCTTGAAAATGCGGGCGAAACGATTTCCCTTGACGCTTTTACGGCATTTTCGAATTGATAAATTGTCAGCTTAATCCCTATCAATTTGCAAGCGTCTCGAGCAACGAGAGCTTAACAAGAAATCGTGTCTCGAACTTTGAAAGTTTAAACTTTTGCTGTGTAAAATGTTTCTAGCATAACTTCATCATCATCGAGGGTTCTTAAACCGAGTAGCAGATATTTTCACCCCAACGAATTTGCGCGAACAACAAATTGAGCCTTCTCGCAGAACAAGAAAAGCTTTTGCAAGCTCTATGAGGTTCGTTCCTTTGACTACGTTCTCCAATCAGGAAATGAGAAGACTTTGAATTTTTTAAAATCATTTTTCAAATCGATTTGTTGTTTGAAAAGAAAAACCTAGTTCACGAACAAATTCCTAATACGAATAAAAGCTTAAAGTTGCGTCTCTTTAAGGTTTAAATGAATTTTCCATTTTCTTGGAATCGCGTCTTAGGAGCTAGAGCAAACCGAGCCGCACTCTGAAGGTTACTTATAAGCTAAGAGCTGTGCTTTACTTTTGAGTGTCATCTTAGGATTCGTTTCCTTTTTCCCCCAAGTCCTCCCTTCAATTATTAATCATAATGTCGTGAAAAACAACTTGCACGAGAGACGAGATTTCAAAGCAATCTCAGAGGATGTTTTCTTTGAATTACAAAAAAAATTAATTCACTTATGCTTTTGTTGTTGTAGCGATCAACAAAGTCTTTTAAAAGACGATAAGATTAGATCGTATCGTTTAATGCTTAACTCGTCGTGTCGTTGTCTTGAATTAAAGAGCGGATGATGGCATTTTATGGTTTCTTAGCTGGGAGGGGTGAAGCTCAAATCGAATAGGATGGGAAGAAATCAGTGAAGTGAAAGACATCGCGAGCAAATTATGATGAAGGAAACGTTTGATCGATCTTCGAGATTGTTTCGTTTTTGTTTCGTCAATCGCTGAGGGCAAATTTGTGCTTGCGTTAGAAATTATCTCCTCTACCAAATATTTGTGTTTATAAATCTCGCTTTCCGCCGCCTTCGCCTTACCAAAGAGAGCTTTTCATTTCAATTACAATCCTCTTTCAGATTTTAATTCTTCTTCTTTATGTCTCCCACGGCTTTTGTTTCGATTCGACGCTTTTATTTACCGAGAGAGAAGCAGACAATATTTGTACAGCATTCTTTTCCTCGAGGGTGAATTTAATTGTGTAATGAATCGTGAAATAACAATTCGGAAAGCTCATTAAATGGCTCGGAAAGTGGAGTAAAGAATCGAATTTTAATTAAATAATTAATCTGATTATTCGAGATGTGATGCTAAATTTCGTAATTAATAAACTTAAGGCGCTTTCGTCAGACAACAAGAACATCGGCTGATGAGTAAAGTCAATAATCTGATAAAGAAACAAAACAATGATTGGCTCATGACATCGTCGTACAGTCGTTAAACTATCAGCTCTAATTAACCTTGTTCGAATGCTCGATAACATTCGACTTGATGTCGCTCTCAGAGCGGTTAAAGAAGCAATTATACGAGCTTTTCACCGATAATCCGGGCAATTATCAGACCTATCAAGCATGCAATTAAAAACTTTTTTTAGAACAAAACTTTCTCTATTTAATCATCGATGATTCCACAAAACGTGTGGACTAACATCAAAAAGGTTTTTGTTTTATTTTCGTGATGTTCGACAAGCAATGAACTCGATCTCGATATTTATTGTCATTACACGAAAGGCTTACACTCTATTCCACTCAGCAAAATGAGAGCTAAGCTGTAGTGCAATTAAATTCACGAGTAATTATTTTGTTTAATCCTTGCAGGAAATGGAGGCCTTAGTTTCATATTAATGACACTGCTGCGCACTTTGGGGAAATTAGAAACCATAAAGCTACTTAAGTTATTGCGAGCTATAATTTTAACTGCTAAGTTGTCCCACAAAGGTTCATCTCGTGAGAGAATAACTTGATGTTTATTTTCCACATGAAGAAATATATTTCTGTAAAGAAAATAAATAAATGGAAAGAAAAAACTTTCCTGACTCTTATTAAAACTGAAATTGCGATGGAAAAACTCTCGTGTTTGTTTTCGCTCGTGGAGTGAAGTTTTAAATTTGTTTTCGATTTATTTCGAAACGTCAAAGTCAAGAGCGAGACCTAAAATAGAAATCTCGATCAAATAAAAGAAATTTTCATATTGAAATCTGTAAAGGGAACCTTTCGGAGGCGTGGAGATGACGACGATGCCCTAATCACTTGTCCTGCGATCTTGTTGGAGTGAAAACTCAAGGACGTGGCTTTAGCGAATTAATTAGGTTTTGTAAACTTTCTAAACGTGGCACTTTCAATTTTTCATTAGCGGCTCGATGTCATCCTCAACGAGCTTTTGCCATCTTGAACCTTAAATTCTGCTTTATCATAATCAAACGATATTTTTATCATCGCGCTTTTTTAACTTAATTAACTAATTAGATTTTTTTGATTTATCTTTCTCTCCGCAGAGCAGTTGGACGACGACGGAATGTTTTGAGGCTTGAAAGGAAGCTTCAAAGAAGAAGAAGAAGATTTGTTGAAACCTTCATCAAGCATCACGGGAAAAGTTTGAGAGGACGGAAGTTTAAGCGAGAAAGGAAGAACATCGATTTCGAGCATCAAAAGCTTTTAAAAGTTCAGTCGAATGTTCGACGAAGACGACGAAAGGAACGCGGATGTTGAGCTATTAGCCGAATGTGGACAAATAGCGCATCGTCTTCGTAGTCTCGAGAAGACTTGGTTCCTTGATCTGAAAGATCTGCAACGTAAAACTTTGTTGAGCTCCGCTCGGCCACCGTTAGCGTCGTCGCTCTCAGCTGAACAAAAACTGAATGAAATATTCGACAATAATGATGATCAGAGAGCGTTGACAGAAGCAGAAGACAATAAGAAAGATGAAGATCCGACTCTCGTGAAACGCGTTCGCTATTTAGAGGAAACAGTCATTAAAATTCATCGTCAAGACGAGTTGGTAAAGCAAACCGGAGGACAAAAGCGAGCGACAAACAACAGAAAGGGTGACATTAAAAGTAATATGAATTATTCAGTGACAGCAACAAAGGACGACAAGATTGACCCAACGACATCTCCAACCAGCACCCATGAGCTTATAGATGATCAGGAGCAGTCTCTTACAAGCAGATGTTTGAATAATGAAGCTGACCGAGACACAACCGAAGCGAATTCTAGTGAAAACGTTTACTATCGTCACCAGTGTGGAAAATTTAACGACAGTGATTTGAGGATGTTGATTCGAGAGCTCAAGCGAAAGGTCGACTTTACCGAAAAGATGAATTGGCTATGTAAGTCGAAAAAATGAAACTTCTATGGTTTCCGTTGTGCTCAGTCTCTTGAAAAGATTTCATTGTCAGATTATGCTTCGTCAAAAATTGAGATTTTTTGTTTAATTTTCTCAAGAAAAAATTTCTTTTTGAATAACTCCAGTGAACTCAAAGATGCCTTAAGCTCTCATAAATCCTTCTTTTGAAGAAAATGACTTTCCTGTTTCCTTTGAAAAATTACACTCCTGTAAATTAAGAAATTTTTCTTGCTCTGAACTATTTTCTCTTAGTCGAGTAACTAGCCCCGAAGGTCGAAAACTTCAAGACGCTTCGCTGTCAAAAGAATTTTTTTTCGATTTCCCTTTCCGGCGTCAATCAATCCCTCATTCCAATCAGTCTTCACATCAGACTCTGCTATGAGCTTCCCGCTAGCTAACACGAAGGGAGAGGATTAGATTAATTGAGTTTTCGTCATGTGCTTCCTGCTCGTTAAATAGCGAAGTCGATTAATTCAATCATCGATTACAAATCCTTCTTCGATTGGCCTCGAGGCGTTGACGAAGGTTTAATGGAAGGCTTAGCTTAATTCTACAAATTTCCTAATGAATTATGCATCACCTCAGGTTCATTCTACCTATTATAGCAATTAGTAATCTCAACCTCATCTCATCATTCCCGGCACAGTCTTGAGAAAGAAAAAAGTTGAACAGAAATTTTTTATTTGATGTCAGCAAAAAAAAATTGATCTGCTCGTTCTGAATTTTTATTATTTCACTTTCTTCTGTTAGCCTTGTCCAACAGACCAAACCCTCCGCCGCATCGAAAGACTAGCTTACCAAAGCACAGTGACGTGAAGAAGAAGTTCCTTGAAATATGTCACACAACTTTGTCAGATGATGTAAAAGTCGCACTTCGCCTACCATCGTTCGACTCCTATGACTATGAGGATTATGAAATTCTTCACCTGATGGAAATGATGTTCGTCGAATTGAACTTTATTGAAAAGTTCCACATTTCTGCAACGAGACTCAGAGAATGGCTCTACGAAGTCTACAAGCATTACAACGACGTTCCTTTTCACAACTTTCGACATTGCTTCTGCGTATCGCAAATGGTAAGTTCAACTCGGAAGTTTAAAAATAACGAAGAACCGCATTTCATGAGCTTCATTACGTTTGAATAAATATTACAAATTCTTCTCGTTTAAAATGTAAAACAATTGTTTTGAGCCTTGAGGGTTCCTTTGAGCTCATCTAGCTCCAATTCAAAACCGTTCCACCGAATTCTTATGCACGAGTGAAGGAGAAAACCTTAGAAATGAAATGAAATGACTGTACATTAAACCTATCGTCTTTCATCCGACAGTCTTAATCTTATTCACTGCTGTCGCTAAAGCGAAAACCTTTCTTCTCTCGTTTGCATCTTGCTCACAGAAACGTCTGTTGTCTCAAGGAAATAAGAACACTGACGAAAGTTAACATACGCGAACAAAAGGCTCTGAGAACTTTTCTTTGTGTTACGATCTGTTTTGCTAAGTCGCTTGAGAGTAATTATTAAACAAACCTCTCTGAGTGTTTGATCAATAATTCATGTGTCAAATTTGAATTCGAGAACTTTCATTGTAGGTTCTGTAATTAATTAAAATAATTAAAATTTGAGGCTGCGACCGCAAAAGCCAAAGTGCTTCTGTATGTCACAAAATATTTTCATTTGTTCAATTGAACTTAACCTGAAAACGTTTTTACAGAAATGAATGTAAAATATTTTTCATTTTGAAGCGAAACATTCTGAAAGCTCTCGTGGCTTTCGAAGAATTTATTTCTGGCGAGATTTTTCCCAGAAAAAATTCTTTAAACGCTCCTCGTTTATCTGGTTGTTTGAAGTCACACAAGTTTGAAAGACGAAATTATTAATATGTCTCAAAGGATGTTTGTGATTTATTTCGACGTAAAAAATACGTTTTCTCATCTCAATTTCTTTTACTCGTCTTACAGATGTATGCAATCACATGGCAAACAAATTTGATATCTCGTCTTGGAGAGATGGACGTCTTCATTTTGTTGATTTCGTGTATTTGTCATGATTTGGATCACCCGGGTTACAACAACGTTTACCAGATAAATGCGAAAACTGAACTGGCGTTAAGGTAGACGAACTTGTTGATGATTTATTACTCGACTATAAATCGCTGATCGAATAAATCCCTCCGCAGGTACAACGACATTTCTCCATTGGAGAACCACCATTGCTCTATCGCCTTTCGTCTGTTGGAGTTTCCAGACTGCAATTTATTAGAAAATACCACCAAAGACATGTACAAGTAATTTATAAACTACTCGATGCTCGAGTCTAGTTCACTTTAATAAGAACTGTGCAATTTATCATTTTACGATCAACAGGGAAATACGTGAGGGCATCATCAGATGCATCTTAGCAACCGACATGGCGCGACACAATGACATTTTGACGCAATTCCGTGAAATCATTCCTATCTTCGACTACAAGAACAACTCACACAAGAACGTGGTATGTAATCAATATTGATTCATTGATATTGACGTGTTGGCTGGAGTTTCACGAGTCATCAAACAAATAATATTTCGTGAACAGGAGAAAGGTTGATTGAAAAGTTCCCTTTTGAGCGAGAGTCGTCAACCTTTAATAATGTTTATTACGTTGAACTTTATGTCTCGTTCATGAGGGAAAAGAAATTGTTGTGCAATCTTCAATGGAGATGATTAATGAAAGTTTTCGTAAGATTAGATAGAAGCTCACCTGACGCGTTCGTCCGAAATCTTCTGAGAGAAAAATAAATAATTCATCTCATAACTTAACTTTCTGCCGCCTTCAACTTATTTATTCAATTTCATCTTGATTCTCAAGCTTTGTATGGTGCTGATTAAAGTGGCGGATATTTCGAACGAAGCGAGGCCGATGGATGTTGCGGAGCCTTGGTTGGATCGATTACTTCAAGAGTTCTTCGCACAGAGCGCAGCTGAGAAGTTAGAAGGTTTACCAGTTACGCCATTTATGGACCCGGAGAAGGTCAGCAAACCTGGCAGTCAAGTGCGATTTATTGGTTTGGTGTTGCTGCCGCTTTTCGAATCTCTCGGCGAACTGCTTCCGGAACTTATCGATTTTATCATCATCCCAGTTCGCGTTGCCCTGGATTTTTACAAGTACGATCTGAAAATTGTTTAATAGCTTTCAGTTTAATGTAGCGTTTCGATTGTTTACACAGACGCTTGAACGATGCCGCTCAGAAGAATCGTAAATCGCTGGCCGAAACAGAGAATTCTTCCGATGGCGATGAAATTATGCCACGTTCTCAGTCTGGCATTAGTGTCCGTTCACGTCGTAGCATTCCATCACAAAAGTCAACGTCCAAAAATTCCGTTGACGAGGAGCCAATGCTCATCGCTGCAGAGCTCCACGATCTCCCAGAGGGAAGTGAAAGCGGCGACTCTGAAACTGCCACTGAAGTCGACGTAAGTATCAATTAAACATGAGAATGGGGAGGCAATTAAAACTAATTGCACATTAAAACCACTTTCTCGTCATATGCTAACAGGTTGCAGAGAAAACTTCGAAATTCAAAGTCGACACAGAGAGTCGCAACAAATTAAACATGCAAATGATTCAAAGTCGTAAAGGCCATCATCGCGATAAACGTCCGTCAATGGTCAGTGAGATGGGAAGTCGAATTCGAGGATCTTACGGTAACTTACAACATAATTACAATTCACGCACAACTACATTTGGTTCAAACCGTGCGATTAGTCTAGATCACTATAATCATCGTCGAATGTCTGATGGCATTCAAACCGTCACGTCTGACTCGACCGTCTATTATCATCAGCGTCTGAACGAACAAGACCTTCTCTTACGAAACGCATGTAGTGGAAATGGCAATAAAAGCTCCGGCTCGAGTTGTCACGAAGGCTCAGAGGTTAAGCTTGTTGTTAGCGAGGATCCAATGGCCAAAAATTCGTCAGACGCTGGAGCTGACGATAGTGATGAAACGAACAGGGTACAGTCGAATAATAACAATAGTAGTTTAACAAGTAAAAACATTAGATCGAAGTTAAGCAGTAGCGTTAGCTGTAGTAGCAATAGTCCCAAGTCCATCATCACTCGACTTCGGCAGCTAACAGGTCGCCTTTCATTCTCTTTCGATAAAGAATCCCGTCGAATGAGCAGTCAAGCCACCACTCAAGCTCACATTAAATCAACATCCGCAGCAGCTCCATCAAAAAACAATAATGTCAATACAAATGTTTGTTGTAATACGCGAAGTGTCATCGATGCGAATCAAACGAAAAGTGCTGATGAGGCTTCGAGAAGTCGTGCTCTAAGTTTGGACGTTCCACCCACAAAGTATTACAATAGCAGCGGTGCGAGTAGTAACGCGGAGAGCCGTAAAAGTATATCATCAAATAAAAATGATGATGCTGACGACTCAACCGACAACAGCGTGTTCGCTTCAAAAAAGATGAGCACAGAGGTCGAAGCGATGGACATTTGACATCAAAAGTTTGAATCTGCTGATGATGAGACTGAAACGTATTGGACGAGTTTCACACAACACATGAGAAGCTTTGTTTGCAAGTGCTGTGACAGGAGAGGAGAGCAACAAGTGCCAACAGCAAATGTTTAAATTGTTTTGTTTCGTGCAGTGAAAATATGTTTTGACGTCAGCAAATGACTACGAAAAGTCGTCACGTGCTTAATTGTTTAAGAATAATTCCACTTGATGGAGACTCTCTTCCGATTATTATGGAATTTGTGAGAAACGCTGAGAATGTTATTGATTAACGGAAAGAGGAAGACGTAATCATGCCAAAATCTAATTAAGAATGGAAACAAAGCTTAAGCGATTGGAAAGAATTGTGCTGATAAATTATTTAATCCAATTAAGTGTGTCAATCAATAGAGATATCAGAGAATGCCAGAGAGTGAATGTTTTCAAATAGATTTAATGCTTCATTGGATTTGTCGGACTGCGTTTCGTAAGAGTTGATCTCTTGAACTATGAAATTGAGTCAGGAAAAATATTAAACAACTCTCTGGAAAAAAAAATATTAATTAATATTGAATAACAAAGTTCTGACCAAAATAATTTTATTCTCTCTGAAGCAGAATGAAAATCCAAGTTACGAACATCATAATTAACATCATGGGAATATCCATCGCTCATGTGTGCCGTACAAAGTCCTTACTCGTTCAACAATGAAGTTAAAATTGAGCACACGGGAACCAAAAATCAAATTTATGCTTGCTCGGGATACGATAAAAACTTTATCGTGTTACACTCGCTAACAGCCCTCGGTAAAATTAAATGAAAATTTTATAACGATTCGCTTGCCTCATGACGCGAACCGCATCGTTGTTTGTAATTAAGCTCCAGTAGACTGACTAAGCATTAAATCATTATCATGAAGTTACAATTTCCTAGTTTTCGAAAATGAAATACTTTGACTCAATATCATTATCAACGTCAAATGTTGCATCATGTAGACAGAAACGAGAGATAGAGAAAGAATTCAATTGATGTAGCGACTAGAAAAAATACTTTAAACAATTTTCAACTTGATTCCACTCAATTAAACAATGAACTCATCTCCTCCTTTTCCAGTTTGTCTTGAACATTAAGTTCTCATCCGTTTAGGATTGTGAATCAAACTACAGGACTCAACATAAAGCAGGCTTAGCTTCTATTGACTTCAATGAACAATCTGTCTAAGACTTACTGATAAGCGAAACAAACCCTTTCTTATGATGTTTACACATAATCAACAGCAACAACTCGGAGCAAACCTTTTTACACATAAAATTGTGAATCTCAATGTTCTTTGAGATCAATTAACTTTCGATTAACTCAACAGATGATTATGCGTTAGGAACGAAAGCGAATGGAATGAGAATATTTTTGTTGGGAAGGAAAATTTTATAAATTTATTAGCAAGTTAAAGAAAATATCAAAATTTAATCGCCGAAAAATCTTTGACGCGTGAAAACGAAAACTTCAAGGCTTTAAACAAAAGGAAGCTTCAGTTATTAAGGGAAACACATATGAATGATGTTTGATTAGGCTCTAAGACCGTAACATTATTCAATTATAAACTTTACTCAATGTTGTCGATGTTTACATGTGAATTCAATTGAACAAAAGTCAAAACAACAAGCTCGACTACATGAGAAGTAATTTTAATCCCTGAGTTCGGAAGCAGGGACAGGGAGAGAGAGAAAGAGAGCATTTCCCTGATATTTCCAGCGGGATAACTCAAAAAATCCATTTTCCACGACAACGGAGTCGTTTTGTGTAAGAAAACACTTTCAGAAATCTTCTATTCTGTATTTATAATAGATATGAGAATATTTAACAATGATAACAATTTATGAAAAAAAGAAAATGATAATAAAATGTTGGATGAAAAGAAAAACAATGAAATATTCAGAGTTTCCTTTGCTCGAGAACAATTTTTCTTCTTCCAGGTAAGATTTCGAATATTACGTTCAACTCATCGGAATATTCTGAACTTATTAAATTTTCTACATTCCTGTAGAATGAAGCCTTTGTACTCAGCGACTCAGAGACAAACAGAAAAACATTTAATATTTCAGGCAAGATTTCGACTTTGAGTTTATGAGTGACTCTGAGGAAACAACGAAACTAAAAGCATCGCGAAGCTTTTGAATGATTAATGTTGATGAGAGACTGGAGAGTGAAGCAGCTTCGGTGAGTCAACGGAACAACTTTTGTTTGCTTTTCCCACAAACTGACGATGGAATTTGAATCGCTGCGTGAACCATGACCTCGAAGCTTGAAGCTTTGATGGGAAAAAAACATCAAATGCCTTAAAGGCTCGCTGTCGTCTTCTTGTCTAGATCGTTTATCAAGCGTTGCCAGGTTGGATAAAGTGTCTCTGCATTAATTATTCTACTTGACAGGAATTCTTCTCCATCTTTCCTTGTCATGAATATTTAACTTGAAGTTAAAAATCCTCCTCGTCTTATCAGATGGCCAATCGATATTTTAAAAACGAACTCGTTTCAAACAAAATGAGTCCCAGTTGGCGTTGGCGAACAGCAGAGAGCGAAAAGACATTTTCTCTTAAAGATTAAGCTTTTTATTAAAGTCGCGGAGAATAAGAGACGAAGCGAAAAGAAACTTGAAAGTGCGAAAAGATTTAGCGCGATCAGTTCAGAGAGAGCCGCTGTGTAGTTGAGTTGAATAAAAAAACTTTTCATTTTGCCAGCTCAAACAAAACTGACATCATCATGAAAGTTTGTGCTTTGTTTGTTTTAATTTTTTGTGTACACTCGAGTAAGTTTATTGTTTGTCGATTAATCTCAGTGATTGCGGACGATTTAGCATTTAAATCAACATCCTCCTGATATGGAACACAAAAAGGTTGCCCAAAGGTCATGCGACATCAGAACAACAAAACAAATATTTATGAGAAACGTCTGTGCACATGAGAGTACGACTTAAACGAGTGGAGAAAAAAAAATTAAATCGAAATTGGTTGAAATGAGTTTAGCTCACAAATTGAACATTGTCGAGGACTTTTTTTTATGGAGTGGATTATTGAATCAAGCATGAAAGCTTTTTAAAAGCTTCCTATCGACGAACTTAATTTAAAGTGTATATCAAACTCAATTAACTCTGAGTTAATTTGAAATCAATCGGTTCACCTGATTGATCCATTAGTATCCTCGTTTGTGAAACAATTTTCCAGTTAATTTCGCATCGTTAAATGTTTCGAATTTTCAGGCTATCAGCAGCTCAACCGTCAGCAGAATCAAATTCATTCATTGGCTTATTCCGAATCAGACTTCAATCCTCTTCCTCCCATCGCTCGAACGACAACATCCACCACAACAACCGAAGCCCCAGAAACCACGACGAAGAAAAAAGGTTTCTTTAGTGGAATAACAGGATTTTTCAAATCAAAAGATAAGGAAACGACGACAACGACCCAAGAACCTACGACAACTAGGAAATTGGTGACGACTGTGGCCACAACTACTTCTAGGTCTTCCACAACAACCACGACATCCACATCAACGACAACGACACCAAAATCTGTTCCAACGACTCAGAAGCTTCCTGTTCGCTCAGAGAATCCGCCACCCATTCCATCGAGACCACCACCAATCGTTCAACAAACATCCACAGCAGCGCCAAAGAAAAACACAAAAGATGAATTTCCACCTCTTCCTACTCAAACAAACAATCGTCCAGGAGCTTCATCCACAACTGGAGCTCCAAATGCCTGGAATAAACCTCCGGGAGTCCCTCAACCCACCGTAGCTCCTTCTCTTCCTTCTCAAAATAACAATCGTCCAGGAACTTCAACTGGAGCACCGAATGCTTGGAATAAGCCTCCAGGAGTTCCTCAATCAACAGTAGCTCCTTCTCTTCCAAATGCCTGGGGAAAACCACCTGGAATCAATACTGATTCGACTGCAAGGCCTCCTCAAAGCTTCTTCGATGTGTGGGGCGGTCAAGCTGCTTCGTCGAGCACGAGAAAACCTCAAGCAGCGCCTGTAGTGGGAGATGGCCCAGCAACTGATGCAGAACTTTTGACGCTCTCAGAATCTCTTTTCTCCAAAGACATTCATAATGCGTTTAAATATGTCGTAGTGAATTACCAAGGAAAAACCTATTCATCCGGTACGTCCGATGAAGCATCGCAACCGTGAGAACTTTGCCTCTTGAGATTCGAATAAATATTCAATTTATTTTTCTTCATCGGCAGATTATTGAAAATCGACGAGAAGATTGACTCTCTATCAACGGTCGAGAAGATGAAGTTGCTGTATAACAATTATGAGCAGGATTCTGCAATTAACGAGTACGTCTCGCCGAACGAGCGAAAGGAGGAGGACGATTTTCTCGAGGCTTTGCTTACGACACCTGTCATGAGGTTGGGAAGATATCCTCCATGAGCGGAGGTTGAAATGTTAATGGAAATTTACTTTTTTCTCTTTGTTTTGCCATCAGACACGCCATGAATTTCCTGACACAGAAGGGAGCTGTAACGGCTGATCCACAGACACACAGAGCCCTTTTAAAGACGATTTGGTTTAATCTGTACTCGAGGGGCGGCGGCAAAATCGGATCCTCTGGTTTCGAACACGTTTTTCTATCGGAAGTAAAGAATGGAACGGTCATGGGCCTACATAATTGGATTTATCTGAGTGAAGCTGAAAGGACAGGCGATTTAGACTACAAAGGATGGACGAAGAAAATTGATTTGGGAAATGTAAGAGATTAACTTTACGATTGAACGAGATTTCTTTTTTACTCACTTTGCTTTGTTTCGTCGACTCCAGAAAGGACAAATTGCGAAAATTCGCTTCACATTGAATCAACTGAATAAGCCATCAAACTCTCTATTCATCGGAACATCTCCTGAGCTTGAAATTGCTATTTACACAGTCTGTTTCCAACTGCGTGCTGACAAAGACTGTCGTCTCTCGTATGGCGGAAAGGACTTTAACATCGTCACTCACTCGTATCGCTACAAAGGTAAAAACTTGATTGGATCTGCATATCCTGAAATTTAAAACATTTGATATTAAAAATAGCATAAAACTTTCATTGTACTCTGCACTTTTTTATTTGCATTACAAACTCAGTTGATTACAAATAGCATAATAAATGTTGTTGTGCTTTTAATAATACTCGCGCTTCGCTAACAGAAAATAAAAATAAAACTCAATGTAAAACAACTAACTTCGTTCCGAAATTTAATTTTTATGTGAACAAAATATTTTGTTCATGATTCTCGAAATAATTGAAAATGCGCTTGAGAGAAAATGTGCAGCTGAGAGCTTTGGCGGTGAAAATGTTTTCCTTTTCGTAATGTGAAGCTTTAATATTTTAAGTTGAGTTGATTTCTGTCGTCTTTGGTCGGAGAGGGAGAAGGAATTTATTTCAACTATTTCGTTCATTGCATTACGAGTGTGAAGCTTTTTAAGGTTTGAAAAGTTTTGGTGATAATTAACTGCTGTGGTCGTTTATGTACAAATCCGGATTTCGTCCCAGATCAAAAACAAAGAAAACTTTTGAATCTATAAAATTTTTGGCATTTTTTTTGTTTAAAAGTTTGTCGTATCGTCATCCTCGGTTACAGTCACTGCTTGTTTGTCTCTTTTCATTTCGTAACGATTCTTCAAGCAGGACAACTCGCTTAGTAATCGATTGTTAGCAGCGTCAAGCTCTGCTATCTGCTGTCCTTGCGCTTCGATGACTCTCTGCTTGTGATTTATTATCAGTGACATTTTGTATTGCTCACGGCGTAGCTCTTCTTCCATTGCTAGCAATCTAGAATGGTTAAAAGGTTTGTTAGTTAATCTCTCTTATTCTTCCTGACTTCACAATCCTACCTTGATATTATACTTCTAATCTTGTTGTCGCTCTGATGTGCAATTGCGTCAATACTGTCGCTCGTTTCCTTTACCTCCGATTCCTCGAGCTTCCGTCGTAAAATGTCTACGCTTGATTGCAATCGGAAGATCTCACGCTCACACTGCTCAATTGACTTGTCTGCCTTGTTACGACGTCTCTTGTTCTCCTTGTGAAGAACCTTGCCCTCACAGTCAGTTGAACTATCTGAGAGTGTGCGTGCTGACTCAACGCTTAGACGCCGCTCATATCGATTGTTGAAGAAAGCCAGCTGACTGCTACCGTTATTGTTTTGTTGATTTAAATGATTGTCGTAAGATACATCGTCGCGTTTATACTGAAAAAGAAAAGGAAATTGAAGTTAAAGAAACGACATCCGGGATTCGTTAAAGTCTATCAATCTCACCTGAGCCAAGGGATTGGTTCGTGGCTGTCTATTGCTTCCCATACGTCGTCCATTTAATGACGATGTGTCAATGATGCTGGGAACATTCGAAGTCGACGAAACTAAATTATTGTTGTTCACCATGTTTTGCCGTTCATCAATCGTGATTCTCTCTTCGCTGCTTGAAGGTGTCAACGATGAGCTCTTGCCATCCAAATTGTTGTTGACTCCGTTTTGCATTTGATACAAGGGATTCTTGAATGCCAATGGAGGAACGACAGAATACTTCGGATTGATGTATCCATATTTTCCGTTCAATTTAGTTGGTCGGTTACTGGTACTTGCATTGCTCGATGAGCTCGATCCCTGAATTTTATTGAAGAATTCAATATTCTGTTGAATAATTGAAGCTGGTGCGTTTGCGTTTGTCGCTCCAAGAACATTCTCAATTGGACTTGAGCTTTGGGATTGAGTTTGAATTGATTGGTAACCAGACGAATGACCGCCAATTGAAACATTGCTTCCCTTTGCCTTTAAGTTCTGATGGTGATGATGATGGACTTGTTGTTGTTGCTGCTGACGTTGCTCAACTTCCTCGCTGTATTTAATTAAATCGTCAAAGTCTTCAAGATCTCGAGGCATGTTACTGTTAGGCGATTCATACGATGATGACGCCTCGTTGTGTGGAATACCCAGATTCAAGGCAGACGTGCGATGAACATGATGATGTTGCGGTGGCTGGTAATATTGATTATGCGATCTATCGCTCATCAGACTAAGCTGAGAGCCATTCAACTGACGACCATTGCTCGTATATGGAGGCGGAGCTTTTCCATTTGCTGTGGTCAGTAATCCCTGATGAATTCTTGGCGTTGGGCTCTTGCGTGAGAAAGGATTGTTTGGATCCAGTCCAATCTGAATCATGTTTGATTCATCGTTCTGATGAATTTGTTGGGGATTTCGTGGTAAAGTATTTGCTCTCAACGAGGAGCCCACTGGGCTTTTCGGTTCGTTCCTTGCTAAGCTGCTCGTGATTTGATAATAATTGTCACGCTTTGTGCTAGAGACGTTGTTGTGCTGAATACTGTTTAGCGCTGAAATGTTTTGATGCGACGACTGGATACTCGACGTGGAGTGGGAATGCTGAAGTGGATTGAAGTTCATTTTATCGCCACCATTGAGCAACGAGTAAACTGTTGGATCGTTGTAGCAGAACTGAAAATGAATAAATTGAGTTTCCAACAATCACGTGATTTCAAACAAATCGGCTTACGATATTTTTCTGAAGCGAGTTTGGTGTGAGAACTCCTCGCATGATTCCCCTTTCGCCTGTTGTGTGTCCCGATGAAGCTTGCAGCGAACTCATTGATGATTTATGTCCATTCAGTTTGTCCATTGAAGCAAAGTTCTGTTCGCTCAGATGACGCTGATAATTATTCTCTGTCGACTCTTTGATCTGACTGATTCGATCTAGAATTGAAATAAGTTGTGCCATTTCAGTTTGCTTTTGCGGTGGCAGCTTTGCCATGTTCTCGACGAGCAATGAATGAAGAATCGAAAGCTGCTTTCCTTGGTCAATGTAGCCTGACCACTCTAAGATTGAATCAGTCGGCTGGTGATCTGCACGAGTCTAGAAATTGAAGAAGAAAGTTAGAATTGCTTTTCAAACAAGGAATTTGTTTAAGAGTCTTACCGAGATCTTCATCAGAAACTCCTTCATCATCGGAGCTTCTTGTTCAAGGAAATCATTTAGAAATTCCATAAAGTTCTCCTTTCCTTGGAAACGAGTGAAGTTCGCCAGCGTTTGAAGAGTTTTCGCAACAAGTGTGAGATTTCTTGTTGCTCGTTGTGATGGTAACTCATTTGTTATGTTGAACAAGCTCGGCGACAAAATTGCTGGGCATAGGAAACGAAGAAAAATGCTTGCGGAAATTAAGTTGTCAGCCATGTCCTCACGCGAAATATTATCTAAACGTTCACGGAAGGTGGAGAAGCACTCGCGTAATTGTGACGGGAAATGTTTGTGGCTTTCAGCAATTGCAGTCCATGCCAACTTCACCGCATTTCTCAATGACTGTTGTTGCCTCGAGAGTGAACCATTTGCTTTCAAAGGATCAACTTCACAGTCTCGTTCCGAGGAAATTATTTCATTAATCGGAACGGAAAGTGTATCTTGCAAATATTGTTCTCCGGTAAGTTTCAGGAAAGCTTCCATGCTTTTCGTAGCCAACGAGTTTCCTCGGAATGTTAAACGTTGATCACCAACTCGAAGTAAATCCAAAGTGATGATTTCCGTCAGAAACTCAGCTGCCATTCCTTGATGATGCATTAGTAGGACCATTGCTTGTCCAATGTCTTCTTTAGCTTTCACACCAATCACTGGTTCAAGATTCTCGCAGATTTTCTTGTAATTTTCTCTCAAATACGATTGGAAAGGCGAGTAAACTTCAATTGGTAAAACGTCAGTGCTTTGGAAGCGACATTTAATTCGAAGAGTTGGAATTGGTTCTTTCGCTGAGTTCTTGCTCAAGCTATCGTGTTTATCCGTCATAATTGGATACCAATCTTCTGAGAAATTTTTACTTGTGACTTCATGAATTGGAATCTTTACAGTTCCAACTAGGACGTGCCTGTCTCGTTTCTTTTTCTTGTCGCACTCTCGGAAAACGTTCACGTAAATTACGTTGATTTCTGGGATGTCAGGGAAGTCAAAGTGTTCACCCCAAAACAACAGATCAGTTTTCAGCTTTACGGAAGTTCGTCCATAAAGTGTTTTGTCAAGGCAAATTTCGCAGAAATATTTCTTCTTTGGTGGAAGCGCTTTTCCCTCGTAAATCCACATTTTAAGTGAGTTGTCAGTACGTCTGATATTTTCAGCATTTGGTTGGATGGACTTGCGTAAGCTGTAGATCCACAAATCGCGCTCTTGTCGTGATCCGCAACTATAGTAACGTTCGCCACGGGGTCCTCCACGCACTTGGAAGCAATGACGTCTACCAAGAACCGACGAGTGAACGGGAGCGACTCCAACTGCTCCAATGACTGATAGATCTGTAAGGAAGTGTCAGAATAAACAGTTGAAATGTGAAAACGTTTTCATCACTCACCAATTGTTGACATAACCGCATGGTTCGTTGACAGTAAACTCTCATGAGACCGAGACCCTCTGATTCCACCGCCCGATCCATTTCCGCTTCTCTTCGTTCGCTCCAATTTCGTCACTGACTTTGTACGTTTCAGTGGATTTGATCTAAACGAGCTCAGACTGAATTAATTCGCAAAATTTGGGAAATGAAATTAGAATGTTAATTGATTGTTGTGAGTTTTGATGGTTTTTGTGCTAAACAAACAAAATGAATGATTGAATCAAAGAATCTTTCATTTCCTTCTTAGAAGATTCTTTCATTCACCAAACAAAAACAATTCTTCAATGAGTTTCGTGCATGAAGTGCTTGATTAATTCCACTCAAAGCAAAAAAGAGATTTGCGAACTTTGCTCACCGTTTGGAGAAAAATATCGTGAATCGTGAGGCTGATGATTCAGGTTTTTGCGTCAGCATTGGCGTACTCGGAGCTGATCCACGTCGACATGCCTTCTCGTATGATGTGTCTGCAAGTAAAAGTAGAAGAAGAGAATTAAATATTTGTGGAATGTTTTTGTGATTCAACTTGAAAGTTTCGAGCGCGCTGCATTTATTTCATCAAAAGCGGTTTGGAGTAGAAATTAACTCAATTCATTCTCGTGTGAATAAAATTAATTTAAAAGTCATTCTCGAGTGTATTTGTGTTGGTGTCACTTTCAAGCGACGCCGATCCATCAATCTTCCCTTCTTCTTGATCCCGTTTTCTTATTTAACGCACATCATCCACTTAATTCGGTAGCCGAGTAAGATAATTTGAATAATCATCGAAGGCTATCGACATCATCATCGTTACAGTTTTATTAATTAGACAACAATTTCCCATTTCGACTAAACGTCCATTCATTTAAGAAGACAGATCAGTTGCTGTTGATTCAGAAATGCCGGATATTTATCTTTCATGGATTAGATCATGTCTTGAATGACTAAGCTGCGCGCGGAATTGAAATCTTGAAAGCTCCGTGAGATTATTAAAATCGAGTTTACAATTTAAATCTCTTGTTGGCGAGTGTTGAACGAATTTTAATTCCAATAGCTGCGATTATGAGGTTTTTATGAGAAGAATTTTTTTGTCTAAGACTTGCGAAGCCCTTCAACTGCTTCCTTGCGCAATGAATTGTATTTGCGGAATTTCAAACCTGCTGAGAGCGTCAAATTTAATGAAATATGATATTTCTTCTTATTTTTTTCTCTCTCTCCGACTTCGAGTCGTCACGAAACGTTCAAGAATTTCAGGTATTTTCTTCTCAAGCTGGCACGTCTTAATACAAAGATTTTTCTCCACATCTCAAGGGAAACGAAAGAAGCTTCATTTGCTTCTTAGGAGGATTGCACACTTCATCCCTTAATTGGGTTATCTGAGAGGATGAGATGTGAATGAGAATGAAATCTGAGCCCACAGGTAAAGATTTACATTTTGCATGAGGTGACGATTTTTTTGCTCACTCTAATGCTTCCATTATGAACAAACAATTGCAAATATCAAGATTATCTCAAGTGCCCTTCTGTGCAAAATTGATTTTTTGCTGGTCTAATGAAATCATCAGGAGAAGTCGTCAGTTTCACCCTTCGGCACAGGAAGAACTTCGTCTCAGTGACCTTACACAAATCATTGTTTAGAAATTTACTGCGTGTGAAGCAATTTCAACCCTTCGTCATTCTTAAAGCCACAGCCAAATGATTTCGCATAGTTTTCACATCTCATTAGCATAAATAACTTGACAGTTGAGCAGAAAGTTTTGTACAATTTAGGCGATCGATTTAATTTTTTAGATCTCAAAACGAAGACTTTTAAATAATCTTTCTTCCCTTTCCGCCCCTTCTACAGCCTTCGCTTCATCCGGGCTAATTATTCAAATGAACACAATTGAAAAGAAAGAATTACTTTCTCTCTTGCACATCACAGAATCGTCTACCGCAACAACAGAACCTGAAAACCCTTTTGGTCTTTAAAATAAAATCCTAAACATCAAAAGAGATTCGAGAATACAAAGAATCGTCGAGTCGGGGAACAAAAGGGAAACGACGATCTCCTCATGCTCATGTTGTTGCCGCGCGAAATCCTTTTATCACGTTGTTAAAATCTTTCTTTCACATGCAGGAGAATAGGTTTGGGAATGAATGTCTGATGGAGTGGCTTAGTTTGAGGTCATAAATAATAAAAACATAATAAAAACTTTTTACATCATAATAACGATCGCATGATCACGATAGTCGAGAAGAGACAATCGTCGCTGTCCGATCCATCTGCTCGTCGTTTCAAATTCCTTTCAAGCATTAGAACTTATAATTTTCTTGCCACGCAAACGACACATCAGAGGCAGATGTAAATTGGGCTGGTCGATGTTCAACAAAATGATCGCGCGAGGACGATAATTCTTCATGACTAGTGACTTTGCTTAATGTGCTTCGATAGCCACTGACAACCAGCATGATCGATTTAAATGTTTACAACTACCATCACAATGCAATGTGCGAGATTGTATCGCATGTGTTGACCACATTGTTTTGCCATTAATTTCTCTTCTTTCCAAATTAATAAACAAACATCAGACAATGGGTCGGACGGACCCAAGATGGAAGCGTTCAATCAACGGGAGTCTATTCGCACAATCATCAAAATTGGATAGCCGCGTGTCTATTGTTTCGATCCGGGAACCGGTGAAATTAAATTTATTAGTTCGGGATGATTCCAAGCGATAAAAGCGGAAGTCAAGTTCAGTTTTATGCGTCCGCCTTTTGTTTTAATATTTTGCTTCTTCTAAAGTCAAACTGGTCGTTTGCTAATCAAACGTTTGGTGGATCAATTAGCATTCATTTCATTTCGTTTCAAACGCAGATGAGAAAACAGAAATCAATCTCATTGCCTGAGGCGAATTTATATTTAGATTTTGTTTTCAACAGCTCGTTTCAATCTTTCATGATATTGACAGCGTTTTGTAATTTGGAAAGTCGAAAACCTTTTTAAGGATCGAAAGAAATTGCACACGCTGAATTGAGGTTTCAATCAAATGTTTCAGTCAACTCTGTTTGAAATGGCAATTAACGCTTATACGTTACAAAGTCACGTAATGAGCAAATCTGTGCAAATTGATTTCGCTGACTCAAACAACATTGAGGAAATAACAAGAAGCGTTAAGTTCATTTGACAAATTGCATCTCCCGCTTGATAACAATTGCTTGTTAGGTTGAAAAACATCAAGGCCATTCATTCATTCTTCTTGACTCGCCCAGTTCAACGATTGTTCCTACCACAAAAACATGGAAGAAGGCGTGAGGCGCAGCATTTCAGAAGAAAATGTTTAAATGGAATAAAATGAATTCTCTGAGAGATCGATCGAGTCAAAGAAGAAACTGGCAACGCAGCGTTCATCAACTTTGTGTGTCTTATCTCATTGACCCATTCGCATTACTCGCAGTTTACTTGTTTTCAAGTTTCAATCTCTCATCAAAAGACTTTCCCTCCGATCAGAGGCCGCCTCGGTAATTATTTTGCCGTTAAATTAATTTCTGAATAAACCATTTGCATAACGCCGCTTCACTTGGCACAATTCCTGTTTGGACAACAAATTAAATTTTAATTATGAACACCAGTCAACCCAAAAAAGCTTTAAAAGTGGTACAAACTTCATTAATCTCTCGATCGACGTACGCAGACTTTGTGAAAGTTTCATCGCAATTTGAATTTTCCAACATCAATCACAAATTGAGACGAGTCATTGGAAAAATAGAAAATTTATGCGCGAGCTCATCTGAATCATCGAACAAACTATCTCTCAATTATCAGAGTCTCCATCGAACGCATAAAAATGCTAATTAATGCATTCTCTCGAGATTAAGCATCTAATCAGAAAAGAAAATTTCCGTCGTCATCAGCATATTTTATCGATGCGCATAAATTTGAGGTTTTATGCTTCGAATTCTCATAAAAAAGTAAATTAAAAGCTGCTCGAGAATTCGATTTATTTCTTCACACCCCTTCGTTGTGACAAAAACGAAGTTGGAACGAATTTCAAGGCATGTTTAGCGGTTTGAATTCCAGTTCATTACGCAATTGATCTGCAAGCAGCCCAGTCGAATACAATTATGAAGTCTTGGAAATTTAAGTTCGAGGCGCAAATGGAGGCTTAATGAAGCTGGAATCGAGCTTCCATGACAGCCATTAAACAAGTTCACAAAACAGAAAACGAAATGAAAAAGATTTTTTTTTATCGTGAGTGACAGGTACCGACAATCGATGCTGGATTTCTTTTTGAGATTGTTTGTAATGTTTCTTTCATTTCCATAGAAAATTAGTCTTTGAGCGACGTCTGAAGAGCCCGCGTGTTTAATAATCTTCATTTCGATTTGATTAAAATGTTCTTTCGGTGTGGCTTTCGTGGTCAATTTAAGTTTGACGTTGAGACGAGAAGTAAGAAATCATTTTGAAAGAAAGTTTTGTCGCCTCTCAGAAGAAGCTAAATTTATACTTTTTCCTTCAACTCCGACGAGGCGGCAAGAAACACAACAAGATGCATGTTGTCGTTGAAATTCTTCATTCCTAGAAGTTGGTTCTCGTCTTCGTCTTGTTTTCATTCTGACATTAGAGAAGCGACAATAACAAGTCCTTTAGTCGACTCACAAACCCTTCGTTGTTTATCTTCTAATTGGAATAATTTTCTTTTGTCGAAAGAAGTTGTCATTGTCAAAGACGTTGGATTGACGGATGGATCTTTATTAGAGAGTTACTAGCTAAACAGATGGCGAATTGCGTGTTGAGAAAATTAAATAATTTTCTTCTTGTCCATTTTTCTGCTCAACTGAGTTTCATGCTGAGCGATTCCAATTGCGACAGGAGACGGTAAGGAACCGTCATCGCAATTGTCACCGTAAAGGAAGAGGACGACGACTTGTCTTTAATTTCCTATTTACGGTAATAACAATTTTAATTTGTGACTTCTTTCCCCGGACAGCTTTGAATGTTTTGAATAAATTAACGATCAGGAAGAGCTCGGCCCCGAAAACTATCCGGACGAATAATTGATCATCGTAACAAAAAAAGGGAGAAGACAAAATTTCTTTTCCGTAATTTACCGGCTAAACGGAAATTATGGAAACGTTAAAATAAAACTCTCGAACTGTCCGAGAGGGGAAAGATCGTTGTTTCTTTTATTCTCGACTGGCACTTAAAACCTTTAATTGATTGTTCGTCTCTGTTTTTTTTTTTGCTGCTCCGGTACCATCATCTTATAAATTCATCGAGATGACGGTTGTCAAGAGATGAGACGAAAACCCTTTTAAACAAAGCGAAAGATTTTATTTTTAGGATTGAAGAAGAAGAAAAAAAACTTCTCCATAAAACTTCAGCATGTGTCGCACATGCACCGAAAACTGTGAGAGCGAAAGAACTTGAAGATGAAGATTATGAATTAATCCTCATTCATCATTCTAAGTGGATGGGACGCGATCATTTCGTTGCTTGCCTTTCTCATTTCTAATGCTTCACGATACGCTCATTTGGGTAGTTGATGTTGCTTAAAGCGAAGAAGAAACCGTAAAAGTTCAAACGCATTGGATATGGCGATGACTCCAAAGATGGAACTCAAAAGTCGAACAGAGTTTTGTCCGTTTCTAGAACGTTGAGTGTGAGTGTTCGTGGCGCTGGTAAATTTATGATAATTTAATTCATGTTGAGACGCGTTATTTGTTCTATGAATTCATTTCAACGATATTTTCTCTGTCCCTTATTTTGTTCTTTCTATCTCAACCACCAACACAAGATCAAACGATTCGTCATCGATAAGATAGCAGTGGGAATTGTGAGGGTGTTGCTTTCATAATTTAGTCTCATCTTCCTCAATATTTTGTTAGATCGTCACGATGATGGAGGCAAATACAAATAACAAATAAGAAGGAGAAAGGCAAAGGCAAGAGATTGATGAGTATCACAGCGAGAAACGGATCGTATTTCAATTCAAACAAACATTTTTAAGTTAGCAACGAGAAGAGACGACGATGATGATGATTAGGAAGTTCTCGTATCTTCAAGTCAGAAAGTTTTGAGAAACGTTCTGTCCAAATGATAATTTAGAAATTAATTAAGGAAACACATTTAAGCATAGCGGGCCGACGAGGGAAATTGAGCAAGACGTAGAAACCTGTTTCTCACATCAGCCAAATGTAAACAAAAAAATGCGTTGCAGGCACGACCGAAATCATTGGAATGCTTTCACCATATGTGGATCAAAATGAAGCCAATAATTTATTTTTATGTTTCCTTATCGATTTATAATAACGCGTTAACACTGGCTATTAGCTCTTAATATTCAGTTAGGCCCCGAAGGCTGAACAGCAGAGCTGTTGTGTCAGTCAGAAAGGTTCTTGAATGATTTTTCTTACCAGAGAGTGCGTCATCTTCATCATGCTCCTGACGATTCTTGCCGCAACTATCAGACGACGAAGTGTCCAGTGACTCGCGGAAGAAAAGTTCTTTTACTAAATCATCACAGTTCTCTGATTTCAGGTACAGTGCAAGCCGCTCCGACGATAAATCGTAAACGTTCACTGATAGACTTTCATTAGAATGCTCGACACATTTCGACGTCAGCGATTTAAGAAGCGAATTGTTACGTGACAATTTTGTCGAATGTGTACGCCGGATGAAGCTCAATGATTTCTTTGGCGTTGCGACAGCCTTTCTTTCTTGTTGTATTAACAACGTTGATGTGTCCGATAGTGACGAGTAGTTGATTGACGAGGAAATTTTCGGCGTTGACTTGAGGATGAATAAGCTTTTAGGTGGGAAAGTTGAAGCGACTTGCATTTCTTTCGCCGGCAGCGTCTTTGATTTCTCTTTAATTGGACTCGTTACAGTCTCTGTCTCAGTTTTGCACTTCGTCGTTTCTTTAATCGGCGTCGACGACGTGACGTTCTTCGACTTAATTCTTCTGTGATTCGCATGAACTTCTAAGTTACTGTCGTCGATGTTTACACTTCCATTTAATACGATTCCGTATCTCTTGAGACGATTGCTGTCGTCATGGCTTAACTGCGATCTCTCTCGTGAAACCAACATTTCCGATGCGTCAATCGAGTCATTGAGACTCCAATCACATGAATATCCACTCAAATTCGGATTGTAAATTTGTTCGTTCACATCATTAGCATGATCAGTATCGCGTGATGTGAGGTCTTCAGTAGACAACGGAACATAAAACGTTGATCGTCTTCGCGTTGATTCATCAAACGATGTTTGATCAGCCGTCTGGATAACTAAAGCCATCTCGCTCTATTCCTTATTATCAGCTTCGTCTTATCGCTTTTGCATTCAACTCGAGGTGTATTCGACTTGCTATCTGTGAACAGTTTTTTTTTGTGTTACGAATGAATTGAAAGTCGTTGTTGGAATAGAGATTAGGCAGCGCACATACATCTGATGTTTGTTATCAGAAGCGGGCGTTCTGCTTATCAACGAGTCGACTTTTTTCTCATGAAGTTTGATGTACACAAGCAAAGAAAGCAAACGAACAGTTCAACGACGTTTATCTCACTCGATTCAACTGACATTTCGCACGAACGATGCAACCCTTGTTATAAAGATCGATGTCTGTTAGTTATGCTAAATGACTCTCTACGTGTAGTTAATCAACTGTTAATAATGATCCATCAAACTCAAGGGCATTTGCATAAGCGAGAAAGAAGAAAAAGGCTCATTGAGACAGCCCATCGACATAAATCCTTTCATCGAGTTGTCGATGCGAATGGAATCAATGTCATGATTGGCACTCGAGATCTGTTAGTGAAAGAGACTGGAAGCACTTCTGCCCAGCATGGGAACTGTCGAACCCTTTAGTTTCTTTTGGATCCTTTTGGAATTAAATCATAAAACATCATCATGATCCTTTTGAATATAAAAAGTCATAAAAATATTTGTTGAGGCCCAAAAAAATTGATTATGCATTTCGCCTTCATGACTCAGGGCCCTCGAAGTTTTATTAGTTTTTTTTTGTTGCTGCCACAGACATTTACTCAACGGGTAATTGTTTTATTACAAATTGGCAGATGGCTTCCTTAGCAAGCGAAGCATTTCCATAAAGAAATCATTCACGACCCCACATTTATGTTTTCTTGAAAGATTTTATTGCACTTTTGAGTTTGAGTTGCAATTGATGGCTGCGCTGCAATGCGAACAAAAGATGATCCTTATTTATAGCTTTGCCGCTTTCATTCAACGATTGCATTAAGTTTTACGTCTGTAAGACATCAGCAATTGAGAAGTTGCCGCTTTGAGTCGATGCTTTGGTCTATTTTAGGAGAAAATCATTTGGGAATTGTTTAAAGTGCTTGGGAGAATTGCGAAGATGTCAGATTCATGAATCGAGTAAGTTAAGTCCTATGAGTCATTTGATTTCTGCAATCATCGCGCCAAATTTCATTCGCGATCTTAACGATCTTTTTCCCGCGAAAGACATTGGAAAAAAATCGTAGGAGCAACGAAGATGAATCATCGGCGAGTTTTTCATGAGTCGACACGACGACTTCCATTCTCACTTTCTTGTGTGTACACCAAACTAATCTGAGTTGATTCGTCTTAGACAATCGGCGAAAATAGGAAATTACCGTTGATTTGTTTTTGTTTTGTTTGCCAAAATATCTTTCAATGATCGATGGATCTTCTGATCATTTCTTGCTTCTCGCAGCTCGTTATTGGATTTTTTTTAACAACTCTACCATTCAAATGGCAAAACTTTACAAAACAATTGAGCCACGAAATATCAGAAGAGCTCGAAAATAAATAAACAACTGAGGCTCACAACACCAGCGAATGTTAAAAACCGGATTCACAAGTTTCTTATGGTTCGCTTTTCTTATGTTTTGCCTTTGAATTCTCTTTCAAAAACCTTTCTGCTTCACGAAAAATCTCGATTGGAATTTTTGTCGTTGCACTTTAACGTTGAGAATCGTGAGGCGAAAATAGCTTCGATCTGTTGTGCGCTTTGTGTCGCGTCGCACTAACTCAAATTAAATTATTTAACTAGCGAGTCGGCCGTTGTCATTTAACTTCTTTTGTTGTCGTTAGTTACAAATCGGTTGCACTTGCTGCTTATTTGCTCGCTGACTCTTTATGATTGCAGCTTGACCCTTTTTTCACGCTTATTCTATACTCGAAGCTCACTGTGTGTTTAAGCAACACAGTCACACGATCATTAAGCGATTCACAAATGCATAAAGAATGAACTTTCAGGAACACAAGTTCGCGGGTTTATTTTACGAAATTCTCGAAACACAACAAACGCGATCGACTTCCCGATTAAACTTCAACGATTTTTATCAGCGAATTAAGCGTTTTTTAAACTTAAGAATTGAACGAGCACTGACATCCGTTCACGTCGATGAATAATTCAAGACTAAAACTTACAAAACTTTTTTTCCTTCTTGAATTCTCTCTTTCTACTTTAATTATTCTGTGTGGCGATGTGAGTGTGGTCGTGATGCGACATGGCACATGGCTCGTTTCTCGTAAGTTTTCTCGTGTCTCGCGATGCAGCGGCGACTAAGACGAAGATGTATTAGTTCGGATTTATGTTCATCGAGTCAACCAACATGTTGCATGTTGATTCATGCAAATTCAGGCAAACGTTTAAGAATGAACGTCTCTGTTTCTAAAATTTAAATCGTTTGTTTATTTTTCAGAAAGCATCACTCAGAAACTTCTTAACCTTCTTTTACTCAACCGAGACACCGAAGGGAAAACAAAACAAATTGATTCACGAAACCTTTTTCTTTCGCGGCCGTTAAACAGAATCTCGTTTGTCATCGCACTCTCGCTTGAGTTTCCTCACGATGATTTGCATAAATTAATGACTGAGCATGAACGGAGAGTTTAGCTTCATTAGATTGCGAGCTACAGCAGCAGCAACAAAAGAAAGCAAAATGTTTCTTCTCTTTCCTTCGAACGTCTGCAATCCTCCGGCTCATTTATATTCGAAAGTGATCTCCATAAATCATAACTCACAACTGTGAATTGCGCAATGTATATAATAAATTATTAATTACAACTTTTTGGACAAAGTTCTCTTCCGTCTTCGTCGTCTCTTCGTGTAATAAATATCACAAATAATCCTATTATGACGTCGACATCACGTAGAAAGGAACTCAGGTAGAGTCGGGCAAATAAAAAAATAATTAAAATCATTCTCCTGCTTCCTTCCGACGTCCATAAATCTGTTCAAACATAACGGGATGAAAGGAAGACTGTGATCCATTGGAAAAGATTTTTTTTGCACACCAAACCGACAACGAAACGATTCTTAAGGAGCGGAACAAATCTCACGACCCCTCTTTGTCGCCTCGTTCAGACACAAGGAGAGTGAGGAGAGATGAAAGCGTCCCGCAGCGGAGAAATTGCATAATTTGCTGATTAGGATGTTCATTTCTTTAAGAACTCTCAAGAGTCGTCTCTTCATTTTTTACCAATTTCCTTTACAAACATCTAATGTGGATAAATGACAACAGTTTCCAGTGAAATGGCTTCAGAGCATCTCGACGGCAGGGGTCCAGTGCGCTTCGAATTACAAGCAAGTCTTTACGGTTCATGGATTCTCAATTGTTGGACGAGTTTTGTTTCCTGCTTCAGGCTGCCAAATCTCCTCGCAAGGAAGAAACTTGTGAAAACATAAAGTTCGAAATTACAAAAGCAAACTCTTAGTTCCCTTCGGGGAAATAAATTCTCTTGCCTTCCCGCAGTTTATATTTTTGTTGTCAACGCGAAATTATTGTTATTTCGCTATTAAATCATCATCGCCAATAATTGATTTATTGGAAGTTCCCCTCTCTCTCGCAATTGCAAGGGAAATCGTCCTCGCGATTGTTTCCAACGATTGTAATTGGATACGTTGCATCTGAAACTCGTTTGCTACAAAGTTGCCTTGCAATTGAAACTTTCGCTTTCATAGACTCTCGACAAGGAAGAAGAATGAAAAAGGATTAGAAAAGAACTTACGATGAGTCCGATTTCGTTTCTTTCCATTTAACAATTTTTCACGCGTTATAAAATGTGTGATTAAAAAAAGGAGGAAACTGAAAGATGAAACGATTCTCATGCTTTGAAAACTCGTTTCGTTTCCATCATCCTTGTTTATTAGAGAAAATCCTTTCTCCTTGGACAGTCGCTCTCATTTCTTATGGAAATTTTTGTTCTTAGGATTGCGAAAGCATCTGCATTGACGAATACGTCATTGCTCGGAGCATCGAGTGATGCACACATGGGGAAGCTTCGTCGTCTTGAATTACGAGACGTGAGTCATCTGGATAACACAATCTTCACCTCAATGTCATTAAAATCTGCACAAATTTTATTGATTCTCGAAGGAGACAAGAGACTAACCACAATCGTTTTACTTCTGCCCAAAACCAAAGCCTGCGGGCACACTGACAATGAATCAACCTTTTGCAAGATAGAAAATATAAATTTGTTCGCAGCCGAAAACAAAGGAAAACGTTTCTGTTGCAGTTTGCGGTTGCCTTTCCACCTGTCTTACATCTGTTCCTTACATTTCTTTTTATCCGTTTCGACTTCTTGTTCCAACCCAAAGAACATTGAGAATATAAATTAAAAGTTTCAGTTTGTAATTCAAATCGGGTGCTGCTTTATGAGTTATTCCTGTTTTCCCTTCAGAGGTGATTACAGAAAAATTATTTTCTCCTCGGATTTAAGTAAAAAAGGGCTCAAGTTTCACTGCTTTGTTTACTTCGATTCCGGTTTCTAACGCCGTCAACCTCAAGCTAAACTCCAAGCGTCTCGAGATAATGGAATTTGAATAATTTTCTCAACACATTCAATGACAAGACATTTGCTGCTGGTTTTCTAATTAACAAGACTTTCAATTTAATCGAGTTCTTGGGAACATTTGAGAAAAGGTGAAACTATTTAAAGCATCAAACGGAAATGGTTTTCTAGAGTTCTCGATTACACTCGATCGTAGAGAATCCATTTAAAAAGAGATCTCGATGTGAGAATTCAAAGAATTTTCGAATGTCAAAGAAAAATTCAATTCCATGATCAATTTAACTTCCGGCTTCCGTCACGAGAACTTTTTTCTGTGTCATCATCAATTTTGTCTCATTTCTTTCACATTCATCAATTCTTCGTCCAGAATCTTTCTCAGAATCTTCCAAGCTAAGATGATAATTGAATTAACGGTTCTATTGACATTTCGCTTTCTCAGGAGGGTTTGCTACTCACTAAACACACAATTGCTAATTATTTAATCAAATTTCACCGACAACGAAACCATTAATCACATTAAATCGAAGAGCGTTGTGTGAAATTGCGAAGTCATGACGAAGAAAAAATATTTAAGATTGTCGGGTTTGAGTTTCTTTTCCATCAGAAACACAATGTCACCTTCGTGTCATCGGAGGCTTTCCAGCGAGACTTTTATAAGATTTCAACGATGCTAAAAGGAATCCAATTCGCAGCCCTTGAAATGAGACATTGAATTATTTCGCCACTCGAAAAAATATTTCAACTCAAACATCGGTTTGTTATCAGCATGAGCGAGACTTAGATGAGGGCGTTTCAGTTCTCTTTTGTTCGCCGGCGTGGCGTTAGAACATTCTTCTCTTCCAAAATTATGTTTTTTCGTTTCTTTTTTGAAACATTATCAGTAAAGAAGGGAACGACTTAGTTATGTGGGCATAAAATTCAAGGTTTTCCTTTGTTCGCCTCAGGCCGATTCCGTTCTCTGATTAGGAATCAGAAAATATTCCCCACGTGCGGTCTTTCTAATCGATTGCTATCGAACGTTGTTTAAAGTCACATTTCTATGCCAGAACTCATTGAGATGTAAATAAACACACAAATTTCAGTCGGGCACATAAACAATCAACTCCAATAGCATTTCCTGTCCGTTTCTTTCTTCGTCTTCTACATACACTCAATTTGTTTCTATTCACGTCGTTCAACGCCTTTCAAGCGAACTTTTCCGTTTTGCCTCTTTTCAATTTGCGCTCCAGGAACTCGAAAAATGTTGAATGCATAAAATTGAATGCTCATTGCGATGGAAATATTAATCGAGCAACTGTGAATCATATAAATTGATAGTAAATTGATTGCAATATGAATTTGATTGAATCTACATCTACAGGTGTTTTGCCGTTCGATTACTGCACGCAATGATTCTCGAGATGGTTTGATTGAAAAAATTGATGGGCGAGAAATTTGAAATTGCACGAGAGATTTTTTATGTTGCGCAGCATGAAATTAATGTCGCGAGAATGTTGCGCAACATGAATCGTCTGAGTGTTTCAAAACCTTTCAAAAGTTTCGATTTTTTTGGAATTGAAGAGCTTCGATATCATTTCAGAAAATTAAAATATTTACATATCGCGATAATTTTATAATTTTTTTCTACAACACACGCTTCAGAGATCTTTGACACGACTTGATTGAATGACGCTAATATAATAGGTTTCCTTTGTTGTCAATTAATCTTAATCAATTGCGAAACAATTAATTTTACCTTCAGTTTCATCAATATGAATGCCTCGTGGAAGAGTTTTCGACTTGTTGGAAAAGGAAGACTCACCTAGAAGGAGAAAGAAATAGAAATCAATAAATATCAATTTAATTAAAACGAATAAGAAATGCCATGGTTCGAATATTAAATTTAAGGAAACCTTGTCGAGTTCACCGGCGAGTTTGTGTCACACGAAATCATTCAAATCTCATTAACATATTTTTGGTTTGAGCTTCTCAACCTTCCCAAGGTCGGATGGTCGTCGTTATTAAATCGTTTCTCCAAACAACTTGAGTCTCGACTGTTCACACCACTTCTCAAACAATTAAACATTTCTACTTGTCGCCTTTGTTCTTACATCAGCAATTTATCATTGCGCAAGATGTTTTGCTCGATAGACGTGAGAAGTTCGTTTCAAATGCTTCCTCGATCGTCTTTCAAAAGCATCTTAGATAATTCTATTTTTATATTTTTGTGTAAGCAGATTTCTTTTGATCGGGGGCAGTTTTATGGACGCTCGAACTCAACGCAAATAAATATCCGCTCAAGTATCCCGATGTCGACTATGAGGTCGAACGTAAACGATTCGCTTATGATTAATTGGGATTAATTGGACGAATGTCAACGCCACGCCTAAGAATTATCGGCACAACGAAACTTAATCCAAACAAAGTTTTCAGTTCAACGGCAGTTTTCGTTTATGAAAAAAGTTTCTTTTTGCAATCATCGTGATCTCAATTTAAATTCGCTTCATTGTTTCCGGGAGAATCATTTCGTTTATTCCTATGATTCATAAACTACTCGAGACGAGGGAAATGTGTGCACGTCTTTGTTCTCAAATGATGGGAACGAGATGAAGATTTATGATTCGACTGGCTATGCGTCCACTTTAGCCCTTAACAAATTATCGTGCAACTCTCCGGCGATGCAATTTACAACGATGACTCAGGAGAACGTTCAAATTGAAATCAGAAGTCTAAGTTGAGTGCACCGACACAAATGAAGTCTAGAAAGATGATCTAATCGTCGATATTAATAACAAATTACAACTCGAGTTCATTTCGTGGGGTGCAAACCAAAACAAATGAACGTTTGGAACAAAAGGAAACTTTTAAAAAACTGGTTTCATTGACATACACTCTTTGAAAGGAATTCTTTTCAGTTAATTTGTTTTTAAAATCGTTGTGGGTGGCTTCTTTAAATTTTATGGAACAAAATTGTTTCTTTCGAGTTGCATCAGTTCGTAATGTGTTGAGGCAGCTTTCATCATTGTGGGGCGACACTCACTCATTGTGTTCGAAGCGCTGTTAGCATCAACTAACATTGTTGAGCTTCTATTGTCTTCCAGATTTCTAAAAACGCGTGACATTCGAACAAACTAATTACGAAGCGACAATTAACATTGACGAGCGGAAAAAAAAGTTGAAATGTTTATAAAATGTTTTTCAAAACATGAATTCAAGAATCAAAAGTCTCGCAGTTGACGAATGAGCACGCATCGCAACTAATTATCATTCCACACTCGCAAACCATCAACCGGTACAACCAGCAATTTGAGCAGCTGTTGACACATTCACATAGCAATTATGCTCTTTAGCGGGTTCTCGTCATCAATTCAAACGCACGAGAAGACTAAGAAAGTTTATTCTGAGTTCGCTTTGTTGTTTGTTCAATCATTGTCAAATACAATTTCTTAGACAATCACCAAAAGATGATGAAGTTGACGAACTTAGTACGAAGCACTCTCAACTCAATTAAACTAAATTGATTCACTTAAAACGGCTTCTCGATTGTCGTGGTTGTCGATGAGGAATTTCCTGTCAAGTGATCAGACATTGCACATGTTTGCATTTCCTTCTCTCGCCGTGAGTTGTAGGTTACGAAACTCTTCGACGTTGGTGTCAGGTTGCATTTCGTTGCAATTGCGATCAACGACAACTTAAATCTGAATATTTCTTCAGCAAACTTACATTCCGTGTCTTCGATTTCACCGCGCAAGCATGAGCGGAGACCAGCACGCGATGTTGTGTTGCTGTTGGGCTGATAAGCCTGATTGCGTTGCTGATAGCTCTTCTTCTCCTGCTGCACTGACATACAATTCATTTTGCTGTTTAGTTTTCACTCGTTTTCACTCGAAGTTAATCAGCAATTATGATTTTTTCATTTTAAGATTCACTTTCTGCTTTTTCTTTAATCGATTGATTGATCTAACTTTCGATTGAATTTCATTTTCTCTAAACTTTCTGATTGACGATTCGATTATTTTTCCTAAGAGAAACCACACAAAAAAATGTTCTTGAATATCAAACGATTCTTGTGATCAATCACTGACCACATTCAACAATTTTATTTTCTCAGATCCAAACGGCGATGATGAACGATTCGCGAAATTATTTTTTGTCTTTCAGCGAAAAACAAATGAAATAGTTTCATTTGCCTTTCAATCATAAAAATCGCTAAAGTAATGCGAATGAATAAATTTTTACAAGCTCATCGAAGCGTTCACTTGTTGATAATCACTAAGCTGTTCGAGCGCGAACAAAAACTGAAACTGCGAAAGCGCAAATTCAGTTTTTTTGCCAGCTGAAAGTTTCAAGGGAATGTGCAAAGCAACATTAAAATTTCGTTAAATATTCAGGAGCTTCACATGCAAGCGATATCAGTGAGGCCATTGAAGTGTATTTGGCTTTCCGGGAAGGAGTTTAAGTTAGTGAAGCGATTGCTGTTGTAGTTTAAGTTAAATTACATCAAAAAAATAAAAGTGATTGAGCTTAAAACTCATCGAGTTACATAATCAAGAAGAGAATGAAATTGGAATCGTCGGCGCGTATCCAAAGCGATTGCGAACATCTCTCTCTCTCACACACTCGCTCCATCGATTCGTCTTGACAAGCGACGTGTTTTTACTGCGAAATCCATGCACAACTTGAAGCCGCAACGTCAGAAGAATTCTTGAATGAAATTCCAATCGAATGACTTCCCGGCTTTTTGCCTTATCCGCTGTTGTTCTTTGCTTTCGTCTCCGTTACGCAATTTGCGGCACGAATGATTTCATCGTCAATCGGCCCGCAAAGAGATCACTCAAACATTATTCACTTACTAACCGCAAAATATTTTTTCGATTGTTTGTGAACTGAATTTATGACAAACGAATCAATTCTTTGAGGAGAAATTGATTAATTGGTCGTTCGTCTTTCGAGTTGACCGTCAAAGGTCAAATAATTTGTTCTCAATCATCGGCATTCTCAGTAGCGTCTCGAGTGGAGTAATCATCGCGAAATCAGAGAAGGAATAAACAAACACGCGAAGCTTCTGCCCCGAGAAAGAAACTGGACTTGAACAATTAAGTAGTTGGAATGTTTGTTGAAAACATTTGTTTGTGATCTCTCGCCGCAAACTCGAGATTTTCACATTTTTCTCGCGGCAGCCAACAAATGTTTTACTTAAATTAATTTGTTGAAGAGAACAAAAAATGAGACGTCAGATCATCTTTCTGTGGCAATGACGAGACAAAAAAAAAGTTTCCAGCTGTAAATTTTCAATGAAAAATGACTTCCATGCTCCGCGACGATCAAAACATTTTCTTTTGAGAAACATTAAGATTAAAAATAAACTTCCAGTTCTGTTGTTGGTAATGCTGCGATTTAAAGTCGCGTAAACAGAGGCTGACTAAATAAATTAATTGACTTCATATTGAGTTAAACTTGTTTCCTCAAAGCTTTAGTCCGCCTTCTCATAAAAAAGGAAATTGTCACATGTTAAGACATTAAAGCCGAACGAAGAGATTGTTTACGGTCTACTGTTGATCAAATGGCAGTAAAAGTAAAAGTTAGCGAGTTCATTGGATTATGGAAGATGCTTCGATGTTTGCACTGGAAATGAAAGATTTTGATGAAAGAACTCTAAGAAAGTTGCGTGACGCTTCAGTCAAACTCCCCAACAAGCAAACACATGCTGCTGCGTCAGCCCGCATCTTCATCATAAATAAACACGCATCGAGTTCATCTGTGTCTATGTCTCATAATTCTCTTTCATGTCGTTCAGTTTTCCCCTTTTCCAATCATTTTCAAGTGAAATTGTCGGGTTGCATGATAAAAATAAAAGGAACATCATCAGAGATCCGTCAATCTCTCCGTCGCTTGCTCTTCTCTTTGGAAAAGGCGAGATGCTATCTTCAGTGTCAACGCGAGGAGTTTGACGAGTTTGTAGAGCGAGTAAAATTGTTTTCTAATTTTCCACTTTATGACGTGGAAACTTCACTCAATTCAGATCAAGATGTTCTCAAGCCACTTAAGACATTTTGTGTCAACTTAAAGAAAGACTTTGCGATCCTAAACTTAAAGCTGAGACATTTTTGACGTTCAAGTGAAGCACTTAGTAGATCATTTGAGCGAGAACTCAAGAGATTCTCATCACGAAGAATTGTCAACATTTGTTTTAGATCAATTGAAAGAGAAAACATTGATTCGCTGTCTCGAATAAAGTTTTGACATTAAAAATTTATCTCCGACTTGAAATTGAAATTAATCTTCGCATCATTCCCAAACGACGCACAATAGTTTTTCATTTGGCTTAATTTAGATTGATGATGAACTTGGTATCACGTACGGGAAACAAAAATAAAAGTTTAATGTGTTTTCTTTTGGGGGCGAAGAAGAACGGAAGGTAAAGTTTGTGTCGAGTAGGGTGAGTAGTGCGAGATTGAAGAGCACCAGAAGTTTCTTTCTTTAGTTCGAGGGTCGAAAAACTGCAGTTCACTAAATTTATAAAGAAAACAAGGTAAATCAGGAAACAATTTCGAAGAAACGTGTCATCCCTAATCCAAGTCAAGGCAACTTCTTCCCTCACCAAACCAACTTACACATGAACGCGTATTTTTAATCAAAAAGTTTTCCTTGCCCTTAAATATTTGATGCACTTTCTTTCCACTCTCATTTTGGTTGATGACTCACCCGAAAATAAAAGCAAACAAGATAATGAAACTCAATCTTGAAAAGGATGAGAGGAAGTTTCTTCTTGATGTCAACGAACAAGAGACAAGAGGGAAACAAAATTCAAGAACAGCAATTTTTCACCTTTTTAATCCCTCGCTTCACTTACGTCTTCATTCGCTGAAACATTCCATTAGCATAATGTCGCAAACAGTGCGAGATTTTATCATTAAAAGAGACGAAGTGGATTTTCTCGCCAGAGTAAATATTGAATGCGACTCTTCCGTCTTCCCGCAAACATCACCGCAGTCAGTCTCAATTACTCTCTTAAAATGAAAGGAGTCTTTGTGCAATGAGACAAGCTTCGAGCGTGAATAATTTCCACATAAATAAGTTTGCAGAAGAAACAACGTCTCGTTGACTGCAAATGAAAGGAGATCACAGCGAGCGTTGGATTAACGTTGACACTCAGCAATATTTCACGAAATTGCAGCGAGGTTAATGAACCCCTTATGATGATGTCTTCTCAATCATTGCATAAGTTGAACTTGTTTATAAATAAACAATTTGCAGCAGTCGATGCGAAGACTTTGTCGCTTGTTGAGTGATAAACGAAGCGTTCGTTCTAAACAATTTTTTCGAAAGCATAATAAATTCTTCCTCGTCAGTTTATTTTTACTGCAACTTCACGAGAGTTTTGAATGCTTAGCCGATAATTTATTTTCATTAGACGAATGATTTCATTAGCCGCATCCACTTGATGCATACACCACATCATCATTAACATCGCGAGATTAAGTATTTCTGGATTCTTACTTCTCGAGCATCAAGGAAAGCGTTTGTTAATTAATTTGCTCGGGAAACCGCCTACGAATCGTTTTAATTGCCAATTCGGTGTTTATCTAATGCTCGCGATGTGTTTCTTTTCATGTGTCGCTCGCCCAGTGTCATTCAATTAATTAAGAACCATCACATGGCCGATGAGTCATTTCTTGTATTGTAAGATTTAAAACCGCGACTTTTACGCTTCACTTGAGCGCCGCGAAAAAAAAAGCGCGAGAGGAAATCCCGTAGACATAAAATGAGGAAAATAAAATTCTATTTTTACGCGACGCCCGATGATCGTAAATTATTATGAGAGAACAACAAAGATTCGTAACTTTCAAGTCGAAATGACGCGAGTGAGAACAAATCGAAATTGATTTCGCGTGTCCCAGTTAATTGAGATCTTTTCAATCTTGAAGACGTTAAATTGTTTACGATAATCTCTTTAGGATCTCGCGGGCGTACTTAACTATTTTTGGTTCTCGTTTTTGGAAAAGTCCAAAGCAGGAAAAATCCGAGACGCACATTAACGAATTCTAATTTAGGAAACGAGCAGCGCAGAATAGAGAAGCAGATGAATTAATTAACCAAACGAACCGCAACTGATTCTTGTCGCGATGTACAGTTAAATCTTTGAAATTTTGCGAAAATGACGATTGCATCATTAACTCGCGGAAAGACAACATCAAACGAATGATTTTCTGAAGAATTCCTGTAGCGTTTTGTCGATAGCTTTCAACAGAACTGTCGGCTAATGAGCCAGTAATTGCCAAGTTCCTTCCGCTGGTCACGTCTAACTCGATTTCAGCGCCAAATGATTTTTATTAAACGTGGATTCTCGAGCAAATGTTTCACTTAGTTTTCTAGACTGAAAACAAACTTGCAATGTGAGAATTTGCTTGGATTTGTGCCATGAGTCTGTTAATTCGTGCTTCAGCTGTCTTTCCGCGAGGTGTTGGAAGACGAACAATGACATGGCGAGAGGTTATTTCAATAACGAAGGTCAAACAATTCATAATTTAAGGTTGGCGCGCCATGCAATCGCGATATCTGTCCCAGAAGTCAAGAGATCATTCAGGGCACGCCAATTGAATTCTCGCGAAAGGCTGCGAGTTCTCCGGAAAGAAAACATGCCCGACTTAAATTTCAAGTGCGAGAATGAAATTTAAGACTTGACACTGTCGCTGAAACAGTTGAAAAGCTCCGCTCGACGATCATTCGGGCCGATCACGCTGAGATAATTTTTTCTCATGGCCGTTACATATAAAACTAACTCCATCGAGAGCGAAACGTAACGGAGAGAAATTAAACTCAAATTCCCTAGCTCAGAATTCTATAAAGTTTGCGATGAATAATTAATGAAAAGCGGCGCATTGGAACGCTCGGTTGGCGATTAAAAATTCACTTTACGCAGCGGCTTAATGAGGCAGCTTCATGATATTTTTGTAATGGAAAATCCGTCGAGCGCTAATGAAGTTAATAAAGTGAAGAGAATTATCCAACTTTGATCGTTCGTTTTATTGAAAAGTTTGTTGTTGGCTAACGATGTTTCTCACCGAAAATAAATGATTTTGCCTATCGATGCACATCGAATGGATGAAGTATTACCGCAGCATCAGCGGAATCAGTCACAGCACATTCAAAGTGAATTGGACACATCGACAGTGGAGAATCCAATTTTATTTTCCAAGAGGAGATGCTTGAAAGTCAGCAAAAGCTTGAAATCTATTTAACTCTTGAGCAATTGCTATTTACAATTGCTTACAAAAAAAAAGAAGTTTCAGTGGCTTCCTGCCCTGATTTAAATGATTTCACCCGAAAACATTTGGTGACTCAAATTAAACGCTTCACTGGATCACACTGCCGATGAAAGCTGACGAATGGAAAAGTCCCGCGCATCATTTGAACAATGAACAGCGAACTCTTTTGAACTTTCGTTCCGTGCAATTGCATTTTTAGCGTTTCACGAGACAAAGAGTGAAATGGGCATGGCGGAGCTTAGAGAGTCGCAATGACTGCTGCAACAGCGATCGGGCGGAGATCGTATTTCAGTTGTTAGCTACACGACATGTTGTCGAACAAAAGAAAAATTTCAAATTTCAATTTCAAGCGAAAAAAAGCTCTTGCCGAGACAATCGCTGAGATTTCAGGGTTTCTGGATGGGAATTTCGTCGCTGACGTTTAACAGCCTTTCATCACGAATTAAGTGAATAATTCCAGTGATTTGCATTTGATTTTTAAAGCCACTTAGCCTACTAAGATCTCTGTTGTTTCACTCGATTACAATGCTTAATGCGAAGCGAACGCACTCGATTTCCTTTCTGTTTCTGTAATGAACACTTCACAGCGAGAGAAACATTGTTTTTTCGGTAGACTTATAATTAATGGGCGCATTGATGAATCATAAAACATAAAAAGAAAACGAATTTATAAAAGCCTCACGACAACAACATTGTTAAGAAGGATCGTAATCACGTCGTTAAGTCAATCGAACGACGGAGCGAGTGAGAGTGAAGAAACATGAAGATTACGAGCTTAATTCATTGCACTTTGTTGAGTAATGTTAATCGTTCAGTAATTTATGAAAACATGTCAAGGAACTTTTAGGGTCGATTGGCATTTCCATTAGTCGCAAAGCAAAGTTTCACACTTGATTTTAATTAGAGAAAAGTTTTTTCTTTCACTTTCACAACCGCGAGAAGCTTTTGCAGTTTTCCGCGAGAAGGAATATTTATTGCTCTCAACTGGCAACGCTTGATTTACGACGACTCTAAGTCCCACAACATCACATTTCTCACTCTTCGCGATGCTAAAGCAGCGAAACAGATTTCTAATGAAATGCAATCTTGTGAATTAAATCGCTCGGGGACCTCGAGAAAAACAAATGAAACAGTTTTTCGTATCATCATGTTCACCGTTTGGAAAATCACTTGGCAAAGAGTTTTTACTTGGAATTATTTTTAGTTATGACTTCAATTAGAGTCGGATCACTTCAGAACTTCGCGCACAAACATTGACTCGTCACGATAATTGAGACTGACAACACAAGAAATAATTGTTATCCAATTTATTCCTCGTTCTTTTTGCTTGTTTCCTCAGTCAGTCGCGACTTCAACACATGACAGTCATCAAATATCCACTAAATTATTTAATAGTCAAAATATTCAAATATTTTCCTCACGAGATGGAAATCAAACGCGCGCGATAACCGCTCAACTCGACAACAACTCGTTGAATGAAACCGCTCGATCGAATGAGAGAACGAGGCGACGTACGAAATGGAAAAACAGAGAGAAAATTGAGAAATATTTACACTCACACATCTACGAGATGATGCGGCGGATCCCGCAGTGGATATTTAAGAAACTCCAGCTCTCCGGAATTTTTCTTTCACAACATTGATCGCTTATTAAAATAGATCAAGGAGAAAATTGTTTACTTCATAATAGAGGCAAACAGAAAAGGACAATTTGTCAAGTTTGCTTGCTCATTTGTATTCTGTTGACGTTTCATTATTTTTCTCGTGACACTTCCAAAGCACACAACCCAAGACTCTGCACAATCAATAAACTCTCGATTTCCACTACGCTGCATTATGTTCAATCAATTTGAGTTGATTTTCGCACGAGCAACACCAAGCGAAGTGAGATTATGCAATTTTGCGGTATTTTCTGTGTTCGACGCGCGAATAAAATAATGGAAATAATGCTAATTGAGGCGGTGAGAAAACATCATTGGTAATTCAATGAACTAACGTGTAATCTCCGCATTGTTACTGATCATCTGGCGCTCACAATTAACGCGCTTGCGTGCATTATGCTCCAGTGGATTGCGTGATTGGCAAAGGCTCTCGAATCATTAATTAACTATTTGAATGATTATTGAGAAATCAAATATAAAAAAATGTTTAAATCACATTCAACTTCCTTTCGTTTTCAAAGTTGCATGAAAGTTTTAACTCGAGTCGAAAGCAAAAGCAAGAGAACCTCGCGCCCAAAGTCAAAGTCGAGACTCTAAGAAGTTGTGGCAGTTTAATGTAAATTTTTGCGTAATTTGCATTTAAATCGTTCGAAGAGTTAAGGAGCAATTCAAAGGAAATGTCAAATGTTTAAATAGAAACGAAGCTTAGATAACGGCGTCACTCGGAAACTTTCCCTGTTTCAAAACTGTAATTTAAAAACTCAATAAACACTTTGTGAGAACTCGACGCTTTGATTTCATTTAATTGACAAATGGTTTCCTCAATTTAATTCCGATAAAAACAGTTTTCTGCTTTAATTCGCACTACTCACCTAGATTGATTTGATGGAGAGTTGAGTTGAGCTCGAGATTCGACGAGTTGAATGCGTTTTCGTCTTCATTCTCTTCGTGAATTGTATTTGGTTGTGGCTCCCAAATCGTCTTGCGGGATCTTGGCCGTCCTATATGACGGTCCAAGCGAATCCGCGGCAAGTCAGCGAAGAAAACATCGGCGAGCTAGTGGTTGAATAGAATTAGATTAATTTTCTGATAGTCTCGAGTGATTCACTATGAAGCGTTAAAAGAAAATTCTCTGAAGCCGAACATCTGCTCATCAACTAAAGTTAATGAGACAAGACTTACCCTCATTTCTCGATTGGGTGTTACGGGGATTATCTGTTATTTATTTTGTTATCGAGAATGTGCAGCGGATCAAGAATTTTAGTGAATGCGTGGAAAGAGTAAGAACAACAACAACACATTCGTTAACGCGATGAAATTATTTCAGGGAAAACCAGAAGAAGAGGGAAATTTATGAAATAAACTCAATTGCGTGATGACTCACCGATAACTCTTCAGAACAGTAAGCCGTGAAGGTTTGTTCATCCTGCTGTAAGACACAGTAGAAAGGATACCAAGCGAGATTTTTCCAATCGGTTAGCTCGCCGTCCGATTCTGTTAAGAGATAAAAATGTTTGTCATAAATAATCGAGTTAACTAAAAGCGAAGGCGAATGTCATTCAGTTGAAGCATAATTTTCTAATAAAATCTCTTGGGAAAAAGCTGAAAATAATTCTGAGATGTACATAAAACCAAAAATTAGTTTCCACAACTTTCCCAGTAAAACTTTATTCTAAATCGAATTTCTTTATTCTAAATCAAATTTATCTTTGATTCAACTTAAAATTTCCGCTCGGTACAATCAAGCTAGTTGCTCTTTTTCGATTTTTTCTTCTTTCTTTCTTCGATAAACTGCGCAAGTTGATTGATTTCCTTCTCATCGATGAAGTTATCAACCTTGCTATCAGTCTTTTTGGTTGGCTGTCTGCTGGCGACGTCACTGCTAAACTTCATCCACAGGTTGTTGACCATCTCAAAGACGAGCTCGTGCTTGAGAAAAACGAAGCCAACGAGGAAAATGAGAAGCAAAGCGACTAACGAATTTTTGTTTAGTTCAGTTTCCGCTTGTTTCAAAATTGGATCGAAGTCGATGACAAAGTACTCGGTCGACTCATTCGCTGTGAACTGAATTGATGGAAGCTTGAAGTTGTAATGCTTGTCGCTCAATGTTGTTGTCAGTTCGATGAAGAAAACTTTGTTATAATCATTAGCATTGATACGAGGCATGTGGACCAAAATATTTTCGTTATCTTTACTCTTTGGTAACATCAAATTCTCGATTCTCTGAGTATAGAAAGGAGTATCAGGCGATTCCTTCTTGAACATCTGAATCTTCAATGTCTTGTAATGCTCATTGTTCTTTGATCTGATTTTCACGATCACGTCACAGATGTTAAGAGGATTGATGGCAATGAAATTAACGTTTTCAGTGTCAGTTGCTTTCACTTGAACACTTCGATCAGCAGGAATCGATCGCTCGACATTTGCATTTTTCTGCAAGCGAATTTTGTAATCACAGCCCTTTTGAAGGCCACGAATTCTGTACTGTCCATTAAATTCAGTCATCGCTTCCTCTTGATGATTGCTGCAATCTTCAGAGGTCGAAACGGCCTCGACCATAGCATTGCCAAAAGCATCACCACTGAGCGTAGTAATCTTACCGAACACGGAATAAGCAACACGTTTACCTCTGAAAAACAAAAGGAATGTAAACACTTTAATGCGTCAATCATTATCTTAATTCTCACCTTAAATCGATGTTGAGTGTTTCGCCGTCTTTGATCTCAATTGTCTGCGAGTTTGGCTTGAAGTCATATTCTTTCATCATCGCTCGCAAATAATATTTGCCTGGCATTAATGAGTGGAATTTAATTTCTCCGTTCGCAGCAGTCGCAAGGTTCTTGCGATAATTTTCTCCACCGCTAAGCGATATCACAACTCCAGCAAGTTCCTTCACCTCCTCATCTTTGACTTGAACAATGATTTCACAGAGTTTATGTCCGTTGAAAAGGTTCTTGGCGGTATCGTAATCAGAAAAGATGTAGCTTTCCTTCTCAGCCTTGAGATCATAGTCGATTGTTGGATCAATGGTCGGGAACTTGAACTCTCCAGCGGCGTTTGTGGTTGTGGTCATAGTTGATAATTCAGCATTGTTCGGGAAGTTCAAAGTTACAACGACGTCAGCAATGAGTGGCTCAGTTTTTCCTGAAACAACTAATCCTTTCGTTGCGATGAAGTTAAATGCAACATCGACGCAATCAGCTGCTCCCTTCAATTCTGTTTGATCCGGTTTAAAGAGCATTTGTTCGCTCTTAGGTGTAAGCTTTACTTTCTCACCAGAGCCAAGATCAATATTAATGTTGTAAGCTACATAACCATCGACTTTTTCAGTTTGCTTAACTGGCTTCCAAATTTGCTTAGTTCCATCTTCAAAGTCTGCTTCGATTGTGAACACTTGGTCAATCTCGCTCAGAATACGAATGCCATTACGATGTCTAATTGCGTTGATGTAAACTGGTGACGAACCTTTAGTCGACAATATTTTTGATGACTCGTCGTAAGTGTGACATCCTGTGATTTTCAAATCGTAGTTTCCAGCGACGGGAACACATAAAACATTAGCTCCGCTAGTTAACTCAACATCTTTGCTCTCAGCTGATTTTCCTTCTTGAGCCTTACGCAATTTGTAAGTTCCCTAAAAGATTTGATTAATTAGTTTATGTAGTAAATTATCGGGACACTCAGAGGGTCCCTTCAAGATAAATATAAAAAAAAGAAAGTTAATTTAACTTAGATAAAATATTTTCCTAAGCAACATTACTTTCTTGTTCTTCTGCTAATTCTTGTGAAGTCTAAAAATTACCTTAGAATCGTGGCTTGCGATGATTGGTCCAATTTTGTATCCGCTTTGAACGAATTTTGGAACGTTTTCAACAGTTGACTTGACAACGATGTTGTGTTGATCGGCTTCCCAGCATAAAGCTTCTGATGGAACAGTGATTTGATAACGCCCTGGGAGGATTTCTTCGAATGTGTAAACTCCATTGACAACATTTGCTTTGAGAGACGAAGTGCTCATCTCATCAACAGGTTTCAAAGTAACTTCAATGTCTTTGCAAGCATTCTCTTGATCAGATAGACATGAAACTTCTCCTGTAACAGTCGCTCGTAGCTGCGAGAAGATAATGTCTGACACTGAAGCAGAGTTGACTTCAACTGTTTGTTGAATTGGATAGAACTGAACATTCTTCTTGTCGCTCTCATCGATTAAAACTTCAATTACGTACTTTCCATTGCCAACGAAAGAGCAGAAGTTTCCACCATCCTGTGGTTGAGAATTGGCTTCAGTGTAGAAAGTTGAGCCGTGCTTCTTAATTGCAACTTTGAAAGACTTCTCTGAGATGACTTTGCCGCAAACTTTAAATCCTGATACATAAACCTCCGGCACAACTGCATTTGTCATCGATATTTTCACGGTATGATCTTGGAATTCAACGTCTGGGGCAGAAACCTGAATCGTATACGTTCCTTCCTTGATGTTCTTCAGTGTGTACGATCCTGTGGCGTCAGTTGTAGCGACGAGATTTCCATTCAATTTAACTTTTGCTCCAGCGACTCCTTTCTTCGACTGTTGCGATAGCAAAACTCGACCAGTTGCACTAAATCCACTGATGTCGAAGGCATCGCTGAGTTGGTAGTTATCATGTTTAATTTCTGCTTCTAGTGATGATGGACTGATATTAAGCTCAATCTCATTTGAATCAACATGTGGTAAAATCAAATAACGGCCACTTGCTAAGTTGCGGAATGAAAACTCTCCGTTCTTGATGGCAGAAGTGAAGCAAATTGGTTGTGGTTCATATTTGCTCGAAATTAATTGTGCAACATTTCCAATTGGAAGTTTCTCATTGCACTTGTGAGTGTTTTTCTGATTCTTCGCATTGTAAATGAGGAATCCCATTTTAACTGATGGTTGAGCCACACGACCAATCAAATTGAATCCAGAAACTACCAAAGCATCATCAGGAAGTTTCGTGTTGCCAGTAGACACAGTCACGGAATGTTCAGATTTCGAGAAATGCCAAGAGTCATGCGAGGCTACGACACGATATGATCCTGGAACGATCGGACTGAAGGTGTAGATTCCTGAATCGTCAGTTAGTGTCTTTGAGATCACTTGATTCTTATCATTATACAACGAGACTGTGACACGTTTAGCACCAGCAGCCTCATTGAGAATATTGACTTTTCCAGTAATTCCAAATCCTTTAAAGTTGAAGTTGACGTCTTTCTTTTGACTACAGATGTCATTGACTCCATCGAAGTTTAGTTTAATTTCCTCTGGTTGAAAACTGTAACCAGCTGGAGCTGCCACACGAATCGTGTATTCGCCTTTATCGTAAATTGGAAGAACGAAGAATCCGGTCTCAGACACTTCAGTGCTTTCCTTTAAATTTCCTTGTTTGTTGAATCTAAAATATATTTTATGAATTATTAATTTTATTTCTTTCATGAGGGAATTAAGTTCTGCTCGCAAAGATGAAAAAGGGTCAAAGCCGGCCATTTGGATCTAACTTTGCAAACAGAACCTAATAACTGAATATAATCGCGTTTTATTGTCTCCAATTTATCGAGAGACATCACGAGTTTATTCAACCTAGAAAGCACTTGATACTCACAATTTCACGAAAATCGATGAAAATTCACTTAAACCTTTGATCGTTCCAGATAAAGTGCAGAAATCATCTAAATCACCATTTGCTTTAGTGGCGCTTAAAGCGAGCACAGTTATGAGTAGAATTATAGCTTTGTATTCCATTTTAAAACTTTATTTCTCGCTTAATTTAATTTTCAATTCATTCTACTAATTTTCGAAGGGGAGAGATGACGATGACGAAAAATCATTCCACGAACTCAAAGAATTCAACAAAAATTGCATTTTTTTAAACTTAATTTAATGCGATTTGAATGAATTGTCATGAGAAGTAATAAAATAAAATAAGTTTAGATTAATAATTCAACTCTAATATCACAAATGCCGACATGAAAATATTCCGATTTCTTTTAATTTTTTTGAGATTTCTCGAACAATTGCGACTCGGATTGCTCAAAGAAATATTCCGCGAAATTTCAAATTTTTTCTTTCTAAACGTAAAAACTTTATTTGTGCAAATTTGCGTTGATAATTCACCAAACAATTTCATTAGAATTTAAGGATTTTGCGTTTTGTTTCGTTCGATATTTTCCTCCTCGACTTCGACATCCAACAAAAACTTCAGCGAAAAATGCCAACAAGCCGAGACCAAAAGAAATTGATAAAATGTAGAAGCAACCAGATAAATATTCAATCTTAATGCCACGGGGTTCCTTGTCTTCTGGGATTTTTAGGTATCTTACGTCAATGATTTGCGATCGCCAGTAGTCGATTAACCCAGCGGCTTGAATCAAATCAATTTTCTTGTTAACCGCATCAGTTAAGTAAAAGTTTTTAGGAAAATATAAAACAACTGGAATTGTTAAGAAGATTTCCTTGCAAACCAAATGCTTCGTTTCATTTAAATGCAACTGATTGTTGTACAAAGTTCCTGTCAACGAACGTAGCAATGCTCCTTTGAATTTTGGGTTCGATGATATTTGCTTTAATATTTCTGGTCGTTTCTCGGCTGGGAAAACAACAGACCTGTAAATGATTAACGTTTAAATAGATGTCAGACATGTTAACGAGCTATTAACCTTTGATAAATTCTCTGTTGTGCCTGCAGTAAATCGAGAATCGCCGAAACCGTGTAGAACTTGTAATCTCTCTCTATCATGTCATTAACCGATTGAGCTTCTTTGTGATAAACTTTCGACTGTAGAAAGCGATAGAGCGAGCCCGTGTAGAGAGTTCGCATGACCAAACAGAACAGCAGGAACATCATGAGAAGAGATCTTGCAAAATTTCGATGTGGAACTTGAGTTTGTGATCCACCGAAAATCGCGATTAGCACGTTCATGTAGGGTTCCCTGATTCCCGATCCGAAAAGGAAATCTTGAAACTTTGATGAACGTTTCCCAGCCAAAAAAATCACGAGAAAAGCGACACTAATAAACAACACTGTGAGCATCCACGTGTACATGTCAAGAGGTTTAATGAATTTCTCGAAAGACGTCAATTCAGCTCCTGCCGGAATGACAAATGCGATTTGTTGTGTTGTGTAAGGTGTTGAGTAATCAATGTATGACAATCGATTGACTTTGAGCCAGTAATCAGCGATTATGAGATCAGCTTTGCCTTTGAGAAGCAACTTGAATGGACCCGTCGCTGATCCGTTCTCATGAAGAACTCCTTCGTCTCCAACGAAAACGTAGTCGATACGAAAGTTGAGAGCATGCGACAAACTGTTCAAAAGGTTAATGTCTCTGCCGTGAAGGTGAAAAGAATTGTTCGGCAGTTTTTCTGCGAAGATGAACGGGACGGATCCGTTTGATGTTGCGACCCGTATCGGGCATTCGTGAAGATTTGTCAACTTCTCGGGAAATATTTCTTTCTTGTTTACAAATCTCTCGAGTTTAAATTCGTTGATGATGGTTGGTATTGTTTCTCCGCATTTTTGGTTACTGAAGGGAAAGAAAGTTTCGACAAAAACTGTTCCATCTTCATCCTCAAACATTATGTTGACATTAACGATTTGAGAGCTCCACATTTTTTGAAATATTTTTTGTCTCTCGTCAATCTTTCCGTGCGTGAGAACTATCAAAAATTCTCCGTCGAATTTGACTGATTGGGGTGTGAACTTTTTGAAAACTTCGCTGAAGTCATCGAATGTTTGAATGAAGAGAATCACACATCGCCTTGGTCTTTTATAAACGAGAGACGGAGCATTTCGAGATTCAACTCTCCATGCAATTTTATACGAAGATCCCAATCCAGTTGTAACCTTATCGACGATGTAAGAGAGTTCTTGCGAATCGTTTGTGGCTTTGATCAAATTTACTGTGCTTTGTTTATTCATCCACGACTTTGTTATCAATTCAATCACAGCTTTGGCAATTATCTTTTCCTGCGACAAATGCATTCGAGAATAATTCAAGTTTCCCTCAACAAACAGACAATTCACAAAAAATAAAAGAAATTTCAAAGAGCTCTTCATAGCAAAACTGATCAGGTTGAAGGCTCAACGTTAACTAGGAAGCTTTCTCTGATTTTTCTAGTTTATACGATAAATCGAAACTTATTTATTTATCAAGTTATTATTATAGACTTCGTTAAACATTGAGAAATGTCTTTTTCCTTCGTTACAATTGTCAATTCAATTCTAATGAGATCAATTGAGTCCACATTTGACTATTTTCGTAGACTCAACATTCACGACACGCGAGCCAAATTTGGAGATTAAGAGTTCTACGACAAAGCAAATAGAACTTGCTGCTAGTCCAAACATCAATAGATGGAAACAACCAAACAAATGTCTAAGTGTTAGCGTTTGAGGTTGCGTCAAGTCTTCAGCTTTCATGAACCGTCGCTTGCCAACATCTTGGTAATACCAATAATCGATTAAGCCTGACGACTTCAAAATGTCGATCTTGTCACTGAGTGCGTTGAGGAGAAAGAAATCTTTTCGAGTATAGATCACAACAGGCAAATTTGAAAAGGCATCTTTGCAAATCGTGAAACGAAGTGCTCTCGGTCGAAGCTTGTTCAAGTAAACCAATCTTATGTAAGATCGTCCAATTGCTCCTTTGAATGTCGCATCAGTTCTAATCCTTTCCACAATCTCATCATGTTCCTTCTCAGAAACCGAAATCAATCTAACAAATAAATTTTCATTTAGACAACAGAAATTTCAAATCACTTCAAATAACCTTCTCGAAATTGTTTCAGTCCCATCGAACACGTCGACGTTCTTCGGTAAAGTAAAGAAGTGAAAATCGTTGTTAATCATTTCCTTGATTGTTTGAACTTCTCCTTTATGAATATTTAATCTCAAAAGTTGATAGAATGTTCCTTGATAAAGAGTTCGGATCACAAGCGAATACAGCAGAAAGCACATCAACAAGAATCTCGCGAAGTTTCTTTTTGGGAGAGATTTTTGAGTTCCGCCAAGAAAAGCGATGATGACATTGACGAAGGGATTTCCAACTCTAACTCCAAACACAAAGCCCTCGCAACCTTTATATTTAACAATAGAGATCACAATAAATGCGATAACGAAGCAAGCAAGTATCGACAGCCAAAAAGGAATTGTAAAAGGAAAAGTGAGTTGCTCCAACGTTGTAAGGTCGCGACCTGGTGGAACAATGAACACAATTGGCTCTGAAGTGTAAGGAGCTGTTGTATCAAGAAATTTCAATCGAGTCGGCTTGAGCCACAAATTTTGTATTGAAATGTCAGCAGTCTCATCAATCAATGCTTTAAAAACACCAGAAACTGATCCGTTGTCATAAAAGTAACCAAAGTCGCCAACATATGTAAAATTGATTTTGAAGTTCAAACTCTCGGACAACGCATTAATCAAATCAATTGCTTCTCCTGTCATAGTTTGTGTTCCATTCTTTGATGTTTTAATGAAAATAAAAGGCTCAGAATTGATGGGAATCGATAGTCGAATTGGACAGCCATGCAAGTCCTTTAATTTCAAAGGGAAAATGTTTTGGAGTTCTCTCTCAAATTTCCCATCAAAGAAACGATTTATCAAAGTGGGCGATGTATCGTTGCACTTCCGTTTATTGAATGGTATGAAAGTTTGCACGAGAACTTCTCCAGTCACGTTTGTTTCATGAATTACATTGACATTGATGACTTGTTTTCTCCAAAAATGTTTGAATATTTCTTTAACTTCTGGAAATGATTCATTTAATAAAACGACAAGATGATGTCCTCGAAACTTGAAGACATTGGGAGAGAATTTCTCAAAAATTGCGATGAAATCGGAAAATGTTTCCACAAAAAGAATTGAACATCTCCATTTTCGAACTCCGATATTCGTCACACGATTTATTTCTTGATTTCGAAGGACAAACTTTGGATCAGCAGAATTAATTGAAAATATTTCATTTTTCAATTCCATCAAACGAAAGCTATTTCTCGCTTTTCCGTTTGACACAAAGTTCACAATTTCCGCGTTTTGAGTGAAAACTTTAGCGGCAATTTCATGAACAGCAACCGCAAGACTCGAGCGTTCGTCGGAAATAACTCGCAGCTTCCTTGAAATTTTCAAGCCGTCAAAGTTTTGAAGTAGACAACATAATGAAATGATAATTAAACTGAGAACTAATCGCTTCATGTTAACTACTCGATAGACACTTCCGAACTAGCAACGAATAATTACACTCGAACGAGTAATTAAGTGATTGCTATCTCTTTGATGGGTGATGGCAATGACAACTCGATTTTTGAGGTGACATAAATATTTTATTAACTTTACTTTAATATTTAAAAGGTTTAATCAATTTTTCAAAGCTCGCAATCCATCCAAAGATCAGGAGATGAAAGCATCCTTTCAAATGATGAGTCGTCAAAGCTCTCGGTTGTTTTGACTTTTTAACTTGAATTACAAGTGAATTATGAAACCAACAAATGTTAAAAGAATCACAATCTTCATGTTCGAATAGAAATATTCAACTGAGAAGATTTTACATTGACAACATCAATTTAATGAATTATAATAATTTGTTATCTTAAGCTTTTTGACGAGCATTGTAAAGCTTCACTGTCAACTCGAGAATGAAGACAATGAAACTGACAGCAAGACCTCCGAGATAAAAATAGAAGCAGCCCATCAAGTGAGTCATCGTCAAAACTTTTCGCGGTGGATCGGAGAACTTTTCGGATAGAAATTTCATGTCAAGATCTTGAAAATACCAAAAGTCGATTAGTCCCGCTGACTTCAATGAATCGATTTTATCGTTTAAAGCGTCGAGAAGATAAAATTCCTTAGCTGAGTACATTACGATGGGAAGTGTCATAAACGTCTCTTTGCAAATTGTAAATCGAGAATCCTTTGGTGAAATCTTGTTTAGATAAAGAACTCTCAACAGCGAGTGAGGGTAAACTCCTTTGAAGTAAGGATCGCTTCGAATGTTTTCGATATGAGTAAAGTCATCTATTTTCACTTCTTGAATCCTAGAATATTTAAAGTGAGTCTTAAGAAAGTTTCAAATTAGTTTCTCACTTGTATTCTTCCTTAAATTGAAGCAAATCTCTGAGACCCATGAAAACAAAAATCGTGTATTCTCCTTCAAGCATCTCGTCCAACGATTGCACTTCATTTTTATGTTTGTTCGACTGCAGCAGATGATAGAACGAGGCTTGATAAAGAGTTCGAATGACAAGCGAGTACATCAGGAACATCATCAGAATGAATCGAGCAAAGTTTCGTTTCGGTAAAGCTTTTTGACTTTGTCCAACGACAATAATCAGCATATTCAAGAAAGGATTAGAAACTCCACTTCCAAATACAAAGTTCCGCGCTTTCTTGAATCGAAGCTTGATGATGAGAATCACTGAGATGCCAACCAAAAGACAAATAATGTGAAAACACCAAACCCAAAATTTAAATGGGAAAGTAAACTTCTCAAAAGTTGTGAAACCTCTTCCTGAAGGGACAAGGAACACGATGGATTCGCTCATGTAAAATGTTGTGCTATCGAAGTACTTCATTCTGTTGCTTTTAAGCCACCAAAGAGACAATGTCAAATCGACTTCTTCATCTAACAAAGCTTTAAAAGGTCCAGTCGTTGTTCCGTTCTCGAAAAATTCTCCTTCTCTTTCGTATAATTTAAATTTGATTTCAAAGTTCAAGCTTTCTGCAAGAGTTCTCATCATATTGATGTCTCCGCCAGTCACCTCAATATCTCCATTAGGCTTTTGTCGATAAACTATTGCAGGTTCAGAATTATTAGAGATCGAAACTCGAATTGGACAATTGAATAAGTTTTTCATTTTCTCAGGAAAAATATTTTCGTTTCCGTTGATAAACTTTCCATCCTTAAACTCATTGATCATGAAAGGTCGCGTGTCACTGCAATGGCCGGGATTGAATGGCAGAAAAGTTTCTACCAAAACTCTGCGTCTTTCGTTTTCATAAATTGCGATGACATTGAAGAATTTCTTTTGCCAGAAAATTGAGAAAACTTCTTCAATGTTAGGAATCGGCCCATTGACGAAAACAATGAGGAAATATCCATTGGACTTCAACGTTTCAGCAGTAATCGAATGCAGAATAACGAGAATCTCTTCAAAGTTCTCAACGATTAGAATGCCGTAACGTTTGCGACTTGTTTCAGTATTCAAATGTCCTTGACGAATCGCGACATTTGAACGATTAAAAACACTCGAAAGTAATTTGTTTTTGAAGTCGATGACAGCTAATGATTCATCATTTGAAGAAGAAATTAAATTCAGAGTTGCTTCGAATTGAGAGAAGAAGCTTTTGATGATCGAATCGACTCCTTTTACAAGATTTGAAGAAAATTCTGTTGTCTCAAGATTCATTTTGCAATTCACAAAATACAAATAAGCGCAAAAAACTACAAAACACATTGCAAACTTCATTTTAAGAAATAAGTCAAAGCACTGACGACAAAACATTTTTAAAATTAAATTTCTAGAAACGTCAGAGGTTACTCATCAAGCAAATGGATGAAGAGTTAAAAAAATATTTTTGTTTTTTCTTTGATGGGTGATGGCAATGACAACTCGATTTTTGAAGTGACATAAATATTTTATTTAATTTACTTTAATATTTAAAATGTTTAATCAATTTTTCCAAAGCAAAAACGACAAAGCTCGAAATCCATTCAAAGATCAGATGATGAAAGCATCCTTTCAAATGATGAGTCGTCAAAGCTCTCGGTTGTTGCGATTCTTTAACTTGAAGTAATTGAATATGAAAGGTTCCGAATCATTTGAAATCGAAAATCGGGTTGGACTGTCCAACTTGGACAGCCATGGAGATTATCGAGCTTACTTGGAAACAACTTGTGAACTTGACTTTCAAGTGACTTAATAAAACCAACAAATGTTAAAAAAATCACAATCTTCATGTTCGAATAGAAATATTCAACTGAGAAGATTTTACATTGACAACATCAATTTAATGAATTATAATAATTTGTTATCTTAAGCTTTTTGACGAGCATTGTAAAGCTTCACTGTCAACTCGAGAATAAAGACAATGAAACTGACAGCAAGACCTCCGAGATAAAAATAGAAGCAGCCCATCAAATGAGTCATCGTCAAAACTTTTCGCGGTGGATCGGAGAACTTTTCGGATAGAAATTTCATGTCAAGATCTTGAAAATACCAAAAGTCGATTAGTCCCGCTGACTTCAATGAATCGATTTTATCGTTTAAAGCGTCGAGAAGATAAAATTCTTTAACTGAGTACATCACGATGGGAAGCGTCATAAACGTCTCTTTGCAAATTGTAAATCGAGAATCCTTTGATGCAATCTTGTTTAGATAAAGAATTCTCAACAGGGAGTGAGCGTAAACTCCTTTGAAGTAAGGATCGTTTAGAACCTTTTCGAGATAATTATAGTCATCTATATCTACTTCTTGAATCCTAGAATATTTATAGTGAGTTTCAAGGAAATTTCAAATTAATCTCTCACTTGTATTCTTCCTTAAACTGAATCAAATCCTTAAGTCCTATGAAAACGAAAATCGTGTACTCTCCTTCAAACATCTCGTCCAACGATTGCACCTCATTTTTATGTTTGTTCGACTGCAGCAGATGATAGAACGAGGCTTGATAAAGAGTTCGAATGACAAGCGAGTACATCAGGAACATCATCAGAATGAATCGAGCAAAGTTTCGTTTCGGTAAAATTCTTTGACTTTGGCCAACGACAATAATCAGCATATTCAAGAAAGGATTAGAAACTCCACTTCCAAATACAAAGTTCCGAGCTTTCTTACACCGAATTTTGATGATGATGAGAATCACTGAGATGCCAACCAAAAGACAAATAATGTGAAAACACCAAACCCAAAATTTAAATGGGAAAGTAAATTTCTCAAAAGTTGTAAAAGCTCTTCCTGGAGGGACTAGGAACACGAGGGACTCGCTCATGTAAAATGTTGTGCTATCAAAAAACTTCATTCTGTTGCTCTTGAGCCACCAAAGAGACAGCGACAGTTCGGCTTTTCCATCTAACAAAGCTTTAAAAGGTCCATTCGTTGTTCCGTTCTCGTAGAACTCTCCTTCTCTTTCGTAGAATAAATATTTAATTTCAAAGTTCAAGCTTTCTGCAAGCGTTCTCATTATATTGATGTCTCCACCAGTCAACTCATAATCTCCATTTGATTTTTGTCGATAAACTATTGCAGGTTCGGAAATGTTAGCTATCGAAACTCGAATTGGGCAATTGAATAAGTTTTTCATCTTCTCAGGAAAAATATTTTCGTTTCCGTTGATAAACTTTCCATCCTTAAACTCATTGATCATGACAGGTCGCGTGTCACTGCAATGGCCGGGATTGAATGGCAGGAAAGTTTCTACCAAAACTCTGCGTCTTTCGTTTTCATAAATTGCGATGACATTGAAAAATTTCTTTTGCCAGAAAATTGAGAAAACTTCTTCAATGTTAGGAATCGGCCCATTGACGAAAACAATGAGGAAATATCCATTGGACTTCAACGTTTCAGCAGTAATCGAATGCAGGATAACGAGAATCTCTTCAAAGTTCTCAACGATGAAAATGCCGTAACGTTTGCGACTTGTTTCAGTATTCAAATGTCCTTGACGAATCGCGACATTTGAACGATTAAAAACACTCGAAAGTAATTTGTTTTTGAAGTCGATGACAGCTAATGATTCATCATTTGAAGAAGAAATCAAATTCAGAGTTCCTTCGAAGAAGCTTTTGACGATCGAATCGACTCCTTGAACAAGATTTGAAGAAAATCCTGTTGTCTCAAGATTCATTTTGCAATTCACAAAATACAAATTAAAAGCGCAAAAAACTACAAAGCACAATGCAAACTTCATTTCAAGAAATGAGTCGAAGCACTGACAACAAAATTTTTATAAAATAAAATTTGTAGAAACGTCAGAGGTTGCTTATCAAGCAAATGGATGAGGAGTTAAGAAAATATTTTTGTCAACACAAAGCTCTCGAATCGTAAACTCACGAATATTTCTACTCGAAAGAGTAATTAAGTGATTGCTATCTCTTTGATGGGCAATGACAACTCGATTTTTGAAGTCACATAAATATTTTATTAACTTTACTTTAATTTTTGAAATATTTGATCAATTTTTCCAAAGCAAAAACGACAAAGCTCGCAATCCATCCAAAGATCAGAAGATGAAAGCATCCTTTCAAATGATGAGTCGTCAAAGCTCTCGGTTGTTTTGATTCTTTAACTTGAAGTAATCGCTTATCGTAGAACTCATAATACCAAAAGTCTATCAATCCAGCAGCTTTGATCGCTTCGATCTTTCGGTTCAAGGCGTTAATGAGAAAGAAGTTTTTTCTTGTAAAGATGACGATGGGAAAGGTGACCAAAGCTTGGTTGCAGAAAGTCAGCGGTTTAAGGTTTTTTTCAAGCTTTTTGAAATAAAGTATTCTCATTCTGTTTCGACCATAAACTCCTTTGAAATTTGGATCCGATCGAACTTTTTCAATGATTTCTTCAAATTCTTTTGCTGACATCCTAACGATTCTGAATTTTAAAAGAATTAGGAAAATGCCTCTAGACAAGAGTCAAATCTCACCTTTTCTTGACGGCATCATCGATTTCGTTATAAACATGACTTGTTCTCAATATAGAATAAATGGTAAAATCCTTATCGATTATCTCGTTGATACTTTGAATTGGTTTGTGCGTTCGTTCAGATTTTAAATTGTGAAAGGAAGAAGCTTGGTAAAGTGTTCGAATTACGAGAGAAAACAAAAGAAAAGCCATCAAAAGAAATCGGGCAAAGTTTCTCTTCGGTAAAATTCTTTGAGTTCCACCAATAAATCCGATGAACATGTTTAAGAAAGGATTCCTAACTTCACTTCCAAAGACAAATCTTTGCACTGACAATGACTGAAATTTTGTAATTGAAATGACGAGGAAACCGACAGCAATGCAAACTAAAATTGCAATCCATGTGACACGTGAGAAAGGAAATAAAATTTGCTCGAGAGTTGTGAAGCTTTTTCCTGGCGGGACAACAAGCAACAATGGCTCGCTGATGTAAGGAGACGTAAAATCAAAATATTTTGATCGATCAGGCGTCAAAAACCAATTTGACAGAGACAAGTCGCACAAACCTTCCTTTAATGCACTTAAAGCTCCCTCCGCCGTTCCATTCGGATAAAATGCTCCTTCTGGTCCAATTGAAGTGTAATTAGCTTCAAAATTGAGAGTCTCAGAAAGAGAATTTATGAGACAGATGTCGCCTCCTTTTAGTTCGTAACTTTGATTGCTCAATTTCTTCGCGAATATGAAAGGTTCCGAATCATTTGAGATCGAGAATCGCATTGGACAGCCATGGAGATTATCGAGCTTACTTGGGAACAATTTGTGAACTTGTCTTTCAAGTGTTTTCAACGTAAATGATTTAGTAAGAATTGGTTGAACTTGATTACAACTTCCCGGCTTGAAAGGCATGAACGTTTGGCAAACTAGTCGATGACTTTCATCTTCAAATAGAAACTCCACACTGAACATTGTCTTCTCACGCATCAACTCGAAAATCTTGTCAATTTCAGGAATAAAACCAACTAAAGAAACGATCAAGTACGATCCACTCGACTTGAAATGTTCTATCGTCAACTTTGAGTTGATTTTAGAAAAGTCATGAAAGCTTCTGATCAAGAAAATTGAACATTTTCGTCGATTTGGTTTGATGTCCGGATGGAAAGTAGTTAAAACTTTCTGCTGAACTGCAACTGAACTTGAATTGAAAGTGTCAAAGAGCAAACTGTCTGCAAAGTCTTTGAAGAATTCTGGTGAAATGATGTTGACGGTTCCGGAAATCAAAGACAGTTTCTTGTTGATTATCAAGTTAACCGCTGCAGTTAAATTCTCAAACTTTTCTGATTTAGGCAAAAATTTATTGTAGAGTGCAAGTGAGTTTATGAAACCAACAAGAGTTAAAAGAATCACAATCTTCATGTTCGAATAGAAATATTCAACTGAGAAGATTTTACATTGACAACATCAATTTAATGAATTATAATAATTTGTTATCTTAAGCTTTTTGACGAGCATTGTAAAGCTTCACTGTCAACTCGAGAATGAAAACAATGAAACTGACAGCAAGACCTCCGAAATAAAAATAGAAGCAGCCCATCAAGTGAGTCATCGTCAAAACTTTTCGCGGTGGATCGGAGAACTTTTCGGATAGAAATTTCATGTCAAGATCTTGAAAATACCAAAAGTCGATTAGTCCCGCTGACTTCAATGAATCGATTTTATCATTTAAAGCGTCGAGAAGATAAAATTCCTTAACTGAGTACATCACCACGGGAAGTGTCATAAACGTCTCTTTGCAAATTGTAAATCGAGAATCCTTTGGCGAAATCTTGTTTAGATAAAGAACTCTCAAGAGCGAGTGAGGGTAAACTCCTTTGAAGTAAGGATCGCTTCGAACCTTTTCGAGATAAGTAAAGTCATCTATATCCACTTCTTGAATCCTAGAATATTTAAAGTGAGTTTCAAGAATGTTTCAAGAATGTTTCAAATTAATCTCTCACTTGTGTTTTTCCTTAAATTGAAGCAAATCTCTGAGTGCCATGAAAACGAAAATCGTGTATTCTCCTTCAAACATCTCGTCAAGTGATTGCACCTCATTTTTATGTTTGTTCGACTGCAGCAGATGATAGAACGAGGCTTGATAAAGAGTGCGAATGACAAGCGAGTACATCAGGAACATCATCAGAATGAACCGAGCAAAGTTTCGTTTCGGTAAAGCTTTTTGACTTTGGCCAACGACAATAATCAACATATTCAAGAAAGGATTATAAACTCCACTTCCAAATACAAAGTTCCGCGCTTTCTTGAATCGAAGTTTGATGATGAGAATCACGGAGATGCCAACCAAGAGACAAATAATGTGAAAACACCAAACCCAAAATTTAAAAGGAAAAGTAAACTTTTCAAAAGTTGTGAAACCTCTTCCTGGAGGAACGAGGAACACGATGGGTTCGCTCATGTAAAATGTTGTGCTATCGAAGTATTTCTTTCTGTTGCTCTTAAGCCACCAAAAAGTCAATGACATTTCGGCTTTTCCATCTAACAAAGCTCTCAAAGGTCCATTCGTTGTTCCGTTCTCGTAGAACTCTCCTTTTTTTTCGTAGGATAAATATTTTATTTCAAAGTTCAAGCTTTCTGCAAGAGTTCTCATCATATTGATATCTCCACCAGTCACCTCAATATCTCCATTAGAATTTGGTCGGTAAACTATTGCAGGTTCGGAATTATTAGAGATCGAAATTCGAATTGGACAATTGAATAAATTTTTCATTTTCTCAGGAAAAATATTTTCGTTTCCTTTTATAAATTTTCCATCCTTAAACTCATTGATCATGAAAGGTCAGGTGTCACTGCAATGGCCGGGATTGAATGGCAGAAAAGTTTCTACCAAAACTCGTCGTCTTTCGTTTTCATAAATTGCGATGACATTGAAGAATTTCTTTTGCCAGAATATTGAGAAAATTTCTTCAATGTTAGGAATCGGCCCATTTACGAAAACAATGAGGAAATATCCATTGGACTTCAAAGTTTCAGCAGTAATCGAATGCAGGATAACGAGAATCTCTTCAAAGTTCTCAACGATAAAAATGCCGTAACGTTTGTGACTTGTTTCAGTATTCAAATGTCCTTGACGAATCGCGACATTTGAACGATTAAAAACACTCGAAAGTAATTTGTTCTCGAAGTCGATGACAGCTGATGATTCATCATTTGAAGAAGAAATAAAATTCAGAGTTCCTTCGAAGAAGCTTTTGATGATCGAATCGACTCCTTGAGCAAGATTTGAAGAAAATTCTGTTGTCTCAAGATTTATTTTGCAATTCACAAAATACAAATAAAAAACGCAAAAAACTACAAAGCACAATGCAAACTTCATTTCAAGGAATGACTCGAAGCACTGACGACAAAACTTTATGAAATTAAATTTCTAGAAACGTCAGAGGTTGCTCATCAAGTAAATGGATGAGGAGTTAAGAAAATATTTTTGTCAACACAAAGCTCTCGAAGCGTAAACTCACAAATAGTTATACTCGAAAGAGTAATTAAGTGATTGCTACAGTGTATATCTTTGATGGGTGATGAACTCGAATTTTGAAATGACATAAATATTTTATTTAATTTACTTTAAAATTTAAAATGTTTAATCAATTTTTCCAAAGCAAATACAACAAAGCTCGCAATCCATCCAAAGATCAGAAGATGAAAGCATCCTTTCAAATGATGAGTCGTCAAAGCTCTCGGTTGTTTCGATTCTTTAAATTGAAGTAATTGCTTATCGTAGAATTCATCATACCAAAAGTCTATCAATCCAGCAGCTTTGATAGCATCGATTTTTCGGTTCAAGGCGTTAATGAGAAAGAAGTTTTTTCTTGTAAGGATGACCATAGGAAAAGTGATCAAAGCTTGGTTGCAGAACGTGAGAGCTTGAATGTTAGTTTCAAGCTTTTTGACATAAAGTATTCTCATTCTGTTTAAACCATAAACTCCTTTGAAATTTGGATCCGATCGAACTTTTTCAATGATTTCTTCAAATTCTTTTGCTGACATCTTATCGATTCTGAATTGTAAAAGAAAATAAGGAAATAAACTTCTCTTGTCAAGAGTCAGATCTCACCTTTTCTTCACAACATCATCGATCCCATCATAAACGTGATTTGTAATTGATAAAGAATAAATTTTAAAATCATTTTCGATTATCTCGTTGATAGCTTGAATTGGATTGTGCTTTCGATCAGATTTCAAGATGTCATAAAACGAAGCTTGGTAAAGTGTTCGAATTACGAGAGAGAATAAAAGAAAAACCATCAAAAGAAATCGGGCAAAGTTTCTCTTCGGTAATGTTCTTTGAGTTCCACCAATAAATCCGATGAACATGTTTAAGAAAGGATTCCTAACTTCACTTCCAAAGACAAATCTTTGCACTGACAATGACTGAAACTTTGTAATTGAAATGACGAGTAAACCGACAGCAATGCAAACTAAAATTGCAATCCATGTGACACGTGAAAAAGGAAATAAAATTTGCTCAAGAGTGGTGAAGCTTTTTCCTGGTGGAACTACAAGCAACAGTGGTTCACTGATGTAAGGAGACGTAAAATCGAAATATTTTGATCTATCAGGCGTCAGCCACCAGTTTGAAACAGATAAGTCAGCTAAACCTTCCTTTAATGCACTTAAAGCTCCATCCGTCGTTCCATTCGGAAAGAATAATCCCTCGGGGCCAATTGAAGTGTAATTAGCTTTAAAATTGAGAGTCTCAGAAAGAGAATTTATGAGATGGATGTCGCCTCCTTTTAGTTCGTAACTTTGATTGCTCAATTTTTTCGCGAATATGAAAGGTTCCGAATCATTTGAGATCGAGAATCGCATTGGACAGCCATGGAGATTATCGAGCTTACTTGGGAACAACTTGTGAACTTGTCTTTCAAGTGTTTTCAACGTAAATGATTTAGTAAGAATTGGTTGAACTTGATTACAACTTCCCGGCTTGAAAGGCATGAACGTTTGGCAAACAAGTTGATGACTTTCATCTTCAAACAGAAACTCAACACTGAACATTGTCTTCTCACGCATCAACTCAAAAATCTTGTCAATTTCAGGAATGAAACCAACTAAGGAAACGATCAAGTACGATCCACTCGACTTGAAATGTTCTATCGTCAACTTTGAGTTGATTTTAGAAAAGTCATGAAAGCTTCTGATCAAGAAAATTGAACATTTTCGTCGATTTGGTTTGATGTCCGGATGGAAAGTAGTTAAAACTTTCTGCTGAACTGCAACTGAACTTGAATTGAAAGTGTCAGAGAGCAAACTGTCTGCAAAGTCTTTGAAGAATTCTGGTGAAATTACGTTGACGGTTCCGGAAATCAACGACAATTTCTTGTTGATTATCAAATTAACTGCTGCAGTTAAATTCTCAAACTTTTCTGATTCAGGCAAAAATTTATTGTAGAGTGCAAGTGAGTTTATGAAACCAACAAGAGTTAAAAGAATCACAATCTTCATGTTCGAATAGAAATATTCAACTGAGAAGATTTTACATTGACAACATCAATTTAATGAATTATAATAATTTGTTATCTTAAGCTTTTTGACGAACATTGTAAAGCTTCACTGTCAACTCGAGAATGAAAACAATGAAACTGACAGCGAGACCTCCGAGATAAAAATAGAAGCAGCCCATCAAGTGAGTCATCGTCAAAACTTTTCGCGGTGGATCGGAGAACTTTTCGGATAGAAATTTCATGTCAAGATCTTGAAAATACCAAAAGTCGATTAGTCCCGCTGACTTCAATGAATCGATTTTATCGTTTAAAGCGTCGAGAAGATAAAATTCCTTAACTGAGTACATCACCACAGGAAGTGTCATAAACGTCTCTTTGCAAATTGTAAATCGAGAATCCTTTGGTTTCAAATCTTGTTTAGATAAAGAACTCTCAAGAGCTGAGTGAGGGTAAACTCCTTTGAAGTAAGGATCGCTTCGAACGTTTTCGAGATGAGTGAAGTTTTGCTGATATCTTATCCACTTCTTGAATTGTAGAAAATTTAAAGTGAGTTTCAAGAATGTTTCAAGATTAATCTCTCACTTGTATTCTTCACTTAAATTGAATCAAATCTCTGATTTGCCCCATGATAAAGAATAAATCGTGTACTCTTCTTCGAGCATCTCGTCAAGTGATTGCACCTCATTTTTATGTTTGTTCGACTGCAGCAGATGATAGAACGAGGCTTGATAGAGAGTTCGAATGACAAGCGAGTACATCAGGAACATCATCAGAATGAATCGAGCAAAGTTTCGTTTCGGTAAAATTCTTTGACTTTGGCCAACGACAATAATCAGCATATTCAAGAAAGGATGATTAACTCCACTTCCAAATACAAAGTTTTGCGCTCTCTTGAAGCGAAGTTTAATGACAAGAATCACGGAGATGCCAACCAGGAGACAAATAATGTGAAAACACCAAACCCAAAATGAAAATGGGAAACAAAACTTCTCAAAAGTTGTAAAATCTCTTCCTGGAGGAACAATAAACACGATCGCTTCGCTCATGTAAAATGTTGTGCTATCGAAATACTTCTTCCTGTTGCTCTTAAGCCACCAAAGAGAAACAGATGACAGTTCGGCTTCATCATCCTTTAACAAAGCTCTTAAAGGTCCATTCGTTGTTCCGTTCTCGTAAAACTCTCCTTCTCTCTCGAAGAATTTATATTTAATTTCAAAGTTCAGGCTTTCTGAAAGAGAATTCTCATCATATTGATGTCGCCTCCAGTCACCTCAATATCTCCATTTGACTTTTGTCGATAAACTATTGCAGGTTCAGAATTATTAGAGATCGAAATCGAATTGGACAGCCATGGAATAAATTTTTCATTTTCTCAGGAAAAATATTTTCGTTTCCGTTGATAAACTTTCCATCCTTAAACTCATTGATCATGAAAGGTCGCGTGTCACTGCAATGGCCGGCTTGAATGGCAGAAAAGTTTCTACCAAAACTTGATCTTTCGTTTTCATAAATTGCGATGACATTGAAGAATTTCTTTTGCCAGAAAACTTGAGAAAAATCTTCAATGTTAGGAATCGGCCCATTGACGAAAACGATCAAGTACGATCCACTCGACTTGAAATGTTCTATCGTCAACTTTGAGTTGATTTTAGAAAAGTCATGAAAGCTTCTGATCAAGAAAATTGAACATTTTCGTCGATTTGGTTTGATGTCCGGATGGAAAGTAGTTAAAACTTTCTGTTGAACTGCAACTGAACTTGAATTGAAAGTGTCAGAGAGCAAACTGTCTGCAAAGTCCTTGAAGAATTCTGGTGAAATGATGTTGACGGTTCCGGAAATTAAAGACAGTTTCTTGTTGATTATCAAATTAACAGCTGCAGTTAAATTCTCAAACTGTTCTGAGCTTAGCAAAAATTTATTGTAGAGTGCAAGTGAGTTTATGAAACCAACAAGAGTTAAAAGAATCACAATCTTCATGTTCGAATAGAAATATTCAACTGAGAAGAATTTTACATTGACAACATCAATTTAATGAATTAAAATAATTTGTTATCTTAAGCTTTTCGACGAGCATTGTAAAGCTTCACTGTCAACTCGAGAATGAAGACAATGAAACTGACAGCGAGACCTCCGAGATAAAAATAGAAGCAGCCCATCAAGTGAGTCATCGTCAAAACTTTTCGCGGTGGATCGGAGAACTTTTCGGATAGAAATTTCATGTCAAGATCTTGAAAATACCAAAAGTCGATTAGTCCCGCTGACTTCAATGAATCGATTTTATCGTTTAAAGCGTCGAGAAGATAAAATTCCTTAACTGAGTACATCACCACGGGAAGTGTCATAAACGTCTCTTTGCAAATTGTAAATCGAGAATCCTTTGGTGAAATCTTGTTTAGATAAAGAACTCTCAAGAGCGAGTGAGGGTAAACTCCTTTGAAGTAAGGATCGCTTCGAACGTTTTCGAGATGAGTGAAGTTTTCTATATTATCCACTTCTTGAATCCTAGAATATTCAAAGTGAGTTTCAAGAATGTTTCAAATTAATCTCTCACTTGTATTCTTCCTTAAATTGAATCAAATCTCTGAGCCCCATGAAAGCAAAAATCGTGTACTCTTCTTCGAGCATCTCGTCAAGTGATTGCACCTCATTTTTATGTTTGTTCGACTGCAGCAGATGATAGAACGAGGCTTGATAAAGAGTTCGAATGACAAGCGAGTACATCAGGAACATCATCAGAATGAATCGAGCAAAGTTTCGTTTCGGTAAAATTCTTTGACTTTGGCCAACGACAATAATCAACATATTCAAGAAAGGATTATAAACTCCACTTCCAAATACAAAGTTTCGCGCTTTCTTGAATCGAAGCTTGATGATGAGAATCACAGAGATGCCAACCAAGAGACAAATAATGTGAAAACACCAAACCCAAAATTTAAATGGGAATGAAAACTTCTCAAAAGTTGTGAAACCTCTTCCCGGAGGAACGAGGAAAATGATGGGTTCGCTTATGTAAAATGTTGTGCTATCGAAGTACTTCTTCCTGTTGCTCTTAAGCCACCAAAGAGACAATGACAGTTCGGCTTCATCATCTAACAAAGCTCTCAAAGGTCCATTCGTTGTTCCGTTCTCGTAAAACTCTCCTTCTCTTTCGTAGAATAAATATTTGATTTCAAAGTTCAAGCTTTCTGAAATTGTTTTCATCATATTAACATCTCCACCAGTCACCTCAATATCTCCATTTGACTTTTGTCGATAAACTATTGCAGGTTCAGAATTATTAGAGATCGAAATTCTAATTGGGCAACTGAATAAATTTTTCATTTTCTCAGGAAAAATATTTTCGTTTCCGTTGATAAACTTTCCATCCTTAAACTCATTGATCATGAAAGGTCGCGTGTCACTGCAATGGCCGGTATTGAATGGCAGAAAAGTTTCTACCAAAACTCTGCGTCTTTCGTTTTCATAAATTGCGATGACATTGAAGAATTTCTTTTGCCAGAAAATTGAGAAAACATCTTCAATGTTAGGAATCGGCCCATTGACGAAAACAATGAGGAAATATCCATTGGACTTCAAAGTTTCAGCAGTAATCGAATGCAGGATAATGAGAATCTCTTTAAAGTTCTCAATGATGAAAATGCCGTAACGTTTGCGACTTGTTTCAGTATTCAAATGTCCTTGACGAATCGAAACATTTGAACGATTAAAAACACTCGAAAGTAATTTGTTTTTAAAGTCGACGACAGCCAATGATTCATCATTTGAAGAAGAAATTAAATTTAGAGTTCCTTCAAATTGAGAGAAGAAGCTTTTGATGATCGAATCGACTCCCTGAACAAGATTTGTTGAAAATCCTGTTGTCTCAAGATTCATCTTGCAATTCACAAAATACAAATAAAAAACGCAAAAAACTACAAAGCACAATGCAAACTTCATTTCGAGAAATGAGTCGAAGCACTGACGATAAAACTTTATGAAATTAAATTTCTAGAATCGTCAGAGGTTGCTCATCAAGTAAATGGATGAGGAATTAAGAAAATATTTTTGTCACGTCAACACAATAAAATGTCATTCACTTGATGTGGGAGGAAAACTTTTGTTGGCATTCTGACTTAGTTTGAAAAAAAAAAAGAAAACAGAAAGTTCAAGCAATTTCGTGGTTCTCTCGACACGACTCGCAAAAGTTTTTCTTTTAAATTACGCGAAGCCAAATTAAATAAATTGTCGACGACTTCATTCACTGCATTCAAGGGAATTTAATTATTTCATGAGCTTTTCACTGATAATCCGAGTGACGACGAGTATTCTCGAGCACGCTCAGTTTAATCAAACGAAAAATTAATTTTTTGAGTGCTCCACTAAATTTTATTTTATTTTTTAATTATTGGAATTGACATCTCAACCACAAAAGCAATAACACTTGCCACTGATCCAATTAATAAAAGTTGAAAGCTTCCAGCGAGTTGATTAAAAGTCAAAACTTTCGGATAAGTCAATCGCTTGTCATCAGAAATTTTTCCTCCGATTTCTTGAAAGTGCCAAAACTCAATTAAGCCGGCAGCTTTCAACATTTCAATTCTTTTGTCGAAAGCTTCTAAAAGATAGAAATCTTTACGAGTGTAAATCACGATAGGAACCATGACTACGATGTCTTTGCATGTCTTATAGTGGAGATTCCTCTCTTTTGCTTTGTTGTCGTAGATTGCGATGGTCTCGGGGATTCCGTAGGCGCAATTTACTGTCGAGTCGCTTATAACTTTTTCCTTAAAGCTCTGCTCATCGTCAGGTAAGAGTGGAATGACTCTAAAAATATTTGTTATGAAGATTAAATCATAACGAAAATTCAAATTACTTGTTATTCATTGTTGAAGTTCCCTGAAACATGTCAGCATATCCCAAAGGTGCGTAGAACTCAAAGTCTTTTGTAATCATCTCATCAATCGAGCCGATTTCCTTTGAGTACGCGTTGAATTGGAGAATTTGATAAAACAAAGCTTGATAAAACGTTCGAATCACCAACGAGAACATTAGGAAGATTATCAAAATGAATCTCGCGAAGTTTCGTTTTGGTAAAACATTTTGCATTCCACCAATGAAGCCGATAAACATGTTGAGATAAGGACTCGTCACGCCACTCCCGAAAACGAAATGTTGACTCGATTTGAAACGGTATTTGACCGTGAATATCACGATGAATCCAACAACGAAGCAAGTCAGAAGTAAAGCCCAGATAAGAAGCTCAAAGGGAAACACAAGTTTCTCAAACGGTGTGAGCTCTCGAGCTGGTGGAATTGCGAAGAAAAGTGGTTCACTGATGTAGGAAGTTGTGCAATCAAAGAATTTCAATCTCCAAATATTTAGAAACCAAGATGTGATCGATAAATCTGCTTTTCCGTCCAACAAAGCTTTCAAAACTCCCTCAGAAGTTCGATTTTCCACGAAATATCCAATATTCCCAACGAAACTATAATTTATTTTGAAGTTAAGACTTTCCGCTAAACTTTCGATTAAATAAATGTCTCGACCGCTCATTTGTAAGCTTCCATTCGCGTGTTGCTTCACAAAAACGTATGGCTCTGTGTTGTTTGAGATAGAAACTCCGATCGGGCAGTTATGCAAATCTGTGATTTTGTCCGGGAACAAGCTTTCAATCGAATTGAGAAAACTTCCATTGCGAAAACGATTTATTAAACGAGGCTCCGTGTTCTTACAATCAACTCCATTGAATGGAAAAAATGTTGTCACAGAGACTTCGTCAGGTTTCTCTTCGAATAAAACGATAACATTGTGAATCTGCTTCTTCCAAAGAAGTTGAAAAACGTCTTCGATTTGAGGGAATGACCGAGTTACTGCAACGATGAGATAAAAGCCGCTTAGCTTGAAGAGACTTGAATTGATTTGCCTGTAAATAGCTTTGAATCCGATGAAGTTTGTGATCAAAAATATGTTGCACCTTTTCTTTCTGAATTTAATTTGAGTCAGTCTCTTGACGCTTTCTTGTCGAAAGCCGACGTTGTAACTTCGAAGTCGATGTGAAAGCAAATCGTCTTTAAAATCTCTTAAAACAAAGTCATCGCCAAACGCGATGATTGTGGTCGCTGTGAGCTCTTTTGCTAAGAACGAATCGATCACAGCGTTGACTGACATGGCGAGTTGTGAAAAGTTTCTCGAAGCGACACTTAATTGAAAAGTTATTGCCGATGGAAATAAAATCAGAAAACACAAGAAACCAATTTTCTTCATGTCGAATATTCAAATTCTCCGTGACGACTAATCGAAAAAGATTCATAACTCGAAATGGAACTCGAAGATCTATTTATATAAGAAGCGAAAATATTTTCCTTCGACTTTGCCTATCGCTTAAAGCTTCTTCGAGTGAGTGAGTTGAAATGTCTTTTTAGCGCTTCCTTGAGGAAAAGGGACGGAAACATTCCACTTGAATGAATTTATTTCATCAATTTCCCCTGTCAATTCTAATGCTCATTTCGCGTCCTTGAATGAACGGTCCCATGAATGAAAGTTCCATTATATCATCGGCTTATGTAAACGAATAATGTTCATTAGGAGACTTGCGAGCTGATAACCATAACCAACCCAACTAATGGAATTTGTCGACTCATTCAAGCAAATGACAGAATTCAATTTGTTAGGGAAATCTATTTTTGTGGAAATTGTGAGTAGGGGAGAGAGTGTCAAAGACACTTTTCAAACGTTTATTGAAAATTTAATTACTCTTACGTCAAAAACTTGTTTTATTTTCGTAATTCTGTAATCGATAATTGTTTTACAAGATTTTGACATTAATTGAAACACAAAACGAGTGAAACATGAAACGACTTTAAAGTGAGAGTCTTTAGTGCTTGACACGACGTGAACAAATCGAACGCAACAGCTCAAACAAGAAGACAACTAAGCCAAGAAAGAAGCCAATAAATAAAACTTGCAATGAGCCTTTAAAGTCATGAAATGCTAGAGCTCTTGGTGGCTTCGTGTCTTTATCTTCGAGTGTGACTTTGTTGATATCGAGATTTTGCCAAAATTCGATGAAGCCAGAAGTTTTTATGATCTCAATCTTCTCGTTGATTGCATCGATGAGATAAAAATCCTTCAAAGTGTAGATCACCAGAGGAAGAGTTAAGACAACTTCATCGCAATAGTGGAAACGAGATTCAATCGGGATCATCTGATTCTTGTAATAAAGTCGCATCAATGAAGAGCCGTAAGCTCCTTTGAACGATGAATCGCTTTGGATTTTATCAAGAACTCCATCGAGTTCAAAGCCTTCAACAAATTTTAATCTGCGAAAGAAACGTCAAGTTTTAAGAAGAGATTAAGGAAAAAGAGTGTTTCAACCTGTTCTTGAGTAACAACGATTCGGAAAAGACGTCAACAGTCTCAGAATTCACATAGATTCGATAATCCCTCTTCACGATATCCCCAACCGACTCAACAGCTTGAAAATGTGCGTTTGACTTCAACAATTTGAAGAACGAAGCTTGATAAAGAGTTCGAATTACGAGTGCGTAGATCAACAACATCGTCAGCAGAAATCTTGCGAAATTTGTTTTCGGGAGAACTGTTTGAGTTCCTCCGAGATATCCATTAATCAAATTCATGTAAGGAGTTCGAACTTTCTCTCCAAATACAAAGTTTTGAATTGGCATTGGACGAAGTTTGATAATAAAAATTACGAGAATTCCCAGAAGAAACCAAGCGAGGATAAGAAGCCAAAGAGAGATGGTGAAGGGAAAGATGAGAGTCTCGAATCCAGTGAATTCGCGACCGGGAGGAACAAGGAAGACAATCTTATCGCTGTTGTAGGACGTCGTGCTGTCGAAGAACTGTAATCGATTTTTCTTTATCCACCAGTCAGAGATCGAAATATCCGCTTCACGATCCATGAGAGCTTTTAAAGGACCTTCTGCAGTTCCGTTGTCCATCAAAAAACCTTCTTCTCCAATGAAAGTTAAGTCGATGTGAAAATTCAAAGATTCTGCGATTGTATTAAGTAAATTTATGTCTCGTCCACGAAGCGAGTAACTTTGATTAACCAGAAGCTTTGCAAAAATCGCAGGACTGATGTTATTGGACAAAGCTACTCGAATCGAACAATCAAACAAATTATTCATTTTCTTCGGGAAAATTTTCGTGACATCGTTCTTAAACGATCCGTTTGTGAATCTGTCAATGATCAGAGGTCTCGTGTTGTGGCAGTTTCCCTTTGTGAAAGGCATGAAGGTTTTGACGACGACTTTGCCTCTTTCATCCTCAAAAATGCAGTTCACGTTGTAGATTTGAATTTGCCAGAAAGTCTTGAAGATTTTTTCGATTTCTTTGATCTCGCCGCTCACGAGAACAATCAGATAAAATCCGTTGAACCGGAAGGACTTTGAATCAATAAGTGAGAAGTATTGAAGAAAACCCTCAAAAGTATTGATTGTCAAGATTGTCGCGCGTCTTCTACGATTAGTTATTGAGAGCTTGGAGGATCTCTCCTGTCGATAACTTAAGTTGCTTCTCTTAAATCTTCTGTCGAGGAGCTCATCAAGAAAATCTTTAATCGCAAAGCCATGGTCGAACTCAGACTCAGGACTAATCAAGTTTATTATCGGTTGATGGATTGCGTAGTGTTTGTCTATGATTTCCTCAACAGCTTCAGCTAAAACGTTCGGTTCGCGTTGGTAAAGAAGTTTTAAGTTTTGCTCAGCAATTGCCAATTTGACAAAAACACAGAAAACCAATTGAACTCTCATGTTCAAGCTTAAACAACAAACTGAATCCTAAAGTGATCTCGAGTTCAATTGAAACCATTTGTTAGCTGATAGTTTAACTCTTGACAGATACACGCCTCTTATCGCCAATAGCGAGACAGATTTAATTTTACGGCAATCAAAATGTTGATGACGGTTGAAAATTCGAAATGGAACGAAAAACTATGCCGACTACTTTTCGTTTCATTCCCAATAACCGTGAAATTATTTGATAAGTTCAAGTTTATTTCTCCATCCGGTGACGTGAATGACTTTTACGTTATTTTTTTAACAAAACATTCCTCAGTTCCCATCGAAATTCAAGCTAAGTAAGTCATACATCAAACTGATTCTCAATATCTAAACATTCTTTAACATTTAATCTGTTTCAGCTTACGTTAGTTGCTTCTTGTTTCCCATTCGTGTTTCTAACGGCACCAGCACATATCAAACATTCATGCTTCAATGGACCTGAGCGCGTTAACTTTGTCTTCTCGTAATTTTGTATTTTTTAGAGGTCAACGACATCTCGACTTTGCAAATCACTTTTAATATAAAATCACTGACGTTAACGACCGTCAGAGATCAAAAGTGAGTCTTATGTTTAATTATGTTTCACGAGGTAATGAAACCGCCGAAAAAAAAATGTGTTAACAACACTCAATTAAGAAACACTGAATAAACGAATACTCATTTTATGGACCGGCAGTAAAAACGCATCAACGAATTTATGGATCTAATGACAAACACAGAGAGACATAAACTCAACGAGGCCGACGCAAGCATTTCGAAATCTCCCCCATCGTCAAACTTATGAAGAAAGTGAAGTCAAATGATGGCAAATCATTACGTTTTATGGTTTATCTCGTCACTTCAAGATGGATCAGATTGCTGAGGGTGATATTGGAACTTCCATTAGGATCGAAAGGACCAAAACTTTGATGAACTTTGACCATGCGTAAGTAAATTGTCTTCTCTCGTGTGGAAAGCGTTAACTTCGTGATTCTTTTTTTCAGCCACAGACAGCAAACTGGAGAATGGACGAAACAATTGTGAAGGGCGATGGAAATGGGAAGATAATTGCGAAGAGCCACCAACATCAATCATCGAGAGATAAACCGCAAAATGCAACTCATGCGAGAAATTGGATCGGCGAATTGTGTATAGGTCGACTTGGGGCTTGGTAAACATTTGCGTTTCAATGATTTATCGACATCGTTGTGTCTTATCGAAATTAAAGCTCAAGCTTCTGGTTGTAAAACATATTCGAACGCGGTTAGTGTCTGCAATGACTGATGTCTCCAAGTGAATTAAGAAACAAGAGAAACTTGTTTAATGACTTTAATGAACTCGAAATGTGTGTTCTTCGTTTGAATGAAAGCAAATGTGTCTTGATGATGATTCATCTCAATCTTTCTCCTTGCATGACGTTGGGCGTTTAGACGAAAATGGGTTGCGCACCAAACAATAACAAATTTACATCGCGAGGTAAATGAGTATCGACTTTGTTTCGTCGACGACGCATGGAGGCAGCAGCGTAAATAATGTAATTAAAGAGTGTCAGCGTCTGTCACTGCCGCTAAAGGAGAAACATGTCTCAGACTCGACTTGATTCACGCCTTGAAGTCATTTTAATGGTAACCGAGAACAGTTTTCATTGAAGTGAAGTCGATGTGCGGAGAAATTTGCATCATCAGTCAAGTGAATCGAGTGAAGCCTACGACGTTCGACAAAACTTTCCCGCAAAAACCAATTAAAGCGAATACTTCTCATGACCTGATTCTCAATCTCAGATCTGCGGCTGATCATGCTGAACGATGGTTGACTCGCAATCTAATACTTCGGTTGATTAGTCAAGCCAGAGCACAGTCGACCTTCACGACCGTTCTTCTTGAGCGATGGAGTGAAATTTGAGAAGCTACATTGCAAAGAAACATGAGAGAAAATCGATTGATTGCTTTATCGCGATTAAAAATATGAAGTTCAAGTGCAAACTCACACGACTGTGACTCGCTAATTGATTAATTGGACGCGCCTCGATGCGCAACGTATTCGCAAGTGACAAGTTTTTGGGCAAAGCTTTGAGAACTGCGCTAATTAATTTCCATGATGGGCAATTAAACACGAACGTCAGTCAGAGTTTCTGCTTCTGTTTGTGAACAATTCGAAGCATGACATCAGACAAATGACTAAATGATGAATCTAAATTAGCAATCGAAGATATTTTGATTAATTCATTCATTGACAAACAATCGCTTGAACTTTAACTTCTCCCGTTAGATTTAATAAAAATTTCAGCTAAGCAGAAATTGTTTGCAAGAGCTTATCAGTTGTTTAAACACTCGTTACTACAAAGAGCTGAAAAGTTGTTTGTTTCTTTAGTCAATTAACACGTTTTACGTCTCAACTTCCCTTTCGGCATTGACTTTTCGATTAATCTCTGTAAATGCTAAAATATTTCTCGTTTAAGAGGCAACGCGAGAGCCTAAGAAAGCTAAACGATTCCCATACAATTTATAAAAGGAATTACAATTTGTTTATTTAATTTGGAATTATACAAAACTCTGAAATTGGAATCGAACGAACATTAAGCTTTGCAACAATCTTAAAGGCTTAGCTTTGGTACCTGCTCGAACATCAACTTGGTGAATCTGACTGCGAGCAAAACCTGTTGCCTTGAGGTCATTGCGATAGAGACAAGCTCATGTGGCTCCTCGACCTACATTCAAATTAGAACCGCAAATGTTTGATCAATGTCTCAACGGTGCCGTTGGCGAAAATCGTTGCGTCATGGAGACACGAAAAACGCTATTTGATAATTTCCTATGGGCCGAGAGTTGTCGAGTTTCCGTGAGCCGCTGGTAGAAATGTCCATCAACTTTAAAATATTCTCATTTTCGAGTTTGCGGCTCAGCCCATGAGAGACAAATTTAAAGTTTCGTTTTCGTACATTAAGCAAAATAATTGCAACGCTCGGAGTTAATTCTCGAACGGATTTATGGAGCAAACTCAGAAGGAAATGGGACTTGCCCAATTGAGAGAAACTTGAAAGTGCCAATCGGAGGAAATTAACTTCATAACAAGCAGGAAACCTTCTTTCTGCGGGACATGATATTTAATATGCGTTTGGTCTTCGTTCATGCGTCGTAAGCTGTCGGGAGTGGAAGCATAACTTTATTTTTCATCTTTCGACTTCCTCTCGCTGGAGAATTTCATTTCTTTATCTTTTCCTAAACATCAGCGGAGTTCGCTGAACCTACCGGCATCGTTAAAGTTAAATATCTCTCGACAAAGGCGAAGCCTTCTTTGACATGAATAACTCTTGATTACTTTCTTCTCGATCAAGACAGAGACAAAGTCTTTAATAATTGACTACTGGCGGCTGGTTTCTCGAGAAAGTTGATGACAACATATCTCTGCTCGAGTGAAATTTATTCAAATTGTGTTGTTTGTAGTTCTGTGTCGGTTTGTAGGTCACGACGATGAGGAAAGTGTGTGTAAACAAGTCATAACTCATCGAGAAGTAAAATCGATGGATAGGCGCACGCTTTGAATGTTTCATTCGCTCAAAATAAAAACAAACAGAAACTAATCTTCTCAAATCAAATCAACGCAATAAAGAAAAATCATAAAAGTCGCTTCACAGCTGGCTCTCATCAAATCATTGACTCTCCGCAGTAAGAAAAGTTGGAAAGTTTTCTTTTTCATGCTTGATCGAGTTGTATAATGAACAAGAATGACGGCTGGCAAGCGATAACTTTTAAATAAATAAAACAAGTCGTGAAACAATTTTGCGAAAAGTTCTTTTCATGTCTAGCGGTTTGTTTGTAAGTTTCGTCTTTATCATTATTAAAGAAAGGAGAACTGTTAGGTTTGAAAAATAGTTAAAGACGTTATTTGAGAACAATCCCATAGTTCCAATCACGCTTTGAACCGGCAATTTTATCGACTCACGTAGCTGATTGCTAACTAACAAAGACTGAAACTTTGAATAAGCAATTAAGTTGAATAACTATCATTACATTTGACCGATGGCTCTTGACAGCAAATTAGTTTTATAAAGTGACATCGGTCTCATATCTTTGTCGCCATGATCAAAAGAGATTTTTCATAGCTGCCAGCACTGAATGTTTCGCAATCGTCGCATGAAAATGAATTTCTGTACTCACCACAACACTCCAAAAATCCTTCGACGCGACTTGGAAAGGGAAAGCTGTTGTTCTTCTTTGACATCTCCATGTTTGCTCCACAAAAGTTTTAATATTTCATTCACTTCAGACTCGAAAGACACTTTCAATTGAATTCAGAGATTTAAACTTTGTTTTGTAATGAATCTGCGGAAGAAGAGAAAATCATTAGTTTCTTGAACTTGTGACAGTCTCACGATGGAGAACGAGGAAGTCGGCGAAAATTAGCAAAGAGAAGCCTAATCAACATATCAGAAGAGTTGTTGACTAAATGAATAATAATTTATTATGATTCTTTGTCTTTCAACTCTCATTACGAACAGCTAAGTCAACAATCGCGCAGTGATAATGCAAAAAAAGTGTCGAGACAGTCAAGTTCATGCCGCCGCTTCTCATAACACTCGAATGCGTCTCGTGAAAGAAATCTCTTTAAAAGAAGGTGTGATGTGAATGATTTTCAAGCAGTGTCGCTTCTCGACATTAAAGAATGACTTTGCTCTGTAATAAACGAAGCTCACGCACGCGAAGTTCGTTAAACCTCTTAGAATCAAAATTATGTTCACTTCAGAGCTTTCTACTTTAGAAATTCCACAAAAATTGATTTATCAGCGATTTATTTAACCATCGCAATTCCAACGACTTTCAAAAGGTTACGCAACGAATCATATTTTGCATACAAATTTCTCCCAAAACAATTCAAAAGAAATTCCTGACTGAATCGAACTAATGCAATCTGTGAAACGTGAGCGGCATAAAAACTTCATGTTGAATCAGAGAAGTGAGATCCGACGTCGATCATTTTGTTTGCTCTCAATTGCACATAAATTCAATTTAATTTATCAGAAACTATTTCATTTATTAGACCGCGCTGTGTTTGAACGTGCTTCTGTTAAATTATTCGCCAGGCATCGCTTCTTAGTTTCCCACCAATTAAAACAATCAGAGATCGCATCGAGACAAGTTTCTTGAGCTGACAAGTGAAGAAATTATCATTCTTCTCACTTAAGACATGACGATGGAGCGATTGAAAGGTTTCCCAGAAGTTTCTGCTTACTATGTCAAAGCATTCGTTCTTTCATTCGAATTGAAACTTACACTCGATTGCGTGACTTCTTTCCGTGCTCGGAAAAGTAATTTAGATATTAGTTTCTCATTTTTGAATGGAATCATTCCAGTGAGCAGAACTAACAAGCTCAAAGCTAGCAAGAGAACTTGAAAACAGCCGACTAAGTCATGAACTGACGAGACCTTTAGACCTTTTGCTTCAATGACTTGTAACGCTGAAGTTGTAAGTGCTGACGCGAAATGAAAACAAAATCACAGTCGACGATGTAATCGAGAATGGAATAACAAGCTTCTTGAAGGTCATGTCCTAAAGGAACTGTTAAGACAATCGCCTCATTTGCGTGTGCATTCATGCTCTAGTTTTCTATTGTAATGTCATCGTTGCTGCCTTTCAAAGATTTTAATAGCCCAGAAGAAGTTCCGTTTTTATAGAAAGTTCCTTCGACTCATATGAGAGTGGAATTTGTTTGATGTTGGTCTCGAGAGTTTTAAGCACTTTGATGTCTCTTCAAATCAAAAGAGTCATTCGTTTTGTCTAAAACACGTGATGTTCCGTATCGTTAACGATCTTGGCACGCACTTGAAAGTTTTGTTATTTGGTTAAACAGTTTGTTGGTCGAATTATTTAATCTTCTGTTCTTTAAGGTCATTGCATTTCTCTTTTAGATTTCTCAAACACGATGTAGACATTGTAAATCTGTTTCTCCCACAACAAACTGAACGTTTGTTCAATCTTTACAATCTCGGCTTTGACAAGAACAATAAGGAAATATCATCGAAGGTGAATAAATATCTTTTTGTCTCTTGAAGAAGAGGTTGACTTTATGTTTGAATGCTCCAAAGTAATCGAATGTGTCAACAGCTAACGAAGAAATCGTTTCAATAAACTTTTAACGACTCGTCAACTTCTATGATGAAGTAACTAGAAACAGTTACTAATTGCTTCGAATGCGAATGCTAATCAAGCGAGTCAAAAACCAATTTCATTTTGTTCTGATGTCAAGTCCAATCTCGTGTATTTCATTAAGAACTTTTTAATTGCTGGACGATGATTGATGCTTTACATTGAGAGCGATAACCAATTAAGACTCGACGAAGGTTTGTAAAGTTATTTTGAAAGCAACAGAGCGAGGTGTACAAAGTAAAGAAACGACTCGTCATAAGAAGCTTAATGATCCAAAATTAAAATATTTATTGGCCTGTAAATTATTGATTTGTGATGTCAAGATCTTTTGATTTCCTAACTCAAAAAAAGGAGGAAAATGTTGATATTTTGAGAATGAAATCACGCAATCTGTTTTTGTGTTGATTTATGAGCAAATATTAATATTGACTTTGATTATTTTTCCTGCGCCTACGATCAATAATTGCCTACGATAAATATTTAAAAAGATTCGGAGTAAGTCTCTTTGAATTGACAAGTTCATCAGTAGTGAAGAGGCTTAAGGCTGTAAAATCTCGGTTTCACCGTCAAGCGCGATAAGTTTTGCATAGAAATGCGTCGAAGCGATGTGTGAACAACGAAATTCCAATTTTCCAAGTCGTTGATCTGACGACAGGAAATTTCTCACTCTCCAAACACTAGAGTCTAACAAGTTGAACAGTTAATCATTTGTAAGGAGATTTAGATTATAACTCTAGCTCGCTTTGTTTGATCTTCGAAATCACTTTGAACATCACATAATTGATTGCAGATTAAAACAGATTTTAGCTCAAAACCACAAACAAATTACTTTTTCGATTCGAAATGAAATTTGTTTCGATTTACCAAACGATGAACGTGAGATTTAAGTCAACAAGAGAAAAATTGATTAGAACAATTAATGTATCGTCACGTTTCATCATTTTTCAAAGAGAAAAGACCAAGAAGGTTAGACTTCTTTCATTCAAAAAGAAAGAATTCACGCTGGGCGATAAAAATAAACTTAAATAATTCAGTTTCCTTTCTCGACAAATTTCCCTTGACAAATTGTTATCTTCACATCAATTTTCATTGACTTCCCCTCTTGGTTATCACTCAGTGCAGTCATAAAATTTATATCTATACAATCGTGAATGAAACGAAATGAAAGAGATTTTATTTTACTGTCAAGCCGAAGGCTAAAGGATTAAAACAACTCCTGAGTAAATATCAATTTAGCTCCCACACAATTTAACTTAAAAGGGTTCGGAAGCAACAAAAATTGATTTTCTAGACCAAAATGCACTTTCTCTGGATGCTGATGCATAATTCATTCCACGTCGAGAAAGAAGACGGAAGGGAGGGAGAATTTTCTGATGCGATGATTCATCTGAAGTGGTTGCCGTGACGACGGAAAGAAAATGTTGTTGAGCATAAAACAAATAGCTCGATAGCTAGAGTTTGAGAGCAGACCAGGTGCGATAGAATTTATGATGTGACGTCGGAATATTTTCTTAAGCGAGATAGTTCAATAAAAGTGAACACCAGAAGCTAGTGAGAATCTAATTGCTTTTACTCGCCATGGGAATGACGATGTACGTGAACGTCCAGATCATTCCGAAATCTCGTTACGTGAAATACAATTCCCTTTCTGTTCCATTCATTTCACATTTTCATTCTCTTTTTTTAATGGATCAAACTTTTCATTCTTCATTAATTTTACGCTTCAATTAATTCCATCGAATTCCAACCTTTTCGCCTGGAGGCTGCTTACTGTTCAGTTCATTCTTTTAAAATGCTTCAAGCGCGTCATTAGTTGACAATAAGAGTCATCTGTTCATGATTGAAACGAAATATTTAAGCATCATCAGCGGAATCTTCAATAAGAAACGATTTTTTGCTAAGTATCTGTGAAGATTCATCTTCAAATTCGGCGATAATTCAAGTTTACTTTTTTGCGCAGACTCCGAGGGGAAAAAATTACAAAACTGACAGATTATCAAGGAATATGCGACGGTTTCATCATCGATTAATTATTTCCTCCTCCGGGCTGTGCTCTCCAAATGCAACGCCAGCATTTTCTCGTATTTAATTTAGTTGTTTGTCTCACTCAAAGAACGCGCTCCGATTAATTGCATAATTGAATTTTGTAGATTCTCGCCTCGAACCATTTCGGGAGATGAAGCCGAACGTGACTGTAAATGGAGCAACTCAATTAGATTGAGCTTGCTTTGTTGATGACTCATAATAAATAATTAAACCTTCATCAGCTAAGCTTCGAATTGTTGAAGTTTAAATGCTCTTATCTTAACCACAAAGCAGACAAACAAACTCGGAACCATCTGAGAATTATTTTGTTTATTAGTTGAAACTGATAACAGCGACTGTAATTTCCTTATCGCGCGAATCGTAATTTTCCCCTAAATATTCGCCACGATAACAAACTATGACGTCATGCGCCGTCAATCGATTTGCCAAGAAGTCATCGAAATAAAATTTCCCGAGCCAAAAATGAATTAAATTGTCGCTCTCAATGTATGAAATGTGGGTCTTTGGGTCTTCGTCGAATTCTTTTCATAGCCAAATGGAACGAAAGCCTAGAAAGCCATGAAAGTTTGAGTTGGATTCAATACTCGCGAGAAAATTTGATTGAGAAGTTTCGCCGAAAAGTTTTTGCCGAATTAAATATTTGTAGTCGACAAAGATAATTAACACATTTTCGTTAATTCTTCTCAACCTGTTTGTCAATCTTTGTTTTACCTTTCGAGGAAAAAAGATTTTATTTGCAGAGTCGATCGGTTCAACGACAGATAAATGGATTATCATTGCTTTAAAAAAAACGGACTGTTGAACAACTGTAAACACCGCAAGTGCATGAGAATTAATATTTTAACTGAGCTGTTCAGTTAAACAATTACTACATTAGTAGAACGAGCTAATTTCCTGCCTTTGACGTCTCCTTCCCGCACACCTACTTCCTTTATCGGCATGTTGTGCTTCTACTTCCATCCTCATCGCACTGACCAACGGCTTTTGTTTACATGGCGTTTCAAGTGACCATAAATTGACTGCAATTGATTTCAGATTCAACTGAAGCGCAATATTTGACACACTTGAGCTTGAGGGTGATAATCGGTAATTTATGGAGCGATAAACTGTCTGCCCACTTGAAGTTACAGAAAAGTGTTGAAGAATGATTTAAAAATATTTCGAAAGAAAGGAAAAAATTTGGAGCTGAAGCAAAGCTTCAACATTCCAAAGCGCGCCCATTTGTGGATGAAATCTTTCGCTAAACATAATGATTCCATTGAACGAAGTCGAGGAATCTAACGGAAAGTAAAAGTTACCGAACGAGTTTATTTCTTCTTTCTCTTTCAATTGCTTTTAAAGTTCACGAAGCGATGAACCATGCGGAGTTATGATTAATGATTTGTTTAGTAATTTGAAGGGTTTAGTGTTTCGTAATCAATCGCTTCAACGAACGATCAATTTTCTCCTAAAATAATCGTTTGTTATGGAAATTGTGAAGTGAAATTTGCTTTTGAAACAAACGAGAGCTTGCTCGCTTAATTTATGCGCGGCAGGAAGTCTCTGAGATGAGTTTCCCTTTTCGAGAGATGCTTGGCGTCGCATGGGTGTGTTTATGATCGCATAAATTGACGTCGAGCATTATGAATGTGAAACCCATCAATTATTCTTGTTGTCATCGTGCGATTAAGGCGTTCAAACTTACATAAGCCCAAATTCGTCATCTGAGAATTTTTCCGAAATGTTCCCAACGTCTTTGATTCGTTTTTTCAAGTTCAAAGTTTTTATTTGTTAATAATTGCCATGCGGTGAGGAGAGTTTATAGGTCGCACGACAAGTTAAAGACGGCGCTGCACGCGAAGCAACGAAAAGCCATCATCAGCATGAAATAAAGCGAAAATCGATAAAAGAGAAAAATATTTTTTTTTTCGATGAACCGTTGCGACCTTGCGATGGTGCAACGGCCCACATTGAAAGGCATCGATTTGTTAAATCAAAACCATAAAAAATGCTCTAACGGGTCATCGCTTATGGCAAACTCGTCACGATTTGCATGCGATCGATGGAATTCTAACGCGCGGGAAACTTTCATTGATGAGCGTTTAAAAAGTCGTGAAACAATCTCGCGAGAAATCTCGCAAAGTCTTTTTCTTCTTCGTATTCTGCTGATGATGTAATTTGTAAGTTAAATTTTTAACAATGTTAAAATAATAATCTGAAATTCCATATTGAGAGTCGAAACGAGCGTTAGATTACACAAACAATCAACGGCTCAGTTGAAGAATTCGGTTCACACGCACGATTCTTAATTCTACTCCCATCGAAGTTCCTTTCGAAGGTAAATTCTTTTTGACGGGAATTTGAATAACAATTGAATGAGATATTTGATCGAGAGACAAGTTTTCCTTGGAGAATAGGATTTTTGTTTTGCATGAAATTGGAGACCAATCAATCAATTTGCGATGTGGGAATAATGAGCATATTTGCTTAAGTTCTTGCGACCGTTTATTTACGTAACCATTGTCAACACTCTCATGATGACATCAATGTCGATCGCTACGAAGTTCCAATGTCCGTTGGAATTTTAAGTAAACTGCACACAGGTTCGTGTTACAGGTGCTTGATGAATGCTCCTTAAGCAGGAAATTCGTAAATTTCGTTTCAATTTTTCATTCTTTACGATTGTTTGTGTCTTATTCGTAAATGTTGCCCTCACTAACTTCTAAACATTTCATTTGTTATTAGTCGACTGCCTTAAGAATCGAATGGGACGTGATTTGCGAACATCCTTTCGAGTCCTTTTGTGCTCGTCACTTTTTACGAGAAGTTTTTTCTTGCACGAACATAATCTCCCTCTCCCCACAAAGGATACATCGATTCGTCATCATTTCGTCGCAGGTAGACAAAAGTTTACGCACTCTCGAGTGAATTAGATTCTTTTGTTTGTTGTTGAAGGGATTTTAAAAGACTTCGTGACTGAGAAATTGCAAAACTTACATCGAAAATTATTTTGTTGAGTCTAGTTTCCTACAAACAATTTTCTTATCACCGAATAGCATAAAACTCGATTTCACTTCACATTTCTCAACTAATTGTTGAACGTGTTTTATTTTTTGCTTTATTTTCTTCGATGATAAACTTTATGACAACGATTGTAAGCCTTCACCAGCGATAACACTCTAAAGATTTTCGCAAATAAACTTTTTTCTTTCTTCCCCTTTCTCGCTATTTTCGCAAGAATCTAAACTTTCTTTTTCTTTAAGATTCTTCAAGAGCTGCTTCTATTTTTTGCTCATCACAACTCGATTGAATTAGCGATTGAAACTCAGATTAAACTACACACGCGATAGACAATCGAGATTTTATTTTACTTTTCCCGGGAATCTTGCACTTTAAGCCGACGACACGAAAAAAATATTTACGTTCGACAAGACGCTTCCTCGTTGGAAGATAAAGTAAGACTGAGAGAGGGAAACGTTCAAAACACATGAGCGAACTTTTCTAGTTTGGTGTGCCCGTCGTGAGATGATCAGTCGATTTTTAGGAATTATAAGTTTTTTAATAGGAAACTAACAAATTGAGAGTTACAATCATTTTCAATGATGAAAAGTTCTTTTCGCAAACATCTCCAAACAAACAGACAAACTCAAAAATTATAATAGTTTAAAGCTGAGCGTTTGTTTTCCGTCGCTGCTTTCCAGCTGATCGCAATGGAAAATTGCGAAAATTCATCTTACGAATCTTACATAGCTTTAGTCGACGAGAAAATTGAGTTAGGTCGATCATTGGTCGAGAAACTCGAACGTGACTTCATTGAAGTCGAAGGAGCATTAAAAACTAAACGAAATATTGATAAAGAAATTAAATTTCTGGAAAAGGTAAAAAATTCTTTCAATGTTTGCTAAGTTTACTCAAAAACTTTTCTTTTAGCTCAAAACCAAATCGTTAACCGCTACTTGTGATACAGTCGATGTGGGTCGTAAGCTTCAATGCACAAACTTAAATTACTTCAGTTATCTCGTCAATTCCTTATACAATTATGACGACATTCGATCAATCTCGGCTGTTAGGAAACTGGACAACTTATCCATCAAAATCGACTTCATCGCAAACGATAATCATACGTGGGTGAAGATAATCGCTCGTAGCTCCGATTCCATCAGAGATGAAGTGTTGGGAAGATGCGAATATGGAGCAAAGAATATTTTCGCCTTCGCTGATGAGTTTGTTAAAGTTGCAAACGAAAGTTTCCTTCGACCGAAAGTTGTTTTCGACTTTCTGAATCCAATCGACGAGAAATTAGAAACGGAGCTTGAGGCAAGAGGAATTTTTCTGGGTCGAAAGTTCAGAGTGTCTCAAAGTGGAGAAGTTAAAGTTAACAAAATATTGAACATCGACATCTCGACAATGCTCGCTTATGTCTCAGCTCTCTCAAACGGAGGTTGCAATCATAGATTCACTGACAAACTCCTTGAAGAACAAGCCGAGATGGAGCGAAAGCATCCAATCAAACCCGAATTGGAAAAGTTATTTGAAGGGAAGAAGTTGATCTGTTGTGAAACTGCTGTGAAATCATTCGATGAAATAGTCGAATTACTAGGCGGACCGAATGAAAAGTTAAGAGCCGAAGAGTTAAAGAAAATGCTTACAATCCTTGAAGATGTCGAGAATCCCGAGAAAATTATTAACGTCGAACTCTCATTGCACATCAAAGAACGAAGTCGAAAGATTTTCGCTTTTGGAATCTTCCACCAAGCGATCACAGTCTCAGCAAACGCTGGCTTCAAACGATCTGCCAAAATGAAGAACTTAGATATCCCAATGGTCACTCATCCTGCAAGAGCCTTGACTGAGAACAAGCAAATCGAAGATTTATAAATCAATAAAGTTAATTTTTCATAATCAATTTTGGATTAGACAAAAATCATTTTTTAGTTCAGTTTCTTCAAATCTGAGTGCAGTGGCTTTCGGAAGAGAATTTGCCAAATGGCTTTGGCAATCAAAATCTCACGAAAGCTCTACTCGTCATTGAAGTATTGGAAGACTTAATTTATATTACAGTACGTTTGCTTGACCACTAAGTTATTGTCTAAGGAGTAAATGTGATGCTGATTTCTATTTTTTTGCAACAGCAAGTTCAATCTGAAAAGAGAAAATTTCATTAAACATTTCTTAGATTGTGACTTAATTCTTACATGAGCTAAATTGTTCGATAATAATTTGTCTCGTTTCGAGTGATTTTTTCTCAGTCTTTTTGCGATTGGAGGAAAGAAGAGATCATAGTTCAAAACTTGCTTGTCTCCGTTAACATAAACTCGATCTGTTCCCTCGATATTCAATGATTCGAATAAGCGGCTTGCCAAGTAACCGATTGTAAATGTTATCACAAACCCAATGACAGCTGAGTACAAGTAACTTAGACGATATAAGTAAAAGTATCTGAAAAAAGAATTGAGTTAGTTGACCGCAAGAAAAAGATAAAATCTGTGAGCTCACTCTGATGGATCGACAACAGTAGTTTTCGGAATGCTTGATGTTATGTTGAATAATCCAAATTGAGAGCAGTCTTCTGTTGAAAATCCGAGAGACTGCAAGAAAATATTTGTAGTTTCTAGACTTCAAAGTAATAAAATGTCATACTGGGGGTGGAGGTTTAGGTTTTCCAAATCCAATCCACATGCTAATAATGATTCCAGTGAACAATCCAAGTACGGAGCCTTTTTCATTTGCCCTCTTCAAGCTCATTCCTAGAGTGAAAAGCCCTAACAACGGACCTCCAACAACACCAAAGACTGTCAACGACACTTGAAGAATTCCTCCAATTCTTTGGGCCAGAAATGCAGTTCCAATGCAAACGACACCGTAAGCTCCTGCAATGATTTTTGATGGGATAGCTGAGCGCGAAAGAGACGTGTCTAGCGGTTTCTTCATAAGTACGAGGTATAAAGGCTTAAAGTAGTCTTCCAATGTGACTGCAGCAAGTGAATTCAAGCATGAGCTAACACTTGAAAGTGAAGCTGAAAAGATTCCACTGACGAAGAGTCCAGCTATTCCTGGAATGTGTCCGAGAGCATCCATTACATAAATTGCCATGTTTTGATCACGATTTGTTATTCGACCGGAGAGCAATGGATCACATTTTTGATAGAAATAGTAAATGACCAAACCGCTGAACGATGTTGTAAACGAGAGAGCGGAGAGAATCGGCCAATTCCACCTGCGAAATGAACAAATTGAATTTTTAGTTTGGAGTTCGAATTAAAAACAAAGTTACTGACCAAAGAGCGTTTTGTGCTGATTTAAGCGATTTCACAGTCAGAAGTCTTTGGACTTGAACTTGATTCACTGCGTAAAGCGACAAGTATGTAAATAGACCTCCAATGATCAGCGTAAACCAGGAATGACGAACCGTGGGATCGGGGTCAAAGTTGAATAACTCTAAACGACCGCCTTCTGACGCAACTTTGAAAATATTTGCGAATCCGCCAGCGTGAACAACTCCCGATATGATGACGAGGAAAATTGCGACGAACATCAAAAATGATTGGAAAACATCGGTCAATCTATAAATAAATTCGCTAATCATTTTAGAATGTGAATAAATATTTAGATCAACTTACAGAACTGCTCTCATTCCACCGACGCAACAGTAGAAAATAACCGTCAATCCTATGATCACAATCGCGATGTTCTTATCAACGCCAATAACGCTCTCAAATGCCAAGGCTGGAGCATAAAGAACGATCCCCATATACAAAATCATCTGAATCGAATAAGCGAGTGAAGCTGATAATCGAGCGCATTTTCCAAATCTTTTCTCGAGATACTGCGAACGAAAGAAATCACAAGTGTGTGAATTTTACTTATCCTGCTGATAACAGTTCATCAAACTACTAACCTCGTAAGCGCTTGTAACTCGCAGATTATAGAAGATTGGCAAGAACCAATAAACAGCGATCGGCGTGGCGATCATGTACGAAATGTTGATGATCACAAATTGTGTCCCGAACTGATAATTTTCATTTGAAACACCGAGGAGTGTAATCGCGGACATAAAACTAGCCATTAAGCTGAAAGCTACTGGCCAGACCTTCATTAACAAACGGAAAATGGTATTGAAGGTCAACTATGTTAATTACTTTTTTTGATAACACTCTCACCTCCATGCTTCGGTTCGCCAAAAGAAATTCATCGGACGACTTTTGCTTATGGGCAAATCGAACGTAGCTATCAAAATTATTAAGAAATGTTTACACAATTTAACCGAAAGTTAATAAACTTACATTCCGATTCCAACGCTTATCAAAAGCGAAATACCAAACACAAAATAATCGAGAACTCCAAACATATTTGCGGGTTGCGGTTGATCGAATGTCAAGCGTTTCAATTAAAACTTGTTGACTTTATTGACTTGAGAATTATCATTGAAGAAGAAATCGCTGATTTCTGTATTGCACTGAGATTTTCGATGAAATTCTCCAAAGAAATAATTATTTCACGAAAAAGCTTATGAAACAAACATTTTAGAGAAACGCGATTAAGGCAAAAAATTATTGCGCACTCCGAATACTTTAAGAACTGATCAACTTAAATGCTGTCATTCTTTTCCAAGCGAAGGAATCGAAATAAAGAATTGAACTGAAGTCAATGCTGGATGAAGGAATTTTCCACACAAAGTGGATGGGAGATAGTTTTGGCCTTAGCTTGACTTTACAAGCTCAGCAAAAATATAAATTGTCAGGATTTTCTGGATTAACAAAAAGATCATCAAAAATATTTCTGAATAACTTTGGTCCTTGCAAAGTTATTTATTCTAAAACTTATATTTTACTATGCCAAAATATCTTTCTTTACAAGATGAGTTTGGGCCGAAGCACAAGTTAAAAAATTCTTCTCGATTTGCACAAATCGCTTTCTAGTAGAAATCGAGTCTTTGAGTTGGCAGTGAATTTTGCTTAAGTTTGTGAGCTCCTTCGTATTAATTCCATTGTAAACAATTGTAGATCACTCTTATAATAATAAACAGTGCAATGTCGAAGTAAGTTTGATAGAAAGTTCCTCAATTAAAAGTGATCAAAGATGAATCACAGATTTCTTCAATATTTCATGAAATGAATCTTTAACTTTCTTCTTCAGAGTCACCTTTAAAATAACTTTAACTTCAGACTCGAAGCTCCCCTTCAAAGTGTAAGTTGTTCATCGTTATCTTCCAGTTATTACAAACTAAATGTCAAGGTTCAATATTTTATTTTAGTCTCTCAGTTCCTGAGAACACTCCGTTCACCGCAGTTCTGAAATTTGCAGCTGAAGAGTTCAATGTTCCGCCAGCAACCAGCGCAATCATCACAGACGATGGAATTGGAATAAACCCGTCACAAACAGCTGGAAATGTTTTTCTCAAACACGGATCAGAGCTAAGATTGATTCCAAGAGACAGAGTAGGACATTAATAACAACAAACACAGAGATCAATCCAGAATTCGCTTTTTTTATTGAAATTGTTTGTGGAAATAATTAAATCATAAAGTCTTTAAATATATTTAAGCCATTTCCATTTTCTGTTGAACTCAGATTTCTTTGGTTTCAAAAAAAGTTTTCAATCTTTTCAGTTCTCAACTGGTGTGTACAAGCCTCGTTTGATTAGTCGTCTGCGGGCATTTCCCATTGTCTTCAAAGTTACAGAACGACTGATCGAAGGCACTAAGTACATTGCCAACTGTGCGCTGAATTGAAGGACATTGTGAGGGAGATAACCGACAGTGCGTGTTGCATGTCCTACAGTTCGAAGAGCTGACTCGACGTACTGCTGTGGAAGAGGTGCCATCCAAGAACCCTTCTTCATTTTTGTCATGTTTGTTGCTACGAATCCTGGCATCACTGATTGAATAATGATTCCGTCTTTCTCGTACTCTGATTGCAAATCATCTGAGAACTTATCAGCGAAAGCTTTTGAGGCAGAGTAGACGCATAAGTTGCCAGCTGGGACGATCGCAGACAACGAAGCAATGTTGATAATGACACCACGTTTTCGTTCAACCATTTGAGGTAGAACAATGCTGCACATCATTGGCATTGACGTTACATTGCACTTTACGATATCTTGAATCATCTTCTCGCGATCGGGAATTGACAAGAAGAAATCTGGGCAGACGTAGCTGACTCCGACATTGTTAACCAATGTTCCAATCTCCTTGCCCTTAATTTTCTCCTTGATCTTCTCGTAGATCTCTGGTCCTGAAGTGAAGTCAACATCAATGACTGCAGTGTCGACATTGAAAGCTTCTTCAATTTCCTTAGCTACAGTTTGAAGTTTTGAGAGTGTTCGAGACACAAGGATGATATTGAGTCCCCGTTTTGCAAGCTACAATGGAAATTTTAATATCAACATTAACACTCAAGTGCAAGTTAAGTTCAAAGCGCCAATCGTCAATTATTCACGTTGATTAAACTTTAAGTACTGTCTAGAGATGAGTAACAACTTTGTGGTAAACAAAAGGGAAACGCAGCTCATCGAGTTTCATTAATGATCGACGTGTGCCAATGCCAAGATTTAATTGCATTTCCTGATCTTTTTCTCTCTCGCGCTCTATTGCAAAGCTGTTTGCAAATATTAATCCAATCTGAATAATTAACGAGCCGCTAAAACTTGAAATCATTCTCAATACTTACAGATCTTGCATATTCCTTCCCGATTCCGTCAGTGGCTCCAGTAACAACTGAAATTGAATCAATAAGTTTGCTTTATTACGATCGTTTGACGTGAATGAAATGTCGCTTTAGGTGACTGGATTGTGAAAAGCTTCGACAGCAAATAATAATTGCCAACTGAACAAACTATTTCTGAAATCATCTTCGATTTTCTTGCTGACGACGGCCCTAACCGAATTCGATAAATTTCAATTTAAATTCAGAACTCAAAAGCGAAGTTCAAGTTAATTTCCATTTCAAATTATTCATCGTAGAATTTAAACTTTGAACAAACTGATTCATGGCGTGAGTTAAAATTTAATGTTATCAGCAGATAAGATTTTTTGTTGTAGAATCATTTTGATAAGCTGTTCGATGAAGTAACTGCTGACACCTTCAATGATGAAACATGGCAACAGAATTATTTTCACTTACGTGCCCATTTTCCGTAGGTTTTGAATTCAATCGATTTTCCGAATCGTGGTCCGAGAATATTCTCATAAATCCATCGGAAAACTCCGCAAAAGAGTTGAACCATGACAATAAATGTCGAGATCGATGCGATAGTTCCACAGCACGCCATTTCTTTCAGTCGCTTTACTAAATTAATTTCAATTGAAAAACTATTTTCCTGACAAAATGCCGGCCGAAAAATATTAATTTCTTGCTTTCACAACGCACAACGTTTTCGTTGAGGGTGATAAGACGACTGAAAATGGGGGAAGTATTTTTAGAAACCGAAAGCGACAGAGAAAATTATTCTGACTCTCACTGCACATGTGCGAGCGCGACGATTCCAAGTACGATAGAATTGTCGGGAGAGATAGGAAACACGTTGGCGTGAAAATGAGCGCGATGTCGAAATAAATGTTCTGAGTCTAATTATAGATCGTTGATAACTGATTAGAGAGAGAGAACATTTTGAATTTTAAATTATCTCTAACGAGGAGCGATGACCGATGAATTGTAATGAGATTAATGTTCGTAGCAATTTTTCAATTGAACTAAATGACCTTATTACTAGTGCAACGTGTGAAAAGCTCGGAAAAGTATGAAAACTTCAAAGTATGCAACCAGCGAAGCTTGAAAGCTCTGAAAATTTTCACGAGCTTTTGAAAGCTTCGAAATTTTAATTAAAGCTTTTAAAGATTTTCCATCAATTTTCCTTCTTCAAACTTTAATGCTTCGATAGAAAAAAATCACAAAATTTTTATTCTAAAGCTTCATCAGCTTTAATCGAATTAAACCAAACGCGGAACTTACCAAGATCATCAAATTCTAATCATTGGACTTTTCATAATAAACTTGATTTCATCTAAAAGATTTACTCTTCATTTTGTCTGAAACATTTTTCAGCTGTCGCTGTTCTATTCAATGAAACAATCATAAATTCAAGTAGAAAGTGCCAATGTATTGAAAGTTATGCTAATTAAATCTCATTTATCTCAGATGGCGATTACATTTATTCAATTTTTGCTTTGCTCAAAAAGGAGCGAAATTTTTTATTCGAGATATTGTCGCATTGAAACTGTAAAGAAATGTCGGTCAAAAGAAATTCGGGGCGGAGAGGCTTACGCCACGCTTGTCGTCGGCCTTTTTCTCAGTGAACTTAGGCACTTCACGATGCGCCACATGCGATCATCATCAAGTCAATCTATTTTTGGATTTCATCAAACATGTTTGCTTTGCCAGCTGAAGGCAGCGCGGACAAAAAAAAACTTTATCAATTCCAACTCTAGAAAGATTCTTTTGTTATCAGATCGTCGTATACGACTCATCTTGTTACTGCTTGATGACACAACAAAGGGGAGAAGTCATCAGCATGTGAAACTCGATCTGATTTTCATGGATCATTCTTCTTTTCGGTGATATTTTTTCACTGACGTCAAACGACCGGCTCTCGAGTTTTTGTGTGAAACGAAACGATTCAATTATCAAGTTTAACTGGAAATTTTATTTATTATTGCTTCATTTGATCCATGATGAAACAGATGCTAGATTATTGCATACAATTGGTGAAATAATGTCTCGGTGTGACTCTGAAATCATATCCGATGGTCTATGAGTCACTGAGTGAGCTCTCTATGTTTCATGAACTTTCCGTAGATTCATCATCCTCGACGTCAATTCAATTCGCCGAATTTAAAAGTGTTTTCGAGGAAATGACGAAAATTCAAATCGTTGACCTGAGTCACAATGTGGTATCGTCAAAACAAAGGCAACAAATTAAAGAAGCGATTAATTCAGTAAATCGCGCTTAGTGAATGACATCACAAGCCTTTGAATTAAACAATTCGCAAGCGTCTGATGAATAAAGAAATCGCTGATCAAGAGCAATCAATTAAAGACGTAATTGATATGAAAAGAATTAAAAGTGTTGAAGCTGAACGAACGTGCAAATCAAATTTCTCAGCAGCTTCTACTTCGACGTCGTTAATTAAATGCATAATCCGATGAAAATCAACGACGCAATAAATGTTGCTCTCCTTCTCTAGCTAACGTGCACTTGCACCGGCTGCGAAGCCTTCCCATTTTCCCATTGATAATGATTCTTTATCGCCCATTGTTAGAGAATTCAACAAGTAAACACATTTTGGCATTTGTAAGATAAATCAGAAAAGATCAAATGAGATCTGAAATGAAACATATTTTGCGTAGAGAGTCGTCATGAATTGAATGAACCACGACGAGTTACTCTCTCCCGCGCCCGTCATTTATTGACAGAACTTTCTTTATTTCTCTCGAGTTGATCGTTCGAGGCCCGCTTAGGAGTTGCTCTAACTAAAGTTGTGTGAATTGTAAAACGAGCAATCGAGTCGACACAAGAAAATGGCAATGACGTAAATGGCTACGATTGTGTTGGAGTGTTTTGAATTCGAAGCGAGTGCTGAACGTGGAGTCAATGGAATTTTATCAAGTTTCCCTTCTCTAGCTCACTTCGACTCTGTCACTTATCTCGTGCACACACGAGTTCTATGGAGTTGAATGGATTAAATAACGAATACATGTGCGCGACTCTGGAGTTTTTATTTCTCTTTCTCTCATGTTGTGTTTCTTCGTGGGGATCGTGACGATCGCGCGTGACACTTACGGAAATATCATAAATCAACTCGATGGATGTTGAAAACATAAAAGAAAACTTTTGTCAGACTTTGAAGTTGATGTCAGCAACATCACTAACACACTCGCCCCTTCTTCTCCAAACTCTACTCGGAGTAAATTTAAACCTACAGAGTATTTTTCAAACTGCGACGACCGAGACTTGCCGTCCCGCGCGTAAATTTTTTTTTTATTTCATTGTGAAAAATTCTCCGCTTTAGTTTTCCAAGCGGAGCGAAACATTTTTTTTATCAGCAACGTAAACAGATTTTCGCGTTAACTGCGTGATAACAGCGCGCGATTACAGAGTGCAATGCAAACTAACCGAAATCATCGGCATTGAAGTCTTTTTTTTATATTCTCTTCAATGAGCCGAAAGAGTTTTCCAACTCTCAACGTTAAATTGAATTTGTGTGAACCTAATTAATTCGGAAACAAATACTAAAAGTACACGAACTGTGGATAAAAATAATAATTTTAGTTCGTGCCACCTGCTGATGGTTTCGTGAGAAGAGGGAAGCTGACTGTCTCGAATGACGTCAATGACATCCCGTGATAACAAACTGAAGACGAAGAATGTGCTGCATGAGTTAAATTTCGGAATACTTCCGTCTATTGCGACGTTTTCTTGTTGAGTGAAGTGTTGCAATCAGCAGATCTACGATCAACGATAAAGTGAAATGCCTGCGGTTGCTGATCAATCAGCGTTGAAAGTAGTAAAAGCTCACCGGCCTTTCTCGCGCGCGGTCACTTGTAATTGAAAGCGAAGAAGACATTAAAAGTGTGTAAACGACTGTTGGCTTTAAAAGGCGCACGAGTGATGTTTCTTTTTTGTTATTTCGGTGCCACATAATTAAAACGAAAAGTCGTTTCAATAAACGTCACAAGTCGCTCGCCGCTTATTTTCTCTCTTGACTAATTGATGTTTCCGTTTTTTGTTGCTGCGCTCGATGGCATGTGAATTAACTTTGAGAGTCGCGAAAACTGTTTTGCTCTAAAAATAAATAAAGAATTATTTTAACGAAGTGTGGAGTGTCAGTGACCGATTTAAATGATTCATAATGATGAGGACGCTCAGAAGCAGGTCACAAGGAAATTTGCATTCTCAATGAGCCATCCGACAATTGCCTGAAGCACCCTCGAAAGAGGCTGCGCGAAAATATCATAAAAAAAATAATTGAACTAAGCTGATAACGCTAAGCTAACAAAGCTGAATTTTTATTTCTGGCCGAGAGAAATGTTTATGCCAGCTCCTTCGATTAGTAACGTTTCAACAGCAGCAGGAGACATTCCAACGTTAACTATCTACGAGGACTTTGATAAAATCATTGCCAAGGAAGTTTGCTTCACAGAGACAGGTCAGACACATTTTTTAATGTTGATTATTTTAATTTTGACACATTGATAAGAAAAAAAGTATTTTTGGATTGTAAACAACGCGTCGAGCGTCGTCTCTCGTCTGATTCGTTTGATTGGAGGCTAACGCAAAGGCTAAAAAAAATTCTTTGTGTTTCTAGGTGAAAAGAAAATTGTGAAACTTCTACACTTTCCAAATATTACACCAACTGAACAAAGACGCTTATTAATGTCAGAGTCAGACTCGGCATCAGCCTCAGAAGAGGAGCACAAGCAATCTGGTGGTGCAAACGATGTAACGAATCATCATAAGCCACCGCGAAAAAAATCATCAACCAAGCGATCGCTTGATATGCAACGAAAGATTTCGTTGAGCAAGTTAAGAGATGAGAAGAAGGAGAAAGAATCAATCAACCACACAATTAATTATCCGCAGTCATCGCCCGATTCATCCACGCCATCCTCATCTCCGTCCATTAATTCATTGTCCTTAAAGCCGAAGAGTCATCGGCTGACATGTACAAGAAATGGAAAAATCTCAGATGGCTACGATCAATACTTGAAACAATATTTGTTGCAAGTTCCGATGCCAAAAGATTATGGTGAGCCATCGAGCGATGACCTATCAAGTGAATGGGATAGTGATGTTGCTGAAAATAAAAGCAATGAACCCAACAGTAAGGAATCTAAGGTGAGAGACTGAAGGAAGCTTATCTACTAATTGAAATGTATCAAGTTAATTAAAGCTTTCATTGACCTCGACCTGCTTTAAACGAGCATTCGTGTCAATACGTCATTGATGATGAACGGAGAGAACTGTTAAAGAATTTAATTAGAGTTCTCGCTATAATTGAAACATGAGCCTCTTTCCGTTCGAGAGCTCACTGAAGCTTATAGAAAAATGTGAAACAACAGCTCACAGTTTCAGTCTCGCTTATATAATCGTGAAAATTATTTGCCGCCGACGAGAACGAAAGACGTCAATCGTGGTTAGTTTTATTGGTTTTTTAACACGGCTTTCGAGTAAATATTTTTTTTCTATTTCTTCTTCAAACCTCAGTCAGGAAATATTTCAATTGAAATTTAATTCACTCTCTGACATTCAATGCAAATATTTTATTTTTGCTCAATGAGTTAACGGTTCAGTTAACTTAATTTCGGAAAATTACCACCACGAGGCTTAAGTGACTAAGTCGTTAGCTTAGTCGTTCGAAAGCAAACATTTGGTTGTAGGAAAAATATTTAAACACCTAACCGCAGCTCCTAATCGCGAGTTTCGTTTTGCTTCTTTAACATTTCGCGGTTGACTTTCAAGTGGAAGCTTTGACTCATTCTTTGACTTCTTCTCTTCTTCTCTCAGTCAGTGATCGGTTGGAGGAAACTTCGTAACATTGTGCAATGGACGCCATTCTTCCAAACCCACAGGAACAAGCAGCGCTATCCGTGGGTTCAACTTGCTGGTCATCAGGGAAACTTCAAGGCGGGCCTCGAACCTGGAATTGTTTTGAAGAAGCTTACGCCAAAGGAAGAGACTAGTTTCAAAGAACTCATGACAGATGTCATGCGACCTTATGTGCCTGACTTCAAAGGTGTTGTCAATGGAGACGAAGAAGATGAATGTAAGTTAAAAAGATCGAACATCGACCGACGATTTTCCTTCACGACTCGTTTCACTTTCAGCTCAATATCTTCAACTTCAAGATCTTTTGAGTGATTTTAATAAGCCATGTTGCGTGATGGACTGCAAAATTGGTGTCCGAACTTATCTCGAAGAAGAATTACTAAAAGCCAAAGAGAAACAGAAACTGAGAAAGGTGAGAATAAAAGTTTTTGTTAACTTGAGGATGATTTGATTGAAGATCTCTGCCTCGTTAGGACATGTATGAGAAAATGATCCAAATCGATCCAAATGCTCCGACAGAGGAAGAGCATATTGCGAAAGGCGTAACTAAGCCTCGATACATGGTAAGCACTCAAATGTCAAACTATTCAATCGTGCAGCTAAATAAAAATTAATCTTCTTAACGAACACAAATTAGGTTTGGCGTGAAACGATTTCGAGCACCGCCAATCTTGGCTTTCGAATCGAAGGGATCAAGAAAGACGATTTAAAGTCGAAGGATTTTAAAACCATCAAGTCGCGAGAAGAGATTATGGATATGTTCAAAGAGTTTTGCAACGGGTACCCTCATGCTTTGGTAAGCCATCAATGAACCGTTTGAAATTCCAATCTTCTAAGTAAATTCTTTCACGCAGCCTAAATACGTTCAACGCCTTAAAGCCATTCGCGCTACTCTCGAGCATTCCGAGTTCTTTAAGTCGCACGAGATCATCGGCAGCTCGTTGCTGTTTCTTCACGATCGAAAGCAAGCAAGTTGCTGGATGATAGACTTTGCTAAAACTGGACCACTTCCCAATGGAATTAAAATCAATCATAAAAAGAGCTGGGAGGTTGGCAATCACGAGGATGGCTATCTGATCGGACTGAACAATATCATCGACATTTTCAGTACGATCGCAAAGGAGATGGCTGAAAACGGCTCCGACAACAACTCAGACTCAAGCGGTTAGCTTTAGTTCCTTGAAAGAAGAAAAATTCCATTCCACATTTGCTTCTCCGTGAGAGAGCAAGTTGATCCGTTTGCCTTTAAGTAGCAATGAAGAAGATTTACTTTTAAGATTGTTATTGTGTAGATAGAGCAAACACAAGAGAGATATAGAGAGAGAAACAATTCTTTCGAAATGATAAAACACCGTAATTTAAAATGTATTTTTATTGTTTCACAACTGGTTCTTATCTCTGATAAGAAACGTTACTTGTTTCTATCTCGCTGTGAGAAACACGCAGAGTTTCACGTGCTTTGCCCCAAAAACTTTCATATCATCGAACTTTATCGTCGTCATGATTTGAGAATCGTTCGCTGTTTATGATAAATGTTCAATGCTTTGAACTTGCATTGCTTTGAAGTTTCAGTGTTATCGTCACGTGGACAATTGATCTCACTTACTCCGGAACTTTCCAGTACGAAACGATAATTGAATGTGCGAAATGTTCAAGGAATTCTTTCTGACGGAAGCTTGTTTGTTGAATTGACCGCAGGCCATCATTATCTTCTCGAAATTTTAAGCTTTTTTTCCAGACACGTGAACATTATTTTTAAACATGTCAAGACTTTCTCATGTTAACGTTTTCCAACCTCTATGTTCTCATTATGTTCAACAATCATTTAGAGTCGACAGCGATTTGTATGAACGATTCTGTTTTTGTATGAATCGACGACTCTTAATGAAAATGTTGAGCTTTAAAAATTTAAATCGATTACGACATGCCAATCGGACTTTCAATACATTGTTGTGATATTCAATTTGAGAAATACTTGCAAGAGAGAACGATCGCATCAATCAAGTTCTCTGAACAAGACGACTTAACAGATTTGGTAGTATCAAGGTCGAAGTCTTTTCTCTCGATTGGTTGAAGTACATCAGGAGCTGTTAATTTATCATGTAACATAAGAATTTTAAATATTCAATTTCAGCAGCATTCAAGTTCTTCTTGCAAGAGCCTTTCTGACCGAAAAAGATTTAAAGCTAAAAAATATTTTTGTCCGTTGCAAGTTGGTCTTAAGCTATAAAAATCTTTTGAATTGCTATAAAGTTTTACTATAAATTTCAACCGCTATAAATTTCAAATCTCAACGTTTTCATGAAACCACAAACCGAGCAACGACTACGACGACCAGTCGACCAGTTTTTGAACAATTCTAAATAAAAGGAAACCTACGAGAAAAATGAGTTTCTATTGATAAGAAAAATAATTAACAGTAAAAAACGATGAACTGTCATCAAATACTAAGTGGTGCGTGCAATGCTGGTGACAGATGCTTTGCTGTTGGCTCCGTTGAAGGCGTTTCTTTTACGGTGAGAAATCTTTGTTGTTGGATTATGATTTCTGTAATTTTCCGGACATCTCCACTGTGAATTGGAATTGTAAATAGTGAAATTGAGCTCAAAAAGAGTCTTTGCATAAGAAACAACAAAAATCTTAATGACAATCAAGTGCCAACCTCGTTTTTCCGCTGATAAAAAATAATCGATAAAATTTTCTATCGGATGAAGATCCAGATTGACATCCAGATGGATCAATTCTGAGCCCTATTAATCATCTAATTAATGTTAATCAACTTGTTATGAGTCGCGATTTGCTTTATACTGCTTTGAAATTCGCCACGAAAGTCAGCTGACACTTCTTATTCTTCGTCTCTTCTCTTTATCGCGTATTTTCGCGATGTGTAGTTTCATTTCTTTCTTCTTACTACTCACAAACGACAACGTAGTTTCCTCGCAATTGTATTTGTGAGTAGTGAGTGCATCACTACGTAAACACTAATCTATTGTTTACCTTCCTCGTAATAATTATTTCGATTGTTTCAGGCATACGCAGCAGGCTGTAACATTGTCGTCCTTGCAAGCACATTCGAACGAGTGCAAATCATTCCTGGCGCCGTTCACAATTACATCAGAATATCAGCCCTTGACTGTAGTACAGACACTGGGAAAATCGCAGCGGCTTATGAAGACAAAGTCTGCATTTTCGAGCCCACTCCATTGATCCACAGCTCGCAACCTCCTGAACATGGTCTCGAGTACAAATGGGTTCAAACAGGATGTCTTCAAGCTTCGTCACACATCAGTTCCTTGTCATGGAACTTGGAAGGAACCCGACTACTCACAGGTGGTATCGTTCTCGAAATGTGGCATGAAAAACAAGCTAAACAAGATGACGATGAACCTGTGAATGGTAAAATTACTTAACACCTTTGAAATGATTTGATAATTAAAGTTTTGCATTCGATTTTAGTAAAATTTGAAATCGGAGGTGATCGTGACCCAAGAACACCAACAAACGAGAATGAAGATGCTCCAGAAGAGACTTGGGAGTGTGTATGGAAATGTCATACAGCCGCTCCGGTTCATCATATGGCATTTAGTCCCGACGGAACGCTTTTCGCAACATCTGGAAAAAGCGACCGATTGGTGAAGGTTTGGTACGAGAACAAACATTGTAAGTTCTTTAATTTAAATTTCGTCGTTTAAATTTTAAAGTTCCTTCCTTTGTAGTATTGTTCCCATCAAGAAGCTTAGAGCACAATCAATCGATGGGAAGTTACATTGGCAATCCAAATGAGCTCAACTACGGGTTCGTGTACGTGGCTCACTCGAGAGCCGTCACTCACATCTCTTGGCGTAAGACCAGCAAATATATGCCAAAGGGTTCAGTCTCAAACATGTTAGTGACATCATGCTTGGACAATATTTGTCGGATATGGGTTGAAACTGTTCTCCCTGACGATGGCCTCGTAAACATGAATCAGTTTGATCCTCTGGCTTCGCAGAATCCTAAATTCCGAACACATCGTCATAAACATCGCTTCATGCAACGATTGAAACACATGAAGACTTGTTTCCACATTCGACGTCATGCAAAACATCAAGCAGGCACTGGACTTAGTGGAATGGGAGCTGGCTTCGGTGGTCTCGGAACTAGCAATGGATACGGTCAGCCACCTATTCCAACCTTGCCATCAACTTACAGTGTCCACGACTTTCATTCTTACGGTTATCACGGCACTGGAGTCACTCCGGGACTTCACTTTCATCTTGCCGCAAGCATAAATGCTGAAACAGACATTCCACTTGTTCCATCAATGCAAACTAATGATCCAGCCACACAACCGAACTTTATTCTTCATTGGTTGAACAATAAGGAAATGCACTTCTCGCTTCAAGCAGAAGGAATCATGCATGAGATGGCGAGAAAGTTTATGGAAAAGGAAGATGTGCATAATATTCAAACTGGTGAGAACAGCAACTCTGAACATTCAGATGATCATCACGGTGGAGTTGCTCCTGATGAAGTGAAACGTAAATTAAACCGAATGAACAAATCAATGTCACACGAGGAGAGTCAACACAGCGATGAGGTTCATCCACAGCAGCAACAACAGCATGCAAATCGATCACACTCGATTGGCGCTGGGTCACATGGAGCGACTGTTCCGCCTTCGCATACTCTTTCAAATACAACTTCGATTCAGTCGCTGATGACTGATGGACAGACAGGGCAGAGTGGACAGAATCCAGCTTCTGGAACGGATTCATTGGACATGAAAATCGAATGTTTGTTGCGTGATTGGCATCATAATCCTGATTTGTTGTTCTCCATTCATCCAATCGACGGAAGTTTCTTGATTTGGGTTATTGAATGGCTCGATGAATATCATCCCGGAGCTTTCCGTCAAGCTCAAGTCTCATTCTCCACAAGAATTCCAGCAGCATTTCCTCTCGGCGACGCAATGTCAATGTCAACAACTGTCAGTCTGTATTCATCTGGCATCAACTATTTGCATTTCCGTGATATGGTGATAAAAGGCGTTTCTAAAACGGGTCCAGGATCGGCAACCAAAGAGAATTCGACGAAGGATCAAGTCGAAGGTGATACGGGAACGCCATTGCCAAGTGTTCAAGAGGAACAAGACGCTGACGAGCAAGCAGAGAAAGACGACGAAGCTGAAGAAAAGAAATTAGGAAATGCATCGCCTAATGATTCAGGAAATGTCAACGATTCTGGTCATAATCATTCAACGAATGACTTGCTAATGGCTCCGCCGTCACCCGCAATTTCAATGGTCACGAAGCATGCAAACGGAACTCTCAACTTGTGGCAATTGACCTTCGCCGATAAAAGTAAATTCTCGCAAGTTTTAAGTATTGGTCATGCATCAAGAGCAAGTGGACACAGATTCCGAGTTAATGACATTACCTGTCACCCGGTATTACCGTTGTTGCTGACAACATCTCATCACAACATCCCCGAGCTTTCAAATAAAGAAGAAAATAATGGAACATCCCCAAAATTCACTGCTGAAAAGCTTAGTCGAGGAAAAGATGTTTGCGTTCCTTCAGGCTTCTGCTCCGAACTTATTTTATGGAGAGTCGATGCTGTTGGGCCGTTGTCACAATCAGGAGGTGTGAGTGAACTCGCGAGAATCAATTCGCCGGAAATTTCTGCATTCAGCAATGTTGCTTGGATACCAACACTCCTACCAAGCACAACCCTTGGCAACCTGTCAAATTCACCTTCAGCGTGTTTTGTAGCCTCTGACGGAGAATCCTTAAGAGTTTATCAAGCGGTAATTGATGCGAGAACCTTGTTGGCTGAGATTTCGAGCTCGGAAAGACGTCATCGATTGATGACTGACTCAATGATGTCTCTATCGACCGAGTGCTCGTCAATCAACGATGCAATGTTACTTCATCAATCGCCGCTGCACGATAAAATCAAAATCGTGTCGCAACAATCGACAGCAAGGCCTGGATGTATTATTCAACTTGATGCAATCGACGATGCAACTCACGATTGGCAAAACACGCAATTCCTTCATGTTTTCCAAGAGCAGTTGATTACAGGTGAACGAACTGACTCAGACTCGTCTGGACTTATCGATACAACTGGCAACGAGTCAATTGACCCAATTGGTGGATTAATGGAAAAGGAGAAAGATGCGATGGTCGATTTGCAAAGAAACTCCGTCTTTGAGGAGCCTTTCTACATTGTTGTCCTTGAACGAACACAAAAAGGAACAACAGTTCACATGTGGCGTATCGTTATCGCCTCACAACCAGTTCATGCAGATGAACTCTCAAGCAGTATGATGTACGTTCCAGATAGCAACATTGTACAAGACCTTGATGAACCGGAAGAACAGAGAGCAGCTCGTCAATCAACCGCTGGCTTAGCTGATGAAAACATGAAAGGACAAACAGGATCGAACGATTATTGTCCTCGTGTAAATATCTCAACGACTAAAGTATGTACTCAAGAGCTTCCGCTTCCGGAAGGTGTTGATGTTGTTCACGCTTCACCTGCTGCTGGGCATCTAAGCTCCTCATCGATTTATCCAGCTTGTTTTGCTCCTTACATCATCGTCACGGCTTGTTCAGATTCGCAAGTTCGTTTCTGGAAATGCAAAGTCTCAAAGAAAGCTGACAATCCATCAAAGTTCAAGTACGAGTGGCGTGAGTGGGACATGATTAGAAAGGATCAAGAATCATCGATTGATATTAATGGACAGTTATTAAATATCAGTGCCGCTTACAGTGGAAGAATTGCTTGTGCTTACAAGTACGGAAAGTCATTTACTCGTCCAACGAAAGCTGATCCCGAATCGCGATATGTAAACCTTTGTGTTGCCATCTACGAATGTGAGAGCACTGGAGGAAGTGAATGGGTTTTAGAAGACACGATTCACTTAAAGAACATTCACTTGCCACAAGTTCAAGTCGATCCTCATCTGGATTTGAGCTATCTCTACGATCAAAAGTCGCTGGTTAAGAAGCAGCGATTGCAACAAGTTCTTCACCCATACGCGCATGATGAACTTGCTCGTACGACAAATCGTCAAGGCGGAAGTCAAAACAGTATTAACAATGGAGATATTACTCCTGATTCACTGAAAGCGCCTACAGGATTGCTCGCTGTTCCAAGCTTCAGTACATTACAAAGTTTAAGAAAATCGATTACGGAGCATGGAAACACTTGTCCACTAACTCAAAAACATTTGGTTCAGTTGGATTGGGTGTCAAAGGAAGATGGCTCGCATATCCTTACAGTTGCAGTTGGAAGCAAAATTATGCTTTTCACTCCGGTCTCAAGCGATTTAGCTCAAGCGAACATGAAAGCAATGAAAGAAAGTCAAACAACAAACCGTCCGCTATTGCGCAAAGCAAGTTCACTTGCACGTCCTCACTTTAACGATGAGATTCGTTGGATGAAACTTCGTCAAATTGAATTGAAAACTGCTGATGGACTTCCTCCACTTCCCATGCAAATTTCTTGGGTTCGTGATGGAATTTTCGTTGCTGGAATGGACTCAGAAATGCACGTTTATTCTCAATGGAAGCCTCGTGACTATGAACAAATTCTACATCATCATCTTGAGAGCGTTGATAATTTTAACGATTCGCGTTGCTTGCGTGACGAAGATCTTCGTTCTCTTGTCACGGAAAGTAATCAACGACGATTAGCAAACGTCTCGTCAATGCCACATTTGTCAAGGATTAGCACAGCAAACCTTCAGTTGTTTGGCGGAGGACAAGACAAAAAGAAGAAGAACGGACAAAGCTCAGGCCCCGTTCAAGATGATCCCGTCAGTCACGATTACATGAATGACTTTGGACTCTTCGAAGCATCAAGAATCGCTTGCCCAGTTCTTCCTCAATATCATCCAAAACAATTGATGGAGCTTTTGAACTCAGGAAAGATTCGATGGGTGAAAGCAATCCTTGCTCATCTTGTACGTTGTATTAGCGGATCATGTGCTGTTCGCGGAGCTGGAAACGAAGAAGAAAGCTTAAATCGTCAGCAGGTGAGTCAACTCTTCAAAGAGCTCTTGTAAAGTTATGTCCAGACTAAACCTTTATGTCTAAGTTAATCACCCAATTAACGAAATTAACCGAAAGAAAACTCACCCGAATGTTTCTAATCCACTTGACACAATTATAACTTTAGCCTCTTTCTGCCTGCCGACGATTAATGAGTTGGAAATCTAATTTGACCTTTCCTGGGGGTGGAGGGATTTCCCGGCAACTGAAAATAGATTTAATTCGGCTTCATATCAGATCAAAGCAAAAGTTATTTGTTTTTCGTGATTTTGATTGAAATTATGTTAATCCGTTCTCGTTGGGAGTGAAATTGTATTTCCGAGACTCATTAGCACCTCGTCTCCTTTTGCTTGTCTTCCAAGCTCTGCTGAACTTCTCTTTCTACGTAATTTAGAATTAATTTTATAATTTCCGATCTTGATCTAAACTTTTTCCATTTTGTAGCTTAATTTCACTTAAAATAACTTTTCCTTATGAAAGTTTATTAGAAACTTTTATGCAAACTTACGAAGTTCGTTAAGTCTGATTATTATTTTATTCATTGCTCTTCATTAATTTTAATTTGTCATTCATGTTCGTACAACTCTTCTCTCTCTATCTGCAGCGAGGTTGGTCCAGATCTCGCACACTTTCTGTGAGCTATGCTGCCGACAAGAATAGTCCATTAGAGCCAAGAGGTTCGACCACACAGGTGCGAATTTATATTATAGTTTTTTTCTCCATATTTTTGTGTAGTTAGTTTTGATGTTGTTCGTTCGTTGTCAATCGAAATTCTTAGAATTTCTCACTGTTAGACTTTGAAATATTTTTGCTCTAAGTATCGAGACCATTGCTTCTTCTTCTTTGAGTTTGACTAACTTTTATTTCGATTTAGATTCCGGAAGAGTTAACCTTGGACTACGCAGAAATCACTTCGATTCCACCTTTGCCATTGTGGACTTTGCTGGCAGCTGACAAGGAAAATCTTGCACAACAGCAAAAGGAAGAAGTCAAAGTGAGTTTTATTTAAATCCTTTTTTTCGAAATGTTTATTTTAAATCCTTTCTTTAGGATTACAACGATTTGTTCGACAGCAGCGTTGCTGAAGACAACTTAGATGATCTACTCGATGAAGATGATCCAGAATCACCTCGTCGTCATGATCGTCGCTCATCGATTCCCGAACGTCATCAACTATCGCATTTCGGACCGAGACAAGGTCAACTCCTGTCACGTCTCTTGACTCACACGCATCTTCCGGGATTGTCAAGCTTAGATCAAATGCATTTACTTGCTTTAGCTGATACAGTGTCGACCTGTAACACTGATTTCGCCGAAAGGTTCGCAATCGATGCTGCAAAAACAGCAATTGCAAAGGAAAATTTAACCGGAAACCCGAGCGACAGTGAAAATGTTTCAACCGATTCTCTCGACGATTGCGGTTTGCGATTCTTGCTGGCAATGAAGCACTTCAGTTACTTACTTCGATGTCTGCCACTTGTGCAACGAACTCAATTCCAAAAGCAAGGCGTTGGAACATCGAATATCGTTTGGGCCTTCCATTCCGAAAGCGAAGAGGAATTACTCAACCTGATTCCAAATTATTCAAAGGGTCAAATCAAATGGAGTCAACTTAAAGAACTTGGCGTCGGATGGTGGTTGAAGAATCCAACTCTTCTTAAAAATTGCGTTGAAAAGTTAGCTAAGGCTGCATTCCAATCGAAACAAGATCCACTCGATGCTGCAATTTATTATATCGCCATGAAGAAGAAGTCAGTTGTGTGGGGTTTATTTAGAAACAAGCGAGACGACAAAATGACTCAATTCTTCCAAAATAACTTCGCTGAAGACCGTTGGCGTAAAGCTGCTTTAAAGAACGCTTTCGCTCTTCTAGGAAAGCAACGATTCGAACACGCAGTTGCTTTCTTTTTGCTCGCAGGAAGTTTGAACGATGCATTGGAAGTTTGTTTGACGAAGCTTGAAGATTTGCAATTGGCTTTGATTATCACGAGATTGTATGAAGGCGAACAAGAAGGCACTCCGCCAAGCTACAAGAAGTTGATTTACGAGGAAATTCTCGGATGCGATAAAAACGGCGATAATCAAGATCTCGAACGAGCTCACCCAGATCCATTCTTGAGATCAATGGCTCTTTGGATATTGAAAGATTACTCAGGGTCTTTGGGAACTTTACTGCAGAATGACGTCGGAATTCTTCATAAAGCGTTTGATGATGATGATCCAACAATGCATGGATCCAGCACAAATAATAACAAAACTGCTAATCCGAATGTTTTCAACTTTTATGTTTATCTCCGCACTCATCCTCTTCTCATTCGTCAGCACATTGCTACAACAGCGCAAGAGAAGAAGCGAACGCAAGTCGTTCTAAGTGGATTCAGCTACAGCGGATCAGGTGGATTACAACGAGGTGAAAGTGTCACTGGTTTTGGTCCGAACGGAAAAATTAAATCGAGCACGATGACTCCTGATAAGCAACTGCATTTGGAAGATTCAATCACACCATTAGAACGCCAATTGTACTTTACAACAGCTCATGGTCATTTCAAAGCTGGTTGTCCAGCTCTGGCACTTGAAGTTCTCAGTAAACTACCAACTAAAGTTATCGACACTGACGTTAATGAAGCCGACAACGTGAGTGTGAGCACAGATCACAAGGATAACAACTCGAAATTGATTGATACAGGAACATTTGATTGGAGTCAACCTACAGCCAACGTTCTCGACTCTTCAGGCAGTTTCGATTGGGGAGCACCTGTCACACAATCGGCAGATGAAGGTTTTAAGCTTGTTTGGGACGAAGAACCTGCAGAGGATGAAGATGATGACGATACTGGCTTGGGAATGAATATCGATAAGAATGAATCAACACAAGACAATACCAAAGCAACAAGTAACACTAGTGATAATAATTTAAGTGATAAGCAACAGCAGGTTGGTCAGCTCGACATCATGGCACAACAGTTGAAGTTCATTGCATGCTTGAAGATTCTAATGGAGGAACTATCAACACTCGCCACAGGATTTGAAGTTGATGGTGGCCAGCTGCGTTATCAACTTTATGTTTGGCTTGAAAGGGAAGTAGAAGCTCTGAAGCAGTTGTGTAATTATAGCACTGCTGACATTACTGAAGTAGGAAATGTCAAGATGGGAGAAGATTTCACAGCAGACAGTACATACGAGACACCTTTGATGAGCAACAAGTTCCAGCCCAACGAACGTCCAACACTTCATGAAATTTTACTTCAAGAGAAGCACGATTTCGAAGCAAAGGTTCAACGAGCTGCTAAGAGAAAACGTTGGTTAAAAGCTAATGAAACGCTGCTGCGAACATTATTAAGTTATTGCTCATTACACGGAGCCAGCGGTGGCGGTTTAGCAAGCGTAAGAATGGAACTTGTTCTGTTGCTTCAAGAGCTACAACAAGAAAAGACCCAACAGCAACTATTGAGTCCCCTTCCATTCCCAACAACCTTACCATTGCTAAGCGCTTGTGTTGCTGGAAACAAAACAGTCATCGCCGATCCAATCCACTTCTTACAACAACACACTCACGACATGCTTCAAACCGTTGTCGACCTTCGTGGACCTCCGATGGGTATTCGTGATCCGTATTCAGCAGAAGTCTTTGTACTTCGTGATCTTGCTGTTGCCCTCTCAGCATGCATTTACCAATCACTTTGCGACTCTGATACGTTCAGTGTTAAGCACACGATGGGCGGAGAATGTCATAGTCCCGGAATGGAAACCATAGCGAAACTGAACGCAAGTTGTCAGAGTACGCACTTGATGGCTAACGCATCAGCTCACACAAGACGAAGGAAATATTCAACAGATGAACCTGTCACTGTCAGTACGTCGCCATCAAAATGGCCCGGAGTGACGAATCTACGAGCCTTGCTGGCGAGGGAAAAGGACGAAGACACCCCACGATTAAATGTTCTGCTGTGCGAAGCGTTCGTGGCTTCGTTCATGTCATTATTGGTCTATGCTCTAACGACGTGCGATTGTCATATTTTGTATCGGCTTGCGGGACAGCAATTTACTGATTCCACATGGGCAATGCTCTATGGCGGTGGCGTTAAAAAATTGCTACGAAAAGCAACGTCGCACGTTCAAGCTGCTCAGCAAATGGTTCAACAGCAGTTACAACAGCAAGACAGCGCTGAAGCTGAGAGTGGAGAAACTGGAATGTGGAATACTGTGACATCAATCACCAAACATCGCGTAAAGCTCAACATGAAAATCCTTGGTCAGTTTACAAGTCAACCAAGTTCTAGTAACATGAAGGAAGATAAACCAACATACCGTGAGCAGTTTGTTCCACCAGATATGTCAATGGTCAGCTATTTCTTAACGAAACCTTCGCTCAGTGGCGATACTAATGAGGACGACTATGACTCAGCTGACTCAGCAGTTTCCGACTTAGATGACGACGACGATGATGAAGATGTTTTTGCTGATCCTTTGAGCAATGATTTGAAAAAATCGCAAACTGCAGCTGCAATCAAGAAACATCGAAAGGAAAATACTGAACATTTGAATCCAAATTCCATGTCTTGGTGCATTTTACGTTGTGCGATTGTGAAGCACGCTCAGAATCAAATTCAATCATTTATCGCTGTTGCGGGATTAGAATTGCCAGAGCTTCCAGTCTGCAGTCCTTTGATTCATGCTACACTCAGATCGCTAGCGATTTGGCAAGAGCTAATTAAAGATGAGCTTGAACAACGTGGACCAGCTTCTGCTGATTACATTCCAGGATGCTTCATTGAAAGCGAGAACAAAGGTCCTTCGATTCAGAAGTATCGGTCTCTCTTGGAGAAGAACAACACTCCATTCAGTCCTTGCGCTGCATCAGCTGCCCCAACGAGAAGATTATGGAACTACATGGTGAGACAAGAAGCGTGTCAAGAGATTTTCATTCGTGCTATCTTCGGAAAGAGGAAAACTTTCACTTTCGATGCACCATCTTCAGTTGGACAAGGAGCTCCTTCAATTTCCAATTCAGTCGTGGATTTCTCTCAACAATCTGAGATAGGTGGAATGAACTTCTCAACAACTAAAGAGCAATCCAATCAGAAGTTGGTGGAGCCTGTGAGAATCATTCACAAGGATCAAGAATCGATATCTGCATTCTGTATTAATCTAACGAATGCAGGAATGCTCGCACTTGCAACTCCTCGTGAACTTCAAGAGATGGACATCTCGTTGCTGTTGGAATCACCGAATTGGCTTGAGGACGAATGTGAATTTGATATCATGAATTTATCGAAAGACGTTGACACACTTCCATCAAGTGGCTTCCTTGTAATTCAAGCTTCAAACAACGACAAGTGAGTTAACGATTCAATTTTCTAATCGATTTGATATTAAAATTTGATGTGTTCCCAGAGCTGCTTCAATGAACCAAGTCCAAAACCTCCAACAATCACAAATGCCAATGAGTCCGCAACCAGGTCAAACAGGTCGAGGAGCTTCTGTGGTAAGTTAACGTTCCCTAGAATGTCAATTAAGATTCATGCTTCATTAAGCAATTAAAACAACCACACGTTCGTCAATCATGAGATTGTGCATCATGTGTCTGTAATCGATTAACTGTGTCTCTCTTTCTCTCTCTCCTTTGCTTCTTTCATGCCGCAATAATGTTGTAACTAATGTTGTTAATATGATTCACACGGAATTTCGCAATAGATCAAAGGAGCTACGTTTCCCGGAAGTCACGATCCGCGCTATTGCAAATTCATCATTGATCGTTCAAAGCACTTTTTGAAGCCGGTACAAAACTAATCAATCTAAAAGCATTTCGAATCATGTTTATGTTTCGTTCTCCTCCTCGTTTTACGTTTTGCTGTTTCATGAAACTTTATGTTGATGATGAAAATCGCTTTCGTTGTAAAATGTAAAAATATTTTTTTGTTGTTCAGCTTCAAATTGAAAGCCTGAACAGCCTCGATATAATTTTAATCTCATCCCCAACTAGGGTTAAAAAAGTTTATTTTCATTTTTTTTATAACAAATCATTAAACTCCATTAAGTTTTAATTGGTTTTCGTTGATAATTTCATTCTCCGTTCTCTCCCGTTCAGGTTCTCAAACATAAAATCGACAACATAAAGCGCATGAGTTCTCATCCACTTATGCCCTTGTACTTGACGGGTGGTCAGGATGGTTCGGTACAAATGTGGGAGTGGGGACATCAACAGGCTGTTTGTACGCCACGGCCTCCAGGAACATTCGCGAAAGGTAAAATAAAATTAAAATCACAAAATATTTGAAGATAACAAAAAATCATTTCCCCTCGACATTCTTCTCAGTTACACGATGTCGATTCTCGCAACATGGAAACAAGTTCGGAATTGCGGATGGAGATGGCAAATTGAGTTTGTGGCAAGTTGGTCTTGCGTCACAATGTAATCGATCATTCTTCGTAAGTGTTTACTTAAAGATCCTTTCTGACAGTCTTTTAATTTTGTTCACTGGCGTCTCCGCAGACTCACGAATGTCACAACAAACTCATCACAGACTTTATGTTCCTCGGATCATGCAGCTTAGTCGCAACAGGTTTGTTTGTTTATTACCCTCATTGCTCACGACACTCATTTTGATTGATTACATTTCCGTTCTTGTTTTCTCAGCCGGGCATAGCTCCGAGAGTAAAAACGTGGCCATCTGGGACACATTGCTACCACAGAAGAAGGCGATGGTTGCATGTAAGTTGACGATTCGTGACATCTCCCTTGAGTCACTAACATGGATTAATTTTTTTCAGCTTTCGCGTGCCACGACCAGGGAGCTTCGAGTCTCGCCTACGCTCCGCAACATCAACTCTTGATATCAGCAGGCAAGAAAGGCGACGTTTGCATATTTGATGTGCGTCAGAGAACGCTTAGACACCGTTTCCAAGTAACTTGACCACTCAACTTCTAAGGCTCTTGTGATTTATTCTAATTTACTTCGCAGGCTCACGAACACGCAATTAAATGCTTAGCGATGGACCCACACGAAGAGTTCTTCGTTACAGGCTCAGCCGATGGCGACATTAAGGTAAACTCAAATAAAATGATTCTTCTATCCCTTCAACTTGTCTAAAATCAAAATATCCTCTTTTGCATTTGTTTATTCAGGTTTGGGCGCTAGGAGCACCAATGAGTACGCCACTCTTCTTCTACCCTGGAGAACATAAACACAGCAGTTTCTTCAAGCACATGGGGCAAGGCGTGACGCAAATTCAAATCGACCAGCTCGGTCGAATGTTTTCGTGTGGTGTCGATGGCAGCATGAAAGTGCGCTCACTGCCTGACCGCGATACGATTGTTAATTCGATTTATTAGATCGGAACTGAGGCTTAATTTTACACAAACTGATAACGAACGAATGCTGTTTGAAACTTTCGACTTTTTTTCCCTTCTTCTTAAAGAACTTCTCGATGGTGTCGCAAAATTTTACTTTTCATCATTATGTGATTCGTTCGTACGTTCGATGCTTAAACATATTCAAATGAAACACATTTAAAAACTTTTTAATGGACTTAAATTTGCGTTAACGAAGAAAAAAAAGTCGAGCAAACATTTACAACTTCTAAGAGTTTTTGATGAAAAAAAAAAGTTGGCGTAAAGCGGAAGCGGGAACTCATCTCTTATATCATAATATCTTAAAGCTCTCGCGCTTATCGAGACTTCATTTTCATATTTTCTTCAGTTCGCCTTTTCCAAAAAAGAAGAGGAAGCTGAAATAAACTTTACGCCTCGTCTCGATTGTTTTTGTGTTGCTCGTCTGGCAAACAATTTAATTGCATTAAAGACGTTCAAAAGCTTATAACATAAAAATGGAAAAATTCTCATGGCTTTTGATGGAAGTTTCAGAAACATTTTCACACCCGATTTCATAATCGAAAGCGTGCTGCTGCCAGAAAATGGTTGAACAACCGTGTAACGTTCAGGCAATCGATACGAAAAATTCCTTTCTATCGTTAGTGTTGTTGAGAAATAATCATCCCGCAAAGAAAAAGAAAGAAAAAAACTATTAAATTTATTATAGATAATGATATAATAATGAAAACAAATCATAAATGTTGCAAATAAAGCTGAAAGGCGAAACAATATATAAACGGAGACGGTGTGGCTGTTAAAATTGTTTACTTAATTATTTAATTTATCGTCCGCGTTGCCGCTCTCGCCCACGTCCTCGCTTCTTTATCTTTTCAATGAAAGCGAATATCTTTCATTCGCGGGGATCTTCCGGATAAAGTTCTTTCTCGACAGCCATAACCGAGAAATGAGAGAAAATTTTCAAAGGAAACCCCCCGACGAGGATTTTGATTGATTGTGTCAGTGGCGAGAGACGAACAACCTTTGTATGATTAAAGACTTTCAAACTCTCTAGTTTATTGATCTAGTGACGACCTTCGCAATCAATTTTATTTATGTCTTTTGGTTTCCCTCCAATTACTGCAATAACTTAATAAAAATTATTCGAAGACATTAATCTAACAGAAGAGAAAAAAAATAAATGAAACGAAAGAGTCTTATGAAACACTAGTTCGCTGAATAATCATGTTTAAAAGTTTTATTTAGCTGCAGATTAGAGAAAATTTGAAATTGTAAAGAAAATTTATTTCTCAAGTTAAGTTTCAAGTCGCACGACAAATGAGGGTTAACTTATTGTTGGCAATGAAAATTATACACGAAGAAAACATTTTTCGCAAAGAATAAAGGAAAATATCTGTAAAATTCAAAATTCAAAGTACAGAGGACAAACAAAGCAGGGCAGGCATGAGCCTGAAGGGATGAGTGAAAATCATTTTCTCTTTTCAACATTTATTGTTTTGTTTCTTCTTCAATCTCATTTCGCATTGGATTTCACAACAATTTTACATTATTTCACAAACAGAATTCGACGAAGAGGCGCGACTCGACTCGCTGTGTTTGTCACAACACATTTGTTCGGCCTCATTTAATGACAAGTAATCTCATCATCAATGATTCAAGAAAAGCTCGTCAAGAGCCTCCTCGTAAAGATTCGCTAAATATATTTTCTCGTTTCCAGAAGATTGCTTCGTATGCCTCACTCGGCTCTCATTTCTTTTGAGAAAAAAGATAAATAATTCTTCCAAAACTGTTTTCTTTCATTAAAAGGGCTTGTGATTGTCTCAGGAGTTTCCCAAAAAGTTGATTTAGGTGTGAAAATTGTTGCATAAGATTCTTTTTCCTTTGTGATTTACCGCAAGAGCTTAAACAAAAAAGTTGCTTCAGTATCAGAACAAAGGGAAGTGTGGCTCACAGTAATCTCTCAAAAATTTCACCGCATACATTTGCATATTACGTGCCGACAAACTCTGTGGATTTTCTTCCTCCTACGAGACCACAGAAGCTCACAAAGCTTTTTGAATACTTCGGCTTAACCAAAGTATCTTCACATCAAGAGCTCATCTTTCATCATTTAAAGTGCGGTGAAAGCTTCTTTGATTTTTCTTGTTTTTTTTATCTGCATTCGCACCTGTCGACGCTTAAATTCTACATTTATTATTCTTCTTTTAACAATCAGACTTAGATTTTTTTTCTGTTAATGATTAAACATTGATAGAGTTAGCCGCTAAACCAGAATTTAATTGCTTTAAGTTAAAATCTAGTAACGTGGACTCTTTGGATCGTCATCATGAAAGTCAAAGTCTCTGATGTGCAGCAATTTGAAATTATTCCAAGAGCGTTCAAACATGAAACGCATGAAGGGAAATGAGCGCTGAGAGTGTTGTAAATATTTACACCACACAATATACATAAAGCGATAAATATCCGCGGGAATGTCAACGAAACGCTCTGAAATATTCACCATCGCCTGTGCGAGTTTGTTTGGGATCGTGATTTGTTGCATTTTTAATGAGCTTTGAGTTTAATTAAAACTAAAGGACCAGAAAAGTTTTGCTTTTAAATTATTTAACTTTGTCCTGTTTAAAAGTCGGTACTCTTCCATCTAAATCTCAACATTCCACCGAGAAGCTGATTAATCGTCGAACTTTGTTGCTTGCCTTGGTGTACTCGAACTCCTTTCGTATGCAGTTTGTTGTCGTCGCAATCTCGTAGCAGCTTGTTGAATTGGATTCGAGACGTTATTGGTGCAATTACAGATCGTATCGATTAGGGAACGTGCGAGGCTTCGGGCACGCGTCACAACTCGCTTGTTTTTGTCTTTTAAGCCAAACATGAAAGCGTTCATGTTCTTCTCCTTCGCTTCATCGCTCTGTAAATTTAGACAAGAATAAACTCAGTTCATTGATGCGTAAAGTTATGTAGATGGATGAAAGCGCGTTGTGATCACTTCATCATACGATTCATTTGCTCATCAAATCGACTTACCGTTTTCTTGTCCAATCTCTCTTGTGCAGTTCTCTCTGCTTCACCAAGCACATCGTGAATGCATTTTTTAAGCTCTTCGACATCATCTGGATTGTGGGTCTTGTAATCTTCGATTCGCTGACACAGATCGTCCCCCGCCCCGTCAATGCTTTTATCCAGCGATAATGAGAAGTTCATGGAGGACTTTTGCGAATCTTGAAAACCAACCGATGCCATTATCCTCGATTTTTATCGATTATTCCACTTGAATCTCCACTTCTCTTGTTGACACCACTCAACTGGAAAGAGATAGAAACATGCGAATTAATTTCCAGCTTAATTGATTGTAAACGTGTCTCGAAATAGAATCTTGTCGAGAAATCGAATACACATGCGAGTTAAATTTCGTTAAATAAATATTGTTTACGAGTTAAAAGATCGACATTCCGATATTGCCATTAGTAATCGAGTCGAAGCCAAATTTCTTCATCCACGGACAATGTTCGCAAATTCGATAAAATCGAATTACAAAGCGTGCGAAACCAGAATCCAATAAAAAAATTCCTTCGTGCGGCTCCGGGCTCATGACGATGAAAAGGAATGGGAGACGGCTTTTCTGGCGAAAATATGATTAAAGCAAAGAATTTTAGCGACGAGAATATGATTTATTGCGTCAGTCATGCGACGTCAAAGCCTGTCGTGTTCTTACAAATTTCCATTCGCCGCCCGACTGGATTCTATGAATATTCTCTTGAGGTTAATGGCATACGCGTAACAACATAATTTGTAGTCTTACTCATCGATCGGGCTTTTTTGCTAGTTTGATTCAAGCATCCAAAAGTAATGTGATTACAGAACTCTTTGGGATCTATTTTCGTTGCGAGGAGAAATTGGCACAATTACTTTTTCATAGACTTCGTAGGTTTGATTCGGTATAGGAATGAATGGAATTTTCTATTCGGCTTTACGCTTTAATAATTTAGCGAGCCTCTCTCACATTCGTTACCTTTCTCGTTTTGTTCGTTTTGCTATGAAAATGTTCAAAAATATTGTTTTATCGATAAAGAGTTTTTCATGTTCTCTCTCTCTCGTAATTTGATTTCCCTCTGAGTCGAGTTCTTGTCAGTAACTCTTTCGACCTTTCTTAAAGCGATTCGATGATAAACGACAAAGTTAAAGTCATGAACAAGAACTAATTCATTCGTCAGATTTAATTGGACGCAGCAAAAACGATTCCATCCCGGAGATTAGTAACGACTCTTGTCTCCGTTAAGAATCATTCATGAACGGCTGGAAAACTTTTTTCCTTTTCTCGCTTGTCGTCCCCTTGAGCGAAAGCAGGAAAAAAGTCTTTTACTTTTCAGATTATTTTCGACATTCTTTCACCACTGGAGCCTCAATTTTCCGTGCGAGTGTGTTTGAATTGTGTCGAGAAAGGGAGCGAGCAAGAAAGCTCGAGGCAAAGGAAAGTGATTTTCCTCGCGTTCTTCTTTTCATCATCAGGTTACACTGTTTCGAGCAAATGTTTAATACTCACTTCTATCCCCCTCACTTGTCTTGGCAATCGTCGCTTACTCTTCAATTCCCTGAAAGCTTCGCTTCATTTAACTTGTTTTCCTACTTTTCCTTTTCCTTGCACCTCACAAAAAATTGATTTTACAACTGAGAGAATCCCGAATTTTTTAAGTAAACAGCTGGTCAGCTCCGCTTTCCATTAAATCAAATGCAAATTTTGTGTCAATAAAACTTCACTTCCTTCGCTTGTCAAAATTATCTTTCTTCTCTCTTCACAAAGAACTCTCGTAGAGAAAAAAAAATGTTTCGTCAGAGTTGCGTCCGCATTAAAAGCGTCTCGTGAACAGAATGTTATCAAATTTTCCAATCGCATCATTGCGAGGACGAAATTGTTTTTCATGAATTCCTTTCCATTGGAATGAGCTTTCATAAAAAAAGCTCGAAAGCTTTCGATTTCCCGCGCAGGCTCATTCCTTTGATGTGAATCAACTTTACAGCTAATTACATTAATTGCTTTACGATTCTCAAGGACAGAACCTAATGATTCGGTACTTCACACGTCTTAAAGAGAAACTCTCCGGCGCATATTTGAATTAATCGTTCTTTAAACTTACTTAAGTTGTCAATGATTTATTGGTCTACGCTCTACTCTACTTTATATCAGTGAATGGCAAAACTTTTCTGACAACGATAATTGATTACTTCTGCTCGTCTAGATAGAAAATATAAATATTAACTCTTCAGGCCTTTGTCACTTTAGTCTATCTTGTAAAATTCGAAATGAAGTTCTTCGTCGTACTGTTGGCGCTTCAAATTGCGGTTGAGTAGATAATCGTTTTAAACGAGAAATGTTTTGTTTGACTTTGTTCTTTGCAGTTCTGTAACGCAATGACAAGCTCAGAACTCATGATTAACATGCCATATTACGCTTATGTCACGTTCGCTAACGCTCAAATGAGTTTCTACGGTGGAGGTGCTCTGATTTCACCTTTACACGTCCTTACATGTGCAGCAAACGTTCAGGGGTAAATAGAGAAACTTTATTCAATTTTATTTTAATTTAATTTACTTCACAGTTTCACAAACTGGAGAGTTGGTCTTGGATCGAATCGACGATCTAGACACACGACAGTTCAATCGAATCGTGCAGTGGCACATCCAAATTTCTCAGAAGCCAACAACGTTAGAGTCAATGACATCGCGATCATTCATCTCAATACACCTGTTCCACTGTCAACTCACATTTTCCCAATATTCCTTCCGGCTTTGACTGCAATGGCTCAGAGTAAGCCTTTTGTTAACACTCAGGGAATGATTTTGGGTTTCGCAGGAAATGCCACCATCGGCAATGAAGGTGAAGAAAATCTTCAAGCAGCTCATGTAAGAGTCATGCCGAATGACGTTTGTATAAACATTTACCCGGGCGCTGACTTGAATCAACATTTCTGTGCCCATGACAATGAACAAGCGTCAAACTTTTGCCTTGGTGATCAGGTAAGAAAATAAATTATCCCATTTCTCAATTAGAAACTAAACTTTAACATAAACTGAAAAACTTTAAAGGGAGGAGCTATAACAATGGTTTCGAGAGATGTAGAGTTCTTAGTAAGTTTTGCAAGAGCTTAAAGTTGAAGAAACTTCTTAAAAATCGATTTAAATTCCAGGTTGGACTCGGTTCATTGCCAGGATGTGAAAGTCGACCAAGTCTCTACACAAGAATTGGAGCTTTTCGTACTTGGATTCAATCCGAGACAGGAATTTAAAATTAAATTGAAGCTTTTTGAAGTAAAATATTTCTAGAATTTACTTTTACGTTGTTTCAATGAAACCAATTACACGAAATTTAAATCGAATCCCATCGATCTAATTCCAGAATCGAATCGAATTTTAACTTCCTTCTCGACGTATCGTCAACATCATTTTCTCGGAAACTCGATAACGAGTCACCGTGATAAAGAATATTGATCGAACTCAATTTATTTCAGACATTGTCATGACGCAAGAAGAAAATGTTGTTTAGATTTGTGGTTTCTTCATCGTTGCTTTCGCAGGAAGTATCTCGAAGAAAAAACTCGTTAATGCGAATGCTTAAAAGTTTATTTCTCTCGAAGTAAAGCTGAGGTTTTCTTTTGGGATTTATTTCCTTGAAAAGGGTCGGTCGACAGCTGGATCAAAGATTTCCAGGAAGAATTCTGATTTCTTTCACGTACGCGAACTGACTGAGAGCTCTTCAATAATGCAACGAAGTTTTTTCATTGAAATGCAATCAGAGTGTTCTATCTTCACTTCTGTTTTGTGAATTCCGTTTTTACTTTTATCGAGACAGGAGTTGTCATTTGTGATAGCGAAACATGAATTGATTAGATTTCGAATCTAAGTGAATTTTCTTTTATAAATAATTTTGGGTTCGGGGTTTTTCTCATCATTTCGAGTTAATCAGTCAAGCGATGAAGGTGTCTGCTGTCTTTTTGGTTTTAACGGCTTTCTTCTTGGTAAGGATAAAAAATGTTTTCGATGACTAAGATGTAACTTCTCGCTTAGTCAACAGAAGCAATCATCAATGGAGTTGACTGGGTGAACGCTCCTTACATTGCTCGAATCCAATATATGAATAACCAGGGACAAGGCGGTCAAGGAGGAGGAAGTATCATCAGTCATCACCATGTTCTTACATCAGGATTCGTTATTTCTCCTCAATTTAATAACTTGGCTGTTTTTCTTGGAAGCACAACGAGACAGGCTCAACGACAAGTGAATGTTGTAGACAGATTCGTTCATCCAAACTTCCAAGCTTCACCTCGCTTGAACGACATTGGAATTATTCAATTGCAGGGTAACCTCAATTTTGACAGATTTGTTCAACCAATCGCTTTACCTACTCGAACTTTACCTTTGGACAATGAACAAGGAACTGCCTTAGGATTTGGTGGATGGCCAGGCAACCTTCACGCAAGTAAAAGCTTTGAATTATTTCTCAAAAAGAATTAAAACTGAAATTCTTCGTTCTCAGATACTCTCGCTGCTGCATTCATGCGAGTTGTTCCTGCAGATCGTTGCACTCAACGTCACCCAACTCATGTCGTTGCCAATCAATTCTGTGCTGAAGACCAACGCTTGAGAAGCGACTTCTGTGCTGAGGATGTTAGCAATCCATTCATCACTCTCGATCGTGGCTTAGAGGTTGTAACTGGAATCGCTTCGGTTCAAATTTGTCATCCACTTCCACAAAGTGCTTCGGAGCCTTCAATGTTCACACGAGTTTCTGCTTACCGTGAATGGATCAGAGAAACTATTCATGTTTAACCCACAACACAAATTGTTTAGGAAAGAAATAAAATCGATTTATTTCTAAAGCAAAACGAAATTATTTTTTGAATTCTATCAACCCAGCTTTTGGCAAAAGCTTGGAAATATTGAAAAAAGTTTTTATCGATTTCGTTTCATTCTACTCACTAGACTACTCGTTTGATAGAAAAATTAAGCTTCTGAAGAGATTAATTGATTAGATTTCGAATCTTACTGATTTTTATTTTTTCTTGATTTGATATTTATTTCGAGGTTTTCTCATCATTTTGTGTTACTCAGCCAGGGCGTGAACAACGATGAAATTATCTGCAGTCTTTTTGGTTTTAGCGGCTTTTGTCTTGGTGAGATTAAAAATAGATTTAGATGACTCAAAAGTGAAGTAACTCCTCGCTTAGTCAACAGAAGCTATCATCAATGGAGTGAACTGGTTGGACGCTCCTTACATTGCCCGAATTCAATATCTGACAGCAGCGCCAAACCCACAAGGCGGTCAAGGAGGAGGAAGTATCATCAGTCATCGTCATATTCTTACATCAGGATTCGTTCTCTCTCCTCAATTCACAACTTTGAATGTTTATGTTGGAAGCACAACGAGACAGACTCAACGACAAGTGATTGTTCTAAACAGATTTTTACATTTGAACTACCAAGCTTCACCTCGCTTGAACGACATTGGAATCGTTCTTCTGAATGCTGATCTCGTTTTCGATAGGCTTGTTCAGCCAATCCCATTACCTACTCGAACTTTGCCTTATGAGAATGAACAAGGAACCGCATTAGGATTTGGTGGATGGCCAGGAAATTCTCATCAAAGTAAAAAAAATTGAAATGACTCTCGAAATGAAAGAAAACTGAATTTCTTTATTGACAGATACTCTTGCTGCTGCATTCATGCGAGTTGTTCATACAAATCGCTGCTCTCAACGTCACACCGGTCATGTCCATGCTACTCAATTCTGTGCTGAAGACCAACGCTTGAGAAGCGACATTTGTGTTGATGACATCAGCAACCCATTCATCACTCTCGATCGTGGCGTTGAGGTTGTAACTGGAATTGCTTCGATTCAAATTTGTCATCCACTCGCAACAACTCCTTCGGAGCCATCAATGTTCACACGAGTTTCAGCTTACCGTGAATGGATCAGAGACACTGCTAATGTTTAAGACGCAATGACGATTGCTTAATAAAGAAATTGATCAATTAAATAAAATTGTTCGAAATTCAATTGCAAACTTTTTGCGTTCTTGAAAAAATCGATTATCTAAGATCGTTATCTATATCGAACTTTAATTTTGACAGAGGTTTCGCTCTTCGCTGAATCAATTATCGCAAAAGAGACAAGACACGATAACAATTTTATCTAACGATTCGTCAACGATATCTCGTTTGTTTCATATAAATTTCTTTGCCACCGTTAGCGTTTAGTTAATATTCGTTTGACTTCGGTGGTGATAAGAAGCTTACAATGAAGTTATTAGTTTTTGTGACTTTGTGTTTGGCTGTTGGCTCATTGTCAGCATTTGAGGAGATTTCTCCTTTCATCATTAATGGAATTCGCAGCCAATCTGCTCCATACTTTGCTTACGTGCAATACTTCAATATACAAGGAGCTGGATTTTTCGGTGGAGGAGCATTGATTACAAACCGACATGTTTTGACAGCAGCTACGAATGTCCATGGGTAAATTTCTTAATTATATTTTAAATTTGAACAAATTCTTTCAATGTCTGTCTCTCTCACAGTTTTCACAATGTCTCGGTTCATTTGGGATCCACAAACAGAGATTTAATGAGACAGCAAGTCGTTGACATGCCTGGCAACCGCGTTCATCCTGAATACAATCCAACAACTCGTGCCAACGACATTGCTATAATTCGGCTTTTAAATCCTGTTATTCTCTCGGCAGAAATTTCAGTCATTAATCTTCCACCAACGACAAATCCTCAGATGGTTCTTCCAAATGAGTTTGAGGAAGGAATGTTCGTAGGTTTTGGATTCACTTCAAATGCCGCTACTGGTCCATCTCAATTCTTGAATCGGGGATATCAAAGAACAAATGGAAATACTCGTTGCACAACCTTCTTCAATATCAACACAGCTAACGGCTTTTGTGCTGAAGACGCAATTGAACGATCAAGTGGATGTCATGGCGATGTTGGAAATCCTTTCGTTCTCAACTATCGTCGCGTCGACACACTCGTTGGTATTCTGACTATGCATCCACCATGCGGTCAAATGTCACCAACAGCTTACACACGAGTTACGAGCTTCCTTCCTTGGATCCTAGCAAATCAAGTTTAATTGACTTGAAAAATGTTAAAAACATTTATAAATAAAATTAAAAATGAAATTTTGGTGGCATTACTCACTTTTTCAATCATGATAAGATTGGGACTCTGAAAGATTGATTCACAATGCATTCGTGTGAATCTGATATCTTTCGAAGACAGACACGAAGAATCATTCTCACAAATACTCAAAAGCTTTTAATTTTTGCTAGTGAGTAGAAAGTCGAATAGCAACACATTCTAGTGAGTAGCAAAATATTTTTTCACAGCATAAACGGATATTTGCTCTTTTCAAACATAAAAATAAGCTTTAAGCATAAAAGCTTTCGAGTTATTGAAACAGAATTGCAGATGGCACTTTGTGGGAAAATAAAAAAGGATGTCAAAGGGATGTCAAGGGAATGGTCAGCCATTGTCTAACAAAGTTTTATCTTATCAATGCACAAATCTATTTCTTAGAATATCGCGAAAAATATTCCAATCAATTAAATACGTAAATTTCATAAGAAAACTTAAAAGAGCAAATAAAATTAGAATCTCAATTATTTTCTTCATTAGCGAGATGCGAGAGACATTGCCGAAAATTCTTTATCAATTTTATTTCAATTTTGGAACGTGCTCAGTTTATGTTTAAGCTTGCAAACAATCAGTTTGCTTAGCGAGTTTAATTAAATATTTTTGTTAAGAACAAGTGGAGAAAGAATGAGGTGAGCTGCGATGAATTTCACGAAATTTAAACCGAAGTGCGCGATATCAATTACAAAACTTGATAAATCGAGCTTTAACTTGATTATTTTTATTGACAACGAAACTGTAACCTTGAAGTTTCAAACAATCTTGACCTTTTTGACCTTTTTAGAGACTTTATATTGCGTTTTGATAACAGCTCATTCATAAAATCTTTTCAGAATTCTCTATGCCGTTTTCTTGTTGAGTTTGTCGCTCTTCAACGAATCTGCTGCCTTTGATTTGAAGTGCAAATATGAAGTCGTTCATTGGCGTTACGCTGCAGGCGACGCATGCATGGCACAAGAGTTCTCAATCAGAACAACATCGAGTAACATCATCAGCAGTGTAGATGGAAGTTACCGTGCGGAACCGAATGTGACAGCCTTCATCTCTAGACACCAGAAAGTTATGAAATTCCCTCATGAGCTCGGCACTTTCTTTCCGAAATTATTAGGAATTGAGATTTTCAACGCGTCACTGAAGACCCTTAGCCAATCGGATCTTAAGCCTTTAGTGAGACTCCAAGAACTTTGGCTGGCAAACAACGAAATCGAATTCCTCGAATCAGATTTGTTTGAGTACAACACTGAACTTCTTATCGTCGTTTTCAGCCGAAACAAGTTGAAGTATATCGGCGAAAACATTTTAGATCCGCTCTCGAAAATCGCTAAAATAAATTTCAACGACAACAAATGCATCGACGCTTTCGCCGGAACTCGATGGGATCGACAAACAATTGAAAAGCAACTGAATTCAAATTGCTCGCGACCAAGGAAGATTGATATCATGGACATTGCGAGAAACGAACGCAGTGAGCTCAATGAAAAGTTGTTAATGGCTGAAAACAAATTGAAGCTCGTCGAAGGAAATCTCGCCGCAGCCACGAAGCATCTTCTTGAAGCGAATAAGAAAACAGATACGAAATACATTCCTGGCGATTTGAAGAATCCAGTTACCGATTTAATGTGTAAAGACGAAGGAATTGATGCTTGCGATGCTGTGGATTTGAAAATTACGCTTCCGCATACCGAGATTCGATTGGTGACGAGACAAAACAATTTCGTTGTGATTCTTGGTCAAGTGAAATCGCTAACAATTACCGAACAACAAGTTCTCTTCATGCCAATGAATCTCGCCAACTATTTCACAAACTTGACTCATCTCGCTGTGTCTTTCACTGGAATCTTCTCAATCGATCTTCAAGCTTACGAAAGTCTCACAAATTTGGTTTATCTCAGTTTGAATCGAAGTGTCATCCACGAAGTTCCAACTGACGCTTTTGTAAACTTGAAGAATCTTCAAGAACTAGATTTGTCTTTTAATCAAATCAAGAAAGTTGAACGAAGAGGATTTAATGGCTTGGACAAACTCCAGATGCTTCGACTCAACGACAACTTGATCGAGGAACTTCAGGGAAATACTTTTGAAAGCTTGAGAAATCTCCTTAGTCTCTCGATGAACAACAATCGTCTCGCAACTATCGAAATCAATTTGTTTATGCCTTTGACGAAGCTTCAATTAGCTGATTTCCTCGACAACAAATGCATCAGCATGAGCACAGCAAACAACTCGATTCAAGAAATCGCTACTGAGATGCGCGACGCTTGTTGATTGGAATCAGATTCCCAAAGAAGAAAAAATGTTTTTATCCATTAAAATGACTTTCAAAGCTGAAATTTAATTAAAATGGAAAGGCGAAACCCTCACGCTTCAATTTCATTTAAATCCCTCTCGAGAAAACACAGCCCTCTCGGAATTGTAGAGATTTGAAGCTGATAGCGGATCCATTAAAATCACCCTCGAGTTTGCGAAACATTTCGGTTGTGATATCTAGCGCAAACTTTTTTTCACATACACACACTCCTCGTTGAATGCGAAGCGAAGCCAAAAGCACGCAAACACACAACGACGCCAACTCACTCTCGCTTGCTTCAACCATTTATTTTTTTTCGTACACAAGCGAGGGTGTTTGGGTATAGACACCCTCTTCGCAAATATAAATATGGCGAAGCTTAACACCCCAAGTGGCGTTTCCAAGGCAACCAGGAAGTTGAGAAGAATTTTCAGCGCAGCATTGCTTGATACGGCGATGAAAGAAAATTTCACTCGAAGAGTTTCCTGGAAAATGAAGTCGAGCATTTATAACATGAAACCCAAGTCGAGATTTTCCCTCTTCTCGTTTCGCTTCTTCACCGAGGGGGATTTTTGCGCTTGTAATGTCGTCGTCGTTGTTTTTTATTCGAGAAATTCTTTACTTTCGCTCACGGTTCGAGGCAGGCAACAGAAAAAAAAGTTATTATTACATTTTTTCCCGTTCGCTGCGAAATGTTTTCCAGAACATGAATCCATGTTGAATAACAAGAAATGAGGGAAATTTTCATGATTCTTATTTCGGTGAATGCTCCAAGCTGTGAAAAAAAATGAGCAAGGAGACAGAAGATTGATGTTGAGAGGAACGAGGAGCGTGGGGTGAGCAGAAACTTTTCCATCTCGGCTTCGAATATCACGCCCGGATAGAAAATTGTTCTGTAATTTAAATATTTATAGAGAAAAAGTTTTTCTGTCTGTTTTAACACTAAAAACTTTTGAGATGATGAAACTGAAAGTCTCGAACTTTCGAACTTGAAGCGAATCATTTATTTTTCTTGTTTCAAATTTGTTTCGTCAATCACGGAAAACTTTACAGTCTTCCATCAAAATCCCGCAAGTCTCCCTCGAGGAAAATTAATTTATCTCTCTCTCCGTCGACATTTTTTTTAAGCCATCACTTCCAATGTGTTTTCTCATTCAATTCGGATGATGATGGAAACTGATACGACATTTTAATTTATTTCCCGAGGATTGGATTAGAATCTGAGCAGAAGGGATGCGAGGATGGATATTGATGCTGACTCCGTTTCATTCTGTGGAAATTGCTTTTAGTTTTCCGAGCAAACGAGGGTGGAAGACCTTCGCGCTTAGGGAGAGTTCATTACTTGTGTCAGAACCATGAAAATAATCTGAATTAAATGAGATTTTTTACGGAACTTTGAAATGATTTCACCAAGGGACAACAGATTCGTTCCAAATCCTCGAAATAATTCATTTAATAATAAAGTATCAATTATTCGACGAGAAGATTTAGACAAGCTCTCGCTTTCGGTGTGTCGACACAAAAGATAAATTGCACACGTTTCATATTTCAATTAAATCTGGCTCTCTCCCTCAAAGTAAACATTTCACGTATGCTCGTCGCCCCAGCAGTTTGCAATATGTTGACTACAATGCTTCGATATCAGTGGCTCAGGGGCAGAGTTCTCTGTATTAATAACGTTCCATTTAGTTTTCGTAGGGTTCCTAACGTTGTTGATTCGCTTCGAGGGTGAATAAATTATCGAATCAAGAAGACTCGACACACACAATTGTCATTCACATTGACATTTCTCACAAAGCGACGCCATTTTCGTTTTCGCTTTTGTCAATCTGCCGACATTGAGAATGTTTCAAGTGTGAAGCGCTGCGAGACACGTGAAACTTAGAGCTTGAGTTTATTGCTCGTCACTCAGTTTTCCGCTTTTTAATTGCGGCATTCTCCGTTGCTTTCCGATAAATTATAAACTTCTTTCATCGCTCAAGAGTTCATAAATTGCATGCGGCCGGAAAGCTCATGAAAAGCATTGATGAATTTATGATGCTTCTGGGTTTTTGTGTTGTTCTCTGTTTTTCATATTTTTTACTCGTGGAAATCATTCATCGACGGTTTATTTGAGCTGCACAAACAATCATGAATGGCTCTTCCCTCCCCGCTTTGTCGAGTCAGTCAATCAATAATTACCGTGAAAAAAGTGTGTTTATTAATTTTTATTTGATTCATTCGCCGTGTAGCGTCAGACTCCATTCAATCAGAAAATCGATCAGAAAGCCTGCGAGCCAGAAATAAATGAAAAGCTGTTGTTGAGATGAGGAAAACCACTTTTTTTCCATCGCACATTCATCAACTTTTGAGTGAAAAACCGAGTCCGCAACATGAATTTTTCAACATCCACGCATTCAAACTGCACCGAGAGGTTTCACACGAGTTGCACATTGAACTTTGTTTGCTTTGAAATCTTTTCCTTCTGTAAATGCTCCAAGACGAGCAAATCTTTCGAAATGAGACATTTGATTAAAGTTTCAAGAGTCTAGAAACCTGTGCTAAACCTCGAGGCACTTAAGAAGATTTGACATCGTAACAACAACAGAAATCACAGCGGAACAGTCATAAACGATGTTTGCAAACACAAAAAAACGAACGAAAGGATTATCCGTCTCCATACCAAAAGAATCTTAAAATTGCATTTCATGTTTGCCGACATTACAAGTTTTCCCTTTTCTCGTCCTCACTCGTTGCAAAGGCAAACAGCAATTAAAGTTTATCCTATTTTATTAAAACATGAGATTGCAGTTGCTATGGGAATTGAAATTCAACTATCTACTTAATTAAATATTGAGAAGGCGTTTTTATGTTTTGCTCTTTCAAAAGAAGCGTCGAAGGAAAAAAAATCTGCTTTCATAATTTTTATTTCAAAGGATATGCCAATCATAAGTTTACGTTGTTTTTACCTTTCTTTTACTTTATAAATTTAATTATTGCTACGCGATCGTCGGCATTTGTTCAATGCAGGATGCTCGCCTTTTGCAATGCTAACTAATTGAGTTTATTAGCAAAGATCTCGACGTCGAGTGAGAGGAAGAGAAAGAAAAAGAAGGAGAAGCTAAATCAAATTCAAATGTCCATCATCGCAGATTGCGAGAGATTGCAAAAGCATGTGAAATTGATATGTTCTTCTAGCCTTTCATTGTGGACAATCGCGCGGAAAGATGCGAAGCGGAGACGGCGGAGAATTGAGAGATTGACCCGAAGCGGACCCTCCTAATGTTCAGTGAATATAATTCCTTACTGCCAAGCAGCCCTTTATGAAATGCGATATTGCCGACACTCTCTTTGAATTGTAGCGCAAAAATTAAGTCTCAGCTCTCGAGAGTTGAAACTTATGTTTGTTGTTGAACGACAATCTTTTCTTCAGATCAAAATCTCTCTTAAGTCTCATTGAGTCTGCGTTGCACAATTTTTGTCTTCTTTTTTTATTGCTTGCGGTTACGTCCTTTTCTCTGCTTTTGAGTATGACAAAGTTGTCAGCTAATTTCACGAGAAATTTCATCTAAAGGAAGAAACACAAACAATTTCTATAACAACAATCGAATCTCTCGAGATTTTCTATTTTATTTCGGGTGCTCATTGAACAAAAGCTGTTGATGTTGATTGTCGAAGGGTAGCTGCAGGTAATTATAGATTTAACTGCTTCCGTTTGAACACATTTCTCAATCTTGACAACGAATTTCTTTTACTTTTCTCTCTCTCAGCTTGTTAAGAATTCATAAATTCACCAGCGAGAAGAAAAAAAATACAATTTCGTCTAATGGGATGCAAAGATATTCGGAGGAAACGAAATTGATGATGACAAATTATGAGTTTTTAAAATATGAAATTTCCAACGAAGTGAATTCGAATTGACAACGAAAAGATATTTGCATGGCCTCAGCTACAATGCAAAAATATTTAAATTGACAAGCTTCGCGATATTTTTATGCACATCGTTGACTGCTTGACAAAACATTATAGACTCTCTTCCGAGTCCAATTTTCATCAGATTGAGTGGCTGCCGCACCAGCGATTCTAAAATGGAGTCTCTGCTTAATCATAGAAGCTCGAGAAGAAAAGGATTTTTCAAGTCGATGACTCTTCAGGAAAATGTAAACAAATGGATGATGCTTCGAGTACTCTGCTCGAGATTGCATGTTGTCTGATAAATATTTCCATCAGGGCGATTCGTAATGAGTGGAAAATGCCAAGTATACACTTCTTCACTCGTTAAATCAAATAATGAGACATTTTTTTCTTCCTCTTTGTACAAATATTTTCCCTTCGCATAATAACGACATTGCCGAACGACGATGGTGAATAATGATGGATAGGTGAGGGGTGACTTTATAAGTTACGTCACGGAATAAAATTAAAGTTTAGATTTCAATTTTTTAGAAGAAAATCATCGACGAAGAGAGATCTAACCGTTAGAAGGGAGAAAAGGAATTAATCCATTCGCTTTTACATTTACGAGTAGTCATCATCGTTGATCGTGTAAGAGTGAACGAGAAAATGTTGATTACGTGAAAAACGTTGTGCGAATGCAAAGCGCTTTTAATTTGTCTTTCGGGGGAAGGAGCGGCACAAATGATGGCTTCTCGAGTGCTTTCGGGTTTTCCATCAACAACGTACGAGATAGATTTTTTATTCCTCTTTAAACCCACAGAGAATATTCAAGAACGAGTTGTTTGTTAACGATTGAATAGCTGCGAATAGAAAAATTCAATTGCGAACGCTGATAACTCCATTCAGTCATGTGTGCTTGTCGTTTTAATTAGAATTTTTCCCCAAAGACATCGACAGATTTTTCTTGTTTTGTAAACATCCATAACGACTCCCTAAGTCTCGTCAGCGACGTTCATTTCCGAACAACAGAAAAAAAAGTCGGAAAATCTGCTTTCGCATTGACTTTTTTTTCATTAGAGAGCTCTCGAAACATTTCAATTATTGACATAAAAAAAGTCATTTCGAGATGTATACGAAACAACTCCGAGAGTGGAAATTGCGGCATTAAACGCCATTTTGTAAATCTTTTGTTGACACTTTTCAAAGCATAATGCTCGGCACAGCATAATGCAAGCGACTCCCTTTCATGTTTTTTTGCCGTCGTCGTATTATTAGCAAAAATTTCACTGCCGCTTTTCATTCACAGTTTCCCTTTTGTCATCAAACCATCCATTACGTCTCAACTTCCGAAATTGCCCCTCTTGAGTTTCGATCTGAAAAGGAAGGAGTCAGCTTTAATTCTCCTTTTATGATTTTGTCACTGGCAGGCCGCGTCGCTCATTTGTAAAAACCCTTCAATGAATGGAATGGAAATTTATGCGTCGAGCAGCCATGTTCAACTGCACTTTTTGCTGCAATTGGCGGTTGTTTGTAACTCATACCTTTCTCGTGTCTGCATTTAATTAAATTTTCTGCATTTGCCGCTTTTGTTTCTTGACTTTCCAAGATGAAAAGCTTCACGGTTGGAGAAACAACCGAGCCGACTTCATTATTATGTTTTCTAGCAACAAAAAGTTTATGTTAAACAATGCGAAAACTCACTCTTATGAAAATGGGGAACGATGAGAAAGTGATGGAACTTTGAAATTGAATGAAGTCATTATAAACATGAAATAATTTGCGATCGCTTCACCTTCCTTTGAGTAACGAAGGAATTTTACACGCGATTTTAACTTTTAGAGTTTATTAAACAAGCGTCGTTGTGCTTGAATAGCTGAAAAATATTGAATCAAGTGTTTTGTGATTGAAAGAAATTTCTTCAACGTTAATTAGCAGAAGTCGAGTTTGAGTCGTGGCAGTTTGAAGTGCAAGTCAAGTAATTAACGTCAAATAATTGAAATTTATGTTTTTAATGGAAAATTGTAAAATAAATTCAATTTTCTGCTCTCAATACGAGTCAATGTCATTTCTTCCCTCTCCATGATGAAATTTATGGTAAGTGATGTCGCGGACGAGAGCAGAAAACAATTTTTTCCCGTCAATTGAATTGAGAGTTCAACAAACAAAAAAAATAATAAAATCGCTTTGGGGTGGCTTTCAAAAGCTGAAGCCACAGACGAAACTTAAAGCCGAAGCATTTGACAGTTTGAAGTCTTGATTTATGTTTCGCCTTTCTCTTTGGCTCCAAGAATGAATTTCGCTTCTTCATTTGCGACAAAGAATGCTCCAAACTTCAATTCAATTCTAATCTTCGTCATCATCTCCGCTAAGAACTCAATTGCAAATTTATTCAAATGCAAACGTAATTGAAAGTTAATTTTTTATTCAAATTTTGTGAAGACCACACGACGATTTATTTAGTTAGCGAACTCGGCTGACGAAAAGGATAATCGAGAAGAATGAACTGCCATTGACAAAAACACACAAAAAAAAACAGAAACTCGCAATTTCATTAGCTTCGTTTTATCTCTTATCCGCTTCCGATGCATCGACAATTCGTACGTAAGTAAGTAATTGCAATCGAGAAGCGGCGAAACCTACAAAGGAAATAAATTGAATTATTTATCCAACTGATCTCATTACTTTTGTAAAGAGGGAAAGGCCAAAACTTGAAGGTTTATTGGACTCGCAGGAGAGTCTTTTAATCATTCGCCAGTCTGAAATTCGAGAAACTGATGTTGAAATGAAAGCAATGTGTCTAAAATAAACGCTTCAAACAGCTTGCAGTGAATTCACGTTTTAAAAAACAACAAGCGGAGCTGAATCGTTGAATATCTAGGGGTGAATTGTTAAAACCTCTCGAAGCTACATGAAATTATTATCTGTTTTTACACGGGTGCACAATAGTGAAAGAGATTGAATTGTGCTACAACAGATTTCTCAGTTGTGAAAGAGAAATCAGTTGAAACAAACGGGAAATAAGCTCATTTAGTTAAGGGAGAATCTCAGCAGCTCTGTAAGTAACAAAATTAGCGCTAAACGAATCAATGGCGCTTCAATATTCAGAATGAAACATGATGAGTTACGTAATGAAACTTCTGCAAGGTTGAATTGCAATTAGGTGAGCAAATTTCTAGAAATCAATTATTTCTAGTTTGATCGATATCAAGACAGTTCTCAGAATTTAGAAAATATTTCCTTGAATTTCTCGAATTCGATTTCCCCTCATGCGCATTCGAGATCACCCTGTGAAAATTTCCAATGCAATCCACTAGTCGTCGTTGCGAGCAGAAAAGGGAAGTGGCAATCGGCGGATGAAAACGAAACTAAACAGAGAAATATTTGAGATATTTCATCGCGAATTTATGACAAAACCAACATTTATTTTCGATTGAAAATTTCACACGATTTCTTGATGTCATCGTCACGTGAATTTTAATTCTTCAATAAATTCAACGCGTTTTGCGAGCGAAAACTAAGAAGTCTCGGAAACCACAAGGAACTTCCAAAAAAAAGTTTCCAAACTTTAATTGCGTCCAATTGTGGTTTAACTTAATTTCTATTAAATTATCTTTCCTGAGTCTCTTGCGGGGCGATTTATAAAAAGAGTCAAAAAGCGTATTAACTGTTTTTAATAGGCCACTCGTTTGATGCGGTCAAAGCCTCGTTTGCTGTGTTCAAACTTTTTCGAAAACAAAAAAAGTTTTTTTTAACTTCTTTAAACACTTTGATGGGAAGCAACGCTAAACAAGTGACGACTTTGAGTAAGAGACAAAACAGGTGACGGACAAGTTTCCTCAACGTTTATCTCTTTCAATAAAAGATAATCTTGATCGACGGCGAGTTATCACCTTAATTGACTAAAAGGGGAGAAGAAAATAACATAAAATCTCAACGAGCGCCGATTATATGCTTTTCAACTCGACTTACACCGCGACTGCATATTTGTCTCGTTATTAATTGTCGCAGTGGTTGCCGGCTGTTGAGCGAGACGAAAGGGAAAAACTATTGCACGCCAGACGACAATGAGCTGGAACTACACGACGACGACGACGACTAAAGAGAAACATTTTAAGCCGCATCAACAGAATGAATTGTTATTTCTTTTAATTTTTCTTAATGTGAACATTCACAGCTCCCGGTAGATTATTCACAATTGTTTCTGTTTCTTTCCCTCTCCCGCTTTTCAAACGGTAGCCAAAGATCATGTTTTCGTTTCGTGGGCCTTTCTTTGCTTCTCTTCGACACAGACAACGCAGAATGTTCTTCGTTTGGAGAATAATTCAATTGAAAAATTCACATGTTCTCTGACCGACAGAATACCAGAAATGCCAAAATAATTCGAGCAACACCTCAGAATTCCCACATAATAATAATAAAACTTATTTTCATTTCTTGCCTTTTGTTTTGACAGTTTTCTTCCTTCGCCGCCGCCAATTCTTATAATCAAAAGAGCTCAAAGTATGTTCGGTCATGATATTGTCGTCGTTCGAGAAGAAGCAGTGAAAGATTTAAAACTTGTGACATCAACTACAATTATGAAATTCAGTTGATTCTCGCCGCGACTCTACAAACATCGCATTTCGTATGCAAAGCTTCACACGAAAATTAAATCGCTTTCCGAGAAGTCCGAATACTTTTTATTGCTGTCCAGACACTTTACTTCAACAAACCGTAAGTTTCAGCGTAAGTGATTGAGTGGGACGAGTTTGGATGAAGTGTCAATAAAAAAGAAGGAGAAGGAATAATGAAATATTTTTATGACCAAACTCTCGCACAAAGCAAAGTCGTTTGAATGAGTTCTGTTGAATTCAAATAGAAGCTGCCGGTATTAAAGAAAGAAACATTGATATGCAAGCGAGGTGATAAACAACCAAAACATGTTTTCAAGCAGATCAAAGACTCTCCTGTCTCCGAGGTGAAATATTTCGTGGCTCTTCGACGTCTCAGACTTTGAATTTTAATTTGGTAATGACACGCTAGACACGATCAAAAGGTTAAAAACTATTCTCATGGAACCATATGTTGTTGTGTGTTCTTACACAACGTCAATAAAATTGAAAATTAATAACATGATTCCCGTTCGAACTTTAATAATGATATGCATTTCGAGATATATTTTTTGGGTCGTCGCATTCACAAAGAGGAACGAACAGAAGAGAAATACAATTTAAAAACTGTTTGAGTTCACTTTGTGTTCATGTTTACAAGCGAAAAGCGATTCTCCAAGGAAACATTCATTTTTTCACTGCTTTTTCCAATTTGAGTCAATTGAAGTCACATATGAGCAGCAGTCGTGTCGCAGAGATTCGTTGGCAGTAGCAGTTGTTACGTTATAAAAGCTTTGCAATCATCAACAACATCGCAATAGGTTCGTTCGTTCGTATGGCTTGTCGACTTTTCAGTTTTTCCCTCAGGCACGCTTGACTTACGCCGCAAATGAAGAAGCGAGATCCGGATCGCTTACAAATATTTGTCACTTAATCAAGAAGCGTGAAATAGCATTTTATGACATGAGGAGTGTCTGAAAAATGAAAACGGTTTCCTGTCATTGTCTCGAAGGTCTCTGAGACGAGAAGAAAAATCCAAAAATGATAATTAGATATTATTGATCCTGTCATGCACAAAATTGACTCATTGAACACTTCGTATTCGTGTGTGGGGAGTGGATGTTGCTGTAATTACTAATTACATCAAAACTCCGACTGATAGAGGTCAAACGAAACCTTTGATTGATTTCTCTTTCCATCGTGTCTTCATTTCATTTCTCAGGCGTCCAATTCGCCACTAACGACCACAAAATATTCACAGCCGGCTTTATTTTTCTTGATGTCAACCTGCAAAGCTGTAAACGAGTAAAACGAGCTCATTGGTTGCGGTCGATGATAATCACAATGTCTAATGCATTGATATGAGTTCACTCCTTCGTCTAGTAATGAGATTTGCAAACAACTTTGATTACCAAAGGACTGCAAAAGCGTGAGGCGGCATAAGTCAATGCTATCTGATTGACACCACAACTACGACTCAGACGTCATTGGACAGTAAAATCGACAAGACTTAAATGCAACGAAAGGAAAACTTTTAGTTGTCGAACTATTTCGGAAAAGTTATGTCAGTCGCAAGTTCAAAGTCAGAGCAACTACTTTTCAACTTGTTTTTCTTTAAAATTCGATTGAGTTCATTCTATTAAAGAGACGTCTTCGTCGATTCGATCAAATTAACAATTTGTGCTTCCTAAAGATTGGAATTAGCGCTTCCGCTAAGAACTTTCCCAAGACTCCCAACGTTCATTCTCCACTGGCAGTCAAGTTAATTTATTTAAATGAAGTTTGATTGACGAGAGAAACGAAAGCTGCGATGGCAGTTGTGAGGTCCCGATAATCGTTTCACTTGAGCCGTTTGTGCTGTCGATGTTGATGGTACTTACCAATTTGGTTCACAAGGGTGGCGCCTTGTTTTGCGATTACGTTCGCGAAGAGAAAAATATAAAAATTAAGTGATTTTTTTGGCCGTGAGCGCATTAAACGTTGCTCCGGTGGAAATTACACACCGCGAACGTATTCATGCCCCAGAAAAATAAGCGCACAGGCGAGTGCAACAAACAAGGAAGACTAATTTAAATGAATCATTATTTTTATGTTCGCCTTCGTCTCAGCCACAAAAATATTCTTCTGACGTCGTCGACTTCTTCTTGCGTCTCTTGCTCTCCTCTCCTCGTTGTGCATGAAGGAAAAAGACAAAACAAACAGAGGTACAATCAGGGCGGAATAATTTGAGAAACGTGATCATGTCTCCAGTGCCCCGAAAAAAAAAATGAAATATCAAGCGAAACATTCTTTCGCTGAAAGCGTAGACGAGAGTTTAAACTTTAAAGCCAAAAAATTTTGATTCATGCATCATATCATAAATCAACAGGTCTCGTTCTCTATCGCTCCTTCGTTGTCTTCGATGAATCTCTTTGGAAGAATGAAACAGAAAAAAAAAGTTTTTGTGTGTTTTGCTCAATGATCTGACGCCAGGTAAAAATCGTTCGCGCTAACAAGACGTTGATAATACGTTGAGGTAAACGCAATGAAGAAGACATCATAATTATATACGTGAAACGTGTTGTTTTTTCTCCTCTTTCTTCCTTCGATCTCGTACAATTGCTTTGTTTCTTCTTAGATAATTTTCTGCTGCTGCTGCTGCGCTGTCGACAAAGAATTTTCTCGAAAATCAAATATTTGAATTCAGCAGCTGATTACTAATGATGCAATTATTCGTTTGCGATGATGTGTTGATGCCGATGAGAGCCGAGCTAAGGCGCGTGGATGGGAAAGATCTCGAGAGTGTAAACGATTTTTAACAATTTTACTTTTTTTATATTTCTTTTCATTTGTGACATGAGTAAACAGAGATTAAGTAAAAACGAAAGATTACTTAAGCGTTTCTCCGAATAAGGCGAGAGAGAGACGTGATAAAATTTAATGAATCAAAGGAAGCGAAAGTCGATTGATTGACTGAAGCAGCAAAAACTTTTCTGGTGAATTACAAAATTGTTTTCCAACTTTTCAATTGATACAATCTGAGGTGTAAAGCTTCGAGTTTAAATTGAGGAACTTCACACGAATCGCCTAATCAAGATGTTCATGTGCACATTGCGTTTTTCATTTGCATGATTGCGAGTCGTTAGAAAAATAATTTACAACAATCATCATATGCAACTTTTGGATTGCAATTTCAATTAGAATAAGTTGAATGAAATTAATTTCACTCGAAGTGCAATGAAATGTTTGATTGGATTTATGTTCCAAAGGAATTAAAATATCGCGAAGCCTTCACTTGTTCTCAATCTAATTTACAACTTAATCTCTTAATAATTCAATTAAAAAGCTTTTTTTTTTCTTTAAAGAAAACATTTTTTGTTCTGCAAGAAATCAAATCTTTCTACCAACTTCAACTTCACACTGACAATATTCTTCTCTAACTGCCTCAAACGTTTTCCAAAGTATCCACGAATGAACTATCGCACACATATGAGGATATTTCGTTAACTGTGTGTATGAAAGTTGTTGGGCTGCCGCGCTCGTATGTGACAAACTCTTATGATGGTGTTGTTCTTGGCGTTTATTTTTTCACCTTTAGTGTGTCTTGTTATTTTCCTTTTCCACTTTTTTATTTCATTTCATTTTAACGCTACACCATCGCTCTGGCTCGTCGTCAATGTGTTGGAAATCTCCTTTTGCGTTTTGTTGTATTTCTCTCCCTTCTCGCACGTTAAGCACACCACACTATGTCTCTGGAATGAATTTAAATACACAAAGCTCTTCTCACTCAAGCAAATACGGCTCCACCCATCATCTCGAGCTTTTATGTTTTCTATCAAAAAAACTCTCCTGATCACACCATTCGAATTGAGAAACGATAATAAATCAATGGCAATATTGATCAGACGTTTTTATGACTTCTCGAATAATAGGGAAAGTCAAAAGAAAATCGATTTTCCAAGTCAAGTGTAAATAACGAGCGGAAAATTATCGAGAAGCTGAAAGTTTCAAGTGAAATGAAAACTTCAGAGTTCTTCGAAGCATCGTTGCCAAATTTTGAACTCAACTCACACACGCAAATATGAACTCAGCTCTCAATTTTCTCAAGGCGTGGCATATTCACTTTGCGCGCGATACTGCAATTCAGAATTCAGAGCGAAACTGCAATGTTGTCCTTTATCTCTCAGAAAGAAAACAATCGAATCAGCCATGAAATTTTCATTTGACATCATGAATCACTTGGATCGTCGTTGAATTTCGATAGTTTGAGGGAATTCAATTGTGACTTGAGCCAGACATTCCTTGATTAGACAGCAGTGACTTTCAGAAATGAATGATTTCAATGGATTCACGGCTAATTGCACTCTTAAGATTGCTAATTTATTTTTATAAAATCTCCGTCTCAATAAAAATATTTGTGAAGTGGAAAGTGCGCATGTTCGATGCTTGATGACATATTCAGATTTCCTCTCGGTAGTTCTAAATGTCAACTGACTTCATGAGATCACAGGCTGAAGGTTCATGACAGAGCCTAAGGATAACTTTTGTTTTGTGCATCACAAAGTCTGTGACAAATGTGAGAACATCTGCTGATCGTTTCTCGTCGAAAACTATTAAAACTTCACAAATAGTCTTCCCTACAATTAAACGAAGAAATGAGATTGGATTTAGTTAGTCACCTGTGACGATTGCTGTGACAATTGCAAAAGCAAAGCTTCATTAAGCTGTCACATTGAACCGCAAATTGATGCGCAAATGAAAAAATTTCTTAAGTTCTCTTTTCCCCCTTTGCAAAGCGAAAATATTTTCCAAGTAGTTTTAAATTAAATTAACCTCTCGCTGTTGATTTCAATTCCATTGAGCAACCTGACGGACTTTTATAGTTGCTGCCTTTTCAGAGCTGACATGAACATGGACAGGAAGCCGGTAATTGAGTATTGATGTTTAGAAGTTCGAGAGTAAAATTGGAACGGCAGCGTTTACGTAACGAACGAACTACACATGAGTTGATTCTGATCAATTCGTACACTTCGAGTTCATAAAGTTTCAAGCATGAAACACCTTCAAATGCTTGATAGTCACGCAAGCTCGCGGCTTACCGTATGTGCTTCCTTCGATTTATTGGACGAGTAAAGAACAACGCTCGATTCAATCACACTAATGCCACCACTATCATCATCATCATCCACCCACCAGAGTCTTCATTCTATTGTCTAGGCTCTAGGGGCAGAGGAACTATAATATTACGAGGAAACCTTAGAATCAAGAGGGTCCTTTTGTGATTGGTAATAACCATTCGCCTTCAGCACTCCGAAACTTGATCTTTTGTATTAAATCCATTTGCTGCTATTACAAACCGATCCGTTTCTATAATTTCCGTTTTGTTAGATATTTCAATCGACGAGTAATAAAAGAAATGAGAACTGGAAAACATTTGTTTTTTCACCTCCCCAACAATAAAATAACTGCCGTCGATGGATATTGATGGATGCATGACGCATAAAATTATAAAGTTCATGGCATTTAGCCGAAAATAAAACTTAATTTCTCATGTCTCTTTGATTGATTTGGGTCGAGAATCAGATTCGCTGATGCATGAAGTTTTTTTATGGAGGTTTAGAGTCCCTCGATGTCTCGCTACTCGCCTTGTTATGAGCTTCCAAAATTCAATGAAAATTGCATTTCAGTCTTTGGGAGGAAAGTGCATTTATTAGTTATTCAAACAGACTTTGTAATTCGATTTAATTTGTGCGTAAGGAATGTCACGAGTGAGTCACAAAAATTATTTCATTCTCATCAACGACGTGACTCTTTCCACTTACACCCCCGCGCTTATCAGAAAAACGAGTTTATTGTCATCAAACGCGCTTCATAAATTTTCAAAAAATTGCAGAGCCAGTGATGAATTGAGTGATGAGATTTAATTAGTCACAAGACACATAAAAAGCGACTCTCATCGCTGATGATGTGCAGACGCAGCAAGTTTTTTAATGCGAAAATGAATCTTTCTTGGATGAAATTTCTTGGCACCATTAAGCAGCGACAGTTGTGCTTTATGAATATTTATAGAGGAAAAGACATTATCACATTTTTCAGCACTTCGAAATTAAGCAATTATTTTCAGGCATTTGTTGAGTGGTGGTGCGACTCGACGAAGCATGCTGAATGTTTCTGTGACTCGATGAATAGCGAAAGATTTTTTTTATCTATTCGGATCTATCAGCAGCAGCAGCAGCAACAGCAACAGTTCCATTGAAACGTGAATGCTCAAAGATTTAGTTTTTCATTTGCTCGATAGCGCCTTCGCTTGTGTGGTTAATGATCTTATCAAGATGACAGCTGTCTTTGAGTTGGAGTGCTAATTAAAATGATTTTCTCATTCTTTTCCGTCTCATTATTGACAGAGGAAGTAGCGTGCAATCGCATAAATCTCAAGAGCTCAAGATGGGATTATTAATTAGAGTTTAAACAATTTTCCACCTGCTTCTGCTTCACTTCTCTCAATTAAAACGAATGATTAAAGGAACAAATAGTTTTGGGATAACAAAAGATGTTTTAAAGATTTCTCTAAATTTATTTTCTTCCTCGTAAACATTCAGTTTCATTTATTTCTCGAGAATAGTCTTCAACTTCTCTCGTTTGTTAAGAGTTAAGAGAACTTCAGGAAGCGACTTAATTAATTGCAAATGCAATTTGATTCAATTTTCCAAGACGTTCTTTGTAATGAGACAAGATGCAATGAAAGAAATGTCGCTGCCTTTGATAGAAATTGGAATTGTTCATCAGTTTTGACACTGAATGGTCTTTTGAATTTAAAAGCTTTGCAACTTTGTGGCGAAGCAAAACGAATAATCCACTTAATCCGCTTTCGTTAGCTGCAGACTCGTAATTTGATAACAGAGCGAAATCTGCCCTTTCACGATCATATCAGAACGAGAGATTTCACAGAAGCGATTCGCAAGATCAAAATAAGAGAAAAGCAACGCAGCTAACGATCGAGTTCCCGCGAATTTTAGAAGTTATTTTAGAAACGGCTTTGTAAACGCTTTACATTGCATCTTCTCTCTTTATCGCAGTCTCTTTGCATTCGCTTGCTGTGTAAAGCGCCCTGGAAGAAATTAACTGAATAAAACATTTTTGCTTTATAAATTTCGCATGGCTCGAGAGACATATCGCAATAACTTATTAAGATCAGAGAAAAAGCGATGCTTTCCGTTGGCGCCGGCGTTTGTTGAGCACTGTCTTAACCGAAAAAAGAACTCTTTGAGATTCCTTTGCATGAATTGAAATGGCTCGTAAGGTTTTTTTTATTCCCTTCTTTTATACTTTGTCGGGTCGTGCGGTTCCGCTGCCTTTTTTGTTTTCAATGAAGAAGCCTGATTTTTTAATAAACGCATAATTAAAATACGCGATGATCTGCTCGAAGAAGACGACGACGATCAACAAATTAGCTATAGCATAATTATTTTGATTAAATGAGGCAAGAAATTCCCTCCGTGGGTCGCCGCTCCAGATCTTGTAAGTTTCTCATTGTAAGCGCATTTGAATGCGGATCGACGGCGCGGCTACAAAATAAAGAATCAAGTTTCATTCCCTTTGATGATCATCGCCAAAAAAATTTATTAATTCCGATCGACATCATTAAGCTCAGGCACACACACAGAGCGCGCTTCCTTTGGCGGCACCGCAAACATTGCAAACGAGACAGAGTCACGCGAAAACTTTCCACAAAACGCAAACAAACCTCACATCTTTAAAAACACCTTAAATCATGAAGACTACGACGACTCCTCATGTGCTGAGCTTATCTCGCAATAATTTCATTTCCTTCCATGAGGAGAGTTTGAGTCTTTGCCATGGAAGTTTGTTCTTTTCACTTTGCTGTGTCTGAGTCTTTTGTGCAATAAATTTATTTATGATAAGGGTGATGCTGCTCACATCGTACACAAAAAGTCCGAGCCATTCATGTTTCAACGGCAGAGGAAAACATTTTTCCTTTAAGAAAAATATTTTCTTGAAATTCAACGACAAAGGGAAGAAATCTCTTGGACACTTCAAGGAGCGAATCTTCTCATATGAATGCGAGTTCTTTTTATGTTGGCATGGCAACACCCTCTGCTCATCGTTCACAAGCAAATAGATAATTTAAAGGAATTCTTGAGGAAGAAATGTTGAAAGAGTCGTCCAAGTGGCGATTCGAAAGATTCAGCTCAAAAGCTAATTACTTCAATCCTCTCGTCACATTAAGAGGAATAAATAACTCAAAGTTAAAGTTGCAAATCATACTCGAAAACAAATAACCACTTAAAGCCACGTGATCATTGTGCGACAACTTCCTTCCTAACTGCTCTTCCCCTTTTTTTCCAGAAAAGCGATTAAGGAAGATTCCGATTGAGTCTCAAACCATTTCAGATTGATTTCGACAGAGTTAATTGCCATTCTCACAAATCTACATGTCAACAACGAAAGGCTCACAGGCATTTCTCCACTCGTCTTTGCTTTCAGAAAATGAAAAAACGGGAAAACTGTTTGGACGCCATTCTGCTTCGCCTCTTCAATCGTAATAATTCTATGGAAAATAGCAGTAGACACTCAACGATGGAGACAAATTTATTTGCATATATGATGGAGCTATTCAAACAATAACAGGCCGAGTGGGAAAGTTACGTTTACAACGCTTTGAAATCATCGTAACTTCACCAACTTCGAGACAGAGATTGTCCCCAAAACTCTTTGTGGAAAACGATGATTATAATCGCTTTGTTTCGAATGTATGCAGAGTCCGATTGTTACAGTGAAGGACTTTAGAAACGAGCAAGGGCGATTTCCGCAGTGTGATCGTCATCGTACACGACTCGAGAGACTCGCACAAGCTTGAGAGTCATTTAACGAGTGAGCCCACAGACGACTAACAAAATTCATAAATTTCGTTGCAGAAATTATTTTACATGAAGCAGAGTTTTCTCGTTCGGGGGTCGAGATCATAATAGGATAAGCACATTCAAATAAAAACACGAGAGAATAAAAACAAAAGCATATGCATGAAAATTGCTGTTATCGTCCGACGACAAGAGCTAGCGAATGATACTTGGAGCATAAATGGACTCCATTGTCCACCCTCGACAATCTAAAAAGGATCTTGATATCGATTTTCCTTCGTTCTCTCTCTCACTCACTCACTTGATGCGAGCTACACAAAACTTTTCCTATCTGATGTTAATTTTGCTATTTGCTCGCATTTCCTCTGATTTCCAGCAATTGTTTATCAGCAACCCTCGTTGGCCAAGAGAAGCGAGAGAACGAGAGGAACATAAAAATTAAATCACAATTCAATCTACCGAACTAACAATAGACGTTTGCAGAAGATATTTGCAATTGATATGCTGTATCAATTTTATTTGCACAATCAATATTCTCGCAAATGGGGTGAAGCAAGAAGAACAGTAGAGATATCAAGTAATTGCAGGGGTGGTTGTGTTGTTTTCGTAACTTTTGCTGCCTCTTAAAAGCATCGTCCCTGAATCTCAAATGACATCAATATTGTCTGTTCTAGTTGCTTCGTTCTCATTCAATGCTTCCGGACGAATTTTAAATCGCTTTTGCTCATCGAGTGTGGTCGATTGCTGGAGATTCTCTTAGTGCCTCTCTCTGAGTCTCTCAATTCGACAATTTAATTGTTATTCGATGCACTCACGTTTTAATCAATTTGATTACTCTAACGAAGATGAGAGGAAGCCATCGATGATTTCAGTAAAGAAAACCTAATTTCGGTAAATATTTGAGTTTCTCATAATGTCTCATTACATGTTCACTGATTGGCCTTCGATCAACGTTGGAATGAGAGTCTCTTTCCTTTTGTGGTGATTTCAGAAAACGTTGGAAAGCCAATTTTAAAATTTTTGGAGCGAAAGTTCTCGTTTCGTGAAGGACCTTTGCTGAAAACTTTTAATAAGAGAAGTTTCAATGAGTTTATCACTTGAAGAACGAGAAATTTTAGTTTGAAGTCAACTAAGCTCAATTTAAGTTGAAACAGCAATCGTTAAGAACTCATTAAGGCTATTAGTTAAATGCAGCACAAGCAAGTGCAGTAAGAGCTAAACATAACGTCAAATGCTGATAGTTTCATGAGAAACTCAACCGCGATGATTGAGCTAACTAGAGAGAGACTTCTTGTTAGCTTTCTAATCTCTCAGTTTGTGATTAGTAAAGACATTGACAGGAATCAACTTGAATTTCCCAAGACTTCAGACTCCGTTCAACGACCACCAACGTTTCCTTCCGATCACTCTACAGAAGAGAAAAAAACAACATTTGTTCGAACATTTCTCAATCTTAGATCTCAATCGCTGGCTCGATTAAACACTTCAATGACTTTTCGAGCTGATGAAAATAAGATGTTTATCCATCGGAATCGAGGAAACTATTTTCTCATCAAAATGATACGGGTTGTTAGGTTTTAGTCGATGAAAAAAAAACGTATCAAACATTCCGTTGCTCGTGATTTGTTTAAATGATTTATTGCCTTAGCCATCGAACACGAAAGAATGACGATGCACATTTTCCTTCCTTTACCCCGTTCCTCGGGCCGAAAACACGAACAATTTTCGTTACATTATTATCAAATTATGGGAATCTCGACTTACTCATTACTTATGACGATCGAGCGAGAGCAAGCGAGCTGTGCTGTTGGGTGGGCCGCCAATATTCGAGCCAGCCAAGAGACCCCCTAAGTGTTTTTTCTCCACCTTACTCGAGGAGGCCTCAAGAAATCGTCGGAGAGAAGAGAATGAACATGATTTTGAGATCTCCCAGTCAGACACAAAGATGATGTTAAGTCGCTTTCGTGCTGAGTTTGTGCAACAACAAAATGCAAAACGATATTCATGTTGAAAACAGCAATGCAAACTACGTGCGCTAAGAAAAATGAAATCGGCGTTTGTGATGAAGAGTGGAGAACAAAACTCGCAACATTTATGATGTTTAATGTAAATAACAATTGTTTTCGAGGCTGACTAAAGTCACCGTCTGATGATTTCGTTTGACAACGACCAGTCGACTTGTTGACAAATAAAAATGTGATCTTCCGACGAAGGCGAAGATTGAAGATTTATTTCTTTTCGCAGAAGGAATTTCTATTTTTATTTCGAGAGATGCACTCGCGAAACTCTTTCATTGGAATGCATTTTCATCGCTTCTGAGAAAGACGAAGCATCATGACGACGACACGTAAAATTCTTCTGTCGATCAACAAAAAGCGAAAGAAAATAATTGCACGTCAACCGACGAAACTTAATTGCAATTCCTGATTCTTCATCAAATCCATTTAAGCAAAGACAGCTCTCCTCAGTTCCGAGAAGCGCCAAAACGAAATTCCGAAATTCCCATTTGATAAGATTGCGTTGATGACGTGTCTGCATTGCACCTTTCTCGCGAAGGAAAATGGGGGATGAAGTTTGCTTATTCGTCGAGCTCCGTCTTCGGTGACAGCATATTCCTTCAATTAAAAATGGCGGTCTCGATTAAAATTCTAAAGTGCTTCCATGCTGAGAGCGGCTTCCATAATATCACATATCCATTATGAAGAAGTGCATTTCTAGTGCACTTACATTCACATATGCGTGCCAGGAGTTGGAATATTTTTTGTTTATGATGAAAAGAAATTTTGAAGCTTTGCTTATGATGTTTGCGTTGCAATTCCAAAACTATTCCAACCCCTGTCGCGAACATAAACAATAATGCAGCAGCTCATGTTATGCGAAGGTAATTAGCTTCAGTCTTTGTGCATGAATGACGATGTGCTTCGCTTTAGCTTTTATATTTATTTATATCTCGACAGACGATCGACTCGAGATGCAAATAAATAAAGAGACGAATAGAATGAGCCAAAGGAAAGTAGATAAACATAAAAAGTGTATTGAAATGACTGGCTTACAAGTGAGAAAATCCGTGTTTGTCGCCATGAAACATTATCGCTGATTACACACAGATTAAAGATGGGGCGTTGGTTTTGAAAAATGTTGATGGAGTCACCAGAACTGAGATGACATCATTTAATGTGGAAATGATAAATGATTCAACTTCTTAGCAATTAATTGATCGGATATGATTTGTTTCTTTGTTTGTTTCTCTCTCTTGTCCGCGGTGGTGGTCCCGGGATGGGACGAAACGGAGCAGCGAAACGAAAAAATTAATAGCTTCGTTAATTTTTCATTTTAAAACTCATAAAACAAACTCACGGAGAGAGGGAGAGATATAAATCGAATATAATTGGTGGCTAACTTGTGTGAGGCAACGCATAACAAGCTAATTTAAATTATTCCTTCCATTCCGCTCGTTCTCGCTTTCGCCTTCATGGCTCTTCATGGCATTTAAGAAATCGTCCTCTTCCTAATCATCTCATGAATTAGTTACTAAATACACACTTAACTCATAGTCGATACTACAAATTACTGTTCGAGCGAGCAGAGGATAGACGAAGGCATTCGATCGTTAGTCGAGCAATAAAATATTCATTGGGCTCACAGAGCTTACATGTTCATCGTTTTGTTATTTAAAACATCTTGCTAACGAGTGTCAAAAATTATAGTCGAAACCGTAACCATTAGAACTCCTCGCATGGAATGAGCCCAAGTGGAACCGTAGACAACGAGATCGACCCCCAGACTCTTACCGAATCAAACACGCAATCGTCAAATTATTTCTTTTCATTTCGTACAATGGAAGAGAACGAAACCATAATCAATTACACTTCCGTCTTATTACTCAAGCACTTTTCGTGGTGCTTTTCACATTTGTTCTCATTCAACTATCGAGAAAGCGTTTTAATAATGAAAAAATTTATGAAATTAAATTGTGAAATGGGAAAATAATTTCTAGTTAGCTGTCAATGCTTCTCATTTTGTCATTAAGGTTGTTGCCACAGATAGTTTTGGTTTGGTTTGGATAGGCGAGTGATGATGATATTAAGGTTGGACACGAACTTGTAATTCGCAATGAGCTGAGTCATGTCACAAATCGACGTTGACCAAGATTCAAGAAAAATTCCTCCCCGTTCACTCAAAATCACATTAAATCTGCTACACACTTGTCGTTGAAATTTAAAACAAATTTATTTGCAACCGAAGCGAATGATAATTCGATTTGGTTTACAATATTTTTATTGGAATCTTTAAGTCTCGTCATTTTTCATACTCAAACTGGTACAATCGAGATCAATTACAGTTGCAAAGACTTTTATTGCATTGCGAGAGGGATGAGAAACTGTTGCCATCGAAAAAGGGACACAAATCGTCCCTCAAATCACAGCAGCAATTAAATTATCGAATTCTTTTTATTACGATTTTATTTGTTGCAAAAACACACGCTCAGGATTAGTTTTGAACGAGACAGCTCGACTTCACCCTCCTCAACGATAAGCATCTAAGCTACAGTGGTTTTGTAATAACTCTCTCTCTCTCTCTTTTTCTATGTCGAAATCAAACTGACCGTGGGTGGAAGAATCACTTCTTGTCGTTCGTTAGATCGCTGCTGCGAAGAATCATTCGGCTAATTTATTTCATTTGTCGTTTCAACAACAATCACAGTGATATGCAAATCGAGTGCGTAAATTTTCTCACCCTAAGAACAAATCTGAAACATAAATTCAATTTATTTAAGGGTCGACTTTTTTTTTCTCGCAGCCACAAATCATTTTGATTTCCGTCACTTCTCGGCAGTTTCGGATGAGATGATGCAGCAGCGTCTTAACATGAAGTGTATCACAGCAACATTGACTTGCAGTATTTTTTTATTTCGGCGAGTCAGGAACATTAAAAAGTCATTGTAAAGTTTATTGGAATTGAAATTTTTGTTGTTCCGTGAAGGAAGTCAATTTGAGTCGATTTGCAAACACGTGCTGTGTTGAGATTCACACGCGCTGGCTGCATCAATAAACAAGCAAACATTGAATGAGAGCTTGAAAATGGACCGAAACTCGATGAGTAATTATGACGCAAACTTGGGGTTGACTAATTTTCCATGGCGATGACAACAGGAAGGAAGGAAGCTGCTCGAATAACGATGCACGTGACTTAAAGTGATTCGGATCGTCGACGACTTAGTGTCGCTCTCTTTCTTTCTCTCTCTTTTCTCCTCGACGAATCGTGTCTTCATTAAACTCTATTGCACTCCTTATCAGCTAATTAGATGAGATAAATTAGTTTTAATGGAGAAAAAAACTGTTCTCGGTCGCGACGAAAAGTTTTAATTGTTAGTGGAAGAGAAGCGAGGAAGAAGAAAAAATCGTGAGAAAGCAATGATTCCACAATAAAGCAGCCCAAACAAGGTGGTCTTAAGTTTTAAGAGATTTCTTTAATGCTTCTTATTCATCTCCGAGCTTCATCCTATTAATTCGTAAATAATTTTATGAAACGCTGGCGCCACAACGAGAATTTTTTTTTTCTTTGTCTTCTTCCCATTCGTCTCCCGATGATTAAAATATTTTTCATTCAAAAACAAAAAACTATTCATAAAGTTTCGGACGCTTTGGAAATATTTGTTGGGTTCAGTTGTCAGTGATGTGACGAAGGTGAAGAATTGAAAATGAAAGAAAGAGATTTTGAAGTTACGCGTTTGACGAAATGCGACTTTGGAATTCTTTATTTCATCAGAAATCGGGACAAGAAAATTAACTGAAATCATTCATTTTCGATAAATAAAAAAATTGTCTTGCGATATGAAAATTTTGAGAATTAATGAAATTCTTTCCACGAGGGAATCTCTAAGACATCAGCTCCTGAGTGAATTGTCTTGAGAAATAAATAATCGATGCAGTTACTTGTCATTAGAATAAGTTGCTATTAATTATTTACGTTCAATTGAGTGCATCGCATGACATTCTCGAGTCGTCGTCTCAAAAGACCAGTACGCAAGTAATTACAATAATTTCGAAATGCTCCCCGCAAAGTCATCTGTGCTTCTCTAAATTGATTCGAATAGTCGCATATTATTTCTTCGTCAGTTCTTTTGTCTTTTTTATTCGGAAAATTCATCAAACCGTGATCGCCTCACATGCAACTTTTATTATGTTAACGTTTTTCGAAATGGTGAAGAGCCGATCGTATAATTTTCCACTCGCTGGAGCTGTGTGCCCGAATTCCCAAACAGTTTGTAAAAAAAAATAATAAAATTGCAATGAGCAAAATGACATGTATGAGCTCGCTCAGACAATAGAACTTCCAGCCATTCAAACGTTTCATGAATTATAGCCTGTAAATTTGTAATTATCTCATCATTATTGGGTAGCGGACGATTTTCTAATTTATACTTACAGCAGGGAAAATGTCTGTCGCTATAAACTCATTGTGATAAAATTAAGTCAGTGGGAGGGAAAAAGATTGAATTGAGAAATTTTCTTCATGAAAATTATTTTGCCGAACATAAAATTTCTCGAAACTAAACAAATCTGAAATAAAAATGAATTTCAAACATTTATTTTTTTGAATACTTTCTATCGACAAGCTACTCACTTAAATCCTTAAAAGATTATCCCTAAAAATTCCACCTGAACTCATTGCAAAGGAATATTTCCTTTATAGTTGAAGTTAACTCTTCGCCATAGAAAACTTCTTTTCACAGCTGAATGATATCTAGAGCACGTCAGAAAACAATTCGCTTTCTGATTTTTTGGCAATTTTCGTTTTGTGATAACCGAGAAGAAAAAAAGTTTTACGAGCTTTTTTATCGATCCTTGAAATCTGAGTTTGTTGTTCGAATGACGATGTCGTTGTATTGAAGAGATTTATTTTCTCTAGCGAGAGATAAAACTGAGAGTTGCATAAGCAATTGCAATTGCGCAAAGCGATTGTTAGCTCCGCCCATTTCTTCTGGAAGAGATAAATGTCGGGAAAAACTGGCAACGCTTCGACTTCCGATCCAAACGAAATTCTGTTAGTTTTACAAACTTTTTCCATCACTTTCGCTTTGAATGTTTGGGCAAACTCGGGAAAGAACTCAATGAATTCGAGAAAACATGAAAAAGCTTCCTTCCGGCGTCCAAAAACTTTCCTTCAAGCATCCGGGGGGCGCATTTAACGCCTCGAGGCGACTGAACAAAAATTTGTCACTCCACGTTAGTGTGTTTGTGCATTTCCCCTTCGGACGATGTATGTGAAAAGGTTTGCTTCTCTGACCGAGAAGATTCTTCGCTTGTTCGACGCTTATTGTCGAGAAATTTTACGACATCACCGTATGGAGTGAAGGAAAAACAACAATATAATCTCACACGTAAATTGTAGGCGTTGTTAAGTTGTTTTCCAATATTTAGAATAAAAAATGAGATTTTAATACTCTTGGTGTTGTTGTTGATTTTCGCTTCGCTCTCGCAGCCCCACCATATTACATTCATATACCCCGAGACCAGATTTTAGTTCCATAGTGGCAATTTTCACACATACAGACGCTTACTCTTGTCAAAGACGTTTAGTCATAATGGGAGAGAGCTTTTTACGCTTCGGCTGATACCCCCATCGCGGAGCGTATCCAGCACACGAAGTTTTAATTGAATGAATTTCTTTGCTCGGCTCAGATTTTTGTCTTTCGAGACGTCATTGTTTGTATTAAATTTTTCTGAGCTTTTTTTCTTCTCGCTTTTTCGGATTTTCTCTGACGTTTGTGTGTATGTTGGTAGAAGGAAATTTTTTTCTCATTTTTCCTTTTTGACTACACGAGCGCAAAGAAAAAAAAATACGCCGATTTCTTTTTCTTCTCGAAAAAAATTGTTTTGGTTTTGTTGTTGTTTGCCAGCAGTCGTAACTGGGATTTTTTTTCTTCACAACTGACACCAACAGTCATCACCGTTTTCTCGCACCGCAAAGTGGCTTGTTATCTTCATAAGCAACAGAATTAAATCCAGTGAATTTATTACTTCGACAAAAGACAATCCGCGAATTAGAGTCGCGAAGTTTGAGAAATAAATTAAACGCATATCAACGGCAATTGAGAGGAAAGTTCCGAGAAAATTATTTTTGTGTATAAAAACTATTTTGAGAGACGAAAAAAGTTGGAAAAGTTTCCTTTTGCCTTTTCGAATGATTTGCTTTTGAAAAAGCAAAAGTCTTTGAACTAAGTTGTGTGACTGTTTGACATGTTGAAGACTAGAAAAGTGATTTGAATAGAGAGATTGCACAAGATAAGTTCTGTGAAAAGAGTTTTGTGTGAAAAGAGATTTTTAAATAGATGGCAAAGTGTTATGTAAATAAAGTTTGTTGCACTTTCATAAAAGATTGCACAAGCTTTGGACATTGAGATAACTTTGAAAACATATCAAAAACTAACTTTAAATATTAATGAACTTCAAGATTGATCTGACAATTTATTTCCTAGAAGAGAAAGAAAAGAAACACTTTGAGTACATCTTCCATCTTCTTTAAGAAAAATCCAAGAAGGAAAATCAATAACCGAATAAATAAAACAAATTGGAGCACAAGCGAGATGCGTGAACATTGAGAGGCTGGAAAATATAAAAGCATCGAACTCTTAAGGGAATCGTGATAAATTGAACAAAGACGAAAGGAAATCTTTACATGAAATCATCTTCAAAGTGCAGAATAGACAGAAAAAAATTTACCTCGCTCGAGGGTTGCTAGAATGTTTAAACGACGTGAAACATAATCCAATCCCAAAATCATTTCAAAACTTAATGTGTTTATTTATGTGGAAATTTCTCCTTGTTGTGTGAATCCATTATTCGAAGGCTTTCAACCTTTCTCGAGTATTTTGCAGACACTTCTTCCGACTAAAGTCCTGGAGAGAAAAAACTCTTGAGATAATTGAGAAACTAATTACTTCACTAAGGGCGATACAGAGAAATAGAGAAAGAGAGGAAAAAACAAGAAAAGTTAAAGGAAAACGTGAAAATTTTCGTTATAAATTCAACACCTCAAAGAACTTTTCATTTTGCTCATCATAAGTATGTGATTTTTTCACACCCGCTTTGAGAATTTGATTGGTAATCCACCACATAAACTCACACCAACTAGAGTGTTGCGAACACATAAATAAACTTCTTCTCTCCTCAATATCTCGAGTGAAAAAAAAAGCTCGAGTGTGTCGTGTGAGATGGGTGGAGCCGTGTTTGGCTGAGAGCTTTTTTCTTCTATTGTGTCGGAATATATGTTTTGTGTATTTAAATTCTTTCCGGAGACATAATGTGGTGTGCTTAACGTGCGAGAAGGGAGAGAAATACAACAAAACGCAAAAGGAGATTTCCAACACATTGACGACGAGCCAGAGCGATGGTGTAGCGTTAAAATGAAATGAAATAAAAAAGTGGAAAAGGAAAATAACAAGACACACTAAAGGTGAAAAAATAAACGCCAAGAACAACACCATCATAAGAGTTTGTCACATACGCGCGCGGCAGGCCAACAACTCTCATACACACAGTCATCGTCGAAGCAGCCGCAGCTTTGCTCATGTGTGCGATAGTTCGATTCGTGAATACTTTGGGAAAACGTTTGTGGCAGTTATAGAAGAATATTGTCGGTGTGAAGTTGATATTTTATAAGGCAAAGAAATCTCGCACTCGTCGCATTTTATTTTTAATTCAAGACAACTTTTATTGTTTTTGTTCGATCGTTCGCTGGGATTTACTCAAGCCATACACGCTAAACACTCACGTGCATTTGGATTTAACAGAAAAGAATTAATAAATTGTGTCGGAAAACTTCCATTAAATGTTAAGTGAATTTTTTATGCAAATAATTGTCATGTGAATGAATAATTTTACACAAAAAAAAAGGAAAAACAAAAATATTTAGAAAAGAAAATAAATAGAAAAGCAAAAGAAAGGAAATCAAGTGCAAAAATAAGAAAGAAAGAAAAAAGATTTAATTAGAAGTTCAATTGGTACAATTTGGAATGTTGTAATGAGATACGACGTTCAAGAGTTACTGCAAACGGACTCGGAAATCAGTCGGACAAATGGGATGGCATATCATCCTTTTCTGCAATTACCAAGACAGACTGATTTCTCAGTCAGCTCTTTGCTGACCGCGGGCATTACGCCAAACTCGCAGTCGTCTCAATCACCAATAAGTGGACAGTTGTCGCCACAAACGCCAATTTCTAATTCACAACATCAGCAACAGACGGTTGTCCCTCAACAGCCGTCTCATTCAACCCAAGTGCATCATCCTCATCAACCGTATTTTCCAGCGGCAGCGCTAGCTGCTCTGGCCAGCAGCAATCCAGGCGGCGCTCATCCAAACTTTTACCCAGGTGCTCTTTTACCGAAATTACCTCCCCATCATCCTCACGCCCATCATCCTTTGGGTACTCCTTACACAACTGCTGAAGACGTCGTTTTAGCAGCCGCAGTTGCAGCGCATCAACACCATCCAGCAATGCGTCCTTTAAGAAGCTATCCCGAAGACGATGGTGTTGATGATGATCCGAAAGTGACTTTGGAGGGTAAAGAGCTCTGGGAAAAGTTTCACAAGCTGGGAACCGAAATGGTGATCACTAAAAGTGGACGGTAAGTAATCTTAATAAAAAAAAATATTTCAAGCGAAAAGTCGTGCTAAAGTGGACGAAGAAATAAGCGCACATGCAAGTGATGGAAGAAACGAAAGAAGAAAAAAAAATTATTATGCGATGCGATTTTCCCCGTCGGTTAATTGCACACACGAAACACATTCGAGCTTCGATGCATAAACTTGTGAAAATTGTGGAAGTAATTGACGAAATTTTTCGCTGTGGTCGCGATAATTTTATCAAAAAAAAAATGAAATCTCCGATGAGATTTAAACATTTTATTTACTCTCGATCGAGATGTGAATCAACACGAAAAAAATATTAATTAGTGAAATTGACGATGTTCGTGCACTCGAGGCTGAAATGTTGATATTCTCGATAATGGGAATGTGTTTTGTCCTGTAATAACTTTATTATGCAAATAAATATCATGATTTATGCTCGTGAGCCTTTTTTCGAGGTGTATCAAGCCACCAATCCATAATGTAACACGCATTCGTTGAATTTATTATGAAAAAAACATTTTTATTGAAACATCGCTTGTTAATGGCTCCGATTTTTTGTGTCAGTTTTTTTTATACATTTCGACGAACCGCGGTGAATCAGTGTTTCGAATTTAACGATCTGGTGTCAGTTTGATAGTGAAAAGGTTGATGAAATAATCAGCAGCAATGGAGTCCGAGAGCGATGATTTTTAACGAGCGTCCATTGGAGTGTTTTTTTTTTCTTCTCAAGTGATTTGCTATAATTTGCGATTAAAAGTCCACTGGATTCAATCTACAAAACTCACTTGCCTTAATCCGCGCCACGCAACCTTCAACGAATTAGCTTTTAATCGCGACTGAAAAGAGTGAAACACGAAATAAAATGAAGCCGACACAAAAAAAAATTGAAAAGACGAGAGCAAAAAAATATTTTGTAGAGTTCCAGTAGAACGTTCAGTCGTCGTTCACTCAACGGAAGTGGCGTGCAATGGCAAAACAGAAGTCTAACCGCATTGTGTGTATTCCTCAACTCTCCTGTTCATGCAAATGTGGTTGCATATTGGGCGAAAAGGATCGAAAAACAAACAGAAAACATCCGAAATATGTTTTCGACAAATTTTCAATGTTTAGTTCTTTTCTTCTTTGACATTTAATTGCACACACAACAAGCTCGCGAACACTGAATATCTAATGTTTACATGCTTCACTCATTATCGCCCCGAAATACGAAAAAAATAATAAAAAGTAAAACTATCTCGTCGAATAATAGCAGTTTTGCATTTCGCTCATTAATTATGAATGAACTCAACACGGCAAACGAGCGAAAAGAAAAATCAAAATTAAACTGTTTCTGCACGTGAACACGATGAGTGAAAAATAAAATCATTTGCGATGCTCTCGCGATAAAAAAAAACCTTATTATTATGACACCAGTTCGCTTTTCCATGTTGCACACACAATATTTCGCGTGTTCATACAAAAATTACCATTAACATCAAAAGTTCTTTCCAATATTTTTGCATGCGAATCAAATTAAGAAAAAAATTCATGTTGGAAAGGTAGCGAGTCAATTAATCATGATTAAGTGTGAGTTATCGATTAAATCTCATGAAGTGTGAATTAGGTGAACAAACAAACAGCGTTCGACTTCAATAAACTATGCAAAGAGAGTGTGAGACATTCAATTGAAGGATTCGACAAGAATGCAATTAGTAGAGGCAAAAAAAAAGTCTTAAGTATTCTGCCAACGTCACGTTAAGCTTGATATCAACTTACAAACAATTAAAACCTGGTTGTATTCACTTTTGTTTCGTCTTGACGATTCGCACTTCTAAACAGAAACGTGAGCGCGACTTTGAATTTATTTTTCGGCAATTTTAATATTCAGTGAGCGCTTCATAATCTTAGAAGCTGATTTGACGCTTTTTTTTTTGTTTGTCGAAGGAGGAAATCGTTAATTATATTTTTAAGTTTTTGGCATCGTCAAGTCATCGTTCTCGCTCCCGCGTGATTTGCATAAGCAAAAAAACAGGAAGAGCCAGGCTTTGAAATGGTGGGAAACCAAACTTTTAAGTTTGAGTGAGAATCGATAAGTAATCCTTTCAAATCGATTGATGTTTGAATGAACGCGTGAAGCGCCAACGAATCTCCAGACAGCTCTTAACCTAATTTACATGACAAAAGGATCTCTCTCATTCTTCTTCTTTCATCAAAGCAAAATAAACGTTGCACAGAAAACAATTTTCAATGCAGATGAATATTAAAACGACGAGTAATTGGATTTTATTACCATAATTCAAGCTTTTTAAAAAATTGCTGAATTACCAGCAGCTTCTTTGAAAAGGGAAGCGCGAGAGAGCGGGAAACAAAATCCGAACAAAAATTAATTAAGCCATTTTGTTGAGCGAGCGATTTAAACTACTGCGCTTGAGCTCCCATTAATAAACAATCAAAGCGACGAATGTAATTTGATAAGATGAGAAACTCGACGCAACTTAGAGAAATCCTCGAAATTGGCAATGTGAAAAGCCATGAATTGCTTTGAAGTTGTGCGCGAGGCTTTGTCCTTAGAGTGTTTTTGTCATTGCCCTTATTACCCTTTTCATCAATCTAATTTTTTTTTTGCTCTCTCTCCTTCTGCAACCGACAAACGTAAGACTTCTTCTTTATATGGCTATCCGCGTAGACTGTGGTACAAAGCGAAAGAGAGATTTGAATACAATTCGACTTCCTTCAGGCGAATCCATTTGAGCTAATTTCGAGTTTGATTCTTAACCCGTCAAGCAATGAGCGAGAAAAAAAGCGTTTGATCAATCACTTCCGATTCACATTTTCTCACTCACTCGACTGTCATAAAGAAGACCACACATAATCGCAGATTAATAAATTACACTCGCCTCTGTCATGAAATGCAAAATGCAAATTGAAACAATTGTTTCAAAGCAAAAAAACAAAAATCTGTAATAATAAACAATTTTTTTGATTTAAAAATTTTCACGCCACTTTATCATTTTTCTCTTTATTGAAACAGTTTTTCTTTCACTTCGCTTCTCATGACGTGGTCGCGAGTGTTGGGAAAGGATTTACACTGTCTAATGTGTTTGCTTGTTTATTCATTCATAATTGCGAATAAGCAGTGTTAGTGCATGTTCGTCATTAAATGGGAAAATTCTCAATAACGTCATTGCACGTTAAACATTAAACGTACCGAAAACATCGAAGGATCCCTTATGCTCTTCAAGACAAGGAGAAAATTTTCACCACGACATGCAAAACATTTTATTGTGATACAAAATTTGCACTTTCAATTGCACTTGTGACAAGCAGTAGGTATCATTTACTTCTGCTTTTTTCTCATGAGCGAAAGTCTTGAATGTGTGCAAAGTGTGAAAAGTAAGCTACTTGCTCATTATTTCCATACTTTAATGAACATTCACCGAAGCAATTGTCAATCCATAAGAATAGAAGCTTTTCATTTAGTTGTTTGCACCTTCGCGTTTCATAATATTTTGCTCTTGCTCTGATGTAAATGGGCTCATGAAAAACGCCAGCGCTGCTTTAATCGCGAAAGAAGAAAACTTGGACTCGACAATTTCATGTAAATGAGAGGAGAAAAGCGTCGCATTGCGTGTTGGGAGCCATCAAGGTGTTAAATAATTTCTTTTAAGTAAAACCAGCATTACGTTAGTCAAGTCTATAAATTCTATTGACATTTTTAGTGTTAGTTACACACCTCTCGACATTTCTGCTAATAATTTTCCTTCAAATAATTTCTGTTCGGTGGCGAGCTCGAGAAAAATTCTCGCTTTAACGCCATTTGCACATTAGCTAGTGTCAATGTATTTAATCATTTCAGTTCTGCGGAGGAAGTTGTTGAGGAATTTTTTCGAGGCTCGTCAAGCTAATTTTTCATGAAACGACATTGCACAGTTGCGTCACGAAACGTGCGACCATTTTGTTTTATTAGGAAATTATTTCCTTTTGAATTGCTCACAACAATCACGAAGCATGAACAATTAGAATAGCGAAACTTATAATTATCAATCACAGTCGAGATTGCCGTACTTGCCCCTGTTAATTACAGAGAAACTTCTGCCAGCCTACGCGGCTTGACCGAAAGCGGAGAGCGACAGCGGATCGACTTAATGAGGAGCCAAAAATGTAAATTAAAAAATTAAAATCACTACCGGCCCTCCGTCGACGAAGATAAAATAAGAAGAAAGAAAAGAAATTAAATTCATTTTCGATGATTAGTTCTATCGTGTGGTCCCCGACTGAAGATTCACGATGAGCGAGCGAACGACATGAGGAGAATGAGATACAAACGAGAACTAATAAAACGTTGTTGTGTATAGATTTCATTCTTTCACAAATTCTCCTCCTTGAGGTCAATAGCAGAGAGCAAAACGGTTATAAATTTATGAGGAAGAAAAGAAAAGCAAACATAATCATCATCATATGCTATCGAGTAATAATTTCTAAATTATATTGAAGACGATAACAAACATTTTACCTCGAAAATGATGCCTATAAAGCATTTATCCCTCTTCGCTCACCTCACCTTCCCTCGATGCTTCAGTGTTCGCTTGGAGTCTCTCATAAAACAAAAACAAAAAAGAAACCAGCACCCGAAGGCAAACAAATAATGGCAATAACTCTGGATGGATGTGGAAGAAGAGCGGAGAGACCTAATCATCGTCTCGTTATAGCCTCATTTATGTACTGTGAAAATAATGTAATACTCGCTCAGGTCAGCTGGCGCCCAACGTTGATTCCATCGAACGAAATACCTTGAGAAGAGTGGCAAATTATATTCCTCTTTCTTGCCTTGTCTTCTTTCTTTTTTTCTTTTTTTTTCGGGATGAATTATTATTGTTTGGAGAAGAACAACACGTTAAACATATAATTATGATATCTTTTTTATGTAATTTATTTTCCAACCAAAAAGAATGAAAGAAAAAAAAATCGAAAGGAGGCTCATGAGCACCATCAACAGAGCGTTAACAAGCGTCTTCAGAAAAACACACAAACAGCAACACCAGAACATGAAATTGAATAATCATGAAGAAGATTAATTTTAGTTGAGAGGAAGAGAAAGGAAGGAATCGTTTATTGATCGCGGGACGCGATGGGACGCATTGCCAAGTAGAAACCTTCTTTGGAGCCTTTTCGTTCGTCATAAATTATGAATAATCGACCTTTGTTTGTATTAAATTAAATTAGTCTTCCTTCTGTTGCATTTTCTGAGTGAACGCATTCTTCCTCAAACGAATTTGCTTGTGCATTTTACTCTCAGAAAGATCATAAAAAAATTAATGCGGTTAACCGTCTCTTAAGGGACTTTTGTACGTGAGATAAAAAAAGATAATTTTCGATAATAAATCCCTTCGTTCTCCAACTGCTCGTCTTACTCGCTTTTCATTTTTCCTCGTCTTTCGCACGCCTGCTTTCTGCTCGAGAAGCATCGTGGGGCAGAAAGCAGGAATCGACGAGGCGCCACAGTGCCAAAAGTAATTGCCAAGACACGTTTCACGAAAATTGCTCGCTGCATGATCATCGACTCGTTGTTTCGATATTCGATGGAGAAATTGCTTTATTATGACAACGGTCGAGAAAGAAAATGAGGGAGAGAGAGATAATTCGAAGAAAGATAATTAATTGAAAATTAATATGAATTTAGATTGACAAACATAATTTGAAAAGATCTGTATCATTAACAATGAAGTTTATGATCGTTTCTCTCATGAAACTAAAAATTATTTTGCACGTCATGCGAGATTATTGAAACATCAAACGTCGTTTGTTTGATCCAAACTTACTTTTACGCATTGCGTGTTAACTAAGCTTGCTTTTTATTACGAAAAAAAAGGAATCGCGGAGTCTCTTTCTCTACGAACCATCTGCTCATGATTATATCGAGATTACCTCATGGTAGGTTTTAATTCTTCTCTCTCCTGTTATTGTCCGTCGAATAAAAACCCGAAAATAAATAAATATTGGAAGGGCCCCCGAGTTAAACGAAACAAACTAACAAATTGGTTCAAAACTGTCTTCGACGATGTATGTCTTAAAGTTTTATTAGCTTGAAACAAAAAAGAGAATGAAAGCGACTGAATAATTAATTGATTGACTTTGTGTTGAGAGGGGGAAGTCAGGAAGTTAAGTAGCTGCGGGTTTAAGAAAGTCGAAGATGAAAAATTAGGTTTGTGTCTTAACCATCGAATGTTCCACTAAACTTCTTCTGGTTTTCGGAATTCAATTTCAATTCTTTTAAATTCTAATTTATCCAGCAGAAGAATTAGCTTCTGATAGTTTGAAATAATTTTATTTCGATCGTACATGTTGATTGTGTCCAATGTTTTTTTGTGGATGATTAAACGTAACAGGACAATTACACCTGTCGATGGTTTGTAGAGAACAAAAAAAAGTTTAGAAGAATCCATCAATCTTAATAACGAAAAGTGGAATTAAAGAAATGAGCGACAGTCGTTATCAAAAAGCAGTTAAATAAAGTTTAATGTCATATTTATCAGTTTAAAATTTATATTCACCAACTGCAACGTCGTCATTCCGTTTCTTCTTTTCAAAGACAGACTAGCGGTCTTCGGAATTCTCTCGCGCGGGGAGGAAAGGTCAGGCAAACGAATTTGATCCCAAGCTGTTATCAGCCGTGGTGATGCCTTTACAACTCATTAGAACTTACAGCGGATGATTATGAAAATGTCACTTTATGCGTGATAACATTAGACGTCTTTGACACAAATAATCTAGCGACTCAAATAAATCAAATGATTTTTCAAAAATTTCCGACTCCATTAACGCTAAACGACGGCGCATGCACAATCTCTTTTGTCCACGACATGAGAATTAGAATATTATTCGAGATTAATTTATGTTTCCTTCTTCTTTCTCTCTTTCCAGTCAAATGTTTCCTCAAATGAAGTTTCGTGTATCAGGTTTAGACAATAAGTCAAAATATATTTTACTATTAGACATCGTAGCGGCGGACGATTATCGGTACAAATTTCACAATAGGCAAGTTCAATTCAAATCGATCTTTTATATTTTTGAATGCTAATGGAAGCTTTGTATTTACAGTCGATGGATGGTCGCTGGTAAAGCGGATCCGGAGATGCCCAAACGAATGTACATTCACCCCGACTCACCGTCGACGGGAGAGCAATGGATGCAGAAAGTCGTCTCATTTCATAAGCTAAAACTAACAAACAACATAAGTGATAAACATGGATTTGTGAGTATTAACCTTGATTTTGTCATGTCTTGATTCCCCTCTCCCCCCCCCCTCTCCGTCTTCGTGTGTATCTTTTTGATTTATTAGATTTAATTAAGTCACATCCTCCGTGAGTTCTTGAGGGGTTGCCAATTAGACAATTCAATTATTATCAATCTATTTCTCTCTTGGATTATTTTCCATTCATCATTTCATCATAATTTTCATCCTCTCAAGTCATCTTATCTGTTTAAGTAATTTGCACGAGTTTTAAAACAAATTGGAGCCTTACGCTTGCCAACCGCTACGACAATCTCTGAGAAGTAAAAAATGAAATGCTTGAAATAACTGTCGGAGGGTTAAAAAACAAAATCGTGCGGCTATTGCTGATAAGGATGAAAATATCTGAGAAGCATTTGCCGACAAAGCCGCGAAGCACTGATAAAGCAAAACAACTTCGATTAAGATTCTTTGGTTATTGAAGAAAGCAATTACTTAGATTCATCACCAAAAAATAAATGTGACGACTGAAAACACTTCGATGCTGATAACAACAAATGCCCGGTCAACTTCTTTGGGTCTCAACTCAATAATTTTTATTTTTATTTGTAGACTTTAATGACGAAAAATTCATAGTCGGTAGCTCTTTTATGTGTTTTCTTCTTTTTATTATGTCACCCATCAAATATTATTTCAGTCAAAAAACAGAAAAGTTTTATTCACAAGACCTAAAACGAAATCACGTCAGATTTTAGTTTTTGCAAAACCTCAAATCTAAAATCTTGGGGAGGGGTTGATTGACGTGACGCAACTCACGAAAGCATCCCTCGTATTAGTAAAATGGTTTTTTTTCGATATTTGTTTCCCTCGCACTCACTCAGAGCGATCTCGCACACATCAAAGTGTTTTCCCCGTGGCGGCAAAACATGAAACGAGACTTCAATAATCTTTTTTTTATTAATATAATCTTATTTTTTACTGTTCTGGTTATGAGGTGATCATTGCTTTTGTCTCAATACCAGAAGATCACTTCACTTAATCGCTGTATGTGTTTAACCGCTTTAAAGTTTCGCTCCACGATGCGAACGACGACGACAGAGCAAAGTCAACCTCGAACTCTTTTTTTTTTATTGATCTCGGGCATGTTTGAACTGAATGGAAGTCTCTCGTTTTAAATAATCTATTATTCCCAAAGATATTTGTTTTCAACAAATATTATTAGAGTTTTAGAGCTTCTCCTCTTTTCGTTCGGCGAGCTCAACACAAATCTTTTCGTTTCTCATCACAATCTGCGTCAGAAAGACAATCCAAGTAAATAAATATGATTGATTGTTTACACTTGAAGTGAACTGGGCTTGAAAAGCCCGAAAAGAGTATGAGTAATGTGTTTGAGTTTGAAGCGCAAACAGTGAGAGCTGAGCTATAAAATCGTCGCGGGATGCGATTCGATTTAATAATCGAGCGTTGCTTGGGAGAAATAAAAATGTTGACAAATGATTGATATGATAATTAATTCGATACTAGATGATTATGCGCAATTATCACGACTTCTCTATTCTCTCTTCATTTCTACCTTTCTTCATTTCTTTTTCAACGTCTTTCGAACGTTTTCATCCTTGTTAAGCCTCTCATAGACACGAAAGTCTATTCTCCTGGCTCAGCCTTATCTCCGATCTAAATTGATTTACCTACATGTTTAATGTTTCGTATAAACATCTTTTCTTTGTGTCCTTAATTGTTGTCGAAGGAGCAGTAGCACATTTCAAGATGCAAGACAAGATCAACATGCACACACCATTCAGGGTGATGATGATTACAAAAGGATATTGAGTCCTTTCATTGTTGTAATGATACGAAGAGGAAAAAGATGAGTTTTTGTTACGCGATTCATCAGTTTCTCTCATCATGACCTTTTGTGGTCGACTCGAGATGTTCTCATGCGAGGAATTAAGATGCATTCAGTTCAGATGAAAAGCTCCGACGACAGACGTCGATCCCAGTAAAACATGAATCGCTGAAAAAGGAATTCTTCTTCCTCTTCACTCTTTGAATATTTAAAGAAGTTCTATTCAAATGATGATCGTGAGAATGAGACGTTGGTCATCTCAAGATTCTTCAAGAATCTTCAATCAAATAAAAATTATGTAAGACTCGCCGCAACTCTCCGGGAGTAGCTCAAAAGAAATTTGAAAAACTTCGGCGCTTAAATAGATAAAATCTTTTAAAGAGTTGTTTGTCGGGGGAATTGTAGTTGATGATGATATATTTAATCTCCGTAAATGCTTTTCATTATTCTCGTCCATTGCATACCCAAAAAATCAGTCCAACAAAAGGACCCTGGAGAGTAGTTCAGTTCAGTGCAGTGCTCAAGAGCTGATATAGATCTCTAAACCGAAAAAAAAAATCTAGAAGCGTTTTTGAAGTAAAGAAAAAAGGTTCTTATTAAGCGGGAGGATTAAACGTTTGAAGGGCAGTCTATTATACACATAAAGAGATTAAGGAAGGATTTAAATTAGGTTGAAGAGCTGAAACAAGATCATAGTTATGTGAATATAAAGAGAAGACAAGAAGAGACGCCGATAACAGACAAGGAGCGCCAAATGCAAGCGCTGACCAGAAACCTACTTAGTTGCGAAAGAAATTCAATCCTTTTTTGAGTTTCGAAGCGAAAAGCCAAAAAAGCGAAGCATTCTTCGTGGACTTATGCAGAAAAATTCATAAACTTTGGAGAGTCTAAACTTCCTGAGCAAAGAAAACCTCCGCTCGAACGATCAATGAGGTAACGAGAGCGAAAACTTGTTTGGCGAATATTTTTAATGAAATAATCAAAGACGAATAAAACAAATAATCAGCCCGCTCGAGATTTATCGGCACATTTGTCTGTTCTTCCAGCTCGATGAAACCTCTACACAAATTCGCATCAACTTAACTGTCACTTGGAAACGCGACGAAGTGTAACTTTTCTTTCTCGTACACACTCTCGTTCACTTCGTCTCCTCACACAACAGAGATTTGCATGGTTATGTTCACATTATCTATCCATCGCTGTTCGTATTTGCTGGCAAACCAGCCTTTCTACCTTTTACTTCCCTTCTTCACTGGCTCGTTGCGAAATTTCATGCTCCACAAGTCAAAGTGAAGTGCGCAAAAATTCTATTTTATTGCTTGACGAGAAGAGAAAAGATTCCCGAAAAGAAGTTTTAAATTAGGTTGCTTCAAAATCAACTTCTAGTTGAACGACGTAACTAACGTACAAAGCCATTTCATGTAGGAAATTAGTCCTCAACTCAATGATTGTTTTGCGGTTAATTGAATTAAGAAAAAAAAATCCAAAAACTCCCAGCGCTGCTCGATTGATGTTGTTTAAGTTTCATTGGTCGTGAAAAAATCAATTATTTAATTTCTCTCATTTCCTTTCCCGCGTTAGCTCCTCGCTACCCTCGAGCGCTCCAACATGACATTAAAATTGCCATACGAAACGCTTCGCTCCAAATAGGATATTTCATTATTAACGCAAATGTCGCTGATTAATTTTTCATTATGGTGTGTTATCGTGTCACGCGCAAAGACTTCTTACTTGCTCCACGTTCTCACTCACTCGTCAAATACAAAAATATTTTTGTGACGAAAGTTAACGATAAATTTTTTATTCGTCTTCAAGCTCAACAAAGACTATAATTTACATTCGAAAGAAGTTTTGTCGCTTCTTTCCTTGGCTCGAGCAGTAATGAAAGTGCATAGTAAACCTTTGACATCGTGATATACCCTTTGATAGCGAAATAACTCAAGGTTAACATACTCGCGGTAAACACTATTCGTCTCATTCATATGAATATTGCATGGTGCTCAATCGCTTCTCAGCACAAAAATGGTACGTCAAGCGCATAAAGAAAGGGAAAAGAATTCAAATATGGTGGTGAACGCTCGCTGTTGTTAAAAGGGGTTGATGTAAGTGAAAGGTGAATGAAAAGTTTGTGTGTGATGGGTGTGATATGATTATTTTTCCACTTCTCTTCCATGAGTCTCGTCATGAATAAAAAAAAATAAAGGGAACCCGAAAAAATCGTACACATTTACTTACACACGCCGCATTCATTTTTTATTACGAGGCTAAACACGAAATGTACAACAGCAACACTAGAAAGAAAATACTTTCGAGATTGATATCTCACATCATAAATTAAATAATAATTACAGTCGAAAATGTGGCCATTTTTCTCATCGCGTTAGAATATTTCTTTTCTTTCTTTTTTTTTGGTGGCGACCTGAACAAAACGGAATTTCACTTTCATAGCGCGCAATGTGGTGTTGAGACAAATTATGGGGAATTTATTAGTAGTTGGGCTGTAAATTATCGCCATCACTAGCAAAGTAAATATTTCTTCACCCGAAAAAAAAAGAAAGCGAAAGAATTTTCATCCAGCGAGCTTGATTTGATTTATTCGCGGTATAACGTGGTGTTAATAAATTTACATTTTTACACTCTCAGCGCGAAAAGCTCTCGCTCTCACTGACTATAAAAATATATTACGGCTATGAGAAAATGTGTAATTGATATTTATTTTGCTTTCTGGTGGGCGTTAGGCTCTCTCGCCTCACACTCAACTCCCACAAAGCATTTTCGGTGAATTATTCAAGCTACAGAGTCCTTAGAATGAATTATTTGCTCTCTTCGAACTGTTCCGTGTGTAACTATGAATGGGGGAAAAAGGAATCTAATCAAGTACGTCCTGGGAGTCGTGTGGAAATTTTACGCTCGAAGAGTTTATTGATAAAGGCACGAAAGGATGCAGAGTCACTTCAGAGACAAATATCGTTTGACGGAAATTGTCTCGAGCAGTCCAAGACAACTTGAAAGCAATTTATTATATGTCGGTTTCTCTCAGTAGATTTTATAATTCTCCGTTTGATGTCAACCATTAGACTGTGCAGTTTCTTCTCGAAAATCAAGTAGAAATGTTACGGGCCGAGCGTCAAGGATTCTTCTGCTAATTTTATTTGCTCAAAGTGGAAGTTTCCATGCCACCATGGTTGCCTCTCATTCGAAATTTTATTGATTCTCATATGAGGGACTCGTTTGGCCTAGTGCTTTATTAAAAAAGGAATTTTTCTTTCGAATGGACGAAAATTTATTCCATCGAGTGTCTTATCTAAGCAGCTTAGACAACTTATTCGAAACATTGTAAAATCAGATCACCCGAAGGCGCTCAATAACTTTGTCGTGACTATTTTTTTTTTCGAGAAGGCTACGCACATAATCATTTTCAATTAAATTGTCTTAATTAAATCATTAAGTCTTTTTTTCCGCGCAAAAATGTTGTCGATACGGGTAAGAAAAATGCTTTTGCTCGTCGGTTTAACATTCCGACAATAAACTAGTTACAAGTCGCTCATAAAGTGACATTCCATTTGATGCGAATAAAAATATTGAGAGAATTATTAATACGCGGTCAGCTTCGGTACTTGCAGTCCAGTCGAGTCTGCGTTGCCTTTAAAAAGATTTAATTTATTAATTTATTGCGAAGAAAGCTACGTGAAGACAAATCAATTAAGGAACGTTATAAAGTGTCGCAATAACTGAAACGGAAAGTGTAATTAAAATTTTCTTTGGAATTGTTGAGTTTCATAATTTTTCTTCTACGCTCGTGAGAAGATCTCAAAGGATTTCGCTACCACGAGCACCTCAAAGCGAACTCCACCTATTTTTCTTTCCGTGAAAAGGTGTGGCGAGATATATTGATGATGGGAAGAAGAAAAACACATTATGATCCACACATGCACTTTATTAAGATTAAATTCTTCTTCCTCTTTCCTCTCTTCACACACAATCAGCGAAAGAACTTGTGTGTGCACGCTGTCGTAAGAATGTTTGTGTTTGCGAGATGCTGAACGTAAATGCATCCATTGCGAAAAAAAAGTTTTTGGTGTTGGAGCTTTTCTAAGTGTCAATTTAACCCTAAAAATTTGCTGCAATTGAAGTGAATGTGTTAGTCCCATTACCTCATTTTCGTAATAATTTTTTTATCGCTTCCCTTTCGTCGCGTTGTGTGACAAAAATGCATTATGGCGCACTTTTGTGTTTTCATTTTTAATTCTTCTTCATTCTCGCTCTTATATATTTTTTATTTTAATGCACTTCGTCGCCTGTAATTATGACTCTCGCCATGCACTTTTCCTTGTTGCATACATACACACGCGCATTCGCTTCTCCTTTAATTATCGCTCGATCGATTTTATGTTTCCCTCGGCGAGCCTTCTCGAGGAATGGCAAACATCAATAGCTTGACAAAGAAAAAGCTTTGACAGAATGAAAGAAATCGGGTCGTGGAATGTCCATCTTAGAGAGCGGAAGCATGCGCTATTCTGTCGTGGTCATTCTTTCTATTGGACAGTCTCCGTTCCTTTTGTTTATCACGTCAAAATGGAATGAAAATTAATTCAGATTCAATTCATCATCATGTACCTACGAATAAACAAAGCGAGAACTATTTGAACCATAAATTCAATCGTCAAGATGTTGGAAGACGATGCAGATTGAAGGGAAAATTGAATTAATAAAGAACACTCGACGTTGTAGTCGATGAAGGAGGAGGAAGGAGCGACACTCGAGATTTTCTTTTCATTTCGTTATTCAAATCTTTCTTTGATGATATCAATCATTGTCTTGTTGTACATTATTTTCGAGGACAGAATTTATTCGTGATAAACGAGAAAGAAAAATGTCGAAATTATTTATGCAAACACGAGATTTTCCAGGATTGAATCGTAATTGAATTTTGTACTTGGCGACAATATTTGTAAACTCTCTCGCTCTCTCTCACTCTTCGAGCGGTTTTCTTCCTTTATTTCTCTGTCTCCCGTCTACGAGACGACAACAAACCACCACAAAATTAAAACCGAAACTAATAAAGCATAAATTATCTACTTGTTTTAGGGCTCGCAAGCTGGCTACTGTGTAAGTATAGAAAAAGTTTTTGTGGTAATTTTCAATTTGAGTGTCTTAAGACACCAGTTTGGTCTTCGTTTGGTAGACAAATCCTGGAAAGACTCTAAAGAACCTTGCAACTCGAAGTATTTAGCATTTTCCTTGTCTTTTTTGTTTTATCAACTCTCCCATAATCGCCATTCCTACAAAACTCTTTAAACTCCTTTAAAACTCCATCACGACTAAAGTTTATTATAAATAAAAAAAAAACGAGAGCTGCCGAGTATTCAATCCAAGGCGCCAGTTGAAATGCAAAAAGAAACAAGCGTCTGAAAGTTTATTTTTTCTTCATTCTTTCTCTTTTATATTTCGGATAATATTCTCGAGGTTTTTATGTTTGATCCGCGACAGAATGAAACGACAGAATCAAACATCGGCATGCGCTGACGTTACCGCTCTCGAGTAGCTCCCGAGCTCGTCTCTGGATTTATGATTAATTTATTTGTATCATTACGAGAAGCACGTCAAGAAACATTCCGATGTCTCTTGATAGAAAAATGTTTGACGAGGCGAGGAACAAGTAAAAAGTTTAATAATTTTTATCTGAATTGCCATCGAAACTTTAGAATCGATGAAACGCTTTTCTGTCTTCCCTTTCGGGAATTCTTTCTGTTCTGCTCTCGAAAAACGCCGAAAATGCCTTTGCATCAACCAAGATTGTATGTTTATTTGTTAACAGCAGGCAGGCGACCTTTTAATGTTTTGGGATCCCAGACACGATTCGGTAGATTCATTATGAGGTTTTATATGTCAATAAACAATGTTATGAGCTCCAAATGATTAACATTCCGATCTTGTTTCTTGAGAAACCAATAGACGACGTGGAGATGAAATCAATTGGAAAGTAGATCGTTGAGAGATCCTTAGGATTTCATTAGACTGCACGAATTGAGTTGCTTGCAAGATTTTATAATTGCATTTGATAGAAGTTCCTTTAACCTCCTTTGACATTCTTTGTAAGTTAACAAACAAACAAACAAGAAAACTAGTTCAAACCATAACGTCCTTCGACTTCAATCTCTCCCCAACAATCTTTGCTAATCTAAAATCCGTTTTATTCGAACGTAAATTAAGAAATTTTGATTAACGAAAATGAGCCAAGAGATCGAATGGTGTTTGATAGCAATTAATGCGCACGCTATAAAAGCGAGAGACCACCTCTTTTCCTCATTTCACGATCATCATCATCGTCGTCTGCTTTAGTCGTTTCTCGCTGCTTTTCGATGCTGACAACCTCGAAGATGAATCCCGAGCGATAATTGGAAATACAAACCATGAATTTGTGAATAGGACACCCTCATTAGTGCGGTTGATAGCTTTATCTTCGCATAATCACATTTCCTCCAGAGCTCAATGTGAAACGAAACGAAGCAGAAAGCGAACGGCGCCCAGTTACAAATTGTCTATGAAAGCGAGCGAGAGAGAGAGAGATTGTTTTTAATAAGGGCGAAGCTTACCTGGCCAGGAATCGAAGGTTGGAAACAGAATAAACGCGAACTGAGAGAAAGATAAGATTGAATCAACATAAAATTCATTTGTAAGGATCCTTGTTATTGCTTAAACGATTCTCGTTATCGTTTCGTTTTGTTCTTTGTTTAAGAGAAATCATTAAGAGGCGTATCGAGGGGACCTCTGTGCTTTGCAAAGCTTTGCAACGTGGACTGGGCTTTGGCATTAAATCAAGCGCGGAATAAAGTGAGCGTCGAGCATCTTCAATGGGGGTCAAACACAGTCGACTCGAAGAAACGAATTCATTAATCTTCAAAGAGGGAGAGAAAGGGAAAGACATTCTCGTGTGATTCTTTCTGTGTTGTGTGGTTGTTATTCTGGCATTATAGCGCCGCCGACGACCTCACTATACAATACAACATGGAAACGGCGCTTTTGCTTTTGCGCTCCACGCAACACGAAATCAATTAACAATGTTACTGTCGAGGCTATTTAGAAGAAAAGACTCTCTCTCGCTCTATCTCTTTCTCCGCGTGTACCAATATTAAATTTAAATAAATTTATGTTTTGTATACCTGTCGTTGTGCTCGATCAACCATAGGAGGCCCACCGAAAGGCAAACCAAAAGCGATCAGCTCTTTATTATTCGTATTCTCTTATTTTAATTCTTCCAATTTCTTCTCGTCGTCGTCTTTCGCATATTTGTTTAAGCCTTAAGAAAACATTATCATCGGTTCTGTTATACATTTCAAGCCGATGAATAAGACAAAGAGACGATGAAAGAAATGAAATAAAAAAAAACGGCGACGAAACGAAAACTCAGAAGACCAGAGGAAGCAAACGGCGAATATAATGTGAATGAATATTAAGCGCAAGAGCGAGAGAGACTTTTCGTATTTATTCCGAATAAAGCATAAAAATTATAATATTTTTCTGGATGGACACAAAAACACAAGAGGCCGGGAGGGAGAGAAAGAACACAGAGAAGCCCATCTCCGAAGCACGGCGCCAGCCGATGAAATTTATGTTGATCGTCGTAGGACATTGAATGCTTTTTATATTCGTTCCCTTTGTCTTTCCCTTTGCCTTCAACTTGCTCTTGTTTCGGCTCTCGTTATGTTGATAGGTACGAAACTAGCCGTGGAAGGGAGAGATGCTTCACTGTTTCTCGCATTATTGTCACAGACTCTGGAGAGTATAAAAAACGCCGAAGTAATTTATGATGCGCGCTCGAGATTTCGCCAGCGAGACAAGAAACAAAAGGAAAATCCACGAAAGAGTCTCGCGACGACGTCAAAATTTAAGAGCCACAGAAAAGTTCTCGATTTTTTTTTTGCATTCTGTGTCGCTGATTATTTGATAATGCGAAGAAGAATGACGAAGAACGTTGAAATAATCTCGCAATGTCATCGGCGAGATGGACCACGAAATATGCTGTATAATGTTGTGTTTACAAAGAAATAGGAGACAAGCGACATGAATTTATTGTGTCTCCTTCGTCTCTCCGCCGATTCTGTCATTTCACGGCAGATAATTAGTAGCGTACGAATGCCACTGCGCACTGAAATCGCTTTTGTGCAATAAATTAAAGTCTCTCTCTCTCTTGATCTCGAGCATCGCAATGACATTTGAGATGATTAGCATTTGCGTCGTTCTCTTAATCTTCAGCTACTCTGGGTGGCTCACTCAAGAACGAAGCCGGAAACTTCATTCGATTAAAAGCGGCACAGGTGCTTTTTCTAAGGTGGACACAATGCGTCGACGTCTTTCGCGGCTGCTTTTAAGCTCAAAGCAATTTACCGCTCGCATATTGACCGAGAATCAATTTTTGGGAAAAGAAAAAATTTACAAATATTTGCTTTTAGTGTAAACAGTAGCTTCTGTTGGCGATAACTTAAGAAGGAAAAAGACAAAAAAAGAAGCTAATGAGATAAAGTCAAATGAGAAGAAGAATGAGAAAGTGTTTTTTTATATCGTTTGTTAATGGATTGAATTTTTTAAAAATTGAAATGAGCTCACTTTACATTCGAAGCCGCGGAGAAAAATAAAATAAAAACCATGAACGAATCGAAAAGTTTATCACAAATTTTATTTCATGTTCTTCATCACCGTCGTGAGACTCACCTACATCAAATGCGCTTCTCTACCTTAAAACGAAGTGAAAAGCTGAGATAAGAAGCCGCTTTGTTGAAGAATCGAGATTCATGGCAACGGTGGCAACCTCTTTACCGTTCCGACGTTAAATTTACTGATCAAAACGATGAGTTGACAAGTTTTATTGATCGTTTTATGGATCAAGTGGAAGATGTTTGTCTCACACTCTTAATTTATTCGCCTCTCTCCCGAGATGTGTTTTTATATTTTTTTTATTTTTTTTTCGTGGCTTCATCAAGACTGATTGCCAGCCAATTAAAACGTGCATTTCACTTGTAAATTGAATTCAATTCCTTCAAAAACTATCTCGCTAGGCGGTCAAAGCCTTGCTACATAATTTATGAACGCCCAAAGCCATTTGTGTCGACACAGATCTATCGAGAGCGACAGTGCAAGCGCTTTAAGGTCCAATAAAAAATTGTTCAATTCCATCTCTCTCCCTCGGTCTCGAGCTTAACTTTAATTAAGGGAAACTCTCGTAACCAATTAAAGATGGAATGATTAATTGACATCGTTTGTCAGAAATAATTCAGCTTTGCTTTATACAGAAGATTGAATTAACTCTTTAACGACTTCTAACACAATCTGTCAAAACGGAAAGTCGCAAAGCCTCAAGTTAATTAATAAACACCAGTTTGCGTTGCTCGAATCAGAATTCTGGGTTTGATATTATTAAACGCTTGAAGGAGCATCAACGACAACTTACTCCACCGTGTCGACTTATCCTAAAACAAAATTTAATTTTTGTGTGGTAAACAAGTTTTTGAAAAGTTATAGTTATTAGCGCTCTCCATTCTTATTCATTTGATGAGTTTTTTTAGTTTCTTTTTTCGGGAATAATTAAGGAGAATGTGGATGAGATCTTGAGACGTTTGTGTGGTCTCGGAATAAATTATTCTCACTTAATTCGAGTGACGTCACATGCAAAGATGTTGGCTTTGAAATTAAAAGTCGCAGCGAAGCATGCCTGATCTAGAGAGAACTGATACTTACTCAGAAATGTCGTAACTTGCTGCTTAGGCTTCCACGATGCGTGAATAATGTGCCGTCTAACACTAAAACTTGACGTTTTCATGAAAGTGTCGAAAGAAGTAATATTTATAATCCAATTATAGCGAAGAGCTCCATCATAAAGGTTGGTTCGCCTTCTTTTCTATGTAATCGCCTCAATTATTATTCATATTGCGGGCGATGAAGAAGCGAGCTGTTGAAAGAACTTTTTGATTTATTGAGGAATTTTTCAAATGAAACGAAGGCAAAAAAAACAGAGACAATTAAGAGAAACAGGTTGCTCTAACTCTTTTTAACACTCGGAGCTCGGTCGAGAAATTTCTTCATTATAATTTCATCGTAGACAAAAAATGGATTTCGGTGAAAAATTTGCATTTAAATTGTCGAGGTCAATATTGAGAATGAATCATTAGGGTTGGGGGGACAAAATGGAGCTTTAGTCACTTGAGTTCCATTAACAAAGCTCTTCTTCCAACAAAAGAATATTTCTCCTTCAACTTTGAAGTAAACTCGAAGCGAGAATTCATTTCCCTCGCGTCGTAACTTTCCGACGTTTCGTTTCCCGAGAAACTTTCCTTTCAACATAAAAAACTGGAAATCAAAGAACAAAAAATTATGCAAATTGATCAATAAACTCAGCTTACGATAGAGCGAGTGAAGTTGAAAAGATCAAAAAGAAAATTTAGATTGATCTACGCGATCGGACTGTATTGATTAAAGTAAATTACTGTTTCCTCGAACAATTCTGCTGACCACCGAGCAAACGAAAGCGCATAATTGAACGCCATTGAATGCTAATAAATCAATTACTCAATTGAATAAATTCTATTTGCACGTTCGTAATTTCACATGAACATGAATTTGTAATTTCTCATGTAGCCAGTGAACGGTGAAAAAAAAAGCCTTTTAAATTACACAACTGATGTCTGTGCGCAATGCGCAGAATTACAATTCAATATTGTATTATCATCAGCTCAAGGCTGTCCGATTCTTCTCTCGACTCTTCGTTAAAATTGACTGCAAATTAACTCATCACCGAATCGATGAATTTCTCTTCTTCATGACAAAAAACTTAAAGTCATCGCGAAATGTGTAAGAAGGAAGAGCTTAAACTTGTTGTCGATAATTATACTTAAACACTAAATGGAGATAGTTACAGCGCAAATGAGCTAGCAATCAGCGAGAGAGTCAGCCAAGACGTAAATGAATATCGTAATTATGCTTGAGACTCTTTGGAGATATGAGAGTCGCGTTTTGTGTGATGATGAGATGAGTAGTCATCATGGTGGTCTCATTTATTTATACTTAACTTTTAATGCGTTTGGGGAGAAATAATAAAATGAAACAAAAGTTTTGAGGTAATTAATACACAAATTTCATCTCAGGGGAGTGAGATGAAAGAAGAAAAACCTGATTGAGAGCAATAAATGTTGAAAGCCGAACTCTTCGTGACGAAATGTTTAATCACAGTCCGAACGAAAACGAATGAATTGATTTTTGGCGATGAAATGATAACAAAGCTCCAGGGACCTTCATACAAAGTGACAGACTTTGCCAACACTGATCGATGCTCTCAAACACTTTAAAATCACACAGGAAAGGCTAAAAAACTTAATTAATTATTCAAACGAAGAAGACAAAATATTATAAACACTTTATTATTCATAGAGTCTGAAGAGTTCGAGCTGTTTCAGCAGCTCGGTGTGTGATAGCCATCAATGTTAATTATTCCGACAGAATATTATCAAGTCACTGAAATCACCTTAGCGATCAAACGCTCGTGGTGCGAGTTCTCAGACTAGTTTCTCACTTTGAACGTACGGAAAAAGTTTTTAATCGCCAAAAGCCTTTAGCCGAAAGGAAGTTCCAAATGTTGATAGTTTCGAGAAAAGATTTGTTAATGAAAAACGCTGAATTCATTTTGTTTCATTCTTGAAACGGACAAGAAGAAAACGAGCGATCATTAATTAATTTTTCGAGACGCTTAAAGAGAAATTTTATGTTAATTTCTCGCTGGAAATTTCCTGAGAAACCAAAATCACTCCATTATCGATCGAATCACACACAGCGAGAGAGAGACGTTTCTGTTTATTGATATCTTGTGGGTCTAAAAGCTGAAGAATCAGTGAATGATGTCAAGCATCATTTAGCTAGTGACCAACTTAGGCATTTTTAATGACAAAACTTTAAAACTCGTCCCACAAAACGCGAAGGTCATTTGGTGATGTTTTGATTAAACGAGAATTTTAAACGGAAATCGATAAATAAATTGACAATCCAAACTCATCTTCAAACTGATCTTAATCTCATCTCCTTCATTTTCTCTCATTCCAGACGATATTAAACTCAATGCACAAATATCAACCTAGATTCCATCTAGTCCGAACCACCGACATCCTCAAATTGCCGTATTCAACATTTCGAACGTACGTGTTTAAGGAAACTGAATTTATAGCTGTGACTGCATATCAAAATGAAAAGGTAAGGCATTAAATTATTTCTCTCGTTGTTGAGAATTAAAACTAAGGAAATATTTTTATTCGCAGATAACACAATTAAAAATAGATAATAATCCTTTCGCGAAAGGATTCCGTGATACTGGTGCTGGAAAGCGAGAGAAAAAGTAAGTTTTGAAAAGACTCAGCCGAACACATGACAAAGGAAAATCCTTGGGGACAAGAAAATCTTGTTAAATTTTTTTCTTCTTTTTTATCCTCAATTTAAATAATCCTGTAAGCCTATCATCATCATGCTGGTTGTGTCTTACATGAAATGTGCTGCCGAGCATTAAATTGACGCTCTAATGCGAAAATTAAAGACCAGTCACGCCAATTTCCATCGCAATTTTCTATTTTCCCTAATCCACTAACGTCTAATCGGTTACGTCGTCCTATTTATTATCGGATGAGTAGAAATCAATTCGAGGAGAATTCGTCCTTTTTTTTGTGAGTAAGAGAGCAACTGTTCATTGATCCTTCTCCACGTCAACCCCTATTCTCGAGTCAATCTAATCGCCTTCTGATGGATTTCTTATTGAAAAGTAAATAATCTCCTGAACTTTCCTCTGATCAAACTCATCACTCAAGCGGCCAGCAAAGTCTCGCCCACATTTTCCTGAAGAGAAGACGAAGAAAAATCTTCAAAGTGTCGCAGAGTAAAGTATTTAAAAAGACGAGAAATTGATATCTATCGGCCTGGGGAAGACTGTCGCTCGCTTATAGTGATTGTAAATATTTATTTGAGGCTATCAAATTTAACAGCATTGTTCCTTTCACATCACTCGTATTTACAACTCAATTTATTTACATCAATTCGTCCCCCGAAAACATCGAAGGTTGATCTTTAATTCGTTTATTGAAATCAATCATGCGAGAGCTTGAATCTTTCAGCACACAAGATGAGTTCATTTCAACATTTCTCGTCTCTTCTTCGAAGGGACAATTGAATCGAATCGAGTGACAATAGGAGGGAAAATTTCTATTGCCGACTAAGGAGATTAAATTTTTTTTCTGTGTTAAGGAAAACAAAATTTCCATTTGACATTCCAGTCGTGTCTTGACAAAACATATTTAGCGACGCTTGAAGTGATTACGTAAATGCATTTTCCTTGAGTATTAGGTTTCCGTTTTCCTCGGCGGTTAAATTCTTTTCAATCGGATTTTCTTTCAACAATTTCATTATGAAAAAGATTGTCGCGTCTCAAATATTTGCTTGCGTTTTGCCTAGGCTTCAATTTGTCATTGTTAACCTTTCTCTTTTTTCCATCAACCCCCTAACAAAGCAAATGATTTATTTACAAATATCATTTGCTACAGTGATTGTTAATAGCTCAAGTAGTCCACTGCAACAATCAAGGGGTTGACGACTCTCTCTCTTCTTTATTCTAATCCAATCCATATAATTAAATGTATCAAATTCTTCGTTAACCAAGAATTTTGTTTGTTTTGGTGACAATTAAATTCGTCTCCCATCGACAACGTTGCGCATTATTCTGGTTTGATTTCTTTTCACACTGTAAGACTTCTTGTTGTTTGTTGGATTGGTTAGAAGTTACGTTTGACTTCAGAAGTTTTCGGTAATTTCTTCAGTGACATAACTGACTAACTCCCCCTTTTTCTATTAAACTTAATAGACGACTTTGTCATGCTCTTTTACCCTTTCATTTCAATTCTCTAAAGCGTTTATCGCTGGATACGTTTCGCTAGTAATTGCAGAGCAGTCTCCATGGGATGAAGAGAATTAACGGATTTGCTCGCTGTGAAAATTGTGAACCCTTTTAGTGGTTTTGTTGGTGGAAACAGTGTCGAGGGTTGTAGTTGCTATGAGACTTGTAATTCGCTGGCGCTGTTAGGAATCAATTATGCATCCGCATCAAATAAACACAGCAATCGAGCCGACAAAGAGCGTAGAGGAGTTTTATTGAAATTAATAATCCAAAATCATATTTTATTGCGTAGCTGTGCTTTCATCTCACCGCTCCTGGCATGCGATTTCGCTCAATGCAACTCTGCACGCTGCTGTCGTTGGAGCGTAGAGAGAACTTTATTTTTCATGTGTCATTAAACGCTAAACGAATGTGTCATGTTTTGCTCGCATGAGCAGAGTAATTCGTAGCCTCGAGCATCTCGGAAGGTTCATTTTGTTGCAGTGTACACACTGATGTCGATTGTTTCGTTTTCTAATTTACACTTTTATTGTCAAGGCTTCGAGGCGAATTTCTCTCTGTGAAGACTTGTTTCCCTCGGAATCCAATTAAGAGATTGAATCAATTGTTGCGCTTTCCTTCTTCAGACGATTCATAAATATTTCACGCTTAATTTCTCTGGTGATTTATGCGGAGCGAGGCGCATACAAGCTTGTTGTTAGTTATGACGACGATGCCATTCATGCATCAGCCGCCTTTATCGCTTCCAATTCATTTACTTTTATATCACGTCTAATTTTGGACTGAAATCTTCTCTTCTCCCTCCGACAAAATCGAATTAAATTCATCCTGAATGCAGTCAGGACACGACGACAATGTTTTCTTGTTCTCTCTCCTTCGCCAGCTCGGAAGCATGATTGAGCGAAATTATCATTCAAATGATGACTGCGAGAAGTTTAATCGATGGTAAAATAATTCAATTAGTCAATTTGTCATTTCGTCGACTGCGCTCTGCATTTATGGCTCGTTTAACTCACTGATTCACTCCACTCTCTTTTTCATTTTATTTTTCTTTTGCAACCGCATCGGCAAAGCGAAGGATTTGATTGCAAGGTGTTTTAGGAGATAACGAAATTTATGCGCTGGGAGTGGTTTTAGTGTGGCACTAAATTTGCATAGAACACATAGAAGGTTTCATTTCACTTTTATTCGCCACCCGACAATGGAAATATGCTCGCTTCCTTTCTCTTCATCGCGCGGCGCTTGAAGGGTCGAGATTGAATTTAAATTTTTTATTACACAAGTGCGATAGATAACGATTGCGCTACTTCAATTTCTTTTCACCTCAAAATTTGCATAAATTGGAAAATACTTTTCCGTGCTTGGAAAATTTAAATGCAAATTTTCTCATCGGGCGCCTCCTACTTTGAGTTCTTGTGTAGGTTGGCGTTTAAAGAGTTTACAAAAGAGCTCTTGAATGTTGAGCAACTAAAGGTTTCGTCACAGCTAAAGTTTCTATGGCGAGACATTGAAAACCATCTAAGCGGAAAACTTTTTCATATTCATTTGTGCTCATCTTCAGACATTAATTTCAAGACTTTTATCAAGTCTCGTTGCCATGACGCTTCCCGTTTCACTTCAACCTTTCGCATGTGAGTTGTGTAAAGAGAGACGAATGTTTGTTGCAAATGCGAGAGTGAAGAAAAGAAATAAAAATCTTTTTGGTATAAATTTCTTTCCATTAGTCTTCAATAAATGTGCGTTTCCTATGAAATGTGAATATCAGATGCAGAAGAAGCAAAAGACATGCTTCATTTAACTGGAATGAAATAAAATTCCTCGTTCACCCTATTCGAGATTTTAATTTCATAGAAAACGTTTGCTCGAATCAGTTTCACCCCCAGCTCGATCTCTCTCTCGTCGTTGCCGCACGACTTAATCAAATCCTCTTTTCCCCGCAACAACGCCTGGTGGAACGCAACGAGACAAAAAATTGTCATAGTCGCGCTAATTTCACTTTGCGCTTCTTCTGTTTTAATCCCTTTGACTTCTCCCTAGTTCTCCTCCCACTCCCAATTTTCGTTTGCGTGATAAAAATCAACTCAAAGAATGGAGATTTAGCTTTCAAGGCATTAACATTTCAATTAAGAGCAAAACAAGCAACAGCAGACAAGATTTAAAATTCTGGTCATGCTGACGCTTTCAATGAACAAACGAGATCCCTTTCGATGTTATCCTCGTTTTACAAACATGGAGTTGTCTCTAGCACATCGTTATTGCAATGATTTTCAAGATTTTCCTTGTCATGTTGTCGAAGAAATGAAGTTTTGAGAATTTTTCTAATTTTAACAAAGTCCCTCGTTTCACAATTCAAGTCGCAACTCGCTGATGTCATCGCAACGCTCTTCGGATGGCGATAAATTGACTCCGAGTCAAACCTACAGCTCGTCACGCGGCCCGCTGGGACTCGATGCGCGACAGCATCACCATAATCATCTCTTGAATCAACACCACAACAGTCACCATATAGACGACGATGATAAGCTTCTTGATGTTGTTGGGCCATCATCGCCACTTTTATCGTCGCTCCAACAAATGCAATCACAGGCTCATGGTGAGATTCAATTTGAAAGCAATTTCTCAGCAATTTACTAATCATTTCATCATTTCTCATTAAACAGGTTGGTTCAATTTTGCCAACGAAGCGCATATGGAAGACGTGAGACGACGTCTTCAAGCAGCTGACGATAATGAACGAGATGGAAGTGATTCAAACTGTTCAGATAGCGTTGGAGGTAGCGGAGGAGCTTTTCGTCCAACGGAGTCACGAAGCCCGAAAGAAAACTCGAAAGCGACTAGCGGTTCGTCGTATCCATCGCCAAATATCTCTGTTGGTCCACCAATTCAACCTCCACCGCATCTCTTGCCTTATTTATATCCGCATGGAATTTATAATCACGTGGCCCCGCCATTATCGCTTTTGCACAATCCTGCAATGAATCCTGGACTGTTTCTGAATGCTCAACTAGCGTTGGCTGCACAACATCCGGCTCTGTTTGGACATTACTCGGGACATTCACCAACGTCTCCACTTCACAATCTGAAAGCTCATAGGTTCTCACCATATCATCTACCGGGTTTTCATCAAGGCTCAGCTTTTGATGCTGTAACGCCGGGCCAATCAAACGCAAACTCGGAGAGACCACACGAGCGAAGCCTCAGCAGCAGTCCATCACATAACTTGAACGCAAATTCAAACTCTCCGTCAGCATCACCCACGCCAAGCAATCAACGTCCCCTGTCACAACAATCGTCGTCAGCTTTTACACCGCAGGTTCCTATAACAAACAATAACAGTGATCGCAGCAAAAATGGAAATGGCATCAACAACAATAGTACAACAATCCACAAGAACTCAACAGCGTCCGAGTTGAAGAACATGGAAAAGATGGTGAATGGTCTGGAGATGCATCAGAATGGAAACACTGTGCCGACATCATTAGCGTCATCTGGATCTGTTCGCTCGATATCGCCGGACGATCAATCGAAGCAAAAAGTCATTAATCTTGCCGACCAGTGACACACGCAAAAGTTCCAAGACAACGCCATCATTGAATTGGATTTAATCTGACGAATGGATTTGAAGAATCGATAAACGGGAGTGCAAACGACATTTTGAGGGAGATAGAAAGAGAGAGAAGGCGAAAAATGTGCAAATATTGATGAGATGAAAGAAAATATATTAAAAGAAAAAACTTTAACTTTAATTAACAATTTAAATTGGAGGAAATTATTGTAACCATCACTACTTAGGCTTAAAGGAAAAAAAAAGTAAAAAAAGGTTTTTTCGTTTTCTAAGTTCACTAAAAGGGCAAAACCGCAAAAACTCAAAAGCTCTTCATTATAAAATAATATTTTTAAAAATGAAAATAAATTGACTTTACTATGATTCTCGTGTGTAAACAAACTTCCATTCTCTGTCTCACTGTAAATATTTCATAAAGTTTAAGGCAACCCACGCATACATTTTAAGGACGCTTCTGTCTTGCGATGAAAAGATGGAACAATACCAAAGAAAATTAATTGAAAATTACTTTTCTCTCCTCTTCTTCACTTGAAGGAGTCTCGTTTCTAACGTTTCAGTCTCGATTGAAGGTTGGCAAGCTAATCAAGGAGGCTGAGAGCTTTTTGGTTGTTAGCAAAATTATTAAATCAAAGCTTCAAGGAAGTTTTTTCTTTCGTCAATGATTCATCACACGTTCTGATCTCGTCAGCTCGAATTATACAAAAAAAAAATGTAAATCTTTGTTTAATCAACTTCTTCGAGTTTGGGAGCCGAAAGCAAAAAAGAAACTTTAAATTTGTAACTATAGAGAAAGAAGTTTGTTTAATAGACAAATTGAAAGCAGATTTCGTATTTTGGGTGGAACAACTCACAATTTTTAAAAAGCAATATTAAATTAATAAAGATGAAGAAAAAAAATTAAATAAAAACGGTTGACATAAAACTTCAATTAACCTTGAACAAGTCTCTTCTCTTTATTCCGCGAAATTAGAAAAGTTTAATTTTCAATCACAATTCTTCGTTTCATTAAATCGCAAATCGATATTTGTTCAGAGCAAAGCTGAACAATTGATTACTTATAATGATATTAATGATGAAAGCAAGCAACAAATAAAAGTAAAATTTATTTAAAATGAAATTCTATTGAAACTACGCCGTCGGTTCTTTGCGTTTGATGATCATAGGAACGCTTCACTCTTCACTGAAATCATTTGCATTCAAATGCAAATGCATCGTAGTCAGATGCACAGAGAGGAATTCTTTTTTAATGCTTCAGATTTTTCAGAATTATGGCGTCATCGTCGCATAAAGCTGCCTGATGATTTAATTACCGCAGCAAGCAAGCCTCAATTTTTCAGCACCTCTTCAGACGCGAATCATAAAAATATTATTTCTCGTCTCTACATTAAAATATCTCGGCGCTTTTCCCTCTCCACAAATGCGCTTTGTGGGTGGCTTTCAACGTTGGCTGCTGATGAACTGCATCGTAAAATCATCGTTCGAGATTAGCCAAGGTAGAGAAGATTTAGGGCTTTTCTCCGGAGAATAAAATTCCTCGCCGAAGTCTTAATAAGTCAATCTCATCAAAGTAATCCTAAGAAGAAAACCCCTTCACTGCATTTGAATGCAATCTGCTGAATTATTTGATTTTACTACCGACATTGCCGCGTTCGAGCGAGAAAAGAAAATGAAGAAATGTTGAAAGCTTTTTAATGCTCGCGACTTTTGTCAGCCCACCCACTCCAATGCAATTCACTCGATTGCGAGTGGCGGCCTGGGCGAATCGAAATTTTATTTTGATATAGATGGTGGCTCGTTATATGATAAAAAGCCATTTCATTACGAACTCGCTGGCATGTCATTTTTCGCATGACGATCAAACTTATTTACATCGAAACGATTCCTTGTCATGGCAAGAGAATTTATCAATTTTATTTCGCTTCAAAGTCGCGGAGCGACGCTTCCAATGCAAATCGCTGATGTTTACGCCAATGGAGTTTAATTAAATCGACATAAATGTGGTGACCACTCTCGTGAGTCTGTTTTCGGAAAGAGACTTTTGTGTAATAAATTGCTGTCGATTTTCCAGTAGACAATCGCCGGAAATTGTTATTATTTTTTAAACTCCTCGATGTTAGACGAGAGAGCTACAACAATAGGCTAATTAATTTATATTTCGGGTGGAAGAAGAAACTTAAATTTTTAAATTCGAGACAATGACAACAAAAAAATTAAACTCTCCACTCCTTCCAAGTCAAATTTTACGCTTTCTGGAGAGGTGACAGCGTCGCTATTGACATTTTCACGATCGAATGAGGACGAAGTCAAGCGCGACTAGCATGTCATAAATCTATCGAGTCGACTCTAACGCTGAAAAGGGTTACGAGCTGCAGTTTCCACTAAAAGGACAACACACTTCATTACACATGTTTCAGTTTTCGTTTCGTCGTTTCGTCGAGATCATAAATTATTCCTCCGTCGACTCCGAGAAAGCTCAATAAAAACCGAAAAGCAAACTCTGAGCCAAAATGATATTACCATAAAAAATTTCTGTTGTTTAATAACTAGCGTAAAGTTTACTTTAAATAGTTTTTTAATGCTTTTCGTTATATTTTTTATGTAAATTTCACTCCTTTACAGCGTTTTCGCCTACAAAATCTAAACGAATGAGCTGATTTAAATGAGCAGGTTAAATATAACAACAAACAGTGATATCGTGACAAACAGATACGAATCGCGGGGTTATTTATGGTTTCACCAAGAAATTAAACGAATGAGTTTTGGGTCGAGTTCGTTGAGAGCGTGAAAGTGGAAGAGAAAATATTAAAATCATTTCGAGCTTCACCGCATCTCCGTACAAGCCCCGATCGTAAGAAGCGCCGGAGAAAAGGAGAAGAAAGGATTTTTAAAACTGTGAAATTATTGTTGAAGCGCACGGTATTATTTATGGAGTTCGGTGGAACTAAAATCAACAAATAACAAGAAATTCCTTGCCGAGGGTGAGTTAAGTTTAGCAAGACGGCTCATGAGAGGCATGAAAAGGGGAAGCAAAACGAAAAAAAAAATTGTCAATGGTGGAGAACCAATCAAAGTTTCTCATAAATCCTCAACGAAAACTTTTTCATAGCGTGTTTTAACCCTTTTGTTGTTTCGATCGTTTCGCTTTTTTATTACACGCGTAAACAAACACACAAAGAAAATATGGATGGCAAGAAAATTATTGTCATGTGCTGCGGGGAAATCTATAATAATATTGTTTATTTCAACAGTTAAAAGCAATTTCCCGTGGAAACTTCGCCTCGCCTGTCGAAAAATTATTATTTGGTGACTTAGCGTAACATGGAACTGATTCTGGCATGCTCGAAACTATTTTGTCATCAGCGAGCGTGGGGAGCGGGGTGGAAAGAGATCTTCAGAAATAATTGGAAAGTATTATTTTATTAATAAGGACACAGAATTATTAAATATTTATGAGACTAAAGGATCGCGGCTGGCGCTGGGTTGACTTGTAGGCAAAGCTAAGCTAACCGACTTCGACTGCGTGATTTCCCTAAATTCATCAAATTTCCCTGTTTGCCAAAATTGCAAAACTTTTATTATCCGGAGACAATTTGAATTTTCGCAAATTGGTCTCGACTCTCACTTACTCGACGAGAACTGCTCAACCGTTTCCACCGAAATTGTCGTTGACATTTTTGCGGGGTACACTACACATTCCGGCTGATGGTTGATGTTGCGCTTCATTGGTGACCCTCTCTACACTCTAACCGAATTAAAAATACATGCGAGTGACGGCAAGTCACTAACAGAAGCGGCCGAAAAGCGATTTCACATAAAACAATGTTGCTGTTGCTCTCGGGGCGACCATTTATAAATTTCCTGAAGGAAAAAAGTTTTTCTGGAAGAATTAATTGACCGGAAACAAATATCATGAGAGTTGGGGTGTGTAGGAGGATGTGAGGAGTCAGAGATTATGAATGCGGATAAATTTCTGTTTGGTCGAATGCAATTTAAACAAAAGGCACTTGAACGAAGTTAGCCCTTTAATGAAACTCTAAATTGCCCTATGTCGTCCCTCGTGTGACATAAATAACAATGTTTTGATCATTTTCACATTTACAAAGCCATTAAATAGTTCTCAATCGACAGAAGACAACAATTTGACGAGATAAACTTAATTGAATTGAACGTCAACGATTTAACTTCTTCTCCCTTAACTGCAATTATCGTGAGACGATTTATGATGCCTCACAAATGACCAGTTCGATGAACGTTGACGGTGACTTAATGCTCTACTCGAGGCGATCACAGCAACGAGATAAAGAAATTTGAATAAGAACACAGAACGAACTCGACAACGGGTGTTAAAAGAGTATCGAGTTGTGTCTGAGAATAAATTAGAAAGCACGGCTGTAAATTACTTTGATAAACGCTGTGGAGACTTCGTCAGTTGTGTCAAATTCTTTCTTGTCAACTCTTGAGTAATCTATAAATTATCTAACTCACAAACAAATCCCCAACTCATCTTCTCATGTTTCCTGACTTCTGTTTCTATTATTCTAACGACAAGAGTAAAGGAAGCTCATCACCGCGACGATCCTCGCAACCACCAAGAAACTTGGAATGACGTTTTATAAAAATTAAAATTCAAAGAAAAGATTTTGTGTGGTCTCAGGAATTAAAACCAATTTTAAAAACTCATACCTCTTGTGCTCAGTTCTGATCATTCGTTCTCCTTCAACACAAGCGCCAACTCTATAAACTCGCCTCATTTCATGGCGTTTAATTAATCTTTCAGTTTATTATTTAAAACGAATTAATTAATTTCTTGTTTTTAATCTGCCTTGTCGTTCCTCTGAGTGTGTGAGCTGAGTCGGGCCGTTCTGCTCCATGCTGGGGCTGAAGCATAAACGGTTCTGTAATTAATTTTTCCTCTTTAGCTGCTTGTTGGCTTTCTGTCTTCTTTTTTGTTTTATTCTCTGATGATGAGTTTTAATAAGCCCACCAATTATCGATCTGTGTTGGCAACAATTGATAAATAAGTTTTTAATTTGTTGATTGGAGGATCGAGGCGAGCAAGTAAATCATAAAAGCGACGAGCTCATCAAGCGGAAACCGATTTCGCGGGACGTTTAATTGAAATTAAATGGGAAATATATTTTTGAAACTGGTTCGAGTTTAAAACGAAACTCATAAATTTATTCGCAAACACTTTGAGAGCTAATTAGGCTTATTTGCTCAGAATTTCAACCTGTGCGAATGGTTGAGCAGACGCAAATATGGAAAAGAGTCTCAACTTTATGTTAACAGAATTTAAGCGAGAAATGGGGAAGAAGTTTAAAGGCAAAAGTTTATTACTCGAAGGCAGAAAATATTTCTCGATAGTCCGCTGTGTAAACTTTCAAGCTGCAGGGAGAGAGCGTCTCTTCAGTTTCTTCAAAATGAAGAATCTCATAACATCAACCAACCAATTATCCGCGTGCACTCTCATAAAACCCACGGAGACTCAAGTTATGTCCCAACATCATTTCGTTAAGTGTTTCCACATCTCCCATTCAAATTTTACGTCTTTGATTTGCTGATAAAGTGAAATTAGACAATTGGATGCGGTCAACAAAGCCATTGCGTCCCACAATATTACGACCATCAATTCTACGTCTTCCACTTGAGAGTCAAATAAATTGCTGCCGAACAAAATGTTCATCAAAATTCAAAGCACAGCTTTTGAGAGAGCTACGCATGTTGTTTAAAATTGACTTTGACCACCAAAGATTCGCTTGCTTTTCAAAACCAAATCAACTCTCGTCGTTATCTCATTCAAATCAAATTCTACAGCAATTTGTTTCTTCCTTCACTCGGGTCAGTTGTTCATGGATCTCCCCTGACGAGATTAGTGCTTGACAGAGCTTTCCCTTCGCCGAAGATTTGAATCGGAATGAAAGGAAGGGACTGAATATGATCTACATCGTTCGATGTGATTTAAATTTCTCTTGATGAACTCTCAACAATTCCAATCACGAACTCGTGCGGTTCGAAAAGCTTTTGATAAAAGTCGACTTGATTTGTAATTTTTCTGATGGAACGCGAGCGCACAGGGCAATGAAATTATTCGATTGATGATGTGAATTTGAATCTCCTGAAATTCGAACACCGACCACTCGAACGCTTCTCGTCTGCCCATCCTTCAAGACTCATTTCAGAAAATCACCAGAAAGAATATTTTTTCGCAAATGAAAACCGGAAAGCGTAAATAAAAATAAACACATTTGCGGCTTCGTTCTTTCAATTCGCTTTAATGTGTAGCACGCCTCGTGAAATTAACATTAAAATTCCTCTGTCTGCTCGAACTTTTAATTGTGACCACTTCAATTATTCACTCACTTTATCGGATCGCTGAATCGATGATGATCTAACCGGAAGCCGCTGAATGACCGTTTCAAGCTCTCAATCGTATCTCGTGGGCGAAGATCTAACGCGGTGACAAATTGCCGCTTTAAAAATGCTCAGAAATTATCATAACAAGCCGAGAAGAGTATGTCAACGTGTTGAGGGTTTTCACCAAACAATGCTACTTCAAACGTTCAATGGGCCACAAGGGCGACAAGCAGCAAAAAAATTGTCACGAGAACGAAGGTGCTGAAAAGTGTTGCAATTTTTTCGCTGTATCTTCTTTTGTTTTTTTCTTTCTTTTGCTTTCACTAAGTGAAATTCACTTGAAGTGTTCTCCAAAAAAAAATTCGCGAACGAAATCGTCATTTAAAAAGTTTTTTTCTTGTAGAAACACAACAGAACGGAAGCTGAATGGTTCATGAACAATTGCAGTCGCGGCAATGAATGCGACAGCCAGTTAAGTACTTGAACTCAATCCGAAATCGATTATTCTGGAATTCCAAAGCAATTTTTCGCTGATAAAATTACATGAAAATTTCTTCTCGAATTGTTTTTCAACAAACCCAGCCACTTAATGCCTCACACGCCTCGTGGAAGAACGTGAAAGAAACGAAACTTTTTAATCTCTATCGAGGCATCAGCAGTATCATGATGTGAAAACATTTCAGAAAACACTTCGAGCTTAGGCACCGAGAGAGCATGTCTCGACTTGGGGAGAGGCGCGAATCCATGTTTTACAATTATTTATAAAGCCGACATGTGGGGGCCTCCTGTGGATTCGTCTGGGGACGACGGCGATGTTGAGTCGTCCGCAATCAGCCATGAATCTAATTGCTGAGTAAGTAATGCTCCATCGAAGACAAAACTTCATTTCAATTCAATTGTTGGTGAGCGAGCGAACAGTGCTGGAGAAAAAGTTGATCACTTATCGCCAAAGCGACCTGAACAACATCATGAGAAGAGATTGTTGCACGCCGATTATAGGAAAAAGAGTCTCGTACAACATTTTTTATTGACTAATTTGTAATTTCAGAGAATAATAAATAAGAAAATGAAAAATATTATTGACAGACACTTGTGAGCGCGCAAAAATTGCCAGATGACGCCATAAATTAAGCAATTATATCCCGCTCGACGAAGAAGACGTGCAAACGTGTGAAATTTATGTAACGGTTGCAAGAGACAACACCAGCCTGCTGATGATGAAAGCGAGATGTTTAATTGCCGCATTTGATTGATTGAAATTTGTAGTAAACGTAAATCAAGTTTCGAGATTGTTTTATTGATTTCAAGCTGAGTTAAAATTTTATTTTGGAAGTAAAAAATGTTTTTCTCCTTCATGACTGGAGCTGCCACATCTCGGATAAAAAATGAATTTAGTTTGTGTCTCGGCTTGAATTTTCAAAACAAGTTAAACTTCTTGTGTAAGAATTTACTTCAACCAAAATTGATCGCTGACTTAAATGACCCGCAGAATATTTTTGTTCTTATCAGTTTAAAAGTTCGCTTCATGAAGTCAGTTGCGTTTCAGATTTGTTAGTGATCAGAGAGATTTTAAAGCAATGAGGTTCATATAAAAATTAATTTAATGAAAGTGCTCATTAAAAATATTTGCAGAAGGATTCTTGCAGTTATTTTACTAGTTTCTGCAATAGCTTGCCGAGAAATTGACTTGCGATGTGAATGGAATCCGATAAATTGGCCTCGGATGATTGGGAAAGAATGTTTGCCTAAAAACTTAATCGTAACTTCAAGAAACGTCACGATCACTTCAGTTAATAGAAGACAAAAGATTCACGAAGACGCTAAAAGTCTTCAAATTATCGAACAAACTGTGAAGTTCTTACCAAGTGGAATTGGACATTTCATGCCAAAAATCGAAGCTCTTTGGATTCTTTACTCGAAACTGGAGGCGATCGAGGAAACTGACTTGAAACAGTTTCCTGAGCTGAGGGAATGTGTTCTTAGAGGGAACAACATCGGAACACTGAGCGATGATTTATTCAAATCCAATCAAGAGCTTGTCCTCGTCGACTTCGCAAATAACAAAATAACGACAATCGGAGAAAACTTTATTTTTCCTTTAACTAAACTCAACAAGATAAATTTATACGGCAACTTGTGCATTGATAACGAGGCTTGGACTAACAAAGAAATGGAAATTTTATACGAAGTTGTCAAAAGCAATTGCTCAGAGAAAGTGATTGCAGTATAAAATAAAAGATTTTTATTAGAAATGTTTATTTGCTTACAGAGATGGAATTTCAGTTGAGTTCGTGACAGATTTGTTGTTCATTGGAAATCGCTGGAGAATGTTTGAGCCAACAAATTTCCTATTCTTCGAGAAGTCAACTTTTCGAATCTTTGCGTTGAAGTCGAACAAATCATCCGACACGTTAACTAAATCGTTGCCACGTAAGATGAGCCTCCGAAGTTTCTTAAAAGGCTTCAAATCGGATTTATTGATTCCTTTCAATGACGAATTTGTGATGTGAATGATCTCGATGTTGGGAAAGAACTTTTTAAGTTTCAGTGGAAGATAGAAAACCGTTTGATTGTGAATCCAAATTGCTTTCGTTTCACGATATTTCTGATTAGGATCAGAATTCACGGAAGAAATGTTGACATTTCGCGCTCTGATCTCAAGATCTTTCACTTGACAAGCGTTGCCCTTTCCGTGGATCCATTTAGGCTTGACGAAGTCACATTTGAGATCATACGTCTCTAACGCTCCAGATAGCAAACAAATTACCGCGAATACCAAAACAAATCTAAAATGTATCAAATCAGTCAAATCGACGATTTAAACTTTGTCTCACCTCATATTTGTTGTTTTGCAGTAGAAAAATATTTTGCAACAATTTCCTCCGACGCACAGAACGAGAGTGAATTTCTCAAGTCAATGCAAAATCACTTTGAATGATAAGAAAATAAATTGAGAGAGAGAGAGATGAGAGTGAGCTCAAAATTAAAATGCAAATCAGTTCAATTTTCGATTTGTCGCTCAGTTCTTTCCCGAAGCTTGGACAAGTCGTTTCACTGAAAATGGAGAAAATTAAGGAAATGTTTGAAAAGTTAAACTTTAAGGCTCAAAATCTAGAGGAAGCCATGATCGTGTTGCCAGAGAAATCAAATTTGATGGAAAACCTTGCGCAACTTAAAGATGAAAGTGAAGAGACCAAGAATTTAAGGAAAGAAATCAAAGCATCCATGAAATATTGTAAAGACAAGCAGAGAAAGGAATACGAAGAAGTAACTGAAAGAGTTCGGCGAACACAATTGAAAATGTTGTTTTTGCTGGAGCATCTCGATAAGAAGGAAAACGAAGAAACAACTTTACAGCAGCAGAGTGTCCTGGGGACTCCAAATTTACTCAAAGCAGAAGCTGCTCAAGCGTTTCCTGGCGTCACCACTCCACGAATTTCTGTCTTGGAATATGCAAAGTCACCGCTCGTAAAGAGAAGATTAAAAGTTCAATTAGAATTCTCTGATTTCGAAGCTGAAATTACCAAAGAGGACTTTGAGAACATTCCATCTTACATGAGAGGACGTTCGACTTTGTCCGAACTGCAAGACTTCTTAGACAACGCCGTCATTCGAGTCTTTAATGATAAATACAGAATTCTTTATCTGGCAAGAGAAACGTTGAAGCCTCATGAGTGTGAACTGCAAAACACGTTCAAGCGTCAAGTCAGTTTCTTCGAAGGACTTCAATTCATCACTTCAAAGGATATTGGGAGAATCTTAGAAAGAAATGTCGTAAAGAAAGACGATCGATTTATTCAGATGTTGAGACATCTTCAGATCATTCGAGAAGCTCGTAAAAGTTCAACTGTCTGTTATATTTGGATCCGCTGAAATGTTTTTGTTAAATAAACTCAAATTTAAAATTGAAAAATATTTTTTATTAAAAACTTTTCTTTACAAAAAATCAAAAATGCATCAAATTGTTGACTACAAACTTCAAAACCATTTTAAATGCTTTCAGATTGAATTTCTTAATTCTATGAATAATTTATTGCACAACAGGGATCATCACAAATCCGTTGTCTCGGTGTGATGTCGATAAGATCTATCGGAGTTAGTTTGATAGCTTTCAGACGCGACACGTTTGCTTAGTTCCTCGCAAAGTTGGCTCAAAGTTTGTTTGACTTCGGCAGAGATCTTTTGAAACTTTTGTTGAAGCTTAGCTTTCTCTAAAGCTTGCTCAGTATCAGCCAAGGAGTCTGTAAAGTTGTTTGCCTTCATTAAAGCTTTGGCACGAGCGTAATAACCTTCGTAGTTGTTTGGCTTGATGCTGATCGAAGACGTTGCGAGATCAATTGACTCGGAAATTTCCTGTTAAAAGAAAAAGATTTAAATAATCTTTCGTTTGATCTTTAAGATTTATCATCTTCAACTTACGTTCATTTTCCGTTTGCATCTTGAAAGATTGATCAAGAAGTTAAACTTCAATTGCTGATAGGTCGCAATATGAGCAAAGTCTTCGTCCCCATCTTCATTAGGCGTAACGTCCAAATTCATCGGAATCTTTTTCAATGCGTATTGGTAGCGATGACTTGCATCTTGAAGTCGATTCTTTCGATACAAGACATTGCCGTCTTCGAGAAGTTTATTAAGTAAAACGATCCTGAAAGAAAATTGAGGATTAGTCAACAATAAACTTTAAATTCTCAAGGAAAACTTACATGATTTCGGGTTTACTTTGAGATAGGAACCAAGTTGAGCTTCCAAGCTTCGCGCCGTGCTTGAGGAAGACTTGAACGACTTTAATATTTCGACAAGCGATTGCTCGATCAATTGGTCTCATTCCTTTCTCATCGACATGTTCAATCTGTGCGCCGTTTTCAAGAAGAAGTTGAACAAGCTCTCCAGTTCCTTGATAAGCGGCAAGATCGAGTGGCGTTCGTTGATGATTGTCTTGATGATGAATATCTGCGTTGTGTTCGAGAAGGCTTTTCGCGGCTAAATGTTTACCTCTCAGACAAGCCCAACTTAAAGGACTTAAGCCATCTTTATCGACGACACTGTGATCAGCTCCTTTGTTCAACAAAAGCTCCATTATTCCAACATGACCTTCCTCGGCAGAGATCATCAGAGAATTGCGGCCATTCACTTCTTTTTGTTCTAAGTCAGCTCCGCATTGAATTAAACGTTCAACAATGTTCCAATGTCCTTCTTTAACTGCCAACAACAAAGCAGACATTCCCTTTCGATTCTTGTTATCTTGATCAGCTCCGCGTGATAGCAAAACTGAAACAGTCTCAGTGTGTCCATTGGAAGATGCGATCGTAAGTGAACTCTCTCCAGTGATATAATCAACAGCGTCAACTTCTAAATCTGGCAAAGTCATTAAAAGTTCTTCAACGATTGAAGTGTGGCCTCTACTTGCTGCAGCAACTAACGCTTGCTTCGAACTGTTCATCAAAGTTGAGTCGTTTCTCGTTTCATGTGGCAACCAGTCGCAAGCGAGTAAATATTTAACAATGTGGCTGTGACCGTTGAGAGCAGCGTGGACTAAAGCGCATCGCTTTTGAGTGTCAGCTTGACCAAGTGAACTTCCAGAAGACACCAACTGTTGAACGATCTCGTAATGACCTTTGATTGATGCGAGAATGAGAGGTGTGCAGCCTTGACTGTTTGTTTTCTCCACATCAGCTCCAAACTCCAGTAATAAGTTGACCATGCCGATGATTCCTTCATGCGCAACAATGCAAAGGAGCGGTGCATCTCCAAAGAAGTTTGTGCAATGATCTGGATTCGCTCCAGCGAGAAGCAAAAGTCTCGATACTTTCAAGTTGGGACTGTAGACATTGCGCAATGCACAAAGTGTCGCCGAAACGCATTTTGCTGCACTCGTTACCCAATAAGCTTGAAGGTCTCGTGGTGACTGACTCGACGGTGGATTTCTGTAGATGTGAGCTTTCAAAATATGATGACAAAGCTCGAGAGCTTGTTCTGAGTCTAATGGAGCTTGAAGTCTCGACATTCTAAAAGCAATCGCTGCATGTCCAGTTCGTAAATCACACAAGAACTTCGAACTTTCTCCTTCGTCTCGTCGCAATATCAACCACTCCCTGAACGATGGATGGAAGAACATGTAAGTGTTGTCAATGCGTTTGACGAGGAATCCCGCGAGCATCTTAAAGCGATTGAGAAACTCATTCCATTCGAGTGGCGATTCCACAACCAGAGAATTGATTGAATGAAAGATTTCGAGGAGAGTAAGAGGATGAAGAGCAGCAAGGCAAACGGCAAGAATTGGAGCAACCTTTTCGAATGCACTTTGTGTTGGATATCGCAGATTGAAGCTTAGAAGAAAGATTTGCGAGAGAGTAACCGGAAGAACTTTAAAGCTGTTCGACTTGAGCACCAAACTTCCCCTTTCGATGAGATCGAGAGTGAGCTTAGCGAAGAGGAACGAGCCTTTACTCAACGATAAGAGATGTTGCGCAAACTTTCCCGAATGTCCTTCGCGACTTGCTGACAATGTTCCGTTCGATGACATGTGACTGATGTTATTTTGAATCGAAGGACTGTGATTCAGTCGAAGGACAATGTAATCCAAAATATCTTTCTGCATCGCATCGTTTAGCCAATTGTCGAGAGTGACTTTTGTGAATGGCAAGCTGTTAGTGTATTCGACCATTTGCGATCGAACTGTTGCAACAATCTTCAACCATTGTGGGAAGCAATGACTCATTGTTCCGAGGAAAGATGTGATTGTGTCACCATAATCCGGACGATGATATTCAGACTCGCAAAGTGCGTCAATTAAAATGATACAGTATCGACTTAAAATCTTCCCTTGTCTCTTAAGCAGGTCGAGAGGTTCAAGAATTCCCATTTTAAGTGCACGTTGAGGGTCAGCGATGCACTCCTTGATGCTAAGCACATTTTGTAAGTGAGGCTCGTTTAACAGAAATTCGTTGTAAGCTGAAAGTTGAGGTGCTTGACAAAGTTGAGCGGCTAACGAGTGAATGAAGTCGGGGACAGCACATGTTGGACTATTATCGCTTTGACAGAAATGATAAGCGACAACGTGTCCAGCTAATTGACGAAGTCTCTCATTGGGAAGATTCGCTTGACTGTAGATTCCGTCATGCTCTTGAATCATCCAATCCTTCTTACGACCAAAGCAAGAGTATTCGACCATTTGCAGCATGAACATCGTCTTGCCAGTTCCGAGATTTCCATTGATCAGAACGCCACGACATTCGTTCACTGTGATTGCTGTTGAAATCTCTCGAACAAGCCAATGCCGTCCAACAAAAATTGGATCAGCTTCTTGGTGAGGCACTTCAAAGAACAAAGGCTTAAGTGGCAATTGAGCAGTCTGTCGATATTGCGCAAAACGGATTTTTGGATCGACTGGTGAACTAAGTTGAACAGATCGAGCTGATCGTCTCGCAGCAGATTTTCTAGCTTTGAACTGTCCAAACTCATCCAAAGCTTCAATCTGATTTTGATTTCCTAAAATGAGATTTCAATTAAATTGCGTTGGAGATTAAAAATGAAATTAAACTCTTACCAGCGAGTGAATGACGTCTTCCCATTGAGTTTGAAGAAGCATTGCTGTGTTCAGAGATCGACACAGAAAGTAACGAGCCAATCGATTCGCAGCCTCGCTTTGATGCCTGAGATTTGTCATGCATTGAACCGCGCGACATATCGGCTTCTGAGGAATTCGTCAGTGTTGAAAGCGGACTCGTGTTATTCGATCCCAACGAACTCAACGACTGTTTATGTTTCGTTCGGCCTTGATTGTGATTATTCTCGAGGAACAAGCCCAATCGCACCTGCAGTTCGTCATCCCTCATCGTCTTTGACTTCGTTGACTTCACATTACCGCCTTCGTCATCTGATTGAATGAAAGTGAACGTTGAGTAAAGGATTGAAAGCTTTTTTTTTATTGATTGAGCGTTCATTCATAAGTGACGTCCCAAATATTCTTGTAACTTATGAATTGTCCCAAAGAGATCGTGCAGCAAATCAAAATAAATAAAAAAAAAACTCAAACAGTAACTTTCAAAGGAAAGCCAATCACGATTAAATCAAAAAGAAAAACGGTGAAATCATCGTCGCATGCAAAAGGAAAAGAAATCACATCAAACACTCGAAAACAAAACGAGAAGTGAGAATCGAGACCTAAATTTTCTTTGCTCTTGCTCGGCTGAAGTCGATCAGAGTCAGCTAAGATGTTCAGCCCGACTGTGTTGCTGTGCGACCACAGCGATTTGATCTTTCCGAACACAAGTGTACCGCCGTTCAAAGCGTTTGCAACCGCTCCGCTAAACCGTTGCAATTTATTTTCTTTGTTATCTCGATGTTTGACTTTGGTTATCGACTGAGTGGGGGACGTGTTTGCAAGGAGTGCTGATTCTGAGTTGGTCGATGAGTTCATGGATGAAATTCCCGTAAAGTTTTTATGCAAAAATTCTTCGCGAGAAATTGAAGATGAAGTGTTGTGATGATGAAAGAGATTGAAGAGCTTTGATTTACCTGAGAATGTGTAATTCTGTTCTGAGCCAGCGCTACTTCCATTGCTCGCGCGATTCTTGTAAATTCCGAATGGACTTCTCAAGTGCTTAGGAATAAAGAATCGTTTACGATTTTGTGGCGGCGTAGCACAGATCTCAGCTTTTGTCGTTATCATGTTCGGACTGACATCGACCAAGCCTCTCAAATGGGAAAGTGAGTTTTGCGGACATTTCGGCGGCTTGCTTTGCAAAGCTTGTGAATTGGGCTGAAAAGAAAGAAAGAGAGAGAAAGAGTTTAATTATTTTATTTTCATTCTTCGAACCAAAACACAATTTATCACTCGTCAAACGAGAATCAAGATAGTAAGTTGAACTACCAAACATGGCAATAAGGCATTGAGTCATGATTGAAACTCTCTTTCCCAATTCCCTCAGACATCGAAGACTTCTTTTTTTAAAGGGGCTCGGTGCATCATCTCGGTCTGTTTGCTTGCGATTCGATAAAGCAAAAGGAAGGAGGCTCATAAAGTTTACTTTAAATCGACCAAATGTAAAACAGAATCGAAGACGAAGGTTCATGTTATAAATTTAACATTCTTCGAGACTCTCGTTCGAGTAGAGCGCTTATCTTGATTTATGTTTACTTGAACGAAAGTATTGTTCAAATATTTGGAATTATAACTTTTTCCTCGCCTTTTACGAGGCAGAAGCTATCGTGTCGACTTGAAAGTGTCAATATTTTTGGAGCGGATTAAAATGTTTTCATATCCCACAGAAATTAATGACACACTCGCTCGAGTGGGTCCAAGAAGCGGCCGGCGAAGAAATGATAAATGGATGGGAACTCTGACATTGAATTTCTTTCGTATAATTGAGTAAAAGCTCAGCTAATGAGCTCTGATCAGAGATCGACAAGAAATTATTCCATAAAACTTCCTCAATGTCAAAATGGACATTAGCGCTTGCGCCTCGCAATCCTTCTTCTCAAAATGTCTCAAGATTACAAGCCAACAGAGAAACTGGAGTCATTAGCAAATAATCAATCACGACATTCGCCTTCGGGGCATTGACAATTAATTGTCTTAACGACCGCAAACTGTACGCGCAGTCGTGTAGAAACTTTAATTTATGGTGCATTAGAAAAAATCACTTTATGCGCGCGTTAATCTTCCATCATGTGATCAGCCAATTTTCTCTCGTAAACCGTGAAAGACATGTTTATAATCTAATTATCTTAACACCGTCATTTTTCATTGTGACGTTTGATTGAGCGTCGAACGAGATGTCGAAAGTAATTATTTCGGTAAAAGTAAATTGCAGTCGTCCAAAGAGACGAGTTGTGCAATTACGAGACTTTTTTGGAAAACGAATGTGAGGGACGATTGAAAGGTTCGTCACTTGTGAGTTCCCGAACTGACAATCTCGTTCCAACCTCGAAGCCTCACAAATGAACAGAAGTTAAGCTCTTTTTGCTTTTTCCGCTCGAATGCTGCTTCAATATCGAAGCCAACGTTCAATCAGGTTCCAATTCTCCTTTATTATTATGATTATTGTTTGATATCGGTTTGCGAGCGACCAGCGAGAAGTCAAGAAAGCCATAAAAGAAGAAAGAACTGCTACTTAAATGGCTTTAATCATTACATTCTCTTATGTTTATGGACATCGCGATATGATGACACACAAGCGATTCGCGAGCACTAAATCGAGTACATTGAGAAGAAGAAGAAGAAAAAACAGAAATCTGATCATTTATCTCGTCAATCTTGCCTTCTAACCCTCTCAATCCAACGATCTAATGACAACTTTAATTAATTTTCTGAAACATTTTATTCCATTCCACTTCAACTTATCACTCAATCGCGATCTTTAGACAAAAAAGAGTCAGACTTTCTCTTGCTTTTCATTTGCCGAAAGCCTTTTCATTAAATTATTAAATATTTTGCCGCATTCGACAAAATGGAAATTGATTAATGATATCTCTAATAGCAACATAAAGACTCCACTTTGAAATCTCTATTTACATTGTCAATCACAAGATCGGCCTGGAGAGTGAGGACTTGAGGAGAGAGAGCAAATTGTGAATGTCGAGTTATTGATCGTATCATTATGGTCAATTTGGGAATGTGTTGAAAAAACATTTTGTTACGATCGGCGGGAATTAGCAGCGAATCGTTTGTCCAACCGCGGGATCAACATTAACAAATCGATTTTAATTTAAAGCTCTCTCGTCTTACCTGTGATCTATAGCTGGCGAAACAGCCGTTGGTTTTCACCTGTGATCGACAAATGGGCTGTGGTGAGCCGATAGTCGTCGTGCTGCCGATGCCAGTATCGTATCCGCTGAGCAAAGCTGCTTTCCTCTGTTGAAAGTCTGCAAAAAAAAGGTCAAAAGATATTTTATTTCTCTGTCCACGTGCTCATCGAGAAAGCAAAACAAATGTTTAATCTGACACTTTAGAGCGTTGATCTCATCACAAACGTTTCTGATCCGATCCGAAGGCGAAACAGTTAAGTGCAATTTTTTTGACCATTTGCAATTCGCGATAGCATGAATAATCATTAACGATTTGTAAAAGCGTGCTAAATTCCACGAAATTGGAGCGGATTGAGCTCCATTCCAATCGGATGAGTTTCGTGCGTCTCGACTTACCAGTTGATGTTTCACGCTGCGCCTCCTGTCGCTGATGTCTGTGCGCATTGGCACAAATCGTACATGATTCGTTTTTGAACATACAAGAGTAGCAACGATCGTGTCCGCATGTGTCGATAAGCTTTCTCTTCTTGCCTTTGTCGAATGGTAACGAACAACTTGGACATGTTGTCCCACCTGTCTCGTTTTCGAGAATCTTTCTAATTGCTGCTAAGTCTGAAACGAATCGAAAAAGACGATAATTAGATTTGAGCGGTGCGAAAATCGAGATGATAGACTGCGTGACTCAGTCGATAGCCGTTCAATTGACTGTGAATATTTAATTAAAGTTTCCTTGTTGGACTTCAATCACACAATCGTTGCGCAGGTCTCGCCTGAATGACTCTCAACATTTTTTTTTTATTAATTTTGTGCTCCTGGGGCTACTTCGACTTCATCGACAGTAAGTTATGACTTGATAGTTTTACACTAAAGCAGATTCGATAAAAATAAATTATGACATCATTCCAACGAGATTCAGTCGACCGCGAAATCGTCCAATTTACACGAAACTCTTCGCGTTTCGTTGACAAAAAAATAAATAAAACCATCGGAAATTGAAATAGTGAACGAACGTTCATGTGGGTTGTGATCATTTTGTATCGTTACTCATTTCATTCATGAAATCATGTTCAAATACGCTTTGTGTCGTTCGTAATTCTCACTTTCAATTTCATTGACCACGCTCTTAGCAAACGCACCAAAAAGAGTCGATGACAGACGTTCTTACTTAGCGATCTATCGCTTGACTACACGCAAGAGACTGTTTAACTGTTTAGGGTAATGAAGTTGTAAGTTACGAATTGTAACATCAGCGTAGGCGTCAAATTGACGCATTCACTACCGTCTACGGGCATTTAGATGTGTCTAAAGCTCCATTCTCTACAACTCCGGTAGGTGTCACAAAGTTTACGGTCTGTGCGAAATGTTATGGAAACCAAAATGATCTCGACGACAATAAAAAAAATATATTTTCAAGGCGAGTGTGTGGCTATTTTGCAGCTTTAAATTGCTTTTGTTTATCAGCAGTAATTTGCATTCTTTATGAGCCAACGAAACCGCGGTAGAGCGAAACGGAATCAAAACAAGAAATTCGGAATGTGCTCCTGAAGATTCCAGCTTCACCGCATGAGCTTTCATTCCATTCTGACAGCGATCGAACTCTTCTTAAATTAACAGTCGATTGAAAACTGTTTCAGGAATGTTGCGGAAACTGTTCCGTTTTAATTGGCGAAGTGGGTCACGGAGTAAGCGCTAACGAGTAATCAATGTAGACAACAAACCCAGAAGGGGGCCGAGCTCTGTCCATAAAAGCGAAATTGCTGAAAATCACTTCGCGAGAGCAACATTTTTTCCCTTGTCTCGACTAATTCATAATTAACTGCCCTGCCGCTGAATACACAAAACAGACGAAAAGCGAAATCCATGACGAGATTGTGTAATCTAATTGTTAATTTAATGCTAGGGAGAGACTGAGAGTGTCTGTTAAAATTGATTGATTGATAAAATGTTGAGCAGCGATCGTCAAAATTGAAAACATTTTTTTTCTTTCTTCATCTCTCTCTCTTACTCGAGTAAAGCGCAATAAGGTCAGCGCTGTCAGAGTAAGCTGATGGTTAAGAAATGGATTCAACCTTTTAAGACTTAATAATGAAAATAGTGGAAAACATCTAAGAGGAGCTCAAATTAATGGAAGTCACCTTCCACATTTTTTATTAATTATGCAAGTAGCATAAACAGTGGAGATCGGTTCTGAGCGAGTCAAAAGAAATATCGAAATCGATTTGAAATCATTAAAATTGTTTTCTTCTTCTCCCGCTGCTCGCTTTATTCTTCAGAGATTTCCAGTTGTTATGCATCGCTTTGTGTACCCAATTAATTAGCATTGATTGTAATTAAAGACTGCTTTAGGACTTATAAATAATTCAACTTTTAATTACTTCATTATGTGTACCTTAACTTTTAAGTCGCGCGATGCGATTGATTGAAATCTCGCAAACCTTGGACAGACTTTTCAACATCACAAGTCGTTTTGTCTTTAATCTTTTATGCTGATGCGATAAGTAAAAATATTTCCTCACATAAGAAATGCATAAAAGACGAAATTAATTGTTTTAAATGTACAAATTGCAATTGGCTTAATGGCATCCACCGCGATGACCTGCGCAATAAAACGAGAGATCGTTGAACAATAAATCAGAGAAAAGTTTTTTAATGGACATGTCGAAAAATGAGGGAACTTTAAATTTTTATTGCCGCAAGCATATGTTATGACCTTCTTAATTAAAGTATCTTGTTTAATTGTTGGGGTTTGTTCATTATCGGTGTCAAATAAAAAAGTCTCAGATCAAACTGAAGTTTCACTCAATCACGGAATTTCCGCACTTGCCCTAGCATCGTAAACGAGTCGAAATAAAGCTCGAGAAATGCACGAAAATGAAAATAAATTGTCTTTGATTTAAGACATCTCGTAACTCTATATCGCTCAATTGTTGTCGCTACAGTAATGCAATTAAATGGGGAGCATAAATTTAGATTTAAATTTAATGAAATGCAAGAGTTGCGGAAAAGAATAAAATTGTACAATTTACGAGAGATAAAATCTTTCTCCGACTGTGACTCTCTTGTCTCAAACTGAGCCGAAGGATCGTCACGTTCGTGGAAACCTTTCTTTCTCTCATGTTTTCCCACGTTTAAACAACAACGAAACAACTCTCGGGTGCTTATAAATAGACAAGGGTAAGAAACAATATTTCAAATCAACAGGTAGAAATTATTTGCCATAAATATTGAGTCATCTGAGTGCATTCTTTCAACAACAACAAACTAAATATTTGTCTCATAAATTCGCGTGCTTAACGCAAATTATTTTCCTCTTTTCAAGTAATTTACTGCCGATATCGAGTTTCCTCAAACTAATCATCGCATTTAGAAGACTAAGTGTAAATTGATTTATGACTCGACACTTGAACGTGATGTTGTAACCCGTAGCTAGAGTTGTCGCTAGAAAATAATCTCTGAACACAATACGAAGAAGTCTTCGGTGAGGCGAGTGATGGAAAGCAAACCTGATGATCGTGTGTGAGTGTTTGAATTCCGCAAAGTCAACTCTTGCACACCTTTAAGTCTGTTTAGCCAGCAAGCGGATTGCAATGAAAGGAAAAAAAATTGAAAGTGCAATTTCAACTCTGCCTTTGAAATCTGTAAAATCGAACATTCATAAGAAACTACTCGAGAAAACGACTCGAGAACGGAGTACAATGAGAAACACGGAGGTGGGGGACAGTCGGGAGCTTTGTCGTTATATTCAAATGTTTTTAATTGGAACTCACGGACTTGATGGATGTCTCCCACTCAGGCAGACTCGAACATGCTAAATCGTTGAAAAGATTTGTTTATCTTTCCTCAGTTTGTTCACATAGGGTTTTGCAATTTATATTTTTCCGTGGCATTAGAATAATTCAGAATCGCGACTGAGTTTATCGAAAACTCATTGACCTTCAGCCAAGTGCTGATGTTGTTCATTATGATCTCAGCTAAGTGCACAGCAGAGTAAGTTGTTTCGAGTTCTGTTCGTTTGAGGTGAAGAAAAATTATTTTCTCATGACTGCAAAAAGATTTCAATGAACGAAAGTAGAGGAAGACTCAGCAGCTTGTTCACAACGACAGGTCAGTTATGCAAACATGAAAACCGTCCCAAATGTTTGTTCGGGTTGTTCAAAAGAAGAATTTCTCATTTCAATAGCAAACAAAACATGTGGCACACATTAATCGGCAGAAAGCAAATTTCATTCATGAATGAACTGCAAAAAAAAAACGTTACGAGAGAGCAACAAGCTTCCCACGCACGTCGAAAACTTCACGTTCATTCAGAGATACTTTTAATGAAAACTCTGAGAGTTCTTCGTCATCGTTCGGTCTGCGATTTCACTTCATTTCATTGATGCAGTTTTCTTTTATATTCTCTCGATGTGAAGCGATCGCCGGGGCGTTGCAGTTTCGTTCCAGGAAATCAGCGATATTTGACGCTCCTAACAATATTTCGCTAACACAGAGACAAATAATAAATCACTGAGCTCGCTTGCACGGCAATTTTCGTATGCTCCGGATCGCAATGTGATTAAGTTAAAACTAGCGCTGTGCAGAATGAAGACGAGAGAAATAAAATTGCCATATAACGTATCATTTTCTCTTCCAGTTTCAGATATCATCGAGCGACGACGGCCTGTTAGAGCATGACTTCGTCTTGATGGATGCATGATGAGACCGTTAAGAAGCGACCGCGTTCAATCCCTGACACACTAAATCAGCGTTGCTTCCCCCCGCGTCTCAATGAAGCCTTACTATTCTTGGAGTTCTTGTTAAAAATCATAATTTGCTTACATTGTTCTTTCTGTTGGTCTTTCTCTCTCATATCGCTTCACGCAAAAATGCTTTAATGGAGCATCATCATCTAAAGACACATTTTATGATCCAATTTTCATTCTCTCTCTTTTATTCTGTTCGCGAGATTCCTTCTTGTTCGCTCCGTTAAATCGTCTCGTCGTTTCTTTCATTTTCGCTTCATATTCACAATAATTATTATGGTTCCTCACGAATTCCGTCAATTTCTGAATATCATCGTCGGTCTGCTGACGGTTTTGTGGCTTTTCTCTTCTTCGTCTTTGCTTTCAATCGAAGAAATGATTCTCGACGGAAATGATTTCGCTTTTATGAGAGAGAGAGAAGATAGTGAAGGAACGTCCGTTGATTACGGGCTCGAAAGTGCTTCACTCGATGCACCTTGAAATTCCTTTGATTCTCTCCTTGAACGACTTTCACTGATTATTTCAGTCTCTTCTTAGTTCTCAGGCTTCCTTCTTTGCAACCTCGAGACAACTCATTCGCGAGAGTTTCTTTTTTCTATTGAAATACGTTGCTGCCCTCGAATTCTTATTCTGACGACAAAGGGCTATAATTTGTTGATGGGAACGACTTCGACTCATTAAAAAAAGAAAAGATCTCCAGACGAATCCAGAAAAGAATTGGAGCAAAAATCACGAAACGTTTTCCCATCAAATATCTTTCTAAACATTCCCTGCGCTCAACTAATCGTTCCCATTAGTTTCTTATGCCATTTCGAATGCCGATGGTGGTCGTTTGATTGGCCGCAAATGTGGCAATTTATTTAATTCGTGGCAGAAAAGCTCTTTTGCTTCCTTCTCGTTCTTCTCAACGACACAGACTCAAACAATTACACCTGCATGGATATTTTATTGAGCGACTTATCTAACGAGGAACAATCTTCGAGTAACGACTTTTGAATAAAGCTCAACTGAGGTGAAAGCTATAAAATTGTCATAAAACGAGGGAAATGTGAATTTATGTGACACGACGACGACTGCAACAAAGTCACTCGACGACTCGAATTGTTATTTTTTCCTTCGATGACTTTGATGAATCGCAATTTAGAATTTCAACAACAAAACTTTGATAACAGCGACGCCTTCACATTCTTTCAAGCACTGAGGGACATTGATTGAAAGTGAAACTCTTACATTTTGTCACAACACGACATTAAACTCGTTAGCTTGCGATTTCCAAAAATGGCTTTTCAATTTCGATGACCTCATAATCTTTTCAATCTATTTCTTCAGATGAAATGTCAATGAAAACTAATTTTTTTAAGAAACGATAAAAATTGCTGGCCATACAGTGATTCATGACCATCGTCGGAGACTTAAGTTTAACTTTCGCCGAATCGGATGGTTCACCTTAATTGCATAATGAGTCTTACAGACTATTTAAACAGCCGAATTACTAACAAATTGGCGCGTTTAAGCTTTTCTTCTCGTAATTGAAAGAGGCTTGACTTGTTTTCCCACAGAAAGTGGAGTGGATAGGGAAGGCTTGCTGTTAACGTGGGAACATTTATGATGTGCCAAAGAGCTTCCAAGTGGCTGAGAAAGTTTCAGAAGCTGTCTGCCAATCGATTCACTTAATTTATGCACACCTCCCCTCCTTTCAAAGCAGCAACCTCAGCAGCAGCAGCGAAAAAGTAAAAACTAATTAAAATAACTTTACCAACCTAAAACACTCAGACTTAATCCACTGCCGGGTCGACTCAAGTTGGTCGACGTCTCACTCGAATGAGGCATTTCGATTTCGATCCCTTCGAGTTAGCGAGAAAATTCAATTTGATTTCAAATGCACCATAAATTATTATTCCACAGCTCCGCGAAGATTTTTCCCACTGCACGTAAACTTCATAAAAGCAAATCTTTTTTTTTTGTTTTGTTTTCTTTCATAAGACGTTAAAAATTCCATCAAACTTCTGGCTTTTTTTGTTGTTTCTTTATTCTTTCTCACAAAAACAGTAAATTGCTTCACATTTTTTTTTATTCTTCGTTTTCTTTTCAATCTTTTACACCTTAGAATGCGCGGTCGGTCGACGTAATGGCGAACGTAATCAGAAAACTATTTGGATCTGACTTCTCTTATCAGCAGACGACGGCGCTCCACGAAATAGCAACGACAATAAAGCAAACAATTTCTAATGAACTGCGATTCACTTTATTATTAAATTAATTTCGACGCCAGACGTCTTATCACATTCAATTTTCTTTTGAGTTTGCAAGTTTCCATGTAAGCTTGCAATTTAAACTTTTTTTTCTTTGTAAAAACACAAACTTGGCAGTTGCACAAAAACACAACCGATCGATGTCGCGCTTACTAACAGACTGAGGAATGAATGTGGAAACGAAACGATCGAGAGAACTGAGCATGAGATATTTCGTTGTGAATGAACCTGCGATCCATGACGTCATCGTCTTGAAAACATTGAAAGAGCTTCTTAGAGAAAAATTGAGCGAGAGAAGGAAGGAGAATCAAACAGAAAATGAAAAACTTCAACCGTCGTTTGCCTGGTCGTTTGATGAAATTTGATTATCAAATTCACTAAATTGCGAAATTGCCGAATCAATGAAAGATAATTTGATTTCTCTCTGAAGACGATGTTTAAGGAATAAAACTTCATGTATTGACGCCTTTGTGCTTCCTAAGGGAAGGAGAAGAAGGAAAGCAAACAAGTTTCTGAAGAAACAAGCCATGGCATGTCCATCGATGACATCGAAAACTTTCCACTCCTCACCCACAACGAAAAAGTTTCCTTGTCATTGCATTTCAAATCTTAAGATTTCTTAAATCAAAACGATCACCTCATGACCTCATTGTCAGTCAGCCCCTAACACGAGTCGTAGTGTCTTCTCTCGCAAACAACTCAACAGACTCTTATGATGAGTTTTGCTTTGTCTTTTCATTCTTTTCTTATTTTTTAAATGCTTCTCTTAACCGAAAACACATAAAACGTAAATAATTATGCTTTAAAGACTCTCGTCTGTGCTGTGATATGTGTGCGCCTTTTGAGGCCTTTCTTTTTTCTCGTTGCAATTGCAACTTCTTGCAGACGAGCCAGAACGGCATCTAACAAAAAGTTGAAAACGACTTTAGTTTGATAAAAAAGAAGAGAAGTTGAGAGCTAATTCTCCTGAAGAAATTCGTGTAAAAATAATTAGAAAACGTTGAAAGTTGTAACGTAAAGGTGAAATCTGCTTTAATGGTTTTTTAATTGTTGCCTCGATGTTCGATGGGTTTTCATCTGCTTGGGAAGGAATTCGTTCTCATAAATCAATTAGATGGCTTAACGGACCCTCTTGAGGGCCCACTCCCATCTCAAGTGATATTTAAGAGTTGAAAACAATGAAAGATCATGAAGAGAGGATCGTGATGGAAACTTCGCCTTTCCCCGACATCCAAAATAATGCCGACTTAGCCTTCAGGTCATTGGCGATTGTTGATGTAATGAGAGGCTGTGTGTCTTTCTTTATCGACAGAAGTATCCTACGACTTTCTTGCGAAAGAAGGAACGAAACCAAACCAGCAACGCGGGAACGACGAGAGTGAGAGAAAAGTTTCATGAATGAACGAAAACGGTCCGTCATCCTCCGCAAAATAAAATCTGCGATTTCCATTGACCGAAAACGATCTAAACTCGCCAGCAACTCGACCCAGGACAAGTTTTACTGCATCTCGCGCGAAAAAAAAATCGAATGGAAATTCATTCATGCAACGCCCACGCAAAACGATTTCCAGTTTCTTGCTTAATGCAATAAATCTGCCGTCAAAATGTCTAAAGCAAGCGTTCCCCCTCCCTCCCTCTCTCTCTCTTACTCTATCCATTCGATCGACACAAAAATTCTTCCGTACACTTTCAATCCCAATTCAATTAAAGCCGATAGCAAAGGCGCTGCTTTATTTCTTCCATTCGTCATCCACTTCGAATTAAAAGTTTTACTCGCGGGATTTCATTGCGAAATGACTCAATTACCAAATAATCAGCAAAGTTAAATCGACTCCAACAACATCGACAAGCGGCAAAGACTGCAGGTCTGCTGTGAATTTAGATTGAACACAAAGTCGAAATTGCATTCGTTTCTCTCCTCCAGCTACGCCTTCTTAATTATCTCACAACAGTATCGCTTCGTTTTCTAACTAAAATGATACTTTGAATCTACATCGAGTGCTTTTCATCTTCGTTCGATGGCTAGCTAAGTGCAGCTTATAAATCTAAAGCGCAGAAGCAAATTTATTTCCATCGGTTGCATTCTATTAATCAGCGAGCTGCTCTATACTTTGAGCAACTGGTTCATATCAAAAGTGATAAATGTACGCGCTCGCATAATTTTCGTTTGTGATTTTATGAGAGCAGACCGTTTTCTCTTTCCTTTATCGATCGCAAAATGCGAAGCTAAGCAACTTACTGACCCTGACGTTTATCCGTCTTATGAAAATATGTGGATTGCAGGCAAAAAATTAACATACGACAGTGCATGACTAGTTTCACATTGCACTTGGGGTTTGTTAGTCGAGAAGGTCTCAATGATTCTTCTGTTTTCAATGTTATCAAACTTTCTTATCAATTTCTAATTTCTTCTCAATATTTTGTCACTTAACTTACGTACAAATCCCAATCCTCTAAGTTACTCTAAGTCTAACACTTTAAGCCGCTTCGAACCTGCTGCAAAGTCATCAAGCTGCCGTTGTTTATGAAATGTTTGGACTTTGCAGTGAATTGCTTTTTGAATTAGCATTTTAAAATTGCATTTATTTGATATATTAAGCTCAAATGAGCTCAGGTTGGCTTGTTATGAAATCTGAAGTCTCACTTAGAGTTGAGTTTTTATTTCTGAATTCTTAACTTCAAAGATCATTTGAGAGTTGGGGAAGAAACATAAGATCGTTAAGTCTTATCGCGAGAAAGTTTAAGTACAATCAATGTCGTCGTAGTTTGTTAAAACCAGTCTTTCGTAACTTCTACCACAACAGCATTGTTGACTTCAGCTTCCTGTCGATAACTTTATTTCCAATAAAACGAGTAGGATTTAGCGCGACATGCAAATTTTCATTTACATCATGCTCGATGTTTCCTACGTGTAACAGTAACTGGCGAATCCGGTCATTTCTAAATCGTCCCCTCTCTCCCATCGTCGATCCTAATAAGCCTCGATCAACTTGGATTTTAATTAGCCAAAAACAAGAAACTAAATCTTGATGCGTGAAAATATTGTCGAGCGCGTAAATCTAGCGGTTATCGTTGTTTTTAATGACTCAGTCGTGCCATTATTTTATGAAAATCCTGATGAGATTGTCACGCTCGCCCACAGTCGCTGTTGCTCGCAAAAGTTTGTTCAGGAGAAAAAAGCTTCCATGGCGAAATGGATAAAACTAGAAACGATTGATTAAAAATTTTAATTAGCACTCGCCTCGATGACACAATCTCTAAGTTTATCAAAACATTTTTTAAAAATCGCTGAGCAAAAGAAGTTCGCGGAGGTGTAAAGAGATTTGCTGACTCTAATTCGTTTGTGCGTGTCGCCTTTCGTTTTAAATTAATTAATTAGTGAGTTTTGGACTTTGCGGTTGTTCAACGATCAATATTTCACTGGAGGAAGTCGAAACCATTAATTTGGGGAGGGACATGAGTGAGGTCACGTCTATGAAAACATTCGAAATCGATTCGCCAGTGAAGATTAATCTTTCAGAACTAGCAAGCGCAACAAATTCTGATTAAAAAGTCGTTATGTGATTATACAACGACTCTTTGCCTAATCGAAGTTCTGACCTTAAATTCATCGAGACGTTAGCTATGAGCGTCTGTTTCCCTTCCCATTCTTCTATTCTTCTTCTTGCCCGCCTCACGACTCAACGAATATTTTGATCATCGACTCAAGTATCAGAACAGAAGTTAAGTTAATCCATCGTCAAGGTTACGCAACACTCAATTTCATGGCAGAGAATTGAGCGACGAAGTTTATTCAGCAACACGCAAATATTTTGGCCTTCTTTAAGCAAATAAACCGCGAAAGAGAGTTAAATGTTCATTGAATAAAACGCATTAAAGTAATTTATGAATGGTAATCCGTAATCCTTGTGAAGATGAGAAGCGATCGCTCTCACGTCAAACTCACCGAAAGCATTTTTGCCAAAGCTCACTTTTTTGCGTAACATTTTTTTTTCCTTGATTGCTTTTCAATAAATCGTTAAAATTGCTTCACACTCATCTCGATCATAAACAACTTTGTTTTCTCTTGTTCACTTAATGTCATTTCGCTTTTGTTCTCGCTGGGAATCAGACAAAGTCACTCGGTCGCGACTAGCAAAGATAAAACATTTTTTTTTTCGTCGTCGACGTTCACACCGAAATCATTTATCACTGATTGAATTGATCGCTTCAATTAGCAACGAAATATTGCGACAATCGAGTGGAGAATTTCGTTCCGAGTTCATTTACACTTTGCAAATCCTCGGAACACGAGGGAAAGAAAAATATTCTAACGCGCACGCGGCTCTTTCAGATTTCCGATCAGCATTGGAAATGAACAAAAAGAGAACTAACTCGCTTGAGAAAACACGAAGAAACTTGAAACTTATTTGCACATGTGTTTTCAAAATGTTCGTCTCAATATATTGAATGAACACAAGGAAACGTTTGTCAAGTTTTTCGAAGATAGCGCGAAAGGTTCTGCGAGTGTTAAGTGCTTTTGCTGTTCGATTGTCGATGTCTCTCTCCCAAGGCAGGAAGATCAAAAATATTCAGAGCGTGCGAGATGTTATCACCGTCAGATTAAATATGGAAATTAATATTAATTTTGAGTGGCTGGTTGTCAACCTTTTAATGAACCGAAGCTGAAATCGAAAAATCGTTAATGCGAAATCGCTTTTCGATACAACTCGGCGGCTGGACTTAATGAAATCAATTAAAAAATTGTATTTATAAATACAGAAAGTTATCAACTGATTAGCGAGTCGTCGCTGCTTTACATAGACGAAGACTATCAGCAAACACTTTTCTTACATTCCAAAGACTCTTTTACGTAAAATGTTTCGAGGTCATAAATCTCCGCATCGTTTCGTTTAAAAGGCGCTCGTCGCGGAAGCTCACAGTCGTGAAATCAATCCCGACCAAGCGTGAGAATCAAACATTGATAACAGAATCATTCAAGTGGATTCCTTCTCTGGTTATGAATCAACGACGCGTTCGAACGCGTCTCTTTCATGTAGTGAAGAAAGCCATGAAATTATTTCAATTTAGGTCTCTTCGAGTAAATAAGTTTTTTAGCTGATAACGCTACGCACAATTCTCGGCTCATTCATCGATGACAAATCATGTCAGTGTTTGTGCAAATATGTTCAAAGTTATCGCGACGTTTAGTGATTTATTTTCTTTTGGGGATCGTACAAATAGTTCGTCACGAAACTTCCGGATCGATCCCAAGTTTAAGCAGGTCACTGTCCTTTCATCTCATAACTCATAACGATAAGTCGCTTCTTCGTTGTTAGAGACTCATAAAATTTACAAATTTTCTGTGTCGTTCGAACCTGTTTCTGCAGTCTGACAGCCCCGAGGCCTCAGCGAGCATAATTAAAATACGAAACACCTAATTTTTTACAAGACTGCGTTTTGAATATTCTGGTCGCGGTGTGGAATGTTTCATTAAAATTCATGATTATTCAAATGCCATCAAACACGTTACCGTTGCGACGAGTCCCCGAGCTCCTCAAATTAATCGTCTAATCAGCAGTTTCTCATTTCACAACCGAGCCGAGTCAAGTCATTGAAACTTTGCGAAACAAAAAAAAAGAGTCGAAAGAATATCTTTTCAGTCTCTTGACTCTCGTGTAACGAAAATAACTCCAGACGCAGTTCAAAAGGCAACCTCATGTTGCATTGCATCGCATGCGAAGGAAAAATTAAACTTGAAACATCAGCTCACCTTCTTCAGCCATTCCGTTCAAATCCAAAGTACTTTCTTCCGTGTGCTCGTGGTGATCGTCCCACCACTTTACAATCTTGCGTTGGCTGTTCGCTGATCGTTGCATTTCATTGATCGATGAAGTCATCGACGGAATTTGTTCATAAATCGAACTGTTTATGGAGGAAACGCCATCAATTATCGAGGAGTCTGTCATCAGAGAGGAAATGACTTGATGATTTCCATCCTCGGCAATGTTCTCCATGCTCTGCACCAGGTCTTGTTCGTAACTGTTCCAAAGCAAATCGGGGTTATTCAACTCGCCGTAACACGACTCTGTCATTATTTTTGGAAACTTTTCGCGAGGGGGGTCGCTTGCACTGCGATCCGAAGCGATCATTTGATTGTCAAGGTGCTTTTTCGGTTTATGAACAGTTGCATAAACATGCTCGGAGATGGTTTTCGCGTCGTCGTCTTCTACAACTTCTTGGTAATGAACATCAGCGACGATCGTATGTGTTGCAGATGGAATTTCGTAATGAGCTCGCGCCGCGTAATTACTTGTCGATTGATGTTCGAAATTGTCACGCAACGTTTCAATGTATTCGGTATCTTCCGCTTCCCAGGAATATTTCTGAGCGACACAGTCGAGATCGAAGCTCCTCGGATCGTTACAGCTCACGAGATCAGGTGGAAGTGAACTGAATTCACTTTCTGGTACAAATGGCTCGTAAACAGATACGGGACGACCGGAGTAGTGATTTGCGCCAACGCTGTTGCCGTAGGCGAACTTTGGAAGTGCTTGAGGCATTGGCATGACAGCAGCTGGATCGCTAAACGATACGAAGTCATCGAGAAGCTTCTGTTGTTGTGGGCTCAGCGTTGACAAATAGTTAAGAACATCTTCATCCATTGCACGATATCCACCGGAGAACTCACTTGAGATGTTCATCGATCGTTCAATTGATTCGTCCATGCTAAAATGAAAAGAAATTGCAATATTTTTTATTAACGTCTTAATAGTTTTTCTTTCGTCTCGACATCTTCCCCCCGGAAAGGAAATTGTTGATTATGAGATGAGAAAAAGAGATGGAAGAATATTAAAAACATTTTCTTCACACATCGCGTTGCGGCGTGGCAAGGAAGACGACGGAGTTCGTGCCTATTTTTAGCCTACACGATCGCTACGCATTCTTTATGATGCATTAGAAGAGAGAGATTCCGACAGTTTGCTGGGGGGCGATGTTATTATTAACACGCGGAGATTGGTTGCTGCGGATGAAAGAAGAGGAAGAACTCTCCTCGTTTCACTAGCAAACATTCTTTCCTCCGCGACACGTCGACTTAAAATAGACGTGCATTGTTGAGAGATTGAAGCATCGGGAAATTTATGGCTTTTTTCGGCAATTCCTTTGGAATTATTTGTACGCGACGGGAATGTTTTCTAAACTTCTTTTACGACTTCGGAAATATTTCTTTGCGAATTCACTCGCTTCGACTAAAAATAAAGTTTCAAAACATTTTTCTGCCAATTTCTTCTGCGCGTCTCGCGGATTTTTTTCAATTCAAAGAAAGTTACAGACAGTTTGGGGAGTGTTTGGGGATGATGTTGAAGAACGGAATTTGATTAAGTTTTAATTTATTAGCCAACGCTTTAGCCGAGATCACGACTTCCTCTCGCTTCGGTCACGAAGACGAGAAACAAGGGAAATGAAGAAATCGCCAATTTTTCATGATTTAAAATGCACTTAACGTTGAATGAGAAAGCATTTATGTAAAGTACAAGAACGAAACGAACGCCAGACGAATTAATGCGAAAACAGTTATTAAATTGACGACTTCGAGCCAGACGTGCCATCCAGACTAAAAATAGAACCAGAAAACTTTCTCCTTCGTTCGCGACATTTCTCTACGCTCTATCAGATCGAGAGGCGTTATGAGGTCACCTCATTTCTAAGCAAAGAAGAAGACGAAGGTTCAAGGGAAAGGTTATAATATCAAATCGTGATGCACCGTGAAAGGAGAAATGAAAAAGGGAGGAAGTTTAATCTCAATCGACGATTACCGCGATCACGCGTGCTATTAACATAAAACATGCGAGAGCATGAAGCATCAATCGTCAAATGAACCACGAGAAGCGATTAAAGTTATGAGGTTCTTTAATCGGTTTCTTTTGGAGCACTCGAAATGTACAACTATGATGTGACAAACAAATGACACAAGACATGGAAGCTTGAGAGTCGTCGAAACCTCTGAACACTCTCGATCTTGAGCAAGGGGTTGATTTATTTATGTTACTTCACTTCTTGTGTCGAGGAGTTAATTTAGGCCACATCTTGTGCTCTTTACACTTCTTGCATTTGATACGAAACGGAACAACGAGGAGAGAGTGAGATGATGATATTAAAAATGTGTTTTGCCTTTGGCAGTGTCATTGACATTGCGCCTTCGTCTTCAAGATTTATCGTGAGGGGAGAGTCGTAAAGTTACGATCGACGCACGAGACGACGAGGTATGATAATTGTGTTTGGAATTAACAAGGAGTTAAGAGACTTTAATTCTCTCTTCCTATTTAACTTGATTGATGCAATCAAGAGATTTGAGTTATTACATCACTCGACAGCTGAAGCTGAGGCTTGAAAAATCTGCAAAGAATTTCCTCTAAGCTGCTGCATCAAACAAATGAATCATCGCTCGATTTTATGTCAATGAACCCTCGACACGTTGAGCGGATGTCGAAAATCATGTTCCTCGATGATCAACCCTCGTGCGATCTTTTGATGAAATGATTCCATTTCCCCCCCAAATCCAACGAGAGGATCATTTTTCAACGAAATGTTCTATACGTGGCTCTGGCTTAAGGATAAGTGAGAAACGAGCTGTTAATGTTTCGTAAAAAACAAACGCGGTGTCGTCGATGTTTATTCAAATCAATTCAGCAGCGACTTGGCATTCATGTAAACATCGCTCGATTCTGTTTTGAAGTTGAATCTTCTAATCTTCATAGGAAATGCAATTGTATACATTGTGATGCGCAGTGGCCCATGTGAAGCGCAACGAACGGAAGATCTTTATTTGATTGAACGGTAATGAACGCGAGTGTTAATGAACCCTCGAAAATATTTCTCTGCTCTTGGCATTGAACCTTTCAAGATAATTTCGATGTTAATTTTATTGAAGAAGGTCAACGATTTGATTCTCGAGAAGATCTCAATGATTTGGAATTTGGATATTCGCGTGGAAAATGAAAAGGATTTCACAATGTCTCAAAATATTTTCTTACTCACGTTGTAATTATTTTAATTTCTTTTTATCTAATCCAAAATATCTTATGGAACATAATTTTCACACTTTTCTAATTATTTTCTAATCATTTCTTATCAGGAACTTTTATTTATTGCTCGCGGAATATTTTTTTTTGTCTAATGACTCGTTTTAAACCAAACTTTCTTCAACGGTCTGTGTAGGAACTTTAAGTAAGGGAATTAATTGAGAACACGTTGTCACACTTAAAATTAAATTAATGTCAGACTCTTCGTTGAAAGAATTTTCCGATGCTTTCTTGAGGAAGTCACACCGTAAACTGAAAGAGAAACGAGGGAAAATTATGTCGACGAAGGGAAAATGCGGGGAAATGTCGAGACACTCGCACTCACACTCCCACACAACCGCAAGATCAGATCATCCTCGAGAAGAAGTTCTTTTCAGTTTAATATCGTTTTATTTCATCACTCGTTTAGAAAAAAAAATTCAATTTCGCCTGAATCTTTAAAGATATTTCTTATTTCCGGCTGAGAATCGCATGTCGAGCAGTTGAGCTTTCTTGAGCGCCGATTTCTTTCGAGCTTCGTCGAACTTGTTGACTGATAGATCCATGTCACGATTGAAGGGCCGACGTTCTTGCTTCTCCTCCTTCTGCTTTTTCTGAGAACAAAAATCAAAAGAAATTTTGAGTCTTTAGTCGTTAATCAATCAAGTCACAACTTTACCTTTTCCTTCTTCAGTTTCTTCTCGTGAATTTCCAGCAAAGATTTGTCGCGTTTGTGAGTCTTCTTGTGCTCTTTCGCCATCTTCTCTTGCTCCTCATCGCGACGACGAATATTCAGCTCGCGGCGTAATTCTTCTTCTGTCTTCTGCTTTTCTTTTTGTGAACTTTTCTTCGGACCATCGTTTGGTGTATTTGTCCAATCGCTTCTGTCGCTGAAATCAGGCCGATCGTTTTTCCGGAATTGACGAGCGGAAAGTCCCATGTCCGCAACTTTTCTGATTTCAGGCAACTCCAGCATCCATTCTTCTCGTTCTTTAACATCTGAGTTGGTAACTGAATGCATTCGTTGATCCAACTGTTTCAATTTGATTTCAATTTTACGTTTTTCAAGTTCAAGATCTCGTTCCGATAAGTGCTCTGCTGATGCTGGCAGTGGACCAATCGTTACGCCATCATCGTCTGAGGATATTTCATCATAGTTTTCAATAGGAGCCTCATCATCCAATTCCATTGGTTGAAAGTCTTTGGGAAGTGTCGGACCGAAGACTTTTGGAGGCTTTTCCGGAATGTGTCGAGTTTTTGATTGTCCATTCGAAGCGGCTGGAGGAGGTAGTGCTGGACCATAAGCTGATTTATCTTGACTGGAAGGTCGCGATGTCCTCTTTGACTCGGAGTTGTGTGATCTGCTTCGACTTTCATCAATTTTATTTCGGGAATCTCTTGATGATTGTGATTCCTTGCGAGAAGATGAGTTTCGATTATTTCTTGAATCTTCTCTGGAATACTTCGATGGACTTTGACTGCGATGATGCTTCGATGACGATTCTGATCGTTTCATTTCTTGGGAATCACGTTGCTTATCTTTTCTCGTTTGGGAAGTTCGTTCATTCGATCGACGAGAATCCTTTTGTGGTTCATTGTATTTCTGTTTACGAGGAGGTGAAGCAACACGAGTTTGCGATTTTTCAATGGAAAGCTGACGTCTCTTCTTATCATCGTCACGTTTACGTTCAACTGGGTTATGTGTTTCGGGTCCAAGCCGAGATTTAATATGGCAATCTTCAGTTCGAGATTCAAGACGAGGCTTATCGCGACGCTCTGCGCTTCTGCGATGATGGGTTTTGATAGTCTTTGGTTCTGCTTCTCTTCGTCGTTGGTCATCTCGTCGTCTTGTTTCTTCGTCTTTTCGTCTGAGTTCATCGTCTCTACGTCTCAAATCATCTTCACGGCGTCTTGACTGTTCGTCGCGATGTCTCTCAAGTTCACGACGTTTCGCTTCGTCTTCTTTGTCATCCCTTCGCCTCGATTCAACTCTAGGTCTCTCATCATATGATCGCTGTTTCTTTTCAGGACTTCTCTTCTTTTGCTCTGCAACTGGAGTTTCAGCTTGTGTCTTTCGTTTGCCTCGCTTGAAGTTTGTTCCTGAGTCTGAATCGGAATCCTCGCTACTCGAATACATTTTCAATCTAAAAAGAAACCAGAAGGAAATCAGGATTAGAAAAGAGTTAATTTAGTGAATTGCTTTCTATCGTTGAATTCAACAACCAAAGGAAACTTTTCGTAAACTTTTTATTTAAAGTTATTAATTCTTCTATTAATTTACATGAGTGACTACAAGTTGAAAGTCTTAAGAGCTTTGCTCCACGCGTAATCAATCGACTTGCTAGCCCCAGCCGTTGGTATATTCTTTATAGATTGCTTTACACTACTTTGCCAAACGATGTCTGCTAAGCTCTTTTTAACGATTTCTTGATACTTTGGTGAATGAGCGACTGCTCTCAGCACATCCTCAGTGTCCATTCTATATCGTCCAGTTGTCCACGCACGAACAACGCCACGGATGGGCCACTTGGGAAGCTGATTCAAATGTTGGAGAATGACTTGTGGAGATTTGTCTTGTCGACATCGGATATTTTCATCGTCAGTTATTGTATAGTCTAAGACGCTTCTGAACAGATCCACGACGGGAGCATAAAGATTACGAAAGTTTTCGATTTGAGGCTTGACGATATTCTGAACTTTGTTCTTATTTTCACCAAAAATCATTCGGAAATCCCCATTATAGCTGAGATTTGTGATGGCACAGTAGAATTCAAATTCAGTGAATTCTTTAGGGAGAAGTAACAAAGCAGAGCGTACCGCACTTTGCAGATTTAACTCGAGAGCGTTTTGAAGTTTGGAGCTGGTTGGTAAGCGAATGATTTCAACGGGTTTCTGAAGGCGACCGGCCACGTATAAGTCTTTCCAGTCAAGGAGATCAATAATAATGTCTTTTGTGGAGATCACGCCATATTTAATCAAACTATTGTCTTCTTCTACTGGCACTAACGTATTGAAGTAAACTTTCGCTCCATAATGCTCCTGATACCTCGCGATGAAGTTGCTTCCAAAGAAACTCAAAGATGAGTAATGATCAGGGTTTTTACTCAGGTTTTGCTTATGCCATTGATAAGAGTTCTCGACAGTAAACAAGAGATCTATCATTACAGGCTTCTTAGGCCTAGTAGGTGTTGTTGTTGACTTCTGGATGTTGGCAGTTAATTCATCGTAACCAACTTGTTTCTTTACTCCTGACCCGTAAGCAAATCCAAAGCTCGTCGATGGAAATTTCGATAGAATTCGATAGTAGAACGGCTTTACGTTGCCTCTCGTTAACATTTTCGATTGTAACTTTTTTTACATCACAAATAAAGCAGGCGCGGAGTTGATTTATACCTCTTTTGTAGCTCCAAACGATTTCAGCTACGACGACTGTTGTTTACGAAGGATCTTCAATAGTCACAGTTACTTAAAAACACTTCTTATCACTCGTATATCTCAAACTTTAATGACAATTCTTAATTTTTCTGAATAATTGACCCGAAATTGCAGTGACATCTGGTGGACGTCTGGTGTTCGGTCGAGGGGCGTTGCTTTGCAGGAAGCGCTTTTCACTGAAGTCTCAATTTTTGCTCAGTTGCTCGGTCGAAGTCAACAATTTATGATAGATTGAAAAAAGTTAAAAAGCAGGTCAAAAATGGTAAGAATCGTCATTACAAATAGATCCTCGTTGACGAAAGGTCGTTTGCTTATATTTAGTTTCTGAATTAAGAAAGTTCTTGCAGTGAAAATAAAATTATTTGGATTTAAATGGTTTGTGTTAAAATTTCACTATTTTCCGCGTAAAAACTCTTAAATTAATAGTTCTTAAAATTCTAAAGTGTTGATAACAATTCAGACGTCACCAACATTTTTTTCTTCGAGCTAAGGCAAGAAAATCGTTTCTCCTCCTTTTTTGGCACAAACTCTATCAGCAAGTGATCAACAAACGATTCCAACGCAGTTGTCAGAAGCCTGATTTGCCAATATCATTCGTTTCTTTATTTTTAGAATAAACTAAAAGTGCAACAGAAGGACAAAGTAAAGAAATTCATCGCTCTAACTCAAACAGGAGAGCAAACGGCGATATTTTGTTTACAAAACTGTGACTGGAAGTTAGATCTGGCGAGTGATAATTACTTCTCGAACCCAGACATGTACTACAGAGAATTGGACGTAAAAAAGATCGAGCAGCTCTTCAGCAAATACCGCGACAACAATGACCCGCTCAAAATTTCATCGGATGGCGTCGTCAAATTCCTTGAAGATCTTCAACTTTCACCTGAGTCACGTCTCGTGCTGATCATCGCTTGGAAGTTCCGAGCACAAATGCAATGCGAATTCTCTCGAGACGAGTTTGTTAATGGATTTTGTGATTTAGGAGTAGATAGCGTAGACAAACTGAAACAAAAACTTCCGCAGCTCGAAGTTGATCTGAACGACATAAATAAGTTCAAAGACTTCTATCACTTCACCTTCAACTACGCCAAAGACTCGGGCCAGAAAGGACTTGATCTCGAGATGGCTATCGCGTATTGGAATATCGTCTTGAAGGACAGATTTAAATTCTTGGATTTGTGGTGCAAATTTCTTACAGTAAGTTAAACCTTGTGAGCTTTTAAATGATTTTGTTGATTAATCAAAATAAAATTCTTTTAGGAAAATCATAAGCGGTCCATCCCGAAGGACACATGGAATCTTCTCCTTGACTTCGCACAACACATCGATGACAAAATGTCAAATTATGATGCAGAAGGAGCTTGGTGAGAAATCAATCTTCACTTTCAGTTTTGAGCGACTAACTAAACATTTTTTCTTCTTCTAGGCCTGTGTTGATCGACGACTTTGTCGAATGGTGCTTGTTGCAACAACAGCAGCAGCAACCACAAATTAGTTCGAGTCAGCCGGTCCAACAACATTATTACCAGAGCAAAAGTAGCAACATGTATGGTTAACGCTTAGAACCGTCCCATTCAACAAAATAGTTCTTGCGATTATTTTTATTTTTCATTTTTGCCTTTAAAAATAAAATCATTCTTCATCTTAACAATTTGATCCGAGTTCTATGCTCAATGGAGATGGATGAGTTGATACTTTAGCTACTGATCATGTAATAAAATGAGAAAAGGCGAATGAACATAACAATTTAACCGTTGAAACTTAGCGATTATGAAAGATGAAGAAATTTTATTAAAACTTATTATTAGGGAGGGCTCGTCTGTAAAGAGCCCTAATGTGAGTTAAATTGAAGTCATTTGCTTATTCTTTCAACAACAAATACATGAGGTAAAGAAAGGAACGGAAATTGTCTTTTAAGTTTGTATAAAGCACTTGAAATTAACAAACGTTTTGATCGTTAATAAAATCAAAAGATATGTCAAAGAACTTTATTTCATTTTAGATAACTTTGTCTTACTTTTCAGAACTTGACCGAGTGATCATTTTATTTATTTATGGGCTCAGTGAAATGGGAGTGGGCTGTAACTATTCGATCCTCCTTAACTTTACAGGAATAGGAGGAAAATGACGTATTTTTATGTCCCATTTTTATGACACTTTGGGTTTGGGTTTCTGATGAAAAAATTTAATTAGTAAAAGGTCATTTATGGCTCACTAAATGAAATTTTTTTTTGGGTTCAGATTAAATAAAAAGATCATTCTTACAATTTAACCCATTTCATTTTCTACATTCGATTAGGTAGGCGACACATTTTCTTTCTCTTGAAAATCCCAAAAGTATTTTATTTTATTTCAGTTCTCAACATTGATCGCAGAGAGTAAGCAAGCAAAGGAAAAAAACAAAAGACTTAACAGCAAGTAATATGGATCCATTGGAATATTTTTCACGCTTTCTTGATATTCCTGAGATGATTCTTAATCACTTAAGTGCCAAAGACTTGATACAGGTTTCTGAAGTCAGCATATTTTATTATAACTACTTTGCTTCGTCGAGAAATTTTGTGAAAAACATAAAAATTGTTTTAAGTGATAAACATGAGTTTCAAACGGAAGATTGTGATTTGCTTAAAAATAGCTTGAGACAATATCAGAATATCGAAGTCCGACGAACTTTTGATCCAGAAGAAATATTGGGAAGAAGACAATCTCTTGTCAGAGAAGCTGACTACATTAAGAATTTGGAGCTTAATTTCATACTTAGTAAAGCTCGCCACTGGAAAAGCGTTTCAATCAACGAGACATATTTTAGAACAAAACCCGATTTATGGAATTTTCTCTCGTCAATCGAATCATTCGTTGAAAGCTTTTCTGTCAATAACTGTAGAACTCGCCAACATCAGTTTGATGATGAATCATCTTTCAAAGTTTTAAAGTTTCCAAAGTTAAAACATTTGAAAATGCATTTTCATCAATTTTTCTACATGGGAGAAGTTTACGCTCAATTTTTTTTAAAATCTGTCGCCATCGAAAACTTTGACTTTGAAGCTAATGATGAAGTTATCAGAGATAACGATTTATCAGAAATGCTTATAAACTTCAAATACATTAAACGTTTAAAGCTCAAAACACATTATCATTGGTTTAAGGATGAAATTTGGGATAAGTTTAAATTTAAACCTAAAAGTTTAATGATAATTACTGGATATGCAGGCCAAGCTTTATTTTATCGCATTATATTTCTGGAATTTCTTGAATTACATATTGATCAGCTCGAGGAGCTAACGATAGATGTTGGTTACAAAAAGGAAATATTTAATATGATCAAGAAAATGAAAAAACTCAAGATATTAAGCATAAGACATTTTGAAGTTTTGTCGGAAAACGATTTTCCAGAAGAGGAATTAACATCAATTACTCATCTGAAATTAACATATTTTATGACTAAACCTGCCACTATCAAATTTTTACTGAAGTCAATGCCTAACGTCAAAAGCCTTTACATTTATGTAATTGACAAGGGAATCTTTCAAGCTTTATTGGAAATTGATAGAGAATATGACGAGTTGAAAGTTGTTTGCTTGAATGATGTCGAGGAAAAGGATCTGGAGATATTTTTAATTAACGAGAACGATAATTGTATTGTAGAGAGTTTTGATTAAAAATTTTCATGGGAAACTTGCTGGAAGCGAATAAAAAAAAATCCTTTCATTAATAAAATCAAAAGAACTTTATTTTATTTTAGATAACTTTTATTGAAATTTATTTTGAATTTCTAACTTACAGGACTTGATCATTTATGAACAGTAAAATTTTATTTCTTTTATGGATACAGTGAAACTAATTAGTTTGAGAATAAAAATGATTGAGAGAGAAATTCTTGAAAACAACGTAATACGAAAAAAGAGATTGTGGCCAGTTCATTCGATCCTTCTTGAAACTTGTTTACCGATTTCTTTATCGCAACAACATTTTCGGCAGGAGATCGTTTATCTGGAACGGATTAATTAGTAAGCTTGTTCCATTGACACTTTTTGAATTAATTTCACTAGTTTCTCGTGAGCATAACGAAGTTTCTGGTACAGTTCGTTGGTGCAGCCGTGTTCAATGATGCTGGAGAATGGATAAGTGCGGAAATTCTTGTCCGAATCCAACAGTGTAACTGCCTGCATCATCGGGCAAAGGATGATCTTTTGATGATCGGAGAAGTTGAGCTGAAAAAAAGAGAATTTAATAAATTTCTTAAAAGTCAGGAAAGTTGAGAATCTTTACCTGAACTGTTCCATTAGTGAGATGCATAACGACAGCGCATGTCGTGCGGAACCATGTGTGCAAATGAGGAATACGAGAGATGCTGTCTCCTTCTTTTTGTGCGGCATCAGCGCCAGCTTTAACCAAGTGCTCAGACATGTAACGCTTGAAGTATGACAATAACTTCATCTTCTTTTCAAGCTTCGGTGGATATGAGCCGAGTGTAAAATAAGTCTCCTTTCCCTCCTTGTCGATAAAATGAACATTTCTAAAAATAAAAAACAAACAAGAGTTAAAATATTGTTTCACAATAAATATTTTGTGTCTTTACACTCCGTTTGAGAGCATGATGAGCTTGGTGGTGTCATTGAACATGACTCCCATTCCCTCATCACACAACTGATATCCAAAGCCATATTTATCGCTATAGTCGACCCATTTGCTGACCCAGAAGACAGGATTTGATGCTGGATCGCTGTATTCAACTCCGAGATCGCCCATATGTCGCTTCAATTTGTTAGTAGCAAAGAGATCTGTCATTTGTTGATGGAGCATCTCAAGTTGAATCTTTTGTTGATTGGAAGGACTTGCCATCATGCCAGAAGCTGTGATTTCGTCATGTAAATTGTTCTTAAGGAAGGACGACTCGTAGTTCATCTCATCTAGAATAAATAAATGTTTTAATGAAAATGTTATTGAAGAAAATGAAAGAGGACTCACCATTGACTTCTGTTAATGGACGACGAATACTCTTAGCCAAGAACTCCAATTGTTCAGCACGAGGAGCTGTTGACAAACATGAATAAGGCAACGATTTGGGAATGTGACTGTGAGTCAAAAATTCAAAACACAACAAGTGACCAATTGTTGGACGCTTGTCTGGATTCGACTGGAGCATGGCGATGATCATTTCAGCAGCTGATTTGCGCATGTTGTTTGGCAACGAGTAATCACATTTGCGAATCTTCGAGTAAGTGTCTTTCAAGCTCTTTGTTTCAAACGGTGGCTGACCAACCAGTAATGTAAACATAACGCAACCGATCGACCAGATATCAACTTCATACGAATGTCCTTTCTTGTTTAAAATTTCTGGAGCAATGTAGTTCGGAGTTCCGCACAAAGTCTTCTTTCTTTCGCCGTCGTATTCAATGCGAGTAGCCAATCCGAAGTCACCGATTTTAACATGAAGATCATCGTTAAGAAAGAGATTTCCGAGTTTGAGATCGCGATGGATGATTCGATTGTCATGCAAGTATTTAACGCCGTTAACGATTTGATGGATGTAGTAGCGACATTCGTACTCCGTAACGGTTTTTCTGCGCTTGTGCAACTCCATCATTGAGCGTTTTTTGCAGAGCTCAAGAACAATATAGACATTCTTTGTGTCGTCGAAGAAGCTGTGGAAGCCGACGATGTTTGGATGATGCAGAGACTTGTGAATCTGGATTTCCTGTGTCATCTTCTCCTTCTGATTATGTTTCATCATGAGTTTCTTAGAAACAATCTTTCCGGCGAAGACATCATCTGTTGCAACGTTCTTAATCTCATAGCATTTAGCGAAACCACCCTAGACAAAGATAAAGATGCCAAATTAAGGATCGAAGGAGGTTAAGATTCTTTTGTTTATGTTAATTATAAAAAATTTAATTTTACTACGAAAGTTGATGAAAATTACCTTTCCGAAGAAGCGGAGTCGAGTGTATGTAACTTTATTTCTATCATCGTAAAGTTGCTCGGGAATTTCTTCAGGAATATCGTCTTTACGATTCGAACTCATTTTTTCTTACAATTATTTTGACCTCTTAACGGTGAATCTTCTGGAAACTCGATGAGATTTTGCTTCAGCACTCACTGACTAACTAAATTCATCAACTTTGGAGTCACGAGACTATGTATTTGCAGAGTTAAATCGATTTTTGTAAGCTTATGCTCGTCGTCTCCCGTTGAAATTCAAATTTGAACGGTATTACAGATGGCGCCAGAGTTCATTTGAATTCGTCGGTTAAAAACGGTTTCGAGCGTAGCTAAACCCTCTTTTCCGAAAACAAGCATAGCAAAACCCTCTTTTTTCGAAACAATTCGAAAGTAAACGTAATTTCTCTTGGTAAGCATAATTAATTAGAAATAGAAGATTTCAAAGCGAAATAAAGCTAGAAATGGATTCAGCAAAAGTTTTAGCACAAGAACAATATCAAGTTCGATTGAAATTTCTTTAATTTTGTGCAAAAAATTGATTTATAAAAATGACGGCACGTGTTAACTTTTATTTTCTCTTTACAGTTCTTAAAATCTTAAAACCGAATCCTTATACCAATTCATAATGGGTAGGGAGAACAAGACCGCCTGGAAAGCAAGCTACTTTGACAAAGTTGTGGTAAGTGTCGAGGTTAAAGTGAAATCACTCCATCTCTCTCTCCCCTGGATCTTGCAAAAAAGAAATTAAATGATGAAGCAAATACACGTCTGAATGTTGACCATCAAGGCGCTAACGGCTAGAAATAGCTGAACCCATTAGTGTCTGGTCATCGTCTGTTTAAAACTTGCTGCAAGCAGCAGTCTGATAATTTCTGTTTTAATAATTTCTCCTTTGATCATTTTAAAGATTTTTGTGACTTATTGTTCTTTAATCATTCTAGGCTTATTTGGATGAATATCCAAAATGTTTCATCGTCGGAGCCGACAACGTTGGATCTCGCCAGATGCAGCAGATCCGTATCTCATTGCGTGGAATCGCTGTTGTCTTGATGGGAAAGAACACCATGATGCGTAAAGCTATCCGTGGACATATCGAGAACAACGCAGCTCTTGACAAGATCCTCCCTCACATCAAGGGAAACGTTGGCTTCGTCTTCACCAAGGGAGACTTGAATGAAGTCCGCGACAAGTTGATTGAAAACAAGGTTCGCGCTCCAGCCCGTCCCGGAGCTATTGCCCCTGATGAGGTCATCATCCCAGCCCAAAACACTGGCTTGGGACCTGAGAAGACTAATTTCTTCCAAGCTTTGTCGATCCCGACTAAGATTTCTAAGGGTACAATTGAAATCATCAACGACGTCCCAATTTTGCGTCCCGGAGACAAGGTCGGAGCTTCCGAAGCCACTTTGCTCAACATGTTGAACATCTCTCCGTTCTCATACGGTTTGATCATCGAGCAAGTCTACGACAGCGGATCCATCTTCTCGCCAAACATCTTGGACATCAAGCCCGAGGATTTGCGCGCCAAATTCCAACAAGGAGTTGCCAACTTGGCTGCCGTCTCTTTGGCCATTGGATACCCAACACTCGCTTCGGCTCCTCACAGCATTGCCAACGGTTTCAAGAATCTTTTGGCTTTGGCCGCCGTCACGGATGTTGAATTCAAGGAAGCAACAACCATCAAGGAATTCATTAAGGATCCAAGCAAGTTCGCCGCTGTTGCTGCTGTCGCTGCTCCAGGTAAAATTTAACAAAAAAAACTTTAAATTCAATTTGATATTTTATTGATTTCTCTTTTCACAGCTGCTGGAGCTCCAGCTGCCAAGGCTGAGGCCAAGAAGAAGGAAGAGTCTGAGGAGGAAGGTTCCGATGACGACATGGGCTTCGGTCTCTTCGATTAAGCTCGATCAACGAAATGAAACAGTCACTGAAAGCAAACACCATCGTCCAATTTTTGAGATTGTATCGCATGGAAATTTTATTACGAAGTCGATGAATACTCGCTAACCATGGCGATTCATTATTTTTGTTTTAAACCCGAAGAATATCTTTCGATTTCCAAAATGCAACATCTTCGATGCAATTTTAAACAAAATGTTCAAAGCTTGAAATAAAATGTGACCCCACAACAAAGAATTTGCCGTTTCATGGAAACATTTCGCTTTCAGCTCCATCTTGAAGACTGTCACGATTCTTGATTGAACGGACAAAGGTTCTAGGATGTGTCGGAGAAGAGCGACGCGTGATAATTCTTAGAAGTCAAGAAAGAAACGATGAGAAAAATAACAAAACATTGACAGACCATAAGAGACTAAGATAACAGAATGGGAATGATTCGTTGATGATGTAACAAAGAATTAAATTTTTATTTCTCAGAATATTTTATAAAGCAAGTCGTTGATCTTTGCTCTTTCGATATACGATGACTTCATTGACGAACGAATCCTCAATCCGCCGAACACGCGATGATTTTGAATTTCTTAAGAACCAGTTTTTGTCTTCTTCTCTTCGTTTTTCCTCAAAATATATTCAAAGGCTCGCTAGGCTTGTCCGTTGATTTAGTTACAAAGCTTCATCATCAATTGCTGTCTTATCAATCGGCTTCAGAGACCTTCCAATATCTTGCGACAAATCAAATTTCATAGGAAAAACCTGTGACCAACCTGCGACTAAGAAGAAATCCCCCCAACACGATGATATTGATGAAATCATGTTTCAAAGCGCGGTCGGCACGAAATGCAGGTTGTTGTATTCGAGAAAGTCAAACCGTTGAACAACACAAACGTCTCACAACCACCTTCATCTGGCCAGCACGTTTTCTTGCACAAGAATCGAACGTTGATTGGTTTGAAGGACAATGAGATAAGCTTGCAGGCACCGTAGTGCATTTTACTTCGTCTTGGAGCGTAATATGTCAAGAGCCGTCCATGCATGATAAAAGAAAACGGCATTACATGCACAATGGGGCACTCGAAGGCCTTTCTAGACCTTGAAACGAGTCCAGCGTGCACAGTGATGCATAAACTACTCCAAAGCTAGGAGAACGGAATCCAAAATCAACCCAACACATTGCGGTGTTTATCTCAAGAGAATTGATAGTAATGCGGACGAGAGTTGCTCGAGGGCGGTTTGGGATTATATGCGGTGTACGGAGCAGAACTTTAGTCGTTCATTGAATTCTGTTCTGTTGGATTACCCCGAACACCAAAGAAAAAATATTTATGCAAATCAGTTATCTCTTCACTCCGTTCCATTAATTCAAAACCCGAAAAAAGCCTTTTGCAGAAATTTTTTGGAGTTTTGGTCGAATCACTTCTTGTGTGTGGAGAGCGTGGAGAGCTTTATGTATCGAAGCGTTGCTTGCTTTGCTTGTTGTCTACATAAGAAGTGTCTATCAAAAAACCTTTGCCTGGTGGTGTGCTATGTACTGAAATATCCGATTAATTGGGGATTGTCCATGAATTAAGGCGACTTTAAATGTTCAAATGAATTTTATGTCGTTGAGCGTTTGCCGTGCACGTGGCGCGACACGTGAACATTGTTTGAATTTTCTGTGAAACATGAAAACGTCATCAACGAAATTCTCCCCCTTTGAACGCCAAAAACCAACAGCAATCGCATTTGAATATTCGAAGCTTTATGTACACATCGCAGATCTGCTTCCGAAGACCCCAACAATATACAGCGAGCGGCGATACAACTATGTGAATAGGAATTTGGAAAAAAAATATTTTGAGGATTCTTTTTCCTCCCCCATGCTCGCCTCGTTCGCTGTTGAGAGAGATCAACTCCGGTTGAGTGGAGAAGAAACGAGCAACAACACACTGTCGGCTTGAAGTTGGTGTTCCCCAATGCATGCAAGGCCATCAATCAATAAATACAAGAGAACCGGTTTCGTTTTGTTTCACCATGGGCATCGTTCTCTCTTTTTCACTTGACCGTTGTCGTTGTAATGAAGCACATCCATCCCGACATTATCATCATATGGTATCCAGTTGATTCTTCTTCTTTTGTCTTTGTTGTGCGCTTCAGAGATATCAGCGGGTTGCAGTGACTCGGGGAGAGAGCGAGACATGCCTGGCAACTCGAAAGCGAACGAACGAAAAAAAAACTCATCCTATTCAATACATGAAAATCGATATTATATACAAACTGAGCATAGTGTGGGGGTGCTTAGTGTGTGTTCGTAGCTGAAACATTCTTGTTGGTATTCGAGAGGCGAGTGTGTGGGCAAAACTGCTCGGTTTTTGAAAATCCAACGTTTTCCCTCTGTGTAGTCAACGAAAATAGAATTTCATGCTTTTGGCTCGCCGAGCGCGCTTCGATGGATGCTGAGAAGGAGACGACGACGACGGTTGGGGAAAAATGACTTTAAAATAGAAATAATGCTGCTCGTTGTCGCCGCGCGCGCCGCCAAGCCATAGGAAAGAATGTACATGAAGAGCGAGCAAAATATATAAAAGCGGTTGTATGTACTCTGTCGTTCAGACCCACATCAAGATTCGGTCACGATTTCGTCTTGAAAGCGGCGTGGAGGATGTGAAGTAAAGAAACGAAAAAAAAAGCATCAGCGAACAACGCGACCAGCTGGCCGAGCAGAACAAGAATCGAGACATCATCCTTCGCTCGATCTTTCTTTCTTCTTCTTTCGAAAAAAAGCTGTCCGCTTACCACCACCGCTAGCAATTTAATCTTGATACTCGCTGTAGGGACGTAAGCTTCTCCCGCTTTCTATGTAAACATACATTCACCCTGCGTCTAGCATCTGCTTTAGTTCTGCTATTTGCCATGTCAAATGCGAAAAAATAATTTAAGTGGAACGTACATGAATCGACCCGAACGAAAAAAATCGCCTCCCCGCAAATATCCCGACAGCAGTATTGGTAGGATGATATTGTTCCTATGTTGCTTGTCTGAGTGTGTATGAGTGTCTGTATTTTCTGTGCACTTGCTGACGAAGAGTTGGGCAATGTGGCTCATCTATCGTGAACTCGATTTTCAACCTTGAATCGCTTTGACTTTAACATTCTCTTTGATATTTTTCATTAGAACATTTAAGATCTCATCGAAATCTTTTGTTTTAAACGGAAATTCCATTAAAATCCAAAGAAATCATTAACGATTTGCGAAATATTTCAACTGCGACACATCATAGTTTATACGCAATATCGTTGAGCTCCTGAGCCCAGCTGAAACATTTTTCAACATTTTCTTCTTTTTTTTTGCCTTTTCGTGTTCGTTGTACAACTGTGTCTGTGTGCATTCTCTCCTCGCTTTTTTTTCAGTCGTAAGTTTTTTTTCTATCAGAAAACATTGAGTTTGGTGGTGCTAGTTTATTTATTTTTTCGAAAAAAGTCTTCTTGCCCAAAAGGAAGGAAAATATCCGAAAAATACGCGAAGTTATTAATTAACTTATAATTTTTGTTGTGCAAAGCGCTGATAATGAGCCGAAGGGGGTAGTAGCGACTGTGAAAGCTTTCTCGCTATCTTATCACGGATAGAACGGTTTATCACACGAAAGAACGAACGAAAACGCTTTTCATGAGTGCATAAGAGTGAGAGAAGAGAAGAAAAAAATATAAATAAAATGGAAGATGGATTTTTTGTCGAGAATTTATTTTTGTGAAATTTGAAAATTCGGTGAGATGAGCGAAGAGCCGCGATTCAGCTAAAGCGCGACCGAAAGTGAAGCCAGGAAAGTTTTTGTGGTTAGGAAACTTTTCGTTGTTTTCTCTTGTCGCTCGAATAGTAGCAGCAACGACGTGTGTGCCATCCTTTTTGAAGACGGCAACGAATGTGCAATAATAAGAAGCGAAAAATGAAAATTTTGTGGACAAATCGTGCAATGACAATTTCATCACTCGCCGTCACCTTAGAAGCAAGAAAAGTGTTGTGAAAATTTTCCTCCTGGGAAAAACGCGAAAAACTATTTTGTACAATTCTCTTTTTCAAAAATGGAGTCTTCCACTCCGCCTGCCTCGTCTTCCGCTGACGACTCGAATGCTCAAGATCCACTGGCATTGCCTAACGAAGCAATGTATGATGTTAATCGTGATCAGAATGGCTTGTGCGGTAGTGAATCGTCGATGAGTCTCAGCAAAGAGAGCAATCCTACCGCAATCTATCCAAACGATCCCTCCATAAAGCATGAAGAGCACTCGCTTAACAATGAACAAAGACTGCAGTTCGACTCGAATCATCAACTGTCAAGCAATTATGAGCAAAAAATGAATCAAATGAGTATGCAGCAGCAGCAACAACAACAACAGAACATCCACGAACCACACAAAACTTTTAGTCATTCCATAGAAAATCTAAGCAAGACGACGGAGAAATGTGCGCCAAACGATATCAAAATGTAAGTCGCGTTTCCCAATCCGCTCTCGAAAAACCCGAAAACCTTACATAATTTTTTTATTTTGAAAATTTGTTTGCTTACAGATATCCGAATCTCATAGATGGTCACGATCAATATGACGACGGCTACGAAACAGGTGTAGGTGATTTATTGTCCCATAAATACAAGCTGCCCTCTCTACCACCTCCCTCGTCGTCACCCTATTCCTCGCTCTCGTCATCGTCGATGTCAACAATTTCAACAGCAACGACGACGCCAGGGAATCCGCAGCAACAACAATCACCATCGTACATGGGTGGAAACGGAAATGCCGGAAACAATATGAATCAATACCAACAACAGCAACAACAACAACAGTACAACCAAAATCATCAATATCAAAATATGCAGCATCCAATTCCTCCATCTCATCAGCAAAACAACAATTTTAACTATCATCACATGTTTGGACGTATTCAGCAGAATCAGAATCAACTACAACAGCCAATCAAGAATGAACCGCCTTCTGATAACGATCCATATCGATTTGTTGACGATGAACTTTCGAATGGAATCAATAGTGGAATGCATGTTCATCCGCATCATCAGCAGCATATGTCGCCAGCTGGAATGTCAGGAAACTATTCTGCTTCGTCATCGCCAATGCCACCTCAAATGCAGACTCCAACAGGAAATCCTTCAATGATGCAATTCAATGATCACATACCAACGCATCATCAACACAACATGCACGGACATCACATGAATCATATGAATCATCAGCAAATGCAACCACAGCACATGAACTCTCATATTATGAATGGCAATCTAAGTTCGCCGAACGTTGGTCACGCTGGCATGAGTCCGATGTTGATGACTGATACACCTAAAAAGCGCGGACGAAAGAAGAAACTAAGAGACGAGAATGGGTAAGCTTTGATTTGATCAACGAAAAAAAACGAATTTAACTTTTTGTTTTAAAAATTTCAGAAATCCAATTGAAGATCGACCAGTAAAAGAGAGGAAGAAACATGATAGATTTAATGGAATGCCCGAGGAAGAAGTCACAAAGCGTACTTTACCAGATCACATCAACGGCAATTTAGACATTGTTATCGTAAGTTTGTAAAAATTGTTTCCCAATCGACATACGCTCGGTTGTGAGTTGCGTGACTAACGATCTATCATGCTAATTTAGGTTGGTATCAATCCGGGATTGTTCGCTGCATTTAAAGGCCATCATTATGCTGGTCCCGGCAATCACTTCTGGAAGTGTCTATACTTGTCGGGGTTGACATCAGTTCAAATGACCGCAGAAGAAGATTACAAGTTGCTTCAGTATGGCATCGGATTCACGAACATGGTTCAAAGACCTACGAAGGGCAGCGCTGATCTAACGAGAAAAGAAATCAAGGAAGGTTCACGCATTCTTCTTGAGAAGATTCGAAAATATCAACCGAAAATCGCAGTCTTCAATGGAAAGCTTATCTTCGAAGTGTTTAGTGGCAAAAAAGACTTTTGCTTTGGAAAGCAACCAGAGACTGTGGAGGGAACCAACACTGTAAGAATTCGAAATTATTTCGCAATGTCAAAGCGAGCGCATATTAACACGAGCTTTTCTCTCTTTTAGTATATGTGGGTAATGCCGTCATCAAGCGCTCGATGTGCGCAATTACCAAGAGCAGCTGATAAAGTGCCATTCTACGCAGCGCTAAAGAAGTTTCGAGATTATTTGAATGGCTTAGTGCCAGAATATGACGAGAACGATTATGTTTTTAATGATCCGAAGTATAGTCAAATAAGTACGGAAGCAGAGCTGAAAGGCGATGAGACGGCGATAGCATTTACAGCGATCGAAGGAAGTGAAGCTGTGATGTCTGATCCAAATAAGAAAAAACGTGGACGACCTAAGAAGGTTCGTGGTGAGAATGGCGAAGAGATTCCAACTCCAAAGCAACGTAAAAACAACGACAGCCAGAATGGCGATAGCAATGAAGAAGATCCAACTAAAAAGAAACGGGGACGACCAAAGAAAAACAAAGATGGAACACCAAACACAGCAGCCCCCAAGAAGAAAGCAAATAGCAAACAAAATAAAGAGCAAATGATGGAGAACTCGATGACTCCACCGTCGTCTGTTCCTCCAGGCGTTGATATGAACGCTATGCAGCTTCATAATCCACAAGCAATTCAACACCAACAGCAACATCCTGGAATGATGAACAATAATTGCATGCCGGGCAATGGAATTAATCGTCCGTTCCTACCGCCCATGGAGTCTCCAAATGCAAATACTTACAATGGTGCTATCAACCAACAAAATCACATGCAGCATCTCCAGCAATCGCAAAACACTTCACCAGTGAACCTTTGTTTCCCTCCTCAAGGAAATCACGAGCAAGTCTCTCAACCGGAAATATCTCCCCACCATCCGCAGACATATCAACAAAGGCAGACGCCATCGTCGCAACAACAAATGTTTGGAACCAATTCGTCTCCGGAAATTCCTGCTGATATATCGGCAAACATAAATTCCGAACAGATGACGTCACCGATCGCAGCGTCGCCAAATCTCGCTCCAAGTGAATTCGAGCCACCTCAGCAAGTTGCCAATGGACGAAACTCAAACGAAATGAATCCTTACTCTCAGATGCAACCATCGAACTCTCTTGAGCAGCAACAACAACAGCAATTACAACTTCATCAAACACAATCTCCGTCTTCACAAGCACAATCTCCAATTGGCATGGGAAGTCATTATCTCCAACAACAGAATCAACAGAATCATCAACCACAAATGTCTCATATGATATCTAATATTAACAATGGCTCGCCATACCCTGCTTACTCGAGGCAGCCACCTCAACAACAAGCTCAAGTACACCAAGTTCAACAACAGCAGCAGCCTAGTTACCCGAATCATCAGCAGTCGCCTCATCTGCTTGGCTTACCTAATAATAATGTAAATACGAAGCAAATGGCTCAACAACAAATGAATGGAACCACTGACCACTTCAAGGACGTTGCGACGAAAAGTTTGTCGGGACTGGAATCGCTTGTCGATCAAATACCAAATCTCAATGAACAAGAAGCGGGTCTTGGAGCTCTGACGCACACTGTGACCCCGCATAACGGTAATGACCTTCAAATTCTTTTTAGTGACTCAAGCATGACGCAATTCGTTCACAATCTAGCAATCGATCAGCAGACTCCCTCCAGTGACTTTCATACTAACAACATCCTTTCCGGTTATTCTTCATCAGGCACCCCGAATTTAGCTGCGGCGACCTCGCCAGCAGTCCCTTCGTCTTCGTCGATCTTACCATCTCTAGGTCCACCTCATCATCACTCGCACTACGCTTATACATCACATGCTGCTTCACAATCACCGTACACAGCGTCTCCTTTCTCCGTTAGCAGCTTAACTTCATCAACATATCCGTCAGCTGCTGCGGCTGCCATGAACAATTATCATCAGAACTTGATGAACTCATCACACTTAACGTCATCGTTCATGGAACCGCCTCATATGCCAGTGCCCGTCTCGCCACTTTATCACTCTTACCAACAACAAGGATATCCTGGCTATGGGCCTCCTCATCCCTCCGCCCTTCACATGCCCAATTATCCTTATTACACGAATTCTGGCTACACGCAAGCTCCCGGTAGCAGTTATCATCACTCGATGTTTGATCGGATAAATTTTTGATAAAAAGACCCGATCCGACAAGACCTAAACTAATGTAACATGGCAATATTGATGACAAATGAAAACATATGAGTGAGTAAATCTAAGAAATATTGTTCTCAAACACAATGGTACTTACTTGATATCGATAACATTTTTTATTTTCTCGTTTTTGTTAATGCGAGTCTCCTGTGAATGAACAAGAAAAAAGTTGTCTCGATTTGTGAAGTCCTTGATGGACTTCCTGCTTTGTTCAGAAGACTCGTGCTGACTTATGGCCATCGAAGCAATAATTTAATAAAATATTAAACTTATGCCATCTTCGAATGACGTAATGAATGAAATCAATACAGGGTAATTGTCATTAATGAAAAAACAAGATTAAAGAGAATTTTTTATAGAGAACTTTTTTTGTGAAAAATCAAGAAACTTTTTTTTCGATAAAAAAAAAAACTTTAAATAAGTCTTCTGCGAGAGTGATAAAACGTTTAATGAAAAAACAGTTAATTGAATCTAGTGAAAAAAAGGAATTTGAATAACTCTTAACTCCTGACGATTTCTTAAACGACAGACAGGTGACTAGGGTGACTGGAAAAAGTCAATTTTCTGTCGCCAATAACATTTAAAAAAATTATTCTCATCATCACAAAATGGGGGAGTGAATGTCTTAATCGATTGATTGACAGAGAACTGGTCACCCTAAGCTCAAGTGAAACTTAATCAATTTAATGAATTAACCTATATACGTAACCGAATGCAATAATGCATGGAATCTTTAGTGTAAAGTATTGAAATTGGTGAGAACCTTAAGATTTAGAGCGTTGTACATAACTTCTTGACTTGGACGGGCACATTTGTGCTTAATCTTTTGTAAAAAGCGTGTAAAGTTTGATTGAGAAAACTATTTTTATAAGAGCCATTCTACCAATGATGAATTCAAAAGTGAAACTCGCAATCCTAAATGAGTTGACGAAAAGAAATCTTTTTTCGGAAAAGGATGAAGAAAATCATATTTTTTGTCTCGGTCAATTGAGCGAGATTATTTTTTATAAAGTCCGACTAGTTTTTTGATACGCTGCCTTTAAGTTTGATACTTTTGCTCCAACAACTCGAACTCTGTTAACTTTTTCTCAACGAATTTAAGCTGATAAGTTAGCCGACTTTCCTCTTGACAAAGGATCGTAGAAATAGATTTGATTCAACAACACGGCAGTTCCTATGACAAAATCGGAAAAATGTTCCTTAAACTTTTCCTTTTTTTACCGAGAATTACGAGAAGTGAAATTGTTTTCTTAATGAGAACGTTCTAGGATAATTTTGTTCTGACAACATATCTTTACAACAAATGCGCTCTGTCTTCACAGAAAATACTCAAAAACTTCGAATTATCTGACAACAGTACTTGAACTTAATTTTTACTTTATTATTGTAAAAAGACAATAATGTTATTAATGATTTTGACTTTGCAAACTAATTTTGTTTAATCAAAGTTTCAACGTGACATGTCTTCGCCGTGAGTTATGATCAAAAAGAATTATTTTAAGTCGTCGTCGAATTTGTTTCATATTTTCTTCACATTTTTTTTTGTTACAATTTTGTACAAATGGCCATAAACTCTTACTAAGCGATAAGAAAACTTTTTTCTAATCTCAAAAATTAAATAAAAAAATGAAAAAAATATTGCATAAAGATTTCACTTAAGTTAAAGAACAATGGTAGAAGTATCAATAATCATTAATTAGAGTTTAAAAAAAACTTAAAACAATCATAAACTGTATGAAAATGACTTAACGGAAAATAAATGTTTTAAAATGAAAATGATGTCTTGACTTTTTATTATCAATCCTTGCAGGAAATTTTATTTATTCTTTTCAGAAAATCTCAGGAAAATATTTTTCATTTTCTCAACGAAAAATAACGATTTTATTTTTGAAATAGACCAGTCGTAGAAATATTGCTAAGTCAAATAAAAACAAGACGGAGACAAAAAATTGAATTAAAAATAGTTTTAGAAGGTTTAAGGAGCTAAGATTAACATAAGTTATGGCGGACGCAGCAGCTCGCCAGCTTCAGTATGAATACAAAGCGGTAAGTGATGAATTGATTGTTAAATTTTCTCTTTTTCGGCTTCGGTAACCTAAAACGATTTCATTCGTTTGTTTATGTTTGCAGAATTCCAATTTAGTTTTGCAAGCTGATGTTCGATTAATCGAACGACCAAGACGCGATGAGGCGACAGGAGAAGTTCTTACACTTGTTGGAAAGCTCGAAGGAACTAAAATGGGTGATCGCGCTCTTCGTTCGAAACCGGAAAAAGCTGAAGAACGTAAAGCAAAGTAAGTTCTGTAATTCTTTTCCTTATTCAACAAAAATCTTATTTGACTTATTTATTTTAGACGACAGAAGCGTGATGAAGCTCAGTATGACTTCAACAGCATGCGTGGGGCAACATTATTGTCAGAAGGCATCGATGAAATGGTTGGAATCGTTTACCGACCAAAAACTCAAGACACTCGACAAACATACGAAGTTCTCCTTAGTTTCATTCAAGAAGCACTTGGTGATCAACCCCGTGACATTCTTTGCGGTGCCGCCGATGAAATTCTTGCAGTTTTAAAGAACGACAAGTTGAAAGATCGCGACAGGAAAAGAGAAATCGACGCATTTTTGGGAGCAGTGACAGACGAGAGATTCGCATTGCTTGTTAATCTCGGAAAGAAAATCACTGACTTTGGAAGTGAGACAACAATCGCTCTCGGAAACATCAACGAAGAGCAAATCGACGAGACTTACGGAATCAATGTTCAGTTTGAAGAATCTGAAGATGAAAGTGTTGAAGACGATTACGGAGAAGTCAGAGATGATGGTGATCAAGATGAAGGAGAGGAAGCTAAAGACGATGGCATCATTCATTCTGATGCAAAATTGGGAGTGTCTGAAGACAAGAAGGAAAAATCTCTTCATCCACTCGATATCGACGCTTATTGGCTTCAAAGACGCTTGAGAGATTATTTCCAAGATCCTCTCGTTTCACAATCGAAAGCCGATGAAGTTCTCAATATTCTAAAGGACTCAACCGATGATCGTGATTGCGAAAATCAAATGGTCTTGCTTCTTGGCTATGACTGTTTCGATTTCATTAAAATCCTGAAGAAGAATCGTCAAATGATTCTTTACTGCACACTCTTGGCTAAAGCTCAGTCAGAGACAGATCGTCAAAGTATTCGCGAAAAGATGAAAAGTGACTCGGCCTTGCAAAAGATCCTTCGTCAATTAGAAACTGGAAAGGGTGAAGATAACGACGATTACGAAGTGAAAAGCAAGGCTAAGAAACGAAAGACCGATGGAAGTGACGACGAAGATGAGCCAATGGACGAAAGTAATAAAATTGAAGGCGCTCGTCGAGTTCTTGAACTAGAAGATCTAACATTCACACAAGGTTCTCATTTTATGGCAAACAAGAAATGTCAACTTCCTGATGGATCTTTCCGTAAACAACGCAAAGGATACGAAGAAGTTCACGTGCCTGCTTTGAAGCCAAAACCTTTCGATGACGATGAAAAATTAATGCCGATCGATAAACTTCCAAAGTACGTTCAGCCAGTTTTCCACGGTTTTAAGTCGCTCAACCGCATTCAGAGTCGATTGTGGAAAGCAGCATTGGAAAGTGACGAGAATATGCTTCTCTGCGCTCCAACTGGTGCTGGTAAAACAAACGTAGCATTGCTCACGATGATGAGAGAAATCGGAAAACACATCAACGACGACGGCACAATCAACGTCGATCAATTCAAGATCATTTACATTGCTCCAATGCGTTCTTTGGTACAAGAAATGGTTGGAAACTTCGGTAAACGTCTTGCATCTTACAACATAGTCGTCAACGAACTTACAGGAGATCACCAGCTTTCACGCGAACAAATTGCGGCTACACAAATCATTGTCTGTACTCCTGAAAAGTGGGACATCATTACTCGCAAGGGAGGCGAGAAAACGTATACACAGCTTGTTCGTCTCGTTATCATCGATGAAATTCATTTGCTTCACGATGAACGTGGTCCAATCTTGGAATCCATTGTGGCAAGAACAATCAGAAACATTGAAACAACTCAAGAAGAAGTTCGTCTTGTCGGACTCTCAGCTACATTGCCCAACTATCAAGACGTCGCTACTTTCCTTCGAGTTAAACCAGACAAAGGACTGTTCTATTTCGATAACAGCTTCCGACCAGTCGCTTTGCAACAACAATATATTGGAGTCACTGAGAAGAAAGCAGTCAAACGTTTCCAGATCATGTCGATGATTGTTTACGAGAAGATCATGGAGAAAGCTGGTCGACATCAAGTTCTTGTTTTCGTTCATTCACGTAAGGAAACTGGAAAAACAGCACGAGCGATTCGAGATATTTGTCTCGAGAAAGATACTTTAGGTGGATTCTTATCCGAAGGATCAGCTAGTATGGAAGTCTTACGACAAGAAGCGGAGCAAGTTAAAAACACTGAATTGAAGGATTTGTTGCCATATGGCTTCGCTATCCATCATGCAGGAATGAATCGTATCGACCGTACACTCGTTGAAGATTTGTTCTCTGATAAACACATTCAAGTCTTGGTATCGACAGCTACACTCGCTTGGGGTGTCAATCTTCCCGCTCACACAGTAATCATCAAGGGAACTCAAGTCTACAATCCGGAGAAAGGTCGTTGGACTGAGTTGGGAGCTCTCGATGTCTTACAAATGTTAGGTCGTGCTGGTCGTCCCCAGTTCGATACAAAAGGCGAAGGAATTCTCATCACGAACCATGGCGAGCTTCAGTATTATTTGTCGCTCTTAAATCAGCAGCTACCGATTGAGTCCCAAATGATTTCAAAGCTCCCTGACATGCTCAACGCAGAAATCGTTCTCGGAACTGTTCAAAACGTGAAAGATGCGGTAACATGGCTTGGCTACACTTATCTCTACATCAGAATGCATCGACAGCCAACTCTTTATGGTGTTTCGTATGACAAACTCGAGGAAGATCCTTTGCTAGAATCATTCAGAGCTGATTTAATCCACACAGCTGCAGTTCAACTAGATCGAAGTGGACTTGTGAAGTACGACAGAAAGTCAGGTCATTTCCAAGTTACTGAACTTGGTCGTATCGCTTCTCATTACTATTGCACACATGAGACAATGCTGAAGTACAATCAACTGTTGAAGCCCACTTTAACGGAAATCGAACTCTTCAAAGTTTTCTCAGTAAGTGGAGAGTTCCGAAACATCACCGTTCGCGAAGAAGAGAAACTTGAGCTTCAAAAGTTGATGGAACGAGTACCGATTCCTATCAAGGAAAGCATGGAAGAGCCAAGTGCCAAGGTGAACGTGCTTCTTCAAGCTTACATTTCCCAACTTAAACTAGACGGCTTTGCTCTCATCTCCGATATGGTTTACGTAACTCAATCAGCTGCACGTTTGCTACGTGCAATCTTTGAAATAGTTCTTCATCGCGGTTGGGCTCAACTTGCTGACAAATGTCTTGTTTTGTGCAAGATGATTGATCGCAGAATGTGGCAGTCAATGTCACCTCTTCGCCAGTTCAGAAAAATGCCTGAAGAAATCGTTAAGAAAATTGAGAAGAAGAATTTCCCATGGGAACGACTCTACGATTTAGAGCCGAACGAGATTGGAGAACTGATTCGTGTTCCCAAGCTTGGAAAGACAATTCACAAATTTATTCATCAGTTCCCGAAGCTTGAGCTGTCAACTCACATTCAACCAATCACTCGATCAACATTACGAGTTGAGTTGACTATCACTCCTGATTTTATTTGGGATGATAAGATTCACGGTCAGTCAGAAGCGTTTTGGATTCTCGTTGAAGATGTCGACTCTGAAGTTATCTTACATCATGAGTACTTCTTATTAAAAGCAAAGTACGCAACAGACGAACATTTGGTAAAGTTCTTCGTGCCAGTCTTCGAACCATTGCCACCGCAATATTTCTTGCGTGTCGTCTCTGATCGTTGGATTGCTTCAGAAACTCAACTTCCAGTTAGTTTCCGTCACTTGCTGTTGCCTGAGAAGAATATGCCTCCAACTGAATTGCTTGATCTTCAGCCGCTGCCGATTACAGCTTTGCGTAACCCGAAATTTGAGTCGCTTTATGATTTCCCACAATTTAATCCGATTCAAACACAAGTCTTCAACGCAGTATACAACAGTGATGATAATGTTTTCGTCGGAGCACCAACGGCATCAGGAAAAACTACAATTGCAGAGTTTGCTATTCTTCGCTTGTTCCAACATAATCCAGAAGGACGTTGCATTTATTTGGTATCTAATGAAGCTCTTGCCGATTTGATGTTTAAGGAATGGCACAATAAATTTGGTGGACAAGTTCTTGGCCTGAAAGTCGTGAAACTTACCGGCGAGACAGGAACTGATTTGAAGCTTTTAGCTAAAGGTCAAATTATCGTAACCACAGCTGACAAATGGGACATCTTATCTCGTCGCTGGAAACAACG